>OY728119.1:199709564-200909564 GCA_963277665.1 Viscum album | reverse complement strand
ACAAAAGGCAATCGACAAGAGGCATTACACAAGAGCTTTTCAACAAGAGTAATTGTTGTTTGAAAGGAGACTGGTGGTTGCTGTGAAATGTGATAATAGATCCGCTAGGTGTTCACCCCTAGGATTTGGTTATTTTATCAGATAATGATAAATTAACCTGTAGAATAATTCTCAAGATATTGTCATGATTATTTATTCATAAGTAATTAAAATTTATGAAACATTCGATGATGTGGTATATAAATACATAACATTTTATTAAATTCTCTTTGGTAATAATATCTCCATAAATATACATCAACAATGAGTTTATTTATATACATTAAAGTTTTAGTTATAGTTTATCATATGTAATAGTGATTTTTTGTGACATTCTGATTATTAATAGATTAAATTATATATATTAGTTATTAAATATAATACATAAAGAGAATGATTTAGAACATAATAAATATCTCAAACAAGAATTCAAGAAATCTAGAATGTTTACTGATCCTCATATGACTGTTTAATTAATTAATGAAATTTTATGTTTACTTTTTGTATTTGATTACATTATTTACAATAATTGGATAGTCTTGAGACAAGGGAATAATATATGATTTATAATGCATGTCTTTATTTTTCAGTAATATAATATCTAATAATTTCATTTTGTTTTCAATGTAAATGACCTAGTTTTCATCCCTCTCTCTATGTATATAACGACATGGGTGTCTGCTTAAAAAAATGTTATCTATCTAAAATCTCTAGACCCCTGACTTGCATGTGAGTATCATTGTAATAGAACTATGCTAATCAAGATCTATCACAGTTTGAAGCTGGTTTTTTTCCACATGTCTAGGAAGCGACTGATGGTAGTTCAAATTTGAGCTAAAATATTTTCATGGATCCCCTTTAGGTTTTTATTTGTTTATCAAGTAATTATAAACCAATCCAAAAAAAATATTCAAGATCAATTCAATTATTTATTCATAAATTATTTAAATAATATTAAATTTTCATGTAGTATATAATATTGTATTAATTATTTTTTATAGTTAATCATGTCTATGAAAATATATTGCAATGGTGAGTCAATTTATACTGAGTACGGGTTTATATATAGTTTTCCTCAGACCAGAGTGGAAAATATTCATGATTGTGTGACATTAGATGATTTTCTCAAAAATATTTATAATCAGTTTAAAATGAGGGTTGATCAATAAATTACTTCAATAAAATATTTACCTGATCAATACCGTTGACATTTATGGCACATGGAGTACCCTCTATTCGATAATGAGGATTGGATGGATAAAACTTTTTTATTCAAGAAACAGTGTACTAATGTTTTGATAGAATTGTATGTAGTGATTTTTGATATTGATGTCGTGAAAATTACTACTACAATATTGTGAGATTTAAAGAAGTCGGTCTTTCATAACTCTCTTATTTATTACCTCCCCAAATGACACCTATGATATAACCAAATTATAAATAATATGATCATAATTTTGAAGGAAATGTAGGGGGCATCACTTTTTGTACTCGTAATATATTGAATGAAATTTTATTTGGGAATGAAGTATCTACTAATGTATCATGAGATGATGTGGGTGAAGGTGATGTGGGGTTGATCCTTCTAGCATTCCTATGATAGACCGGAATCCATGGAAGGGTGATCTAGGGAATGACCCTTTTGAGGATCCTATGATAGAGAGACATCCACGACATCCACCCGTTAGGGGTAATCATCATTCAGTGTTGCATTTCATATTAGAACGAATGTCGTGCGAGAAAAATTATGATTAGGATGTCATTACATTGACTTCTAAATTACCTAGCAGTATAGGAAGTAGATCTACATCAACAGGCGGTGCCATTTATGTCGATCTGATGTTTCAAAGTAACATTTCCATGAAAATAGTGATAAAACAATACCATATAGTGTGTCATTTCACATTTTTGGTTGTTGATTCGATGAATAAAGAATATTTTATTTGATGTGTAAAATATGGGCCATAATGTAAATTCCAATGAAGGGAAATATATGTATTTTTTCATGTTGGAAGATAACCAAATTAGAAGACCCACACCCTTGTGTACCTCCATGATTTTTATAGGATCACACATCACTTGATGAAGAGTTTATATCAACATTTATTGTCGATATAATACAAATATTTTAGGATATTATCATGACAATCGTAAATGAATGAATTCAAAATTTGTCTAACCATAAGATATCCTACAAAAAATCATGGAATGAAAAAATGGGAATTCTACATGTGTATGGTGACTGGGATTAATCATATTAAAGGTTTCCATATCTTATAGAATTTTGGTCTCTCGGGAATTAAATTATTTATAGTTTTGACACTATTGAGTATGTTTCCCCCAATCACCGAGTTTATTTATCAAAGGTGAAGTTCAGTAGTATTTTTTGGGCATTTCTTTCAAACATAACAACTTTTCTTTATTATAACCAATTCATTCATGTCGATGGAACTTTACTTTATGGTATGTATACAAGTGTTCTACTTATTCCTACCATACATTATGGTAATCATTCTCCCCTACCAATTGTATTGACTATTGTTGAGAAGGATAATTTTGAATTCTATAGTTGGTTTTTGGCATGTATGTACATTAATGTCACAAAAAACTAGGGAGTGTGTGTGGTATCTGATCTCCATAGAGTGAATATAGAGGCCATAAATAGTGATAGAGTTTCATGGAGATAGATGAATGCTTATCATGAATATTTAATTAGACATATTTTAATTAATTTTCATAATCATTTTAGAGATAGGGAAATAAAGAAGGTGATCCTCAAGTTGAGTATGTTTTTCTAAACATTATTTTTTTGAAAGAAAATTTCATATCCTTTTAAATACATTATTATATTATGGTTTTATCATATGGCCCCCAACAAGACAGGTTTGAATTATGTCTTGAAGATATTCGAAGGGATAATGAAGATGTGTATGAATATATGATAATGATTCCAAAGGGAAAATGGTCATTATCATATGATGGTGGTAGGTGATATCTCCATTTAAGAACTATTATAGTGAAGTTCATAAATGGGGTACTAAAGGGTGAGCACATAAAAATGATCACATGGTTAGTGTTAGAGACATTGCATATATGTCTACACTACTTTATTGAATGGTCCCAAAGTTCTACCAAAGGATAGAAGAGGGAATTTAATTTAATTAGAAAATCAATGATGAAATTGATCAAACACTACATGAGGAATGAAGACTAACTTTTATGAAATTTGATTAGGTAAAAAAGGAGCTATTAGGCAAGAGAGTACTATGATTAGGCTACATGCACCAATGGTTGAGTTCTTGTGGGCCTGTTGTATAACTTGTACTGTGATTGTGGAAACATTATAGCATTGAGATATCCCTATACACATATTTTTGTAGCTTGTGATTAGATAAACAAGTCATGGGAGCTCTATATCGATCTAGTGTATCACATGATCACATTGGTAAATTGTTATAGTGAATCTTGGATGTCTTTTGGTGACTTTCATTTTATCCCATCGCCTGCTGATCAACTGAATTTCATCCCTGATAATTCTAGTTTTGGTAATTTGGTTTTGTTTTCATTTATGTTTTATTTTGAATTTCTATTTTTTGTTACATTATTAGCTCTATAATAACAGGTTTCATCCCTAGGGAAGACCAAAGACTACATGAATTAGAAATGAGATGGACTAGCCTCAACAATAGGGGGACTATAATGTTGAATTTGTCACCATGATGGACATATACATAAGAGATGTCCCAAAGTTGCAGGAAAAATATCCTCTTACTGACATCCATGATCAAGTATATATATTTTTCATGATTGTAAATATTTAAATTATTATGCAAGTGTTTCAGTCAGGAATACTTTTATTTATGACTTTCTCCATTTTTAACATGTTTCAACTTTGGTTTGTTTCTTTTTTTGATTCTATCAAAAATAATTTTGTTGTATTAATGTTATTAAGAAATAAACAAACAACACAAACGAATGTATCATGAATACAAATGTTTTATGTGGGTTTTTCATCACAACTAGTTTATAAAATAATTAAATAAATTAAACATAATTGGAGATCAATAAAATAAAAAAAATCATTAACTAAACCAACAACCCCAACCACAAATATTTTTTTAACCTCTTTTTCATCCAAATGGTGAATTATACGTGCTAATTGTCTACCATATTTTTCTTATTGTCATTTTTTTTAAATATTTACAATTTTTATTGAATTAATTGTAAAATAGTAATGATGATATCTTTTTTTTCATATCGAAGGTCCTCTATTATTCACGTCCCAGGATACTTAGGTTTGAAAATTACTTTTAGAGTGATGTCTTGTACCTCCTTTTAGTGTGGATATCTCATCATTTCCATCATGCCTAACCACATCCCTCTATCTTCCCCCATCTTCGTCGGGTTGGGTTCTATGACGTAGCGATGTAAAACTACACCTTTGTTGGCCATCAGCTAATTGTTGCGCTCTTGCAGAGATGGGATCTAGAGACAAATACATTTGATTTAAAAGAGGCAGATACTAATATTTCAATATAGGATGTTTCCATTATGTTGGGCCTCCCCATCGATGTTGCGGCACTGAAAGGATGAGTCAGAGTAGATTGGTTCAAGCTTGTTCACATATTACTGGGCATTGAGGTCCATGATGATGGAATATCCGTAGTTGGTAGTAGATTACACATGCCTCGATTAGACCATCATTTCACACATCTAGGAGAGTATATCGACCAGAACATCATACATTTATTCTCACATGCTATATTTTGAGGCAGATTGGTGGAATGATTTTCGTTGATCACTCAACTACATTTGTACATCTTATGTATTGACCATTATTGGCAGATTTGGAATAGGCATGCCAGTATAGTTGCGGGTCTTCTTGTCTCACATATAAATATAGGTAACTATGTAGTTAATGTCACATCGATAGGATGCAGATCATAGGATCAGTTATTTTGTTATTGATGCGGACATGGGGGTAACATCTGTTACATAGATCTACAGGCTCAGGTTTCATTTCCTATAGATATTGTAGAAGATTCTATGTGTGGGGGATGGTATGTTATTATTTATTTTTAAGGTTTAACATAGTTTTGTAACTTTATATTACGAAATAAAACTATATCAATGTTATCTATAGGTGGATTCCATAACATCGACATTCAGATACATCAAGACTTGATTCCCACTCTTATAGACTTATACTGGATAGCCTTCAGCCAGGCGATGTAAGTGGTCATTATTTATATAGTTAAATATTTATTCTTTACTATAAATATTTCTATTTAATAATTTATAATTAATTTTTTTCAGATTACATAGATTCAATGTTCTGATGACATCATCCAGAGTCTTCCACTGTTTTGAATGGCGATGCTTACTACCGGCTCCATCATGTTTCTTTTGATTCATTTTCATATTGTCAAGTGGAATTTGACCGATAGAGTTATGAGAATATAATATTTCGTCATCTCATTCTTAACCCTCGATTAGTTACCATCACTTCATTCCCTAAAGATGTCATAGAAGAGACACTTTATTTTGAGGAGGTATCATGCAGGATATATTGATCCATGGGATAGACCATACGAGCCTTGATTATGAAAGGATAGGACAATACGTATGTATTTATTTGATTAGATGATTTATGTTTCTTGATACTACAGTTCCTGAGTTAGATTTCTCCCATTATATGAATGGGGTTTTCAGGAGTTGATAATCATTCTTCCTTCCACTACTAAACGGATTTTTTATTATAATTTCTTAACAACAGAATTATTATTCATAGGATTTTTGTATCACTCATCTCCTTCACTTGTCCAATCATTTAGAGGGTGGTACATTTGACCAGACATATTTTCATAGAGCTGTGAAAGAGTTGATTCCTTCAATGGATATGATTTATCATGTCATTTTCCTTGATCCACCACATGGTGCTGAGGATGTTGAGCCTAATATAGATGTGTTAGGGGTGATGACCTTGTTATGGTGGATGATGTTGCACATGAGGAGGGTGTTCATCATGATCAACCATATGCTCCTCTAGCTTCTCAGCCACATCCAGAGGCACATACAGACATTGACTGTTTGATCTGGATACTTTATTATCCTCTGATTTGCATACATCCGGAGCACATTACCTATCTTGTTCATATGTTTGTGAGATTTCTAGTGAGAAGACAGTATCTTTAGAGGTGGGGCACAGTAAAGGTGGTGAGTCTATACATACACCAATTTTCCCATAAGATGTTGTGGAGACGAGTGCCGATGAAGATATATAAGAGAAACATATGCTAGAGAAGAGACGTAAACAGACACAGTACATATGCATGATATAAACACATGGCTATGGGACCGAGGAGCATCCATACCACATATGTAGACTTTATTGATGACACATGATGTATGTTTTTAAAGAATCATTTATTCATTATTTAGAAAATGCTAATATATAAGACAGTGCTCCACAAATATAATAATTGATATGATTAGAAATTCATAAAAAATAATTTTGAAAAACTTATAAACATTAATATTAATAACTTTATTGGAAAAAATGAACCGAAAAAATGTTGAGTATATTTATTATTTTTTCATTTATATATCTGTTTCACTCCTTTATATGCCTTACGATTACAATTTATAGAGTTATGTTCTTTTTTTAAAATATGGGACTCACTATTATCAACTTATCTATCAAAATTAATAATTACTATTTTCTATTCATATTAATACATAGTATTAGTATTTATATATATATATAATAAATAATATTCTAAAATTCACTATTAAATACTAATAATATTAATTATTTTGAACTCAATAAATATTATTACTATTTAATAATTAATTTATGATGATTATTTAATATATATATAACAAATATTATAATAATATGTATTAATATAATAAATAATAATCTAAAATTAATTATTAAATAGTTATAATATCATTCAATTTGACTAAATATCAATTAAATATTCATATATATTCATAAATATCAATAAATATTACTAGATATCAATAAATGTTAATAAATATTCATATATATTAACATTTACTTATATATAATAATATTTATGAAAATTAGTTAATATTTGTTTAATGGATATCTATTATTCATAAATATTTATTAATAATTATTTAAAACTACTAATATATATATCCTTAATAAGAGGGTCTCACCCTCAACTTTTTAAAAAATTATTAAAATTAATGAATATAAATATAATATTTACCATTATTTAATTGATATTTATTGATAATGATGAATATTTATTAATTTTTACTTAATGTTTATTATTTTATAATTAATATTTATAAATTTTTATAAATGTAGTAAAATATTTTGTTGATATTTATTAATATTTGTAAGTATTTTATTTATATTTTTGTTTATTTAATAAATATATATTAATATTTATATAAATTTATTGATATTTTATAAATATTTAGGTTTTTCATTTATATTTATATATATTTAATTAGAATATATAAATATTTGTTATTTTTTAATTAAAAATTCTGATGTAATCATGAACAGGGTTCACGCTTCCTTCATAAAATTGACATAGGAAGTGTGAACCACATTTGTGCTTCTAGGTAAGAGAAGAAGTGTGAATGTGGTTCACACTTCTCGGATTCATTTTTTAAAAATATCAGGAATCCTGTCCCTTTTACAATTTTTTTAAAATCCCATTTAAAAATTCATTGTCTGTAACTTTAAATGACTACTAATATGCTAAGGAGGGATCATTCGGTGGAATTAGTGAAGTAATCGTTTGGTCTTTCTTAAGGAGCATCATCATGAATGAGGGTTTCAAACTACAAAGTGATAGAGGAGATTGATATGTAGAAGTCTACACCTATGTAAGCATACAAAATGGTCACCATTGTCCTAAAGTAGTGCATCCATAAGAGTGTGATACAATACTTATTGTATATCAAATCCACAATATTGATAGGGTTCACCCAATTTTGCATTTTTGATGATTAAAATGTGAAATAAGGGAGTTTGTTAGATGATTGACATTTTCTGTATCTCCCACAATTTAGATGAAATTCAAAATGAGAATATATTCTTTCATCCTATAAATATCTTTTTATGGTAATATAATTATATCTATTTTGGAATATTTGAAAGGATGTTGCGTACCACATGAATTTTAGGGTGTCCATTGTGTATAAAAGGAAGTAGTAGAGGTGTTTCATAGAGAGGGAAAATCACCTATGGAATAGAATAGATATGTGAGTTCACTACCATAGATTGTGCTTTATCAGCCACTAAGACAATGTGGAAAATTTTACCGATGCTAGTAAAAAGTGCCGATAAAGTGACCCTTCATAAGCGCTAATAAAAGAACTAATAAAAGGGTACCATTTATTAGTTATTTTTTCTAACAATAAAAAAGGGAGTAGTGAGTAATTTAATTTATATATAAATATTTACATATTTTTAAATAAGATTTATAATACAATAAGTATATATATGTAAATATTATATATAAATAAGATTTATATAACTTTTAAAAAAGATTGAATCTTATTTTCATATTTTTATATATAAAAAATTGTCAAATTTATATTAGTAAAAATGATTCATAGCTTATAAATATATATATTAATTAAAAAATGTTTATAAAATTAAAATAATTATAATAAATTAAAATTTTTTAAACATTTATATAATATATAAATGAATATATTTATTTATGTTTAAATTCATATTGATATTCAAGAATTTAAAATATATATACATTTATAGTGTGTGTGTGTGTGTGTGTGTGTGTGTGTGTGTGTGTGTGTCTGTATATGTTTGTGTAGATGTATATGTGTACATATGTACATTTTTAACTCACCTAAATGTTACGAATTAACTTTTTATTTTTATTTTTAAATTATTTAATTCTATTTATTCATTTACTATTATATATTCATTAATATTGTAAAAATTATATTTAATAATATTTTAAAATTTATTTATATATATTTTTATTTACTATATATTTAATATTTTCAATATGTCTATAATTTATATAAATAATACTTATTCATTTTTTATTATGTTTTAACATTTAAAATATGTTTGAAATTTGTAAAATTAGTCTATTTAATTTTTGTTAAATCTAGGGGATTTTGATGTATCTTTCTATAGTCAGTTACATTGAGATTCAAGGAATGAGATCCATGGTCCAATTAAAATCATGTGAAGAATTCAACATCCTAATACTTTATTATGATTATAGGCCACAATTTGTTTTCTGGAATCCCAATATTCTATGGGATTTTTCCACTGTGGTGGGAACTCCCATGAAGATTGAAAAAGAGACTGAGGATGCCCTATTTGGTTACATTGCCTGGATTCTAGTTGGTTTTAATCTCTGAACTCTTCTTATTGAAAGCATTTATTTAGTAGTTAATAAATTCAAGTTTTAATTATCTATTCTATGCATGTGCATTATTTTTTCCCTCACTGTTATTGCATAGGTTATGTTCAAGAAAAATATCATATGGCTCTGAATTGTTCAAATTTTAATAAGGATGGTCACTTATTTAAACAATATAAATTCATGATACCTTTGGTGAATGTTGGTAATAATGAGCAAAAATAGTCCATGTTCAAAGTGTCAATAAAATAATGGTTCCAGGTCCGGTGGAAGACATAAATTTATTAAGATGATTCAGTGAAACTATAGAGTTACCACTATTCCTAGAAGTAAAATCTTTTTTTTCAGGATGATAACACTTATTGGGAACTCACTAACTCTGGATTGAATCACATTGGCTTCCAATGTTTTCCAATCCCCCAAGAGAGTGGGATGAGGATGGACTAAATAATTTGATGTCCTCAATTCTAGTACAAAAAATTCCCATAACTAATGATTCTAATAAGACCCATCATAGGATAATTGATCATATGTGTCACGAATTTTATAAAGGAAATACTCCCCAAGCTACTACTCTATATGCAAGATTGGGTGAATAGTAATTTTTTTATGGACCCTTTTGAAGAGAAAGTGAGACACCCAACAAGACCTACTCAAAAAAACTCTCCACAAAAAGTGCTCACAAAATATTTGAAGACAAAGCTAGGGATATTAGTTTCATCCACTATATATAACCACTAATTCAGCATGATTACCTACATATATATATCATTATTTAAATGGAATTCAAACTGATCGGCCAGTTTGTCCCAAGTTTGAATATATGCTTCTATAGTATTCATCCTTTGATTGAAACCTCGTACCAAAATGTGATCTTGTTTGTTGATCCAATTTTTTTCCCCTCATTAACAGAAAATTGAATCATTCTCTCATAAATTTTATTGAAAACCTCATTCAGATATTTGATGCAAAATGAATCTACTAATAGTTTCTCCTTAGAGTAAAGAACATGGTCAAATTATTTCTTGTTATCCACTCCCACTAGTACTCCCATCCTGTTCAAGACTTCAGCCAACACTATATCCTTTTCCAGAAACCTGGTTCGACCTTTAGGTGATTTTCTATTTGAAATTGGAGTCTACTTTCCCATATTTCCAAAAACACACTTGTCACATTCAACCATTATTAATTCACCTGATTTTGCTTCTCTCCCATTTTCCAATGCCTTACCTAAAGATCTGGTTGTTGTTGTTTTTGGAGGGTATGAGTAATCTTTGCAAGGTATACCCTGTCTCCCCGCTTCAAGGTTGGAAATTCCAGTAAAGAATATTTCCTTTCTTCCCCTTCATCTAGTTGGGGCCTCCCATTGTGTGTCCTTGAGAGTCTTTCTCACTATCTGTCATTGGTTGGGAGTCCACCACTTTAATACAAGGCTCATCATCTTCCAAATACCTTAACGTGACATTTTCCTATTTTTATATTTGAATATATGTTTTTAATCCTTCATCATCTGTATTCTCCTTTAGATATCTATTCAAGGAATAAAAACTATTTTTTATTAATTTTCTTTATTGTTTCGCAATGGTTGGGAATCCCTTGAATCAAAGACAGTTCCACATTCATACTAGGATTATCATGTTTTTCAGAAAGTACCCTTGCATCAACATGGGTGATATAACCACATATAGAATTAGATTTCTTGACCAACTATACATTAACCATACCTATGTCTTGACTATATCAGCAAAAGAGGAGACCTTCATGGAATAAGACTCTCATGGGGACATCTCTATCAACATGGAAATAGACAAATCATGTTTTAACATTACAAATATGTCCTCAAATCATGGTTCCTAATTCACAACCATAATATTGACCTGGAGAGCATAAAAAAGACAACATGTTCTAAAGATAAAAGAATAAAATATTGATCGATGGGAGTTGGATCAATCTATTGCTTAGGGTTAGACACCCCCTGAGAATCTATGTTCCCCCCATCAATAAGATGGAGTACAATGACCTAATATATTGAACGAAAAACATAACATTATCTAGGATTCAAGACAACCATCTTCTTAAAACAGAAATCTTCTCTAATATTAATCAAAATCCATTCAATCAGTGGTTGGGAAACATCTAACTCAATGTATAACTATAGAGGAGTCAGAAGGAACGTTCATTTTTTATACTTTTTGATCATAAAGTGATACCAAACATATTCTCTAGCATAAGAATGATCAATGTATTTTTAAACGGAATAGGGTGTTCTGGGAGAGAAAAAATAGCACCATCGTCAGAGCATCACGCTTCAAGTTTAAACCATATAACTATCAAGAGTTAAAGAAGTTGTATTTGATAGAAAATAATTTTTCTTTGGACTAGTCCATAATCAAATACTTCTATGAAGTGAACCAAATCAAAATGTTCCACTTGAAGAGCATAAAAAAATTAATAACACTTGTAATCCCCATGACCTAAAAACGAATTTGTTGAAATAATCAATCAATTGTCGTTTCATCTAAAACAAACCATTATGGAAATATTAATAAGGTTCAAGGACTCTATGAACTACAGAGTTGATATCAGAAGCTATGGAAATCCATCAAAGAGATATACTACTTTTGGGAAATGTTTGATGTTAGGTAAGGGAGGGAGGGACTCTTAGTTGGAGTAAAGGGGAAAAACAATAAGGAGGGAAGCCAAAAAGGTGTAGGGATCCCCCCTTGATAGGGGAGGGATGGAAACGGTCAACATCACCACATAGGTAAATTCTAGGGGATCCAAAGTGGGTGGAGTATCATCCTTATCACAAACTCAAAATTGATCTACTGGATATCATAAAGGTAGAGTGTCCCCTAGATGACTCACCCGATGATGATCTAGTTTTTTTTATTGGTGAAAATTTATTAAAGGAATTAGTATGAGAAAATATTTAAATCTTTTCCACTTGAATATTTAAGGAAAGGATTGAAGTTCACAAATGGAGGATTCCCGAAAGGCATTGAAGACTCACAGGACCTTTATTTGTAAGATGATTACACAGGGTTCCATGGGTACTGAATTAGAAGCCCCTCCACCAGCTCGAGTAACATAATTCCATATTCCCTAAGGCGAGTTCATGAAAATGGGGGGGGTCCACTATTACAGGAAATATAGAAGAGAGTTATGTGGTATCCTTATCTCAACGTGTTGTTTCAGGTTTCAAGGAGAACATGGTGGGTTGAAGGCCTACCCATTTGTACCTATTGGTGTAATTTCAACATTTCCATATATGATGTTATGGTATTTGATGCTCAGGATGGAAAAGAGGGCAGTCTGAGGGTGAAGATGATCCTAATTTTTTTCCATTGTTGGAGTTCATTAATAACAAAAAATTTCATTCTTTCATTCTTGATATCCTTGACAAAAAAGGTATCAAATATAAATTGAGTATACTGGAAGTCTTCTCATTGTCCATAGAAAAATTATAATTGTATTTTTTCTCCCTCAACATCGAATGTGTTGGTTGTAAACATGGATCTCTAAGTGGATTATTCATTTGAAGACCGCTCTCATGAGGATGAAACAACTCCACAAATTTCTAGGGATAATATTAATGACACCATTCCCTAGGTTGATACCATAGTACAAGATGTGATTGATGATATTCAAGAGCTTCAAGCTTGGATTATGAGAAATGTTGAGGATAGAGATCAATATATTAATCCCCATAGTAAAAAACATGCCTCATTAGACATGGATGATCAAGGTGATACTTGGAAAACATAAAAATAATTGAGGAGAGACAGGAACTCAAGCGGTCGAGGTGGCTCAGGAGGAATGAGTGGTAGAAAAAAAGAATATTTTGTCTTTATCTTTGTTTAGTGGTGGTGACATGTGCACCTTATCTTGATTCTCCATATTCACTATCTATGATTACTTTACCTTTAAATAAATTTATCAAGATAGTGACTTTTTAATCCATGGTCTGCACTAATTGTAGAATATATAATTATATATATATAATTATATAAATATAATTATGATTATATTCAAAAACATTATATATATTTATGGATTATTATAATTATAAATAAAAGTATAGTTAAATAATTATAATAATTATAATAATTATATTTATAATATTCTATATTTGAATATTAATATAAATTAATATAATTATATAAATATATATAAGCCGACCAAGGGCTTCTCAAGTGGTACCGTGTACGGTGGACACTCCTTGGAAATAGAACTGGCACAAGTAAAAGTCTCACTACACTCGAATTTAGCTAGGGAATGATGACATGAATGTGTTGGGATTGGCCCAAGGAAGGCATGGTGTGGCACCTGACAATACCTTGTTACCCAATATCCTTTTCCCTAGAAGCAAAACTAGCTCATGTTAGAGTCCTTCAACACTAAAATTTAAATAGGGAAGGAAGGCGTGTATGTGTTGGGTTAGGCCTTGGATAGGCATGGTGTGGAACCCAACAATACCTCACTACCCGATATCCATTAAGAATGCTGGTCTAGGATATCTTCTATGGTGGAGAAGATGATGTCTAGGGTTCTTCATCTATTATGGATATTCCATAATTTTTGGGCTTCAATTAGTTTCTGATAGGATCATACATGGAATCACATTCCATAGTTATATATAAGTCTAAAGACTATTGAAGGAATCTCTTATGTGTATGGTAGATCAGGTGTTTTACTAGATTTGAATATTGATGATGGTA
Organism: Viscum album; assembly: GCA_963277665.1. Classification (NCBI taxonomy): domain Eukaryota; kingdom Viridiplantae; phylum Streptophyta; class Magnoliopsida; order Santalales; family Viscaceae; genus Viscum; species Viscum album. The sequence continues at coordinate 200,895,415 of OY728119.1, read as the reverse complement.
GGAGATCTCTAAATTCATTTAGAGATTCCTCCACTAGCTTGATCCTTAGTAAAGGCTCATCATATCATGTAGAGGATAATTTGGAGGCTTCTCTAGAGAGGATGTCCATGGGTAAAAACTCCATTATTGCAAGGATTGTTCTACCCAATAGTGAGAAATCATAGCAACATGAAGAACTAGTACATAAGATCTCTATAATCTTTTATTTATCCAACTAGAAGTGTCTTTCACTAGGTTGTGGTATTTTACACTAAAAGTTTCCTTCAGATTAATTTTGGTTTCCATCATAGGGATCTACTTCCATATTCTTAAAGATTGGCTCGCTTCTCCTTCATGAATGGTCTTCTGACTTCGGACTATTATAAACTACAAATGACTTTTCTTATGTTTAGATAAGGATACATTTCCTTAACTAGATTATGTGGCACCCTAAAAGTATATTTTAAATCTCAATAATAATTGTGACTCCAATCCAACTAGACAACAAAATTGAGAACATTCAGTTTTGATATTTTTCTATAATTCTTGTTGAGGTAGATCTCAATTCTAATTTAGTTTACAATGTTATTCATTCCACTCCTATGGATGACTTAGATCATTGTATTGAGAACGAGAACTATCCAAAATTTTGAGATAATGGCAAGGCAGTTGTCCACTTGATGGTGAATTATTGCACGGTAAACTTATATAGAACCTGTGTCCTGAGGGGAAACCTTGATTTAACTTGTAACAAAAAAAGGGAATGTTGATGTATGTTTTATGGAGCAGCCTAAAAAATTTCGAAAGCCTTTTAAATGCGGGTCAATGAGGATTGTGGATAAGGGTGAGGCTCTGAGAAAAGGTTTCCCCTATGAGTAAAGGGAAGTCCCTAGTTTTGGGATCTTCTAAAGATTTACCTCTTATAGGTCCCCCTTTGGGTGGATTTGAAAATTAGGATGCTAAGGGTGCTACATCTACTAGCTTAATTTTTCAATTTCTATAGAGAAAGTAATTGAATTAAATTTAGGGAACACCTATATGGGAGAACGATAGGATGACATAGTAGAGTAGGTGGTGAACTCATAATTATTTAGGGATTTCCTACTAAATTTATTAAAAGATGATATGAATACTGATTTAGAATATATTCAAACTAGTGGGTGAATGTGAAATTCCTGAGATGGTTGACCAATGGTATTGGAAGATCATATGATTGTGACTGGAAAAAATTTCAAATCAATGATTAATATAAGAACCTTATTTGGTAAAATTAAAAATCCCAAGAGGGACTATTCATCATGTTTATTTCAAGGTAGGAATAATGTTTCAACGAATGGTTTTATAGTCTATAGAGGCCCGATGGCACCCAATGGATGTTTACATAAAGATACATCTGTTGGGAAATCTACTCATTTGATCACGGGGTCTTGATCCCCCTTGACCCAACATATGGAATGTCAACAACCTGTTTACCTAGAATAGGGAACATCTAGTATACATTAATTTGTAGGTATGTCCTTCTGTTTTACTATTATAGTGGATTCTCACAAGGTTCACATTAGTGAGGTAGTTGATATGTATAGGATAGAGGAATCTGGACAATAGGTACATGCAGTAGTTGAGACAATGATTGTGCCCTAGGAAAAAGACTTGACTACTTCAATATGAACTCCAATGGCGGGTCCTCATTCCTTTTACGGTAATAAATTATTAATCGATGAAGGGGATCAAAGATGGTCATCCCTCATAAATTTATAACATTTAAGCCTCAACCTCATATTGTGCAGGATCCATCTTCTATGATCCAAATGCAGGTTGATCCTTCAGGAAGGAGCGTTGATTGTTTGGAGAATGTGGAGTTTTTTTACCCACCCCATTTTTCTATTCTAATGAACAATGAATATTTCACTTTTTGGAAATTCTCAATTGTGGAAAGTGACATGAAATAGAAAAAAACTATATTATATTACCTACAAAGGGAAAAGAAGTAAAAAAGGGCTACTGAAGGTCTCAGGAAGGAAGTAGAAGGTTGGTTTTTTCACAACTTGATGTCATTTTGTCTTTCATGGACCTGAATGTATTCAATTTCAAAAACTATTTAACTACTCAGATGTTGTCATCAATAAAAATTGAAGATGGATTCTGATCCAATCAAGAGATGAATTTGTAGGAACTATCTTGGAAATTTAGGATTTTCTCCACATCTTAGGAATTCTATTAATCGTCATTGGATGAAGAATATGAAGCACCACTAAGGGCCAGACCAGTGGATAGGTATACATAAATAGGGAAGAGGATAATATCTTAGTAATTTGAGATCTAGGGTGATTTGCATGGATTGACTTTTATATTAGTCTTCTTTTCCTCCGATGTGGGAATTTTATGTCTTTTTTGACTCACTTCTTTTCCTTATAAGTTTTCCTGTTTATTAATATATATTTCATTTCATTGGTTTTGTTATCAAATACATGACTGAGCTATTTTGGTAAATATATAGAATTAAATATATTTTTAAATATATAAATATATATAAATAAATAAATATACTTATAATTATATAATAATAATTTTTTAATATATTTATCCAAAATTTTAATTATAAATAAATAAACATTTATTTAAATAATTTGATTATTATAAATAATATAATTAAAAAATAAATTTATTTATTAGTTTTATAATTTTATATATTTATATATTTATATATATATAATTATATAAATATATTTATAATAATATAAAAATGTTATTAAATAATTTTATTTATAGTTATAATGATTAATAAGTAAATATATATTTAAATAATTATAAAATTATATTAAATATATATAAATAAATAATATCCTTATTATATTTATAATTATATATATTTATATATTAATAAATATTAATACAGTTTCATAAATATATAAAATTACATAAATATATATAATTATATATAGATATTTATGATTATATATATATTGAAAGGTTTGGGATTAAATCCCCTTTATTAAAAGGAAATAAGAAAAGTGACAAGGAGATAGGATGGGGTCCGAAAACTTCTCACCCTCATCCAGCAGAAACAACTGAAAAACACATAAGAAGAAAGGTGCCTGAACAACACCAGATCACTAGTCCTACACCCATGTTTCTCATTTTGCAAAACCAATTAGGCCATGTGAGAGAGTCTTCTCATGATGTGATAAGAAACACATCCACCCTCACTATGAGGATTTATTCCCCTTCTCCATGCCTTATCATGATGCCATATTCCCCCTCCATCATCAATGAATTCATCTTCTGAGGAAGAATTTGTTTTCATAGGCTTAGAAGCATCATTGCCTCTTTGTCCATCCTCCTCACTACTGTTAGAGGCAAGAAATTCAAAGGGATTATTTGATTGAACATAAAATCTTAATTTTATATTCTTTAATATATAAGGCAATATAAGAGCAGTAGATAAAATATAATCGTAGTCATTAAATATATCCAGATAACACATTTTTGACAATATTTCCAAATGACTATACACCATGGTACCATTAGTGGATTCCATGAAAGTCTCTTTTTGCATGACATGAGGAATCACCCCACTTTTCCACATTTCCATTCAATAAGTGAAAGTATTTTTTATCTTTCATCACTCGACATATCACACAAGTATCAGCAGAATCTTTTGAGGGTTGTGTCATCATATAATATAGCCTAGAAATATCACCCAATCTTCTACTAGAGATCAAAACTAAAATTTCCAAAAAAACTAATATATGTCCATAATTATTTATTTTGTGATATAATTTTGAAATATTAACACTAAAATCTTTTATTCTATTTATATTAGTATAAATTGTATGATCGATATCAGAAAATGATATATCCACCACCCATCTACTAGTGCTCCTTGAATCTTTATCTCTTTGTGCCACTATAGGAGACACATAGCATGTAGGAGAAAGATATACCACCTTCAATTCCATGGTTATTCTAGAAACCAATTTGGAATATTTTTTAACATGGTTACAAGATGTCAGCATGGGATCACCTAACTCAATGAAGCATCAACTTCAGTTTCCACAGGACCCCTAGATGAGTCCTTGTGGTTCACTTGTTTCTTAGCGATAGATATGATTGGAATATTTCTCAAAAATATAGATTGATCTAGGCCCTCATCATCAACCTTATTTTTACCCTCACAATCTTTAGAAGAAAACCACCTTTTCTCTTCTATCAATTGTTGATCGACAACCTTTTGGAAAAAATCCTAAAATTGAGATTTTCCATTTGATTCAACTTCAATATTAACCATGTCTGTAACCAAAGATATAGGTTTCAAATTATTTTTAGCTATATCATCCTATGAATGATTACACATTCAATAAACATACCAATGTATGTTTTCGACTGTCCTATCTACATCTACTCATTTGGTAGCTTCATCATAACTTGGTCAATGGAGACTCCACCAGCATCATCCAACTTATACTAGGTTTTCTTAGTACTTCCATTACCAGGTTCTTGTAAAGGGTGAATCCAAAAAATATTATTTCAGTGTTCATGTCCTTATTCACCTTGAGGAGGTCGGAAGTATCTGAGAGACCTCAAGATATTTTGAATTCCATCGATAATATTTCATCAGTGACCTTTCTTGAGAAAGAAATCACATATCAATGATCAAATAATACTATAAATAGAATTTCTAACTAAATTGAATGAATCACAAAACAAAGTCTTGCACACATACTCAATCCATAGATTTAAATCATCGTTCTACATAGAAATAACCACTTCATCAATATGTGTACTTCTTATATCCACCTCAACCATTGAAATGGCATAATGTCCATATCTAGCTAATTTAGTTTCCATGTCCATTCGAATGGGGTCTAATATTATAGCATCAATGTCATAAATGATTTTTGGATGCCAAAGGATCCATGATACGCCATAAAGATTGATCCGTACTTGGGGGATGTAATTTTCGGTTAAAAAACTTCTCAAAATCAAGTGACCACTTATGAATGTGGAAAGAGCCTCATTTCAGATACAATGAACCAAGAATCCACGCCACCTGTAGTAACTCATTAGATGGGAATATATAGTAGAAGTAACCTCACCCAATTTAGTTACACTTCCAATAAAAACAATCATCAATCAATGAAATCTTGCAAACCCATTTCACCAAGTGATAGGGTTTGTCTCATTTTGGAAGGATGAGACTTTCAATAAGGGAAAATACTCTCATCTTTTGAACCTCTCAGAGATGGAAAAAGGGTTCACTGAATCATGTTCAATCAAACCTTTTTTGATTACCCTTCCTTTAGTTGAGTCCTTAAACGTTGTTATAATTTGAGGATACTTATCCCTTACTTCCAGATCATCCTACTCGATAACACTTATAATAGCCTTATATTGATGACACATACCATTCCCATTAATCTGATGTAGGTCTGCATAGTTCCAATTTATTGAAACATATCTTTTTCTCCTTTTCATAAGAAGAGAAATCCTGAGAGAACGTATTTATAACTTGAGACACACAAAAAAAATTATTCGATTCTGAAACATCAATATATCACTTCCCATGAAGAAGATGAAAACCCATGTAGTATGGAATGGTCATCTCTGATGAAGAAACCTAATTGCTGCATGAATCACCATTAAGAGACCTCTAAATCTTCATCATCTCCTATATTTATTTATAATTATAATTATAAATAAATAAATATGTATATATATCTAGGTAATTATAAAATTATATTAAATATATTAAAATAATAAATATATTTATTATATTATAAGTATATATATAGATAATTATATAAATATAATTATAGTTTTATAAAAATATTTTTAAATATATTTACTTTTAAATAAATAAATTATTAACTTTAATCCATTAAACCAATAAATGTATATATTTATAAATATATTTATTTATATTTATAGTTATTTATAGTTATATTTATAAATACATATTTTTAATTATTTAAATATTTATTCATAATTATGTACATTTATTATTTTAGTTTTATTTTTTATATTGTAAAATTTTTGTATTTAAAAGTGCCTTTTTAGGGATGATAATGATTTATTTTGATCAGTGCTAAAAAAGAGATGATAAAACATATCTTTATCAGTTCTAAAAAAGTGGTCATAAATAGTTGTTTTATTAGTGAATACTATTTTAATGATGATAAAACCTCTCTATATTTGTGGTTTATAAGAAGAACCAATAAAATACTTAATCCATCTTTAATAAGAATCCTAATAAAGTACTTCACCCTGGAACCATCCATGTTTTTTTGGAATCAAAATGTTGTCGTCAATCTTCCTCGATCTTATCAACAAATTGATCTACATCAATGTTAAGGTATGTGATGATTTATTTTTTTAGAACCTGAAGATATACTTCTCGATGCATGTACACCACCCTACTCCAATCGCAACATGAGCCCAAGGAATTTTCCACAGAATTCAAGGTTAATGCTCAAAACACGCCCATCACATTTCAATCTACACACCTTATCTGGTTCCTATTCCACCGCATCTCATCACATGAAAAATAATCAATCGAACCTTTATTGGATGAACACTCTGAAAATGCTCAGCTTTCACCCCTGATGTGCTATTAATTTACCCAAACACCATGCCTTCACTATTGGAGATTCCCCATGATCATTCTGAAATACACACTAAAGTCTCAACCTATCATTGGGTTTTCATTACTTCATCATTTCACCTTGTTTTCTGTTGGTTGATATCTTGAATGTGTTTTTTGAATGATGGTGGTGCATGTTGATTGTGATTTTAGAATCATCACCAGCCCCCCACTGTAGATTTCCAATCACCACAACCTCAGGGTGAATTGAAAATAAACCTAATGAGTTTGTTATTTTTAGACATTTTCTACATTACCCCATGTCCATATTTTATTCAATTTTTTGATTATGCGTATAAAAATAAATATAAATAATTTATAAATAATTTATATTATAGATAGTTTTGATTATAAATAATTTTTATTAACTGTAATCAATAATCTATAAAACAAATTACAAATATTTTTGATTTAATTATTATTTTGAATTAATATTTTTGAATTAATAGTTTTTATTATCTTGAATTTATAATTTTGAATTAAAAAATTATATAAATATTTTATAAATAATTTGGATTACATTAAATTGAAAATTTCCATTATGTGTAAATAAATAATTCTGATTATGTGTGTGTAAATAATTTTTATTATAAATAATTACATATATATAAATAATTTCTTTCATTTTAATATATATTTTTTATTCAATGTAATTTATAAATAATAATATAAAATTATAAATATATTTTTGAATATGTATTTAATATATTTATATTTATTTATATAATTACAATTTTATTTTATAAATATTTATATTAATGAATTCATATTTATATGGTTATATATATATAATTATACGAATATATATATATATAATTAATATATATATTTACTTAAAAATCAAATACATGATTTATAAATATAATATTTTCAATTTGGAATAATTATGTATTAGAAAACTATATTCTTAATAACGGTTATTTTTGTTATTTTTCCAAAACAATTATTTTAATTATTTAAAAACATTATCACCAAACATGGTTGGGAGAAAATACAATCATTTACTTTCTTTTAAGAAATTTCACATCAAAACATAATTAAAAGAAATTAAAATTAAAATCATGTCATTATGTAGACATTTTTTCAAATATAAAATTTTTTATTAATATATTTTGGTAGTTAAATGCTTCTAGAAAGTTATTATTTAGAAATTATATTGATTTATTAAAATCAAGGTATGTGATCACTTTTGACCCATTTCTCCCTTTCAAACATATTTTTTTGATTTTAATTTTCCTAAATGGTTTGAACAACACACACGCAGGCAATCTTATTTTTCCTTGATCTACCTCCCTCATTCCCCCACCCAATCAATCTTGTCGCAATACGTTGTGGGTTCATCCACTCCATCTCTTTCACATTAATTTTCACCCCTCCATAATAATTTATCTCTCTAATAACATGATTAGACTAGCTGTTCACTACAAAAACTCATTCCACTCATTATGTAAGGTAGTGACTACAAATGATAAGTAGGCCATGTTTTTTCGATGCACAACTGGTGATCAGCTCCTAGTTCCAAGTATCCCTCCTAATCTCATGGATTAAAATCAAAAAATTATTGTTATTTTATTCCAAGTATCCCTCCACTACCGCAGATATTCCCATTAAAAGCCCTAGAAAAGGCCATTTAGTGTGCTAAAAAAGAGGATTAAATCTCAAAAAAGATAAAGGGGTGTCCCTTTTATCAATTCTATAAAAAGAGCTATAGAGAACCCTTTTAACAATGATAAAAATAGTTATGATCAAAGGGGTCTTTTATTAGCACTCAAAAAAGAATTGATAAAGGGTCATTTTTCATCTCTTCTTTTGAGCGCTCTTAGAAGACCACTTTTATCAGCGCTAATAAAATTCTAAAAAAATGAAAATCAGAGGGTGGTTTTAACAATGCTTGACTCCCCCTTCAACAATGTTATAAATCACCCCCACACACCCCCAAAGACCACTACCATCATAGCACGCCCCATCCCCCAACCATTTCACAGTGCTAGTACACCCCTTTAACAGCACTAGAAAAACCCTTCACCACCACGCATGCCCCTGTCTACCCCAGGATTTGAACTCAAGAACTCCCACTCTGTAGCTGGACCCATTACCCCTCATCTATATTGCTTTTATATCCATTTAATGATATATATATAGTAATATTTATTCGTATGTTAATATATATTTATATTAACATATATATATTTATATTAAAATATATATTTAGTTATATTAATATATATATATATATTCATATATTACTATATATATAGATACATTGATATATATATATATATACCTCTTAATATAAAAATATATATATTAATATATATATATAATATATTTATATAATTGTATACTTATATTTATATATTTATATATCTATATATTTATTCTTATATTAATATATATGTATATCTATCTATTTATATATATTTAGTTGTATTTTTTATCCGTATAAAAATTCCTATATTAATATATATCTTTTCTTAATACAGACAATCATACACACATTATATATGTATATAAATATTCATATTTTTTTTTAAATAAAATATATATTAGTTTTTTATTAAGATACGCCTTATATATTGAGAAATTTATTTTATTTGTAAATAATTCTAAATATTTATTTTTAATATTAAATTTATTATGTGTGAATATATAATACATATGTATATATATATATATGAATAATAGTACATTGTTAAAAATGATAAAATTTCAATCCATAAAATCAATGTAAATGTAATCCCTTAGAATAAATCCATTCATTGCTGAAAAAGGGAACCCCCCCCCCCTTAAACGAGACTAAAATTCTATCGAATGTTAAAAATTTTGGGTATCCGGACTAAATCTGAGTTTTGGGGGGCTTCTGGGCCATTTTTGGCCTAAAACAACCGTGATTAGGGTTCCATAGGTCATAACATCAAAAAGCTCGTGGGTGGCTTTAATTTGATTTGTTGTAGGGCTCAAATAGACACGGAGTTAAAAAGTTATGGTCGTTTGATGTTTGAGTTAATTTTTAAACTTTTTTTAGATATTTTATTAATTTTTATATTTTTTGTCTTCAAATTATTATTAATTCACTATTACTCGATGAAAAATATAAAATTATTAATTAATAATATTTTTTAAAATATTATTTAATCCATTCTCACTACATATATTATATATTAAGTGAAAATGTATATATATACTTATCTAAAACATATTAAAAAATATATATTATATTTAGATCAATATAAATATAGTGATATATTTATATATTTATATATTAATATATTATTGTTTATGATATATGTTTTTGAAGTATACCCATTATCAATGTTAGTAAAAAGGGCTGATAAACCCCCCCCCCCCATTTATCACTACAACTAAAAAAGGATGTGATAAAGGAGGACCCTTTTACAGCGCTAAAAAATAGATGATAAATGGGGTACAATTATCAGTTCTAAAAAAGTGCAGATAAAGGGGCACTTTGAACAAATCATTTTTTAACACTATTAAAATTACCCTTTATCATCTAATTTTTAGCATGGTTAATGGGTAGCACTGAAAAAACCAGTTTTTGTAGTAGTTCTCCCCCTAACACTACTCTCACTCTCCATATCTCTCCCCCTCCACTGTGCACTCCCCCTCACTCTCCCTTGGATGAATCGACACTTTCAAATTCCATGATATACAACTGTTTGTCCACCATTCAAGCTTTCATCATTTTCATTTATAATTTGGTGTTTTTAATTTTTCAAAATGATTTGAGTGACACATAACCTCCCTCAGACATACCTGATATGACACCACCATCACACACTACTTGGTTATAACCATGTTTATCTTATAATTTATAAGTATTGTGAATGTTTAGGTGATTTTTACTTTTCATATGTGCAATTTCAATTATTATATGTGTTATTCACTAAAACATTTCCACTCCCCATACATCTTATGTATATTTTAGAGCTAGTCCTTGGATTGAACATCAATTGTGAGGTAAAATTTAGGTTTATTTACTTCTTAGTTTTATTGTTATATGATCTTCCTCTTAAATCATATTCATATTTACTTTTATTTTCAATTAACAATAGAAAATTGGTTATGAAATTTACTGCATATCATTATTTAAATCAAATGAACAGAATTTTATATTTCATATTTATTTTTCCTTTTCAAACACTCTTTAAATATGTGTGAAAATTTGGATATGGATTCTCTATATATTTTAAATTTTTTTTTACTGTTCTTTGAGGATTTATCCCATCCATGTGAATTTTTATCTTTTGAAGCATTCTCGAATACCTAATTAGACTATTCTTTAGTTTTTTCAATATATTGAGAACCCCATTCTGAGACTAATAGTTTATTGGATTTAAATTAAATATTTTCATCAAATTTTGGGTTCTCAATACCATGCGATTGAGCCAAATAAACATTTTCATCATCTGATAAAAGATCAACATCATATCCAAAGAATCTTGTTAAAAAACACCACCTAGCCTGCCATGTTTAAGTGAAAAAATGAATAAAAATCAACTCCTCCCTCATGTTTTACTCCAACATAAAAAAATTACAAAGAATACATTTGATCTATGTGTTATGTAGTCGATGATAATTTAATAAGATTATTGGTAAATTTATAGATATCATACACCAATTTGTTTTAATGATTTCCACCACCACAATACAATTTCAATAAACATCATTAAACTTTTATTATATTATAACAATGTCTTAATTTATAAAAAATGATTCTTTAAGAATGACCATTTATGGGTTCTAAGCACAAACATTATATGTATTTTTTTTCTTGTTTAATATTAATATTATCGACTCATATAGGATGAATATGTATTGAAAATTGAAGAATTCCAATCGTACGACACAAGTGTATGAGGATGGGGTGAAATAATTCATCTAGATTGAAAATTCTCATGCATATAACCCTTATTAAATCTTTTTTTCATTTTTATTATATTTTTATTCCAGAATAATTTGTTTATAAGTTTTCTAAAAACAATTGATATGTCACCAAATAGATTGAAGGTATAAATGATTGACTAAACAAAGGAAAAAAATTAAAAGTAGCTTGTGACTGGAATAAGATAGTGTTTTATGTATCATATAACATGATTAAAACTGTTGAAAATGATAAATACAATATCAAGGATGTGATTATAGTTGTGAATGATGACAAAGGACATATTGAGTAAATGAAAATAATATTTGAACATTAATTTCATGATTACAGAAAATTTGTTGAGAAGGTAAAGAGTTGTGAAAAGTATCATTTTCTTATTACATATACTAAATATAATGTATTTTCATCAACACTGAAGATTTATAATTAAAAAGTTATAAATAGATGGAGTGATTCCAGTTTTTTTGAACTACTTACTCTCTTGAATGATATTAACCCAGATGATAATGATCCACCTTTCTGAACATACGATTCTAAATGAATTCTACGTTCAATGGGTATCATCTCAAAAATAATACATGTCTTTACCAATTATAGTTTAATATTTTTCATGGGAAACAAATCACATGAAAAGTAAAAGTGTAGAGCTTCTCGATACAAGAAAGGTGAATCATGTCCTACAATATTTATATGGTACTTTCCAGTAATTCCAATGTTTAGGAACCTAAATTGAAATGTGGAGGATGAATGAAAATTGATATGGAATACAGATACAAAGAATAAATATGGGAACCTTTTTCACCAGATAGACTCACCGTAGTGGAATATAATTGATCTTATGTATCTATAATTTGGAAATTATTCGAAAAACCATTGTCTTGCACTATCTTGAGATGGATCATATCCATTGGTTTTTCAAAACCATAGTCACAGTAAATGTTACGTTGCATGATTCATACAGAAATTTAGATTTCACATTATGATACATGTTGTACTATATGATAAATGAATTTTTTACTTTTGGAAATTTTTCAAGATATAGCATTAATGGAACTCATGGGTATCCCATTTTTGAAAAGGATACACAATCAATTATGTTGAAACATTCATCCAAGAACATGTTTCTAGGAAATCTTATATTTATACCCTATTAAAATATGTATTTTCTTCAATGAAATCATTAGATGGGTGTTTAGAATAACATATAATATAATATCCGCTACAATGTGATAAAAAATTTTAGAAAGTAAAATATTTGGACACTGTGTTTCTTAAACCTTTTTTGAAAACTATTACAAAAACCTAATGGAAAAAGTGATAATTTTTTGAATTACAATACTGTAATTGTTTGTATATCATAACTTTTCATGATCTTATGTATTTTGAAAAGAATGTATGGGATAGTATCATTGGAACATTAATAAATGAACCCGGAAAAAATAGCATGAAATTAAGGCTAGGATGGACATGATTGACATGGTAGTATAAGAAGTGTTATCACTAGTGATGAGTGAAAATAAACTTTTCCTCTTACAACTACTAACACTATTTCTTGGAAAGAGAGATATTAGTTTTGGAAAATCATGAATGATACAAAGGATCCATATGGGTGTTAATCATATACAAAGAATATAATTTCAATGACTATTTTAATGTTAAAGTTTATGAAATCACATGAATTTCAGGTTTTGATGAAATATCTAATTATTGTGGCTTTATGATTTATTTTTTCCAAGGATTGATATCATACATTAACCAAGCTCTATTTATTTTTCAAATCTATATGAAGCAAAGTTATAGACATGGAGAAATTTCCAATATGGAAAAGGAAACTATTGTCATAATATGTGAATTAGAGATGCTCTTTCCATCAACATTTTTATATATGATGGTTTACATGATGTTTCACTTAGTGAGAGGGATTTGAATATTTGGTCCTATACGTTATAAATGGATGTATCCCAATGAAAATTACATAATTAATTTCAAAGGGTATATCAAAAAAATTATTTTATAAGGTTATGATGTAGAGTGATATGTACGAGCTACCTATTCGATGTGGAAAGCATTATTTAGCCAAAATATCATTACATCGAGTGTATTGTGGGAGAATGTATTTCTCGAATAGTTGTTTCCACAATTTCTATTAAACATCGAGAGTTGTCCCACATTTAAATTTTTTATAAGAGTTTAGACTTGTCGCATATGTTGAAACCCAAAAAAGTTATTTTTAGGTATTAGACTCCATTAAGTAATGAAAGATGGATATGAAATACACATAATAAATAGTTTGAATGATTGTTTCGACATAATATTTTTAAGTATTTATTTGAAAATTGATATTATGTTTTTGAATGAATTCTATGGTTAATCATGGATAATGGTTATGTAATTAATGGTTATAGGTTCTATAGAAAAAAACTTGATGAATGCAGTACCATGAAAAATAATGGATTTACACTTGTTGATGAAGCGATTCAGGTTTCCAGTACTAAGGAAAGAAATCCAATTTATGAAAATATTTTATACTTTGGCATCCGGATACAAATATGATAGTCTGATTAAACAACATTCCAAAAAACTATTTTTCAATTCATGTGGGTTGATAACAGGGGTGCTATTAAAATAGATGTATTGGGATTCGTGAAAGTTGATTATATTAAGATGGCATTCAAAGAATAGCCATATATAATAGTATAAAATGCATGATAAATATGTTATGCACCAGATTCCACAAAACAAAAGTTGTAAATTGTTTTTTATCGACAAAAACCCTTAAAGGGTCTATTTCCCTCATATTTATCACCCCATTATGGTTTGTTATTTCTGAACTACTTCCAATGTGTTTGTCCATGGAACTATAGAAACCCAATGGTTCTATATCCATAGAGATCTTCATTCAAAAGGTATTATCTCATTAGATTTTTTGATCTATGATACTTAAGAACACGCATTGGTCAAGAGGATTGGAGTTCAGGCTCATCACTCCATTTTGAGGGTAATTATTACCTTCTATAGGACTCTATTATAGATTTATGATATGTTCATGAATCCTTCATTAATTCCCAAGTGTGATGTGGGACACCACAAATTAGCAATCAATTATTAGAATGTATGAATTCAGAATCCTTTAAATTTATACGAGGTTCTTAATTGATGGAGATATCTATATGTATATGAGGTTCTCTATCATTAGTAACCTCTCATATAGTACATTGAGATTCATTGGTCGTTATTATGACAATTCCAATTTTATAGCCACATAGTGGGGAACTATGGAGTTTATTTCCATCTCGATAGATGAAGGTCACTCTGGAATTTATTTTCATCTAGTTAGATGAAGGTAACTATAGAATTTATTATCATCTATAGAGACAAGAATAGTTTTACAATGGTATCAAACACATAAAAGGTATTTCAAAGTATCCTTGTAAAAGTAATCAAAAACCATGTAGTTTGGTGTTGCTTAATGGGATGCATCATACATTTTAAGGTCTTGTGATGAGGACCCAACCGTATAGTTCATCATAAGGTAAAAACTATGTCAAGGTGAAAGGTGATTATTCAACAATTAGTGTCGGAATTATGTCAAAATAGACAAAAGAACCTAGATAGGATATGAGTTTCTATGTTAAATTAGTCCATTCTTTGGATATGACCCAAAAAGGTGGATTCCCATTTATCTTAGAAGTATATATCTTTGAGAGAATAGGGTGGGGGATTACTCCTGATAAGGATACCTAGATCAGGGTATTTATTATTGGGGATTATTCCAAATGAGGATTCCCATTCAGCTCAGGCCCTATGTGGGATTCCTATGTATCCTGATTAGCATGAATTAGAGTTCTCGTAGATGAATCCATCAGGTGGATTGTGTGGATGTCATGATCATTACTAACCTTAAACAAAATTTAGTTATCATCAGATTGAATAAAATAGGATGAATAATTTTAAACAAATCACACACATTTCCTCATTTAATGGTGGAAGAAGTTGGGGTTATGGTGGAAGAGGTTGTGGCCACAGATAAAGAGGCTCGAGCTATTCCAGAAGAGGCCAAAGTAATAGTGGAAGAGGATGGGGCTATAGTGGAATAGGTCAGGGCTACGGAACTTCCCTCTCTTCACTTAATAATACAATAGAATCCTATTTATGTATGGAGTGAAGGTGAAGTACGCTGAGTTGGGGAGGAGAAAGACTAGGCCCTCCCACAGGAAAGGCTCGGGTTTACACTAGGATGGACACCCTACAATTTGTTCTGCAACAAGAGGAGGGTATATTAAGTAATAGAATCGAAAAGAAAGTGTGATACTTACCCACCCTATTGGGAACTAGAGGCTCTAGGTCTCAAAGATTAGAAGGGTCATACATGGCCCAAACTGTAATCCTCCAGGCCTGGAACTCCCCAACATTTTCCCTAGGGTAAGGGTCATTATGACGATAGGGATACATACCCACATGCACCCTAATAACCCTGTCCTGCTAACAAGACAAGTGTGGGGAACCACTAACCATAGGAATACATTCCCAAATGGGGGACTTTTTGGGGTGTTATTCTCTAGGGTACTGTAAATCCATGCGTATTGGTGGAGGTTTCATCTTGGTCCATTTTAGAAAAGGAAACCAAGGAGAGAGGATCCTTACCAATGGTTTATTTGAGAGAGGGATCAAAGTGTGACTCTCTTAGGTCATGGGTGTAGGTTCTCGATGTATTTTTGTTACATAGGTGGGTCGTGCAGGGCCAAGGAAGAACTAAAAGGGCTTCCCGCATGAGAAAAATGGTGGAGGGAGCTGAATATGTTTCAGGTAATACACCAACAAGGTATAAAATGTTGGGGGATGCCTTCATCTAAACACAATAGGTCTCTTCTAGTGTTCTACGAAGAGTATCACATTGGTCCTTAGGGAGGGGCCTCAAATAGGTGACTGCTTCTTAAGGACAAAGGATCCTCAAACAAGTATTTTTATTTTAGACCCTAAAGATTATTTTATCTCACTTATCCCTTTAATTATAACTCCTATCTTGTCTTATAGAGATAACAGATAAATTTTGGGGGACCTGGGTGATGGTTCTACATAGTGAGACCTTCGGGGGTTCATCCAATTTTTGAGTTGTGAAAATGAGGATCCTAAGGGTCCAAATTATAAGATAATAGGTCCTCAGCATGTTTCCTAGGCATGGGTCCTCAGCGCTAGTCCTTGACACGTGTCCCAAGAATTGTTCCTTAGCATAGGTCCTTGGCATAGGTCCTTTATACAGTCCTCGTTGCAGGTCCTCAACATAGTTTCATAGAATCCATTTATAAAATTTGTCTCTCTTCCGAGGGTTATAACTTTGGATCTGTAAGTCCTTTAAGGCTCCATGGTCAGTAAAATCGAAGATCTTGAAGAGATATACGCTTCATGGTATGGTAAATACACAAAATAATTCTCAGAATAAAATATTAAATTTCATTTAATGCATCGAAACCTAGTTGAAAATTTATGACCTACTCCTTGGTGGGGGTTCTTTCCACTTATCCCTCATTTTAGGGTAGTCTTGTGGGACATGTAAATCTACCTTTCATCTTCATTCTACATTTGGATACATCTAAAATCAAGATCAGCATTTGTTTTCAAATTTATGGTCACATCATGAATTCTATGTCAATGTGCATTAAACACATTTTGTGGTGTCTACAAAAGCCACCCCCCTTATAATTAGATTCATTTAGAATGGAAATAATTGGCTTATAAGTTTAGATTAAGGAACTTTGATGCATTACAACATCATTTTTTGGGTTTTGGATCTATATCAAGTATGGAAGCATGCTCGGATTTGTTTTCCTAATCCATGGGGCCTACCAAGCATAGTTTGGTTGTTGCTATGGTCTTATAAGCAACCCTACAATATTTGTTTCTTTTTTATCACTGCCCTAATATTTTCATAAGGTTAATATGGATGACACATAGTGGCTAAGATTTAGATTTTTTAGGCCTCCTTTTTTGGTTTTTCAATATAACATGTTTAGTACCTTTTATATTTTTATTCTTCGATATTACCCAAACCATACATAGTGTAGGTATAGGGAGTTGAGACTCAACTTTTTACATATTTCCCATTGTAGGTCTTCAACCTACTGATTACTATGTCTTCCTTAATAGGTAGTTCAAATTCATGCATCATTTATTAATAAATATAGTTTTTTAAGTCAAATGACATTGACCATAAATTTTTAGATTACAACACCAATAAGGATTGACGGATAGTAATGTTACGATATTTCTTAGATACTTCTAATGGGAATATAGAGCCATGATTTTTTGATTTCTAAAAATCATTAAATGTAGGAATATAGGTGGTATATATTGAGGGTGAAGTTACCTCTAGATAAAAAACTTCTTACATGGGCTGTTTTATGCAAGGAAAACCCGGGAGCATACTCTATAGTCAAGTAGTGGTATCCTTAGGCTGATAGGATTTTTATGCGGGAATCATATAAATGTCCAACTAGGGAATGTACAACATAGTTTGGTAATGATTTTACCAAAAATTCTGACATTCTATTTCTGATCAACAAAATTACTTTATGATTTTGATGTATCAATACAATAGTTGGTGGCTTTGCTAAGGAAAGATGTCAAAGAATAAATGGATCATTTGTAACACCATAGGTTATTAATAGGTAGCCACTCCTACACAAATTTGATGAGTGAGGGAGAGTGTATTGTTTTAGATAACCAATATCTATGGGAGAAGGGTCCTTTTCTAACAAAGAATAAAATTTTCATGAAATTTAATGTCAAGAGACTAAGGCATTAATCATGTAATTTAAATTCACAAATCATGGAAATTATGTTGTGAAATTTAAATTCATCTTGTAATGACATTGGGTGGTGATGTTTAATGACATGCATAAAGTTCATTATGTTGTGTAGTTAAAATTCATGCAGTAAAGGACATTGGGATATGTAGTTTAAAGTCATGTCTCAAGGACATTAGGGTGGTGCAGTTTATATTCTCACAGCAAGGACATCAGGGGGATATAATATAAGGCCTTTAGGTTTGACTAAAAAGGTTTATGATCCTCCCATTATAGATAATTTATATAGAAATGTGATACCATGTTTATGTATGTAAGGATACAAATTAAATATCTGATTGGGGGTGTCTCATATTTGATGTATGGTATGGGAAAAAGGACTTATGAAATTAGAGGAAGTCTCTCCCAAGAATGATGTTACCACTCATTGAAAACCCCGTTATGGGGGTTGTTTTCCGCAAGGCCATCTAGGGAACGTACTGCATAGTCAATAATGGAATCCTTTGGTTTATAATCCCTTTATGAGGGAGGTTTATGTAAGGACAACTAGGGGACATATTTCATGTTCAGGTAAAGGAGATCCCAAGAATTGTAATGTTCTATCATTAAATGTTGTTGAATGTTTATAGATATTTAGATCATTCCAAGGACAATGATTGGTTTGTGTATAATGTACCTGAATAAGGAAGGGGTATTTCGAGTAATAATTTCAAATAACTTAGGGAGATGGATGCTCTACGTAGTTATGAACCCAGCATAGCATGTTTAGTGACAATAGTTTTAGGTCATATAGATAGGACCATAATATTATGGAAAATGTGTAAGGTATGTGGTCAAATGGATCATGATTATTCTAGTATGCTTTGAAAATATGATGGGGGGTGTGTAAATCATGTTCTTGGAGACTCTTAGTCCAGGAGAAAGGTTATGGGAAAAATATGTAGAGGATGACCATTGATTTTAAATTTCAGGTTCTAGTATGTTGTCATCAAATGCTTAAATGGAAAAAAGAGGCTTCTCATGAGGGATAAATTACTGCTATTTGAAAAAAACCATTATGAGGTTTGTTTTATAAAAGGAGAACTGGGGTGCATATTTCATAGCCAAAAAATAGAAATATGTGTTTGAAAAACCCATTATGAGGGTGAATTATGCATATCCAATTGGGGCACATACATCACGGTCAGTCAAAGGAGCTCTTAGGTTTTAGACATTTGGCCAAAAAAATCCATTGAAAGGTTGTGAATATCTAAATGTGTTCAAGATTAGGATTATGACATTCAAAAATGGATGTTGTTCAATGCTTAAAAAAATAATTATACTAAAACCAGACATGGTTTTGGAGTCCCTTGAATAGATTTGACTCACATGTAGAAGGGGGAATCTCTTGTTTCCTTGGTTGGTTCTCTAAGGAGACTACCCAAAACAAAATCTCCTACATAGATTTTTTTGTTTTATATTGGAGAGGGGGAATTTTTTTTTCCTCATGACTGGGGATAGGGATTATGTACAAAGATTCACTACATATCACAATGGTATGAGAATCATGCCATATTCTATTATAGAAGTATCGCGTCATTGAAGTCAGGTGTAGAGGATGTTGGACATGCATTTTAATGTTTTATGAAAAAGACGTGGTTTATTCCGATGTGAAAAAGAAATATTTTGGTTAGGCCTAGATGTAGATCCCAATAATTACATCATATCCTATCAGAGTAGGAATCAATCCATACATAGTTCTAACAAACACAAGTTCATGTATAAAGTGGGAACTCGTATTGGATCTCCACATGTAGATCTGACTCATACATAGGGAAATTCAGAGATTTTTCTATTTTGTGTTTTGTCTTGGACAAGGATTGAAGTTACAGAATTCACTACGTATATATTATGTATGAGAATCAAGGCACATATAATTCATTGAAGTAACATAAAATTTACCATCATGCGGTAAGGACATCTAGTGTTCCATTTAAGGTCTTGTAGTTAGGGCCATTACATCCTTAATGTGAATAGATACACCTTACAGATACTGAATAATTATTTACCAAACTCCTAATCCCACATGATATGTGCTCGGTGTGAGAAACAAGGAGTGGTAAAAGTTTATTCTACCACAAAAAGGTAACACAAGTGAAGGATCAAGGAATTTCAATTATTGGTTGGCTGATCCATGAGATAGCATTCGAGCATCACTATGTATCTCATTGGGATGAGAAGCAAGCCTTGTGTGGTCCTTGATAGGCTCCCTATATAGATCTGATTCTTTCAGTATAAGTAAAGGGGATTTATGATTTAATCATGGATAGACCCAAGATTAGATATTTGGGCATAAATATGTATCTCAATAGGATTGTAATCAATCCACACATAGTTATTGAGGGTTGTTCCCCACACAAATCAAACTATGATGTGGGGAAGGGGACTTTTGATAACATCCAGACTGATGGTTGGTCCTAAAGAATGATGTATAGGTATCCCCATCATTCTCATTATAATTAGAATCAAGGAATAAGTCTTGGAAAGGTTCCATGTGCAGATCTGGTTTACGCACAAGGAAAAGGAAAGGGATTTTCTATTTTAGAATCATGATTGGTTCCAGGATTGTAAATCTAATCATCACTATGTATCTCAATGGGTTGAGAATCAAACCACATGTATTTATTTTAAATGCTTCATGTGCTGGTTTGATTCATCCAGAAAGGGGGTGAATGGAATTTTTAAATGTCGAGGCTAGACCCAAGATATGAGATCTAAGAATCATTATATATCATGTTGGGGAAAGAATCAAGCCACACCAAGTTCTTGATAAAGTTCCTCGTGCAGTTCAGATCCCAACTAATGGAGTGGGGGATTTTTTTAAATGACACACAGACCCAGGATTGGAGATCCAGCCATCACGACATATATATTTGTTATGATAATCAAGAAACATGTAGTTCATAGAGGTGGTACACCACATAAACTGGATTATGACATGGTGAATGGGGAAATTGGTTCTTTATGGTTGTCGATCGACCCGATATTAGTGATTTGGGAGTCACTGTGTATCTCATCTGAATGAGAATCAAGCCCCACATAGTTCTTGATGAACTGTGAATTTTACCACCATGAAAAAAGGATGTTAGTCACCTAACATTGAATAAACTTTTCACCTGAACTAGAGGATATGACCCATGTGTCACTACATATCCTACTAGGTCTAGAATCAAGACACACATTGTTCTTTATAGTTATTCCCCCTGAAGGACTTGTCTGAATACAGGTTGAAATGGGGATCAAGTGGCACTAGGGAGTGGAAATGATATGAGTGTGGTTTAATTATAGAAGCTAATCATATTCTGATGGACCACAAAGAGTCTGTACTCATGGTATCTTGAGGATTTATAAACTTCCAATAAGGGGGATTTAAACCATATTGTATAATGTCATGTGTTGAGGATAATTGATTCTGTGAAGTTTAACATCTTACAGATAGGACCACTTGACCTGAAGTTTGTTGTCATCTGACTTGGACGATGATGCTACACAGTTTAACATCATGAAACATGGACACATATTGAGGTTTACAGTTTAACATCCTGTAGAAAAGATGAAATTTTTGTGATTAAAACAAGTACTTCTTTGTGAACCTTCCATTTTTTGATTTTTTATTGAGTTCTCCATTCATTGAGATTAAGGAATATGAGTGGACATTATATATTAAGTAATGTACTTCCCACTTTACCTCAAGATGCAGAGGCTTCTTTCCTTGTATCATTGAGTCCTAATACCAATACCAATACTCGTTTGAGTAATTAATGAAGATGGATATTATTGTCAATTTCCTTTTATAGGGTCCTAAAAACATGTCAAAGCGAAATGAAATACTCCCAAAAATATGACACACGAAAAAAATGAATGTTTGATTGAAATTAAGAAGAATAATTTCGAAGAATGGACCATTGGAAAAGGACCTAGAGTGGTCCACATACTATGTTCCAGGAATTATTCATGGAAATCATCCAATTTGAAGCATAGTATGCATATGAGGATGTTGGCGCTAGCTCCCCCGTGAATGGAGTCACTGGAAAAAACGAGACGGGGTGATCTATCACCACGAACAATGTCTGAAAACCAAAAAGTTCCATAGACAAGGAGAAGATAATGGTTTCCTACAAACAAGAAAGGTTTGAAATGAGATTGAGTTGGTGATTAACACCACCATAAACTACCACTTTTGCAAACCACAACTTCCACGAACCTCAACCCCAAAGACCTTAGTTGAAAGAGTCACCCACAGGTCGGGTGATCTTTTCATAGGAATCCAAAAAAGTTGTCATTGGACACATAGATATATCATTCTCAACACTCTATAAAAGAACCCTGAAGGGAGATGAGAAAGGGTTCAGATTTTTGGGGACCTTGGAGTTTATGGATGGAATACATCAAACAAAAACAATCGATGAAGTACGCAACCATGAATAGTTTACAGCATGTATAAACCTGTCATATACCATAAAAGGTAGGAAACATAATGATATGAATGAACTGGATGTGAAAATAATTGGAAATCCATGAGCCATATTCCCTTCACATATGAACATTCTGTGAATCATATTATCAATTCCCCTTCTTCAATTTAGCGTACTACATATCACATTGTTATATGGATAAAACCCTACACCATGTTGTGCTTCACTGCATGGATGGAATCAAACATTGCATAACAGAACACTATGTGGATGGAACCTGAGGCCACTTACCCCTATGGTAGGTTGACCATTTCCCGGTTTTTGTACCACCTTGGTAAGTCGATGGCCCTTCCATCCACATCGCTATACGCCATGCGGTGGGTACCCCACCATGCATAAACAAATGGTATGTGGAATAGGGTACTTTGGGATTTCCCCCTTCTGATCCCAATCATGCCCTTCCATTTCCATCCCATCCTCCATGACCCCTCTGCAATCCAGCCCAACAACATCAGGCCAAATCCCATACCAAAGAAAATGGACAAATAAGATAAGATTGTCGGGTAAATCAGAATGGCCTTTTGAGTCTAAATACCCATTTTAAGTGGAGTAATAAAGGAAATATATGTTTTGGTACAGTCCCCCATAATGTTCTTAAGTCTACATTACCATTGTAACCCTGGACCCATCCTTGGGATACCAAACTTGACCTCTCTGTTCTTGTGATTAAGGGTAATCATTGTATTTTCCCTTCCATGAGCGTTGGTGGAAAATGGGGAGCTCATGCTTTCCTTCACCTTTGACAAGGGATGATTCTCCTCAACTTTCACAGAACCATCTACAGGGAACACCCCTTAAGGAGAACCCCTAGCTTTTTTGTGGGAGGTGGCACTCTTCCTCTTCTAAGGCTCGGACCGGGATAGGTCCAGATATATTTTCAAATGAGGCTATCCTGGATATCAACACGAGGGTGGAAATAATTACATTCAAAACCCCACTCTCTCTCTTGTGGAGTCATCACCCCACCCTCTTATGCCATCATCCCCCTTTTCCATTAGTGAATAAGGGAAGATGTTTGGTTTTCTGGATCTACCGCTTCCTCTTGTTCCTCACACTGAGCATGAGTCACATGGGAGTAGAGGTTGATGATGATCACAACATCTATAACATCATCAAATAAACTATAAGAAATATGATTTTGACTCTAACCAAGATACGTTGGATTCTTATTTTAAGGCCTGAGCTCAAATGGGAAGCTCCCATAAGGAATCCCTAATCATAATCCATCACCCAAAGAACTATGAGAACTCTGATTCATACTCTAAAGAAGATATTTAGGATGCCTACCTAAGGCATGAGCACAATGGATTTTCTCCTTAAATGTTAGACCCCATACCCCCCCCCCCCCGCCCAACTCTCTAAGGAATGCTTTTCAGGTATAACCCCAGAAGTGATTCTTCAAGAAGGGCCTTCTGTATAGTGTAAGTCCCAGCCATATCCCCTCATGTGGGAATCTTTCTAATGTAAGCCCCACCCAACCGAACTATGAGTGATCTGATTCCTCTAATGATGATACATAGGATGCAAATCTCATGGGTTCAATCCCGACATCAAAATAGATATAGTCCCCTCCAAAATGACAAAAAATTCTATTGTTCGTTATCCTTTTTATCAAGTCAACATTGTCTGACTAAATTCCAAACCCATGCATACATTGTTTGATCTTGTACCTCCATGGATATACCATGGACGCTTTCTTGGGAATGAACCAAGGTTTCATGAAAAAATTAACTTTACTTAAATAAATGAGAGTGTATCAAAATATGTAATAATTCCACCAAAAAGGGTGTGATGATCCCAGCCTCCCATACTCTTGACAAATAGAGTCCTTAATTGTTATTGGCCAAATCACCCAACAAGCACATTCCTTTGAGATGAAGGACCATGAATCATGGATAGAAGGGTCTATGGGTGTTTTTGGCTCCACGTATAAACCCATTGGAGACCATATGGGGACATTGTACCCGATATGGGATAATTTTATAAACACATAACCCCCTACAATCGCCTACCATGATCATAAAAATGTGGTGCATCCTTCACCATGTAAAAGGATATATTGCCCAGTCCCTATGGGAAAATCTCACCCCCACTGAACAAATGTACAACACAAATTGTGTCGAAACAAATATGGTGAACCAGAAGTGAATCCTTAACCATGGTGGTGGTGCTACCCCACCTCAGGCCCCTTCCACATCAAAAAGGGGAGAAGGCTGGGAAATTCATCAGTTATTCATGTGATCTTGATATGCTACTTGAAGATATTTTTTGTGTGTCTCTCATCTATATAATCTAGTAAATCTACAAAGAAACCTTTAATCCAAATGTAATCCCCATAATTGGCTTAGACAAGCACCTCAATTACAACACGGGTAGTCGAGTCCCCTATAAATAACATGACCCCCTCTCTATCCCAGCATATTCAATTCTTGGATTCAAATTCGCTATACAAGGTGGGCCAAAAAATGGTAGTCTCCCCATAGTGGAGGCTAGAAGACAGACCCTCCAATTAGTGAAGGCTCTCCATCCACCCCTTTAGTCGTGGCAGGAAATATGGTACAAGAAAACCCCACTAGCCATCCAAACCATTTTCCAGAGCCTATCCCCATAAAATGACAAAAAGTACATCCCTTATATCAGGGAGGTGGATAGAGTTGACACCAATGACTTCAATCCAACTACACTTGAACCCCACTCAAGGGATCCTACCTGATGACCTTGCCACCAGCATCATGAAACCTAATATCCTCGCTCTAAAGAGGATATCATGCCAAGTGAAACTACTAAAGTCCAACAGAAACTGGCCCTTGGGATTCCTTCCAACAACGACAGAGGAAAAATTTGGAGCAGGTCATTACCATGGTTCCTGAGCAGGAGATCTTACATATAAACAAGATGACATACGACATGAAGACATACAACTCTGCATCCTCTACTAAATCCATCCATATTAATACAGTGGTTACATGTGAGAGGATACATATTCCCACTCACACTTTTGAAGCACACCACGAATATACAGTGGCACAATAAGATCCAGCACAAATCACCACCAACGCTCACTGATCCCACCTCACATAAAGTGTGAAAAATTATATGCACATGTGAATCTCTTCCAATGTACAAGAATCATGACATCAAAATAAGGTGGAAAATCACTATAAGAAGGCATAAATTCATACTAATACCCACTAATCCCTCCATCTAAATAATGTAGAAAACTATAAGTAGTAAGACAACACTGTCAATGCATATGAATCCCACCAGTCAAATACGACAACAATTATTATGAAGATGCCAATCCCTAAATACCACAATGAAGACCACTAGTCAAATATAGTGGCATGGAGTTATATGTATAGTCCAATTCATGCGTATTAAAAGAAATACAGTGAGACAAATACAGTGGAAAATAGGAAAATGAAAATTCTTCTATATAAATATAATTTCCTATAGTCAAATAAGGTGGAAACAAGAGAAAATAGTTGGCATATCCAAGCTACGAGTCGGAGGTAGACTCGATCCTCTGCCCGAACACAGGATAATAGCTAGAATCCACTAGAAACACATGGAGGACTAGAGCTGGCACACATGATTTCTCCAACATCAGAATAGACATTTGTACCCATTCCCACCAAAGTCATATCTTATCACATCCTAGAAATTATGGAGGATCAAACATCGATTCCAGACCATATCCTCTATACCTATCAAGATGTCATCATGTTGGCAGAAAAAGCGAGAAGTTGGGCCCACGATCCCATCTCCTCAGGTGGGGTAATTCAACCACAAAATAACGAGATTACTTTAGAGAATACATGAATCACTTAGCTTGTATAAGAGGGTCGATTACTATATTTTGAGATACAAGGATAAACAGGTCAGGAACAAACCCCCATTCTACCTGGGGATCACTGGTCCAATGTGGTGGTCTCTCTGGGGAAGACATATACCCTTTCCAGAACACTAGATGTTCATCAATGTATCCCATTGACATTGCGGGAACCAAAAAAACAAGCACCCATTTATGAAATCCATTATCAACAATAGGCGGCCCCAATTTCCTATAAGAGAGTGCATAAGTGTGAAAGGAAGCAAAGGGATATGTACAATGAAGAGAATAATCATGATTATTCTCTAATAGTAGTTGGGTTTCATTATTCCATAATATATCAATTAATATAGGCTCAATAACCTACCGATCCATTACTAAATAATGGAATTGGTAGTATGAGTTGCAATGTCTCTCCCTACAATGTTGCTACCAGCACCCCTAAAGTCCCTCCCAAGAGCACCCATAGTGGTTTACTGTGTGGTCCAGAAACAATAATTCATGAGAACCTCTCTCTTGATGAATGTCAAGGTAGCCTTCCCCTTGACTAGAATATTGTACAGTTTGAAGGCCCTCAACAAGTTTTCACCCAACCTAATGGTCCTCCATATGGTATAAACCATAAATATGTTTCTCCCTGTAGTCATATGTCAAGATATCATGGTATTCCTCACTAAGATCAAAGTCACTACGATGGTCCTCCTAGCAGTGACACCAAGAAATGTGAATGTTATCCCCTCAGTACTAAAAAATTGGTTTATCCGATGCTAGGGCTTTAATAGTGCTAGCTAAAAACAATGTTAATGACCAAATTTGTTATCACTAAAAATGTTCTGTTAAAGGAGGACCTTTATCAGCTCTTTTTTACATGCACTGATAAATAAGGTATTTTATTATTTCATGTAAAAACCCACAGGTAGGGGGGGTTACTAGTGATTTTTTAGAAGATCTAGAAAATTCTTAGCCCTTATCAAGGTTTTTTACAAGTGCTAATAAAATAATACTTCAAAAAATTAAATTTATTTAAAAATAATATCTTTATTTTGATATAATTTTTATAAATATTTTTCGAAATATGTTTTAGGAAAGGAAAATAGGAATATAAACTTAATATATAAGATATTTAGTGAAAATTATTTATAAAATTAATAAAAAATATTATTAATTAATAATTTGATGATTATTATTGAATATTTTAATTTAATATCAATATGAAGTTTAAAAAAACAAAAAAAAAATAATAAAATATATAAAATAAGTTGAAAAGGTAACTTATACTTTAAAAACCATAAATTTTGATCTATGTGTCTGTTTGGGATCTACCACATATCAAATTGATGCTTGAGACAAGCTATAAACCATCATGATTGGGGAGCCCCATTCATAGATTCAAATGCCAAAAAATACCTGAAGGCCTCAAAAACTGAGCTTTGACTCTTGGAACTCAAATTTTTAAACTTTTGATGGATTTTACGCCTTGTTAATGGGGGCCACTTTACTGTTTTTCAGTGTGAAATAAATTTCTTCCTATGGATTACATTCATATTAAAATTATGTCCTTAAAATTTTATCATTTTTTAAAATATAATTTTATTTATAATCAACTATATGACAATATTTACATATGTTTTTACATTCACACATAAATATTTAATTTTATAAAGAAATAATTAAAAAATATATACATATAAAATATATGTATTGATATATAAACATATTTATAAATATATGGGTATAAAATGTATTTAAATATATATAAATATATAGATAGATCAAAAAATGTAAAACAAAACTATATGGTGTAGTGGTAAAGTCACTGGGGTATATGTTGGAGGTCTGGAGTTCGAAACATGTAGGAAGAATATGGACATGGGAGAGGCTTGTATTATCTATAGCTCTAATAAAGGGGTGGGAGAAGTGCTGATAAATGGCGGTGGGTGGGGTGTGGGAAAAAATATTTATATACACTTTATCATCAAGGCCTTTATCAGCACTTTTTTAGCGTGGTTAAGTTCCTCCTTTAATAGTTCTAAAAAAATTACTAATAAATGGGACCTTTAAAATATTTTTTCTCATTTTAATGGGTTCCTTTAACCTCGATTTTTTTAGTATTGTTAAAAGTTTCAGGCTTTTAATTGTGCTTTGATTATCATCGCTTTTTTAGCACTAATAAGGCCCTTTTCTAGCACTGTTAAAGTATTTTTTTAGTAGAGCTTCATTGCAGTACATCTTAAAAGTCCTCCTAATAATGTAAACTATAGATATTCTATAAACATTCAGAGCTATGATGGTTGTCCTCTCCATAATAGCAGCCATTGTGAAGGCCCTCCCCTCAATGGCGTAGGGTAGAAAAAAGGTTCTTCCTTTACTGTGGTCTTCCTTGAAGGTCCTCCCTAGGGTATACATCATATATAATCTCTCTATGATAGGACACTAAGACAATATATTTTTATTCTCCATCATGATACTGATTGTGAAGGCCCTCCCTACAGTCAAAATTTGAACTGGCAAGAAGGTCCTCCCCCACTGATCCAAATTGGTGAAAGCCCTCATATTCTGAGGCACTTTGATGGTTAGGGTCATATATTCTAGAATATATATGAATGACAAGGGATAACATTTATTATCTAGAAGATGGACCTAGTCCACACTCCTCCTTTGAGCCACCTCTACACTATTCATGCATCAATAGAATCTATAAAATCAATGCTACTCAGGATGAAATCATCCCAAAGTATCCAACATGTGAACAATAAGTAGAGGAACCATGGGAAGAACAACAACATAATATGTTTCTCTTGAGAATAAATCTATCTAGGGATGACATACTAGTTATATTATGTCCCACATACACTTCTTATTTCAAAATTCCAAAGGATTTATTGGATGAATTTATGCACAACATTCTCTTTAATGTCTAGATAACTCTCAACCTATTGAAATTGAAATTTCTACCATAGGACGGGTATGTAGACCATGTTAGTATATTAGGGAGCATCATCAAAACATTTACCTATAAGACCTTCTATCAGCATGACATCCACAATCATAATGGAAAAAAATAAAAACCTTGGGTTGGCTTGCCTCCACACATTGTACAAATTGTGTTGCCTCATCAGTGACGTCGTGTCTAGTGTTCATATCCGAGGGTGGGGAGAACATGGAGGCCTACACTTCATCCCATGTCCCATCTAGTATAACCCACTAGAAATAGAATCCTAAAATGTAATCATCCTAATACAACAGCCTAATGATGTATCTGTTTAGGAAAGATGATGTGCTTATAAAGAAACAGCCCTCAGTAAGTCTCAAAATCATTAGGCCTGACAAGAGAAAGCCATAGAAAATCTCATGAATGAAGAAGCAGAAAACATTCAACAAGATTTATGTTTAAGGGAATCCAATAAATGAACACTAATTGTGTCCTCATAATCAATAAATTCACATGCATATCTGGCTTGAAATCTGACACATGCCCACATCAGAATGAAGGATATCAAGAAAGAAACAATAACAACAATAATCATGGAAGTACAAGGTTATCCTCAGACCATAGGGATGGGGGAATTTTTAACACAAAATTCACCAATAAGATTGAAATATTTGGGCCGTGACATGATAAAAAAGAATGGGATCAACCCCAACCCTCAAATATGGGGGAATGTTTTCATCAAATTCCCACCCAATAAACATTTTTCACTTCACATATACATAGAATTCCAAATAGAGAGATTGGCCATTCTACCCCACCTCATGATTAGTGTCCCCCAGGAAAAAAGGTGTATTTAACTTTCAAATCAAGTTTCCCTTTGAGTCACTATTTTCCATGAAACCCATAGGGAAACGCAAAATGGATGGATAAAGTCTAACAAAGGATGCATGAAACTCTCCTACCATTCTGAACCTGGTATTCCAACCACAATTCGGTATGCATAAATGAATGTTGTAGACATTATTCCCATATATCTCATAGAAAATAATATAAATGATGTAGATTAAATAGAAGGTGGTTCCCTTCAAGAGGCGGTCCACATTGAGTCTGAAGGTGGGAACAGACAGAACAAAAGAGAGGCCCTAAATTTGGGTGCTTTATTATCCAATATTTAACTGCCTCCCTTGAGAATTCCCTATAGGTAGAAGCTTAAGAGAAAGGTCTACAACCCACCTCCGACTCCAAATGAAAACGTGTCCCACAAACTGGATGAGAGATTCACTCAATATGGGGAAGAAATAAAATATCTTAGGAGAATCAACAATGAGATGCTTAAAGAAAGTTGTCCAACCTGATATGTACCTTAGGTATGGTTTCACCACAAACTTCCAATAAAGGTGCCTCTACCACTAAGACTCGTTCTGATAGATGAAGAATAGACAGAAACATCATTCAATGAAACATTGGGACCATTAGTCTACCTGAACCCGAGTCATGGTAGGATATCAGTATTTTCCTTCATTGGTAAATAAAACAAGAACATGCTTAGGAAAATCTAAAAAAGGATGCCCCTGGCTAGGAATCTGCTTCAGGTACCAGTAGAGGTTGCATGGACAATCGTTCCCCCTATTTTACTCTCTAATTCTCAATTCCTACAAGATAAGCATCTAGGTCTTATGACTACCATTGATTCATTAATAGCTTGATTGGAAGAAATGGAAGGATGACGTACTCTGTTACAACTGGAACCAAATCCTTAACCTGAATGGGTGAGCAATGAACACCACTCCCAATCATCGAGAACATCGTATTCCCAGTCTTAAATTGCTCAGGTGACCAGGAGAATCACAAAAATCACTACTCGTCTTATTTTGATCCCATGATGGGAACCCACAAAAAAAACAAGAAGTCGTGAAGGCCTGATGGTTTTTATGAACCCTACATGTTTTAGCCTTCATGTTGTATACCAACATGATGGCTAACTCAATAATAATATGAGAGGGCCTCCGAGGGATTTTATTATTTGATTTCTGCAAAAAAATTGAAAATAAAATAATCAATGACCTCATAAAATGAAAACAACAAGAGAATGAGAGAGTTTAAGTCTTTATTTTCAGATGGAAACGTCTAACTTAATCACTGAATCAACCTCTTCCCCAATATGATATGTTGGCCATGTGAATAAATAATCTACATGAAGAGATATGAACAAAAATATTTCAAGTAAAGTATACAAGAGGGTTCTGGGAATTCTCCCTCATCTCTCAAAGGATAAGACATTCCCTGAAACGGACTAATCCCAAGTCCTGGGTAGCCCCATCATCCCTAGTAAAAAGAACAGAAAAAGCTAAAGTGGATTATGTCATGCTTTTACCATCCCCTGAACCATCCCCAACACCAAGTCCCACACCAAACTCTGTGGCGCTCCCTGGACATCACCATCAATTCCACCTCATAAATATTAGTGAAGAAGATCCATGAGAAATTAATTTGAATAATGGAAAAATAAAGTGCATTCATTCTAGGATGACCTTGCCTGTGGATACTTTGTAGCTCGCATGAATTTCAATTTCGTTTGGCTACAAGAGCGAAAGATGGAAAATAAATTAGGTCTGGATGACTGGCCATATTACTATCCATTCCTCTGGATACTGGGAAAGAAAAAAAAAAGAGTGATTTGTGTTCAAGGGCCACCTACAAAAAATGGTAGAATCCAGACACGTCAATCCTAGACCACCGCCAGCATAAGTGGCATATATTTCCACTACTAACACGGAAGAAAGAGGGGAGAGGAATAAAGTTGTTAATAAAATGAAGAAACTATTCTATAGTTTGATGTCTCAAGAAACAATATACTGAGCCCATGGTTTCCTACAATAACTATTAAAGTAACTGACTGTTCCTCTAACTGCTCCTGATGCAAGAAAACTGACATCCTCAGTCCAACAATCCTTCAAACGTCGACCACCCAAAATGTAGTCCAATTAGAGTGAAGTAAAGAATGTTATGAATGATTAAATTTAACAAAATATAAAGTTCTTTTTGACTCTCCCAGATTGCATTCCAATCTGTATGAAGATACGGGCACCTCCCAACGAAATGGAACTATAGAATGAAGATGATTATATAGAGTCATCATTAGAATATGAGTTGATTTTTGGATCTGTAAATGTAATCAAATTAATGTATCTCGTCTCCAATGATGAATATAGTTATCAAATAGAAGTCCCCAAACCCAATTTGGGGGATAGAGGAAGAATTCATAGAATCTCGAGATATTATGTGAGATGCATCCATGGAAAAAAACAAGCTTATGATCACACCCCCTCTAAAATCGTTAATGTTGCATAATCCTGTTGAAAATAAAATTCGCATATCCCGACAAGTAGCCACCCCAGTCTAATCCTTCTATAATATCAATTATTGAAAATGTTGATGACTATTTTCCCTTCATAGGTGAGCAGACCTCCCAAGCCCAATCCACAAAGGACGAAAGATCCTTCTACTTTATCCCAAGGCTGACCCTTAATAATTAAATTCTAAATCCCCTGACGTTCAAATAAATGGGAATCCCAAAGCTAGGATGCACTGGACTATATATTAGAAATATATCATTTTGAAAAAAAATTCTTTGGTACCAGCAAAGGTTTTGATCTTGGATGCACAGATTCTATCAATAGATATCCGGGAGGCACTCAGAGAAACCTTGCTTAGTCCCTATGAGTTTGAATCCTAGGTAATAACTATTGAAGTCTACCAAACAGAGACAAATCCAACAGAGTTACATGTATTTATCTCCTTTATAGATCATGATAAATATTCCATCATACAATGATACATCAAACCCTTATATGTGTATGGAAGGATAAATGGTATCAATATCAAACAGGTATTCATTAATAACGGATCCATAGTTAATCTCATCCAACTATGAAAACTTTTTTGGATGGGCTATATGGGGGATTATATGACACCATAACCCAAAATCGGCTGGCTTATGACATAAGTGAGAAGAATCCATTAGGAAAATTATTCTCAAAACCCAATACAGTGGCCTCATAGCTCACCCAAAATTTCGGGTTGTCCGAAATAATACAACCTTCAATTCCCTACTAAGAAGACCTAGGCTACAATAGTATGCATCAATATCCTCCTCTTACCATCAGTAGATCAAATATAGAATTAATGGAAAGAGAGTGACACTACATGCTGATAATGCCTCATTCTACCTACGTGAATCAAATTATATTGATGCAAGATTCTATGGGATAAAGGGGAACCGACTTCTAGTTGATGGTGTTGATTGGATTGGCACCAAAAATAGTTTATAAATGGTTGTATTTCATTCCCTCATGTATCTTCGGGAATAATCCTTACTTTCCATTAATCAAATTGAGTGAACAAGTTCAAATTCAAATGTGTATTCAACAGTCCTCATAATTAAATTCACAGTTGAAAATCCTGATAGTGTTGAAAAGCTCACTGGCTCTCAATATAATGGTGAGGACATAGATAGAAATTCCACCGAACCAACATTAAAACTCTATTAAATCCATTCCTTTCCTACTGAGGAAGGAGGAAGTGTCTCATCACTCATCGAAGATGAGTAAAATCTTTTACACCTCACTACATTTGATTCAGAGAAGGCCCCATAGATGGTCAAGTCATAAGAGAAGGCTTCACCTCCTAGACACAAAACATGAAACTCTTACCTCATCTATGGAGAATTTGTTTCAAGAATGTTTCCAAATAAATAGATGAAGATGAGGATGGTAAGGATTCAGTGGAGGAAGAAGAGGACCTAAGGGATTTCCCATGATCATTTGAGGAAGGTGTCTCAACCACCATTGATGAACTCAAGGAAATAAACATGGTTACAAAAGAAGATGTGAGACCTACTCTGATTATTGTGGTCATTCCTTTGGATGGGAAAGAGGTATATACCTCCTTCATGAAGAAGAGATGAGATTATTTCACTCAAAATTATACATAAATTTCATTACTTGATCCAAAAACAGTCATTCACCACCTGGGTCAGCCTGAAGACCATCGTGGTTATAAGAAAGTTGTCAGAAGGGACACACCCAGCCCTTGCTACTAAAATAGCGGTTGAAGTTGATAAGATCATTAGATCCAAATTCAATTAGTACGTCCAATACCCCAAATGGTTGTCCAAAATTGTCCCCATCAAAAAGAATAATGGGAAGGTTAAAGTGATGATTGACTTAAGGGATCTCAATCGGTATTTCCTAAAAGATGAATTATCAGTCTCGATCCAAGAATTGTTGATCGATTCAACTATAAAAGATGAGGATCTCTCTTTCATGGATGACTATTCATAATATAACCAAATATTAATGTCCTTAGAGGATGAATAATGCATTTCCTTCAATGCTTAATAGGGGCAGTTTTCCGAAAAAACTGACTCCATTCAGTTAGAAAAATACCATCACTATAAATCAGTATGCTAGGAATCGCATTTTCAAACCCTTCCTATGAAATTTTTTCTAATTATATGTGGGTGATTTGGTGGTTAAGATGAAACAATGATCATACCACTAGTGAGATTTTGAAACCATCTTCAATAAATGATGAAAGCATAGTCTAAAAATGAACCACCTAATGTTTTCTTTTGGAGTTACCCCAAGAGAATCCCTCGGCTTCATTGTATACCGTTGTGGCATTGAAGTTGATTATGATAAAACAAATACCATACTTGAATCATGACCTCATCATAGCCTCAATATGTTTAGAGGAATCTAAGGACACGTGGAATACATTTGGCACTTCAAATCCAACCTTGCAGGAAAATGATTTTCTTTGACAAGGTTAATGAAAAAAGGGGTAAAAGATCAGTGGGGTAATGATTTTTAGGAATCATTCAAAATTATAAAGAGATATCACTTAATCCCACTGGTGATAATGCCACCTATTGAAGGAAGACCATTAATTCTATATTTGACCACCCTGAATTGATCCTTAAGAGCCTTCCCCACATAGAAAAATGATACCAGTGGTGAGAATAGTCTCTTTTATCTCATTCGAATCATGATTGATGTCAAAAATAATTATTCAAATTCTGAGAATTGGGTTTTTAGGTTAATATTTGTAGTCTAGAATCTAAGGCATTACATGCAGCACCCTAAGCACTATTTGGTCTCACATTGTAACCCGCTCAAGTACATTCATAGCCATGCATTGTTAACTGTATGATTTTCCTGGTGTACTATAATCCTATAGTAGTTCGATATATGGTTCATACTATAGAAATATATCATGGGCCATGAATTAGCATATTTCCTAGAAGATCATCCCTCAATGGTGGAGGCCTTGTTTGATGCTCAATTACCTGATAAGGAAGTGTTCTATATTCAAGAAAACCCTAATATTTGAGAAATTAACTACGATGGTGCCTCTAGAATCCTGACAGGAAAAAGAATGAAAGACCCCATACATAAAAAAGTAATAAAGGGAGTCATACTCAATTCCCCATAAATGGAATATCTTCTGTATTAGTTCATATTGATAGAAGGATGAACTAACAATGAAGTAGAGTACCAAGCCCTAATTTTAGGCCTAGAGTTTGCACTCCAAGTGCAAGTTGAACTCCTAAAGATAAAAGGTGATTTATAATTGGTTATCAAGAAAGACAATGGTGACTATGATATCATGAAAGAGAAGTTGATCCCTTTGATTATGAATGTTCGAGAAATGATGGTATAATTCCCGTTATACATGACATTGACTTATGTCCCCTAGTCGCAAAATGCATAGGCAAATGAATTGGAAAATGTAGCCACAGATTTGTCCAAACAAGATCAGAATGAGATAGTTATTAGAATTACCCATCATTAGATGGTCCTTTAGTTAATTTAGTCCAAGATGGAGAAAATCAATGAGATGAGCCCTATCCCCGAACCTTATGGTCATAATGATGGATGGATGACTTCAATTGAAGGTTAACACAAAAAAGGAGAACTATCACTAGAAATGAGTGGAAGGGAAAGAATTCCGAGATGGGAAATAAAATTCCTCAGGTAGGATGGAATGGACCAAAAAATAACCCTTATAAGGAAGGCCTTGACGGGATCCTCCTTAGGTGTATCAATGGAGAAGAAACTAATGATGTCATGAATGAGTTACATGTCGGAACATGAGAATCACATCAATTAGTTCCAAATATCTCATAGAAAATTCAATGGTTTGGCTACTATCGGACCACCATGATATAGGGTTCTGCCACATTCACAAATAAGTTCCATTACTTTCATGTTCATGAAATTTTCATCCACCAACCCTCCGAGTTACTTCAAATAGCCAAATATTACTGGCCATTTTCCATACAGGGAATGGATGTTGGGGGACCCAATCCTCCTGCTACAACCAAGAAATTCAAATATATTCTCACAATAACTATACTATATTCCAAATGGGCAAAAGTTTCACCCCTCAGACAAGTTTGGGTAAGAAGCATTGTCATGTTTTTGAAAGTCAACATCATCACTAGATTTGGTGTTCCTCATAAAATACTGATAGTAAATGGCCCCAATTTCTACTTTGTTGAATTAGAAAAGTCATATCAAAAGTATGGTTCTAAGGGAAACTATCCATCCCTCTACCATGTAGTGGTCAACGGGATGATAGCGGCCTTTAACTAGAACCTATCGAATATAGTCTAGAAGATGGTAGACAAGGACAATAAATCAAGGTCTGATAAGCTCTTGAATGCTCTGTGGGATTACTAGACCCCGACATGCATTTCCACTCAATTAACCTCGTACTCATTAGTATATGGGATAGAGGTGGTTCAACCCATTGGAGTTCAATTAATATCACTATGTTTGGCCATCTATGATCAATTATCTGTAGATGAACTGCCCAAGAAATAGTTCAATTAGATGGAGTGTTTGGATGATAAAAGATTGCACACTTTGCACCATTTGGAAGTTCACATGAATCGGATCACATGAAACTTCACCAAGAAGGTTCTCCTTCAATATTTTCTTCAATGAGAGATGGAATTGTCCCTCCGAACACCGATGATACTCAGAAATAAACCTCCAAAATTGGAGCCAAAAAGGGAAAGACCATATATCATACCCAAGGTCTATTCCAATAGATCCTATGCCCTAATCTCATTGGATGGACAGTTCCACACAACCCTCACCAATGAATGGTTTCTAAATAAGTATTTTGTTTAATAATATAAATTGATTCATAGATTCAAGATGTTAAACAACATATCACCACCTACATCCATGTTGTATAAAGGTAAACTGCTCGGCACCTATGTCTGTGTTATATGATGGTAAACTGCTCAAAACCTACATCCATGTAGTACAATGTTAAACTGCATGGTAATCATTTTTTCTTGAACAATGATTCATTGAAAATGAGTACGATCTATGCGAGGGAACAATAAAAATACACCAGATTCATGTGTATGGGTTGGACCGGCATAAGGAGTGTATCTTATAACTACAACTGGATTAATTCACATTCATCAATGGGTTACATAATGACACATGGATCCTATATCATGGTCCATATGCCAACAAAAAACCAAAAATGACCTACCCCTTCCTTATGCATAGGTCAAACCGGTGCATGGAACATGTACTACAAAATTATGTATGACTTGATTCCTATTCATCTAAGGGATACGTAGTGACACATAGATCCTACATCCTGGTCCATCCACCACATGACATGAAATGCCTCTATTATATCCTCTATTTCACCTACACTATAAGGGAAATACTCATATATCTATGTTTCTAGCACTGAGTGTAACTCACATGAGCTTAAGAGTGGTGGTAAGGGTTTCCCTATATGGAAAAAGAATAGAGGAAAATTATAATACCATATCTCAAAAAATGGTATAAAA
The DNA here is from genome assembly GCA_963277665.1 of Viscum album. Lineage (NCBI taxonomy): Eukaryota > Viridiplantae > Streptophyta > Magnoliopsida > Santalales > Viscaceae > Viscum > Viscum album. The sequence goes on along the minus strand of OY728119.1, from coordinate 200,856,925 downwards.
TTCCCCTTCCCTATGAATGAGTTTGACTGGTATAGGGAACCTCAAAACTATGTATGACTTGATTCCCATTCATTAATAGGATATGTAGTGATGCATGGATCCTAAATACTAGTCCATCTACTTGACAACGTCAACAAGGCCCCTTTCCCTATATATAGGTTAGACATCTATAGGGGAATCCCTAAAAAGTTCTAATCGCAAGATGTTAAATTTCAAGGTACCTCAAGAACTACGTACAACTCGATTCCTTCCCCCACAAGATATATAGACACACCATGACTCTATGTCTTGGTCAAGTGACTGCATGATGAATATACCCTCCTTATGCACAGTTTAGAATGGAATAGAGTGTTGTAAAAAACTACATATGGCTTGATTCTTGTCCTCACAGGATATGTAGTGATGCCCGTATTCTTCAGCCTGGTCCAGCCAACATTCGAAAAAAATACACCCTTCATATACATGGGTTAGACCGGTATAGGGAACATGTTATCAAAACTATGAAGATGTTTATTCCCAACTAACTGGGATACATTGAAAACCCTTCTATGGTTCAAGACTGACACTTCACATGCCTGATCCTTTTTATGCCGGTTCACTCTAGTCTGTACCATATGACGTCAAACTACATAGGACACTTGAACTACATGGGTCTTGATTCCTACCTTTACAGGATACATAGTGATGCCCGGATCCCATATCATTGACTAGTTTCCATGAAGAAATGATTCCCAATGTGTATAAATCAAAACTACGTAGGGAAATTCATGAGTCCTAACTGCATGAAAATAAACATCTTGTCCAAATAAGTCCTAAACAAATGAAAATAAATTTTATATTTGCTGAAGAACTACATTTGGATTAATTCTTCACATGAGGAGATATGTAGTGAAACCTAGGCTTTCCTGGGTCCAGCTGGGAGGGAAACCAAATGCCCCCCATCTATTACATGAAAATGTAAATCTAGGAAGAAGATTCTTAACCTTGATTCCTAAAACAAAGGATTACTAAATAAATCATGCCCCTTATACAAAGAAGTCAGATATATGTATAGGATTCCATACCTCATAACTATTCATGATCTGAATCTTTATCACATACCCAAATATCTCCCTTTTTCGTCCAATAAACTCCATGCCTTGGGAAATCTCAGATCACCATAATCACCCATGACTATAATAAATGGAAGGCTAGTATCCTACGAACACATGTGTTTCACTTTGTACACAATTCCTTGGTGTCTCTTCAAATGTTCCCCAGAAAAATGTCCTTTAAAACAAAGGAAAATTCAACCTCAGGTTGGTTGTTCTTACTTCTAAACGCCCATTGGCTTCTAAGCCTCACATCATCCCTCCTGATTTGAGGGATCCTAGAATCGTGGTTTATACTTTCCTACCCCACACAAGTTTGGGGAGTACTAGGGATAACATGTCCTGATTAGTCCATATTTTATGCATGATTTCATTGATATTTCATCCTGACAACATGATGTTAAACAGTTTTATCAACATCCATTCTACATGACTTAAAATTGTATAGACCCACAACAGCTAGCGCATTAAAAACGAGTTGCCCACATCCTTACTACATGACGTTAAACTGTGTGGAAAAAATACTCTTTTCATTGATCCTTCCATCCCTAGGTGGTGGAGTGAAATCCTTTCCACCACATGTTACTCACACCGAGCATAGCCCACATGAGCTTTGGAATTTCAGCAGGGGATTCCCCACAAAACCATTGAAAACCAATCAACTTGTCTTGTATTCATGGAATTAAAAGAAATTTTATTTTTTTCCATTCCATATGAGGAAATAAATCCCTAACAATATGTCGTTAAACTACAAGGTATGTCAAAATGATGCTAAGATACCCCACTCAATGCATGTGAGAACGACCTATACATGGTGCCTGATTTTAGGGCACCTTGATCATCAAAATTGGACCTCAATCAAGTAATGAAATCAAAATATCTCATTCTACATGCGAGATAAATCTATGTAAGTGAGTTCCCGACTGTAAGGGTGATCATTTCCTGAACAATTCTGACATATCCAGACACATATTTCCAACTTATAAAACTTTGTGCTTCGAGCGATTTTAGAACCTCAAATACCTCCGAGGCCATTGGAAATCGAGTTAAATTGTCCTTTGGACAACTCTCTTTGACTATGAACATCATAACCCAGAAACTCTGCATATGTTGCCCACTAAAGGGTCTAGAAACCAAAGGAAAATTCTTCCTTGGGAGTGTCTTTTCCTATTTCTGTACACTTAACTTTTTACAAGCCCTATATCATCTCTTCTTATTCATGATCCCTTGAAACTGCAACCTACACTTTTCTTCATATCCATGTCTTGGAAATGTTGGAACACCTTGGTCTGATCATCCTATAGTTAATCGAATCCTCTACATGAACATCTTTATCATGTGACACTAAACCAACATGATGCTCGATAATCAATGTTCATTCTGGGGTCCTAAAATTCCAAGGAATGTCTTAAGCCATGTTCTTGTGCATGAAATGAGTCTGCATGGGAATGTCCAACATGAGTCCTACCTATTTGGTGACCCCATGCATAAGACAAATATGCCCCATTCATATGTGTGAACCAAATACGCATACGGATAAACCTTAAAAGAACTACATATTACTTGATTCTTTCAATCACATGATACGTAGTGACATCTGAATCTCATATTTTGGGTCCATCGATGAAACAAAATTATTCCATCCCTACCAATGCAAGGGTCAGATCAGGGTAATAAAATAACTCACATTGATAGAATAAAAATGCCTCCACTAATTCTTAGTATTATTGGTAAAATTCAACATGAAATGCCCCATCTTCATGAATAGGAACCCCTCCTCACACAATATACTATATGTTTAGAAAGGTTCGAATCCTCATAATCATCCATGGACATTGGAAATGGATGGCTAGTGTTAACATAATCCTCTGTTTGACTATGCACACAACGACATACTGGCTCTGTATATGTTGTCGCAAAAATGGCCTGTCAACAAAAAAAATTCATCCTTCGGATATGATTTTCCTATCTTCATATTCCCTTATGATGTTTACATCTCACCTAATTCCCTAATTCAAACCCCCCGAGATTGGATTTTTCATCCTTTTCATTTCGTCCTGATTGAAGGTGATTGAACACTTCTGGTTGGACTATCATTGAAAAGGAAGTTTTTTTAACCCTTATGGTTAGATTAAACAACACATTTAACCACAACTCTCAAAATCCATAGTCGTATGATTTTAAACTACACCATGCACTTGCCCTCCTTTTGGAAAGTCAAATTCAAATGGGAGCAGTTTCTAGATCAGAACCAATGTAAATGCCCCCATAATTTCAAACACAATTCACTCAATAGGCCACTCATTGTGGTCTTCTAAAAAAAACCAAAAAAAATCCATAAAAATTTCTAGCCATCAGAAATGGAAGGGCATTGATTTAAGAGAACATTTTTTTAGCTATGCACACAATGTCTCAGAGGTTTTTAATATGTATTCAACAGAAACGCCATGTTAACCAAAGGAAAATTCATCTTTATGAAAGGATTTTTCTACTTTCATACAACCAATGGATTCCATGCCCCACATCATGTTTCATATCTTGAAATTAAAAAATTAGGGTCATGAAAAATACATCATCCATGTCTTAAGGATATTATGTTATTCCCGGTTAATGAGTTATAAATTGGGGACCTCTCCCGACAAATCATGGTCAAAGATGTTCGACCTAAAACATGAGTAATGATGGTCTATTTGGAAAGACACTAAACCGCCCATGAAAAGAGCCACAACACTAACCAGGATGAAAACCCACAAAGGGAACACTGGATAATAGTCAAGTACCATCTCACTAATCATATGATACATACGGTTTAGGAAAGATATTGAGAAGCCAAAAATCGAGAGACACAAAGCTTGTTAGGTTGAGAACCCACAAAGGGTGGCCTAAGAAAAAGACACGGTATACCCGCTATGCCCACAACAAATTGGGTTTAGGAAAAGATTATTTAACTAAAAGAAAATCTTTAAGGTTAGTTGGGATTACCATGTAACCCTATCAAGGGTCAAACTACGCTTGCTGATCCCCTCACCTCAGAAAAACATTAAATCATGATTTGATTATTTCAGTTATACAAAATTGAAAATCAAATTGATATCCACAATCGAGAGCCTCTCCATATGGCCACAACATGAAAATTCCAAAATATGTTCAGTGGACTCACAAAGTCAGATCAATTCCGAATTCAACTATACAATGTCTTAAAGAAGCCTTAAAAAGTTGTAGTCTCGGCCTCCACACCATCCCCCAGTGCATCTACTCTCCTATGTTGCTTCAAGGACATTATTTTCCCCATCCTCCACTAGTCGTTGTCCCTCATCAATTGTATCCATGACATTGATCTATTCTTGATTAATTCACTCTAGTTGTCTACTTTGCTGATCCACTTCCTGGCCAAGCTGCTCTGCTAAGGGCCTTCTTTTTGGGAGTTCATCCTGCAGCCTCAAAACTTCTCTAGCATGGTCAATAACATTATTCATAAAAATATGTCTTCCCGCCGCCTCCTGCTCTTGCCCTGAGCTTCACCCCTCCTTCCCCCTGGCCCCCCCTTCCCTCCCGCCCCCGGCGCCCCCTCCCCCGGTGTCCCCCCAAGCTCCGGCACCCCCCTCCTCCGCGGCGCGGTCCAGATCTTCCTTCAGAGATGCGCTTTGCGGGTCGCAAGGGGCCTCGGCGTCGTGCTTCCCGGATGTTTCCATGGAGTCGCTGAAGGATTCGAGGGTCGACTACTGCGTTTCCCTGGATTTTCCTGTGGCGGCCTTCAGGGAGGCGGAGGCGTGCCTCAAGTGGACCCTCGTGCCCGCTTTGGTGCCGCGAAACCCCCACTCGCCGCCTTCCAGCGCTTCGTTTCCTCTTGGGGTCTCAGGATTCCGGTGCAGGTGTCTTCGGTTCACAGGAATTCTTTCTGCTTAGTCCTCGCCTCTGCTGAAGATTTTGTGCACTCCTGGTGTAAGGCTCCCAGGTCCTTTGGTCGTTGGAGCTTCAGCTTGGCCCGGTGGTCCATGGATGTCCACAGGGGCAAGGAGAGCCCGCTCGCTGCTGTATGGCTCTGCCTTCCCGGCCTGACTCTACCCTTCCAGAACGGTGGTTTTCTCAAAGCTGTAGGTGATTCCCTCGGTGGCTTCCTTTGCGCGGATGACAGGACTCGATGTTGCGGTGACACGTCGCAGGCTCAGATTTGTGTAGAGATGGTTCTGTCCCTTCCGATTCCGGATCGCCTTTCTCTTCAGGTGGATGACGCCCTATCCTGGGGCCAGGACATCTTCTACCCTATATTCCCAAGGTACTGTTCTCATTGTATGCTCCTGGGCCACTCCTTACAGGTTTGTAGGAGACGCCGATACAGTGATGGTCGCCCCCCTGCTGGACCACCCTCTGCCGGGCCCATGCAGCCGCCCTCTCCGGTCGTTGACCTGCCTGAAATTTCTACGGAGGTGGGTCATTCCCTGGTTGAGCGATCGTTGATGGATCCTTTTGGCCGCTCCTTGCCAGGCTCCATGTTAGCCTTATTTAGCTCGGCCTCGGTGATCTTGCAATATAGGCAATCCCTGCCTCCTTTTCTTCCGTGGATAGTTCCCAACCTCCTGGCTAGTTTCGTTCTTCCTCCTCTGCTGCATTCACTGCCGTCCCAGGTGCCTCCCCTCGTCCAGCGCCGGCTGCGCGACAGGAGTTGTCTCCACGGCCCTCTGGCTCTGCCTCCTGCGTCTGCTGATAAGGACGGGTGTCAACCGGAGGATCCCGGTCCGGAGGGTGGGTTCCCCTGCCTTCTGGGTGCCCCGCCCATCGAAATGCCCCTGATGCCTATCTCCCCTCGTCAAAGCCCACAAGTCCCTCGACGGCCCTTTAGCTCTCCCCCCGGTGGCCGGGGTCTGTCGCTCCATCGTACCAGGGATAGAACACCTCCTGCTACCCCACTGGCGCACAAGGGTGCCAGAGTGTGCACAAGATATCGATCAAGGATCATGAAAGAGCACTCATCCACCTACTTGGATAAGGCCATGAGTTCTGGGGCCACTTCCCAGACCCTGTTCGACAAATGATTCCGATGATCATCTGGAATGCCCGGGGCATTGGTGCCCAGGTCAAGGCGGACTTCCTCGCCAATGAAATTAGGAAACACAAGGCCTCTCTTGCTGTCATCCTTGAACATAAGCAGCCCTCGGACAGAATCAATGATCTCTCCAGAAAAATCAATCTGCATGGGCGCTTGAATGCCGACCCCACCAACAGATATGTTTGGATTTTTTGGCACACCCGCCTCTCGGTGGAGCTGGTCAGGGCCAGCGATCAGTTCACCACTACGAGGGTGTCGACTGGTGACCTCTCCCTCGTTGTGTCCTTCGTTTATGGAAGCTGTGTCGCCCAGCAAAGGGAATCTTTATGGAACGACCTCAAATCCTTTGATCCCGGAAATCATCCATAGTTTGTTGGGGGGCTTCAACGTTGTTGTCGACCCGGAGGAGAGGAAAGAGAGATGACCTTTTCAGAGCAAAGCGAGCCTGGATTTTGCCTTGTTTTTGGCTGGGAAAGGGCTTTTTGATCTTGGCTTTTCAGGCGACCGCTTCACGTGGTGCAACAACCAACGCGGGAGCCACCGCTCGTGGAGCCGTTTGGACCAATGTCTGGCCAATATTCACGCCATTTCCAAGTTTCCAGCCACCAAGATTAGTCATTTGGTCCGGGGGTTATCTGATCATTCCCCTCACCTGGTATCTATTTCTTCAGGGCAATGTCATCACAAATTCTTCCAGTATTACCATTAATGGGACAGCCTTCCGGGCTTCCACGATCTCGTGAATAGCACATGGGGAGAGCCGGCCCAGGGGTCTTCATGAGTGGCCATCCACAACAAGCTGAGACGCTTAAAGGCAAAGCTCCATGAGTGGGTGAAAGATCTCTCTCCCATCGATAGTGATATTGATTCGGCCATGCACGAAGTGGAATGGCTTGAGATTTGTCTTGAAGAGGCCTGGGAAGATCGGAGATTTGAGGAGCTTTCCAACAAGAAAGACGCCTTGGCGGACATGCTTCTCCGCCAAGAACGTCTGGCCACAGACATTTTGCTGATTAAGTGGCTCAGAGAGAGAGATAGGAACACATCCTTCTTTCATGCGTGTATCAAAGAAAGAAAACGCCGGGTGCAACCGAACATCCTACAGGAGGATGGTACGTATACAAACAACAGAGACACAGTGGGTGGACCGGCCTTGGACTCCCTTGAAGCCCTTCTTGTTGGGCCCAACCCGCACTTACACAACGACTATCCCAGGGAGGACAGGGGTTTTATTGAGGTGATTACCAACCAAATTTCGGCTCTGGACAACGAGGGACTGAGTGGGATTCCTTAGGAGAAAGAGATTCAGGAGGCAATGTTGAGGCTCAACCCCGAAAGTGCCGCGGGGCCGGATAGCTTCCCGGGATCGTTCTACAAAACCTCGTGGGATGTGGTGAAAAACGATATTATCTTTGCTATCCAGGACTTCTTCAGAGGAGGCCACTTACCCCGGGTTGCATGTGCCACGACCGTTGTGCTCCTCCCCAAGACAAGGAACCCCTCCTCAATATCTCAGCATAGGTCAGTGAGTATGTGCAATTTCCCGTACAAGATCTTGGCCATCATTCTCAATGCGAGGCTCTCATTTCACATCCCTCGTTGGATATCATTGGAGCAACATGGGTTCGTGCAGGTTCGTTCCATTCAAGGAGCTATTGCACTCGCCCAAGAAATGTTCAGAGACATTAACCTCAAGTCACATGGCTCCAACCTGGCCATCAAGTTAGACATGAGCAAAGCTTATGACCGGGTCGAGTGGGGTTTCATCATTATGGTACTGACAAGTATGGGGTTCTCCTCGTGGAACATTGATCTCCTATTTAGATGCTTCAGTTCTTCCAGGTTGGCGATTTCTTTTTTGGGGAAAACTTATGTGTTCTTCAAGGCAACTCGAGGCTTAAGACAAGGTGACCCCTTGTCTCCGAGTCTATTTATTTTATCTCAGGATGTCCTCAGTCGCCTTATTCATAGAAGCATTCAGAATGGTGAGGTGTTGGCCTTTCGTAGAAGAATGAGAGCTCCTTCCATCTCTCATCTGATGTTCGCAGATGACACATTCTTCTTCTTGAATGCCAACAAAAGATCCATCAGAGGATTCAATAGAATTCTAAAGGAATACTGTCTCTGGAGAGGCCAAGTTATTAACAAGTACAAAAGTTTCTTTTATATCTCTAGAAACTGTACATCTTCTCGGATTACCGCAATCCAGAACTGCCTTGATATGAAGGAAGGGTCTTTCCCTATGGAGTATTTGGGTGCACCTATTTCCTCTAGAAGGTTGTGCGTTTGCGACTTTGATTCCCTCTTCAGCAGAATCTCAGACAGGGTGCTAAATTGGAAGAACAAATTCTTATTGTTTGGGGGTCGGATAACGTTGGTGAACAACTTCCTCCTTGCTATGCCCATCCATGTGATCTTGGCAATTAATGTCCCCAAAACTGTCATTGGCAGAATCGATAAACTACTTGCTGGCTTCATTTGGGATCCTCTCTCAGAAGGGGAGCATCACTGGGATTCTTGGCATAGGGTGGCAAGACCTGCTAGGGAAGGCGGCATCAACGTTCGCAGTCTTGAAGACACTCTGTTATGCATGCATGCGAGCCTGGCCTGGGAAGTTTTGGAGCTACGATCGCTGTGGGGTTTTACCATGCATAGTTCTCACCCTCGGAACAAGTTGCAGGTCGCGGGTCACGCTTCCCCTCTCTGGTATGTCATCTCCCCCCTCATCAATACCCTTCATTCACACTCTAGATGGATAGTTGGGCAGGGGGACTTTCCTTTTTGGCATCACAACTGGGCAGGGAAGACTCTTGGCTTCCCCGGCTGTCCTGCCACATCGATCACCTTCCGGGAGGCCAGCATGTACCCGTCTTTTATTGAAGCGGTGCTTGACAAGGAACAACAGGATACTTTCAAGATCAGTGATCTCAACCCCAAACAGGATAGGTGTGTCTTCTCCCTCTCACCCTCGGGGCTCTTCTCCTCTAAAGATTTTCTCCGCGCGCTGCTTCCTAATGATCAGAGTGATACTTGGAATGAGATTCTATGGACTAAGGGCATCCCTATCAAGCACAACCATCTTTTCTTGGAGGATTCGCCACAAGGCTCTTCCCACTGATGATAACATCCAGCGCTGCGGTATTTCGATGGCCTCTCGGTGCCCCTACTGCTCCAACCACAAAGCGGAAAGTATTGGACACCTATTCTTAGAAGGTGATTGGGAAAGGATGGTCTGGCAGTATTTTGGCGAGTTTACCACTATCAATATCCCCAGCATGGATGATATGCCTTTTCTGGTCTGATGGTTCCATGGCGCGGGGGATAGGGGTCCTGAGAAGTTGGTCCGCACCATGATCCTTCAAGCGGGGTGCTGGGTTTTGTGGCAGGCTCGTAATAAAGCTAGGTTCGACGAGGTCCATTCATCCGGGCGGTACATCATTATCAGAACAAAGAACCTTCTACTGGACATGGTTAGGATTATCAACAACTGGCGGGAGTCCCCTTCCCTTCAACATCTTCAAACAATTCCGAGCAATGCCTCTCAGGTTACAAGCTGCTCTAGAGGCCGATGGGTCTGCTGGGCCCCGCCGAGCACGAGACTCAAATAGAATACTGACGAATCCTACAACTTGGGGGTCCTTAGGGGAGGTGGGTGGTTCGGAACTCTTAGGGGTTGGTCATTATGGCATTTTCTACTCGACTTGGCCACGGGTCCTCTTTACAGGCGGAGGCCAAGGCTATGTTTTGTGGTCTATCCCTTTGTCGCCAGAAAGGGATTTGTTTATCTGAGGCTGAAACCGACTCCTCAATCCTTCATAATACCCTTCAAGTCATTGGCTCCACCCCTTGGGAGATTCATTATATCATCCAGAAGTGTCGGAGGATGATCAACAATACCACCAGAGTGCTCTACACCTTGAGAGAGGGGAACCAGGTCACGGAACATCTTGCCTCTATTGATATACAGGGTCCAGATACTGTTTACTTTCATGATGCCAGTTCCCTTAATCCCGAGGGGGTTAACCTGGTAAAAGGTGATGCTCTTGGCCTGCATCATTTCTGTCCCCCTTAGACATCCTGGAATGAGATTCTTGTCTCTTTCATCTTGTTGTTTTCCCCCTCTTTGCTTCTTTTTTTTCTTTTATGTTGTTGTCGATGGGTTCCCCCTTACCCTCAAAAGGGGAATTATATTATCTTATATAAAAAATTGAAGGCCTTCGGGCCGTTGGATGGATGGACCAAGGTAAAAAATCCTCCAAATCCCAGAACAAAAAATTGTTGACGTATTTTCGGTAGATTCATTGGCATATCAGCAAGTGGTGCTTGATAAATAAATCTCCTAATGTTTGTCGATTCCGTTTGGCGTTCAATATGAAGCCTTACCAAGCTCTCTCTGTCAGTCTCAGAATCTCTCCCTAATGATGGAGTGTATTTAAGAATGAACATAAAAAGGGAGGTTACAAATTCGATGGCTGCAACACAACTTGACCCCTCAGAAACCTCATCCCTGATAGTTGTAGTAGAACATAGGGTCAAAGTATCTACCAAAACCATTAATTCTTTTGGCTGTGATTCTAAATTCCAAAGTGAAGCAAGTAATCACTCTCAATTTTTAAATGTAGACAAAAACACAAAAAATAGGGGTGGTGGTAGGAGGATTGGTAAACTAACCTCTACCTATAAAATAATATATTCCTTAATATTCCATAGTGGCATCACAGCCTAGTAAAGATGGTATTGCATCCTCCATAAGCAACAGAGTCACAAAACCGTTCAAAGGAACACCTAGTTCAAGTCAATGTTCAACTGGGATAGAGACCTCCAAAGAGGCCCCAAAAAGGTCACTCATATGTTTTAGGATTGTAAGGATAATAATTTATGAGAAAGGTATGATGGCCAGTTCTGAGTATCTAGGGGCTGAGATCATGGATTTTCCACTGGTTGTGGAAAAAGGCATAATAGAGTGCTCTAAATTTTTGGGAACCGAGTTAATAAACCCCCTATGATTTTAAATTCTAGTAGACATGGATAAGCAAACACAATTAGGGAATCAACCTCTATAAGATTCCCTCTTCAAGTGCAGGGTCCATCATGTTTGGGGTGGGTGATTCCTCATGATTTGTAACCCCTCTGATACCCTGAGGTGATTGGGATTATTCATCCAATTTACCTACTATTATCAAATTCACCCCGTTTTCTCTACGGTGGTGGGATCAACATGCTCAGGTGGGATTTCAACCTCTAAATGCTCCTCTTATACTGGGGAAGAGGTTGTATGATTTGGGGAAGGTATGTTTAGAGTGATCATAATACCCTCGGTCTCACCAGCTTGTCCTGTCTCTCTAACATGGTCAACCACAAATACCGGTGGTACTTCTTCTACCACATAACAAACAGGAGCTGCATATTCCTGGGAAACTTCCACCAGATTAATCAGTGGTTTTCATCAATATATACATGATAACTAGTGAAAAAAATAAAATAACATGGCATCAGGACTAGGTAAATGTGTATAGAAGTTACTTGTAATCCCTTTTTTGATGTGTTTTGATATTCGTGATGCCTATCAACATTTCATGGTACACCATGTGGATGGCTCCCTGATGGGAATATCAAGTGGATCCGGAGGAGGTAATCCCCTTACAAGATTTTCAAAAACTTCCACCTTATGTTTGACAGCACTATGAGAACCTTTCGTAGGAATCCCCACATCTGAAAGGTCTTGTTCCCCAGTTTCAGTTCCCATAGGAGTGTATTCTATTGAAATAACCATTTATTGAGACATCTTCTGGTCCCCAAAGATGTAAAGAGGAGACGGTTTAAGACTTTTACAAAGAAGGAAATTAAATTCAGGGTCAGTAAATAGAATGACCTCTCCTTTCATATTAATTTGCTCCAAGAGTACCTCCATCCAGGCCACCCAGTCAGAACAGTGTGGCCTATATTTTTTAGAATAGAGACACCTTCCCATATCACTTAGGTATTAATCTATCTCATCTATCCATTCTTCAGTTCAAGTACATGTGGGGGAAATGGATACCCCAATACCTAAAAGATCAAAGATCCCCCTTGAAGTAGCTTCCAAATGTATTCATGAGAAGCAATCACCATTATGTCATACCATACCATCCATGTGCTTGGAAACACAACTGTAATAGGAATGGATAGTGCTGGAGGATTTGATCGGGTATTTGAATCAGGTCTCATCAATCATGATTTCTTCCAAGGTGCCTCTGCATCCATGGGACCATGTGAGGATGAAAGTTTATGGGGCCCTGGCCACAATCCTAGAAATTCCCTTACATTAACCGAAGTAGTTAAGTCAACAATATCATCGCCCTATCATGAGGGATCATCATTATTGTCATCTTCATCACCCAATGATCACATCATGGAAAGTAATATATTGGAGTGTTTTCAACAATTTGTTCAACCATGAATCATGGCATCACAGTCCTAAAGTTAAAATGTTTTCCTCTTAGGATCTTCATCATAGGAATTGTTAGTAGGTGCTGACACGTAACCATGTTTGTTAAGGGAAAACTCCCTCCCTTTGACGAACAACCACAAGGTGTGAGGGTACTCATCATGAAAGGATTGGTGAATCCTAAAAATATCTCGTTACCTCCAAGACAATGGAAAGGCAACATCAGGGGGAATGGGTGGTTGGCTCTCAGTTGTAGCCTCGATAGCTTGTGAGGTCACACACCAATATCTCAGGTCCTTCCTAGGGGGTTCAGAACCAAGAGGAATATGACGGAATTTCCTTATCCAGGAATTCTCTATTGTTTCTTATTTCATCCACTTCTCCCCACATGCCTTAGGGGTTGTAAAAATGGGGACTAAATCTACTAATGGACCATCAGGATATGATTGAACCTAAGCATTAGCATAACATTATCTCAAGAAGGGTATAGAACCCTCATAATCTGAAAGCATGATCTTTCAATGAGTTTCCTCTCTGGTAAACAGCGGCCACAACTATTGGGATATTATGGGATGTTTTTTCAAACAAAGAATTTTGAGGGAAAGAGGACACAACACATTAATGTATCTAAACTGACAGCTAAATATGAAAGGAGTGTATCCCTCATTGATAAGTTCCCCATTAATCTGAGCAACCATAAATACCCTCTATTAAAGAATATAGGTTGCCTTGGTAAACAAAGTATTATCATTCAACATTCACAGTGGTACCAATAGGGGATGAGTAAGGACGATAAGTAAAGTGGTCATGATAGTTGATCTGAGTCAGCAAGTCTCTTCCATTATGTCCAGTCTGATCTTTCATCTTATCCTGTGCGGCCCAGCCTGTTGGCAAAAAACTGCTAGTACTCTGAATATATGGCTAAAAACAACATATGGGATTGGTAGGGTATTAATAAAGGTGTAACCACCTATGCGAGATCCTATCTAGACACAGAGGATTTGGAAGGGCCTAGTGAGCTGATATGGTGGCCTCCCCTGGCTAACCTGGCTGAGTAATCGATAGATCTTGGCCAATACTAGAATTGAAAATTTGATAATATTTCCAGTGGCTAGATGAAGCACTGTACCAAAGGTCGCAGCTCTTATAACACGAAATTCAATTACTAAAAGAAACCAGCTACTTAGAAACATGGTCTAGAATCCTACCAAACAAATCAAACATTCCATGTCAGTGACATGTTACCATCCCTATTCCTCACACTAGCCCTCCTCCAAGATAAACTAGTAGGAACCTTCACTCCATCTAGTTTTTTGGTAGGGAAGGACTTGGTTCTACATACACTGGTCTCTAGAATGCTTCACTTAGAGAATTCAACAATCCAATAAGATAAATGAATGTATTTCTTTGGGCAATGCTTGATGTCCATTGAATATGTTTTTTCTTGGGAAATAAGTCTCTTGGTTAGGAAAGGGATACTCTCCTTATCATACAAGGTGGAATGATTAGGTAGAAAATAGTTCTATATATTTCAGAAATTGGGACCCTTGAAATCAGTCGGATATCCCAAGGCTAATACCAACCTCTCCCTGGAAAAAATGAAAGGTGTTGGTGTATGGACTCCACCTACTCAAAATATATGAAATGTGGGCAGTGATTCAATGATTATAGGTATAGGATACCCATACAGCCTCATATAAAACCACATCCCGCAATTCCACAAAGAATTATTCACAACTCTGATGAACCTAGAAGGGCCATGCACAGTCTAGACCAAACAAACCTCTAGAACAAAAGTCCATCTTAGATGACCAGCCAAATTCTTCATTTGTTATAGACCTCCATGCAATGCTATAGTAACAATGATCCATTTAATTTGGATTCCATTGAACCCCCTCTAGAGTTCAAACACCATATTTTAGTAAGAACCCATCAATAATATCCTTCTCTATGAATCATCCTCTTGAAATGATAAAGGCATTAGGAATGGTGTTGTTGATTATCCAAGTCGCAGGTTGGTCGGCTCGATATGGTTCTAGAATAGATTTATCAGAGAGTAGTACCAATCCATTAATGGAGGCCCTGTCTACTATTAGATACTCCCTAAAATCCAATGTAAGTAGATTATTAAGTATTGAGGCAGTGGGGAGATAGATATTTTTTCGTCAATAGAGTTCACCATATTCTTTTTCTTTTCACCAAAAGATGAAAAGGGAGTGGCAGCACCAGTGACAAAAACATTATTAGCATCATCTCATGGAAGATACATGATCCTATAAAAGTCCATGGAGATATTTCATTTAAAAAATGTTCGTAAAAGGAAAAAAACGAAGTCCTCAAAACAAATCTCCACATACTAAACCCCAGAAATGGTTCGTGGAAGTAATTCCCCAAAAAACAACAGTTCATGGAACACATGAGGTGTTGGCCCATAGGGCGTATTCTAGTGAACCAAATAGTTTGTGGAGAAAATAAACTTCACATGAACCCCTCTATGTAGATGTGTGAGCTTACAATTTGTAAATTTAATGGTTTTTCTTGAGTATAATATTAAGTTCACAGATGGAGATGCCTCGCATACGGCACTCGCGGCGCATAATATCAAACTCACCATTCACGTAATTAATGTTCAATTAATTTATTTATAAGATAGTTAATAGATTAGAGTGACTAGGAAGGGGTTTTGATTCATAGAATGGAAAGTACTATTTGTGGTTGACGGATTTTGTGAAGGGAGAGGTACGCGGAAGTAGAGTAGCTAAGAGGAAAATCGAGTGTGCAGTGTTTTCTGGAAATCTGATAAAAGTAAAATGACCTGATCCAACATATATATAATAGTGGTCCCCCACCGAGTCCACCATTCTACTAAAAACCTATTCAGTTCAGGACCACATTCTTTCTCAGAATAGCCTGCTCTTTGTCCTTATTGGATCCCATTCTGATGGGGGGAATTTGTAGGGTCTTAAAAACTTGTCAATGGAAAATCAAATACTACCATCAATTTGAAAAAGAAAAAAAATCCTTGTTCGATTGAAAATTTGATGAACAAATTTGAAGAATCCTACTTTGGGAAAAGACCCAGTGTGGTTAGCATACTTGGTTCTAGGAATGATCTGCAGTAACCATCAACCACGAACCAAATTACGCATATGGGTATGTTGGTTCTATATCCAATGTGAACAACGTCCTTGCCGAAAATGATATGGAGTGGTACATTGATGTAAACCATGTCTGCAAACTAAAATGATTCTGGAGACAGAATAAGATAAATGTTTCACTCGAAAAATACAATCCACTTTCGGGATTGAGGTGGTGATTATAGGAATTGTGAGTGGCTGCCATGAACCTCATTCGTCACGAACATCATCCCTACAAACCTCAATTGACCGAGTCATTCACAAGCTAAGTGATCTCTTCTTTGGCTTCCACAAAAGGCATCGTGTGACCCATAAATACATCCTTCTTAATACTCTATAAAAGGACCCAGAACAGAGCTGAGAAAGCAGTCATATTTTTATGGATCTTAGAACTTATAGATGGAATACATCGATGAAATATGATGGACGAAATATAGAACCACAAATAGTTTCCAGCAGGTATGAACTCACCGTGTACCATTAAAATAAGGAAACATAATAATATTACTAAACTAGACACCATCCTAATTGGAGAACCAAAAACCATATGCCCTTTGTGGATGAAATTCTTTCTAATTGCAGGATCAATGCCTCGTCTTCAATTTTTCATACCACATAGCACATAGCTATACAGATGAAACCCTAGACCGCGTAGTTCTTCGCAATGTTGATGGAATCCAACGCTGCATAGAACCACCATTTGGTGACGATACCCAACGCAACGTACCACTATAGCATTCATCCCACGTCCAATCCTTTGTACCACCTCAATATGCGGAGGACCCCTCCACCAGTATTGCAATATTCCTTGCAGAGGGTACCACACCCCAAATGAACAAATGGTATGTGGAATAGAGTACCTTTGATATTTCCACCATACATTCCCAATTATTCTCTTCGGTTTCCATCTTATCCTCCATGACCCCTCTATAATCATGTCCAATGAAACATGTCAAAGCTTCTTCTGAAGCCAACATACCCATATGATAAGATCATTGGGTGAAAAAATGTTCCCTTATTAGTCTATATACCCATGGTATGCAAAATAATTAAGGTAATCTCCGCATATATATGGGACACCAAAATGTTCTTAAGATTACATTCCCATGGTAACCTGGACCCTAATATTGGGATACAGATGTAAACCTCCCCATTCATGGGATTAGGGGTAATCCTTGGCTTTTCCCTTCCCTGAGTGCCAGTGAAAAATGAGAAGCTCACGATATCCTTACCATTTTAACAATGGATGGTGCTTTTACCCTTTCCTAGAACTAGCTACTTGGAACTCCCATTAAGGTAAACCATTATCCTTTCTGTGGGAGATGGTACCCTTTCTCCTCTCAAGCTCAGACCGGGAAAGGTCCATAAATATTCTCAATCATGAATGTCCTAGATATTAAAATGGGTGAATAAATAGAAACATTTAAATCCCCTATATCTCCCATTTAGTAGTCACTCTGGCCCCTTCTTCCATCATCCTCCATTTCCATAAATAGAGAATGGAAGGTGTGTGGTTTGCTAATGTACTTCTTCATCTTGTTTCTTACACTGAGAATGAATCTCATGGTCTTAGAGGTTAATGATGATCACAATATCCACACCATCACCCGATAAACTATGAGAACTCCAATTCCCGCTCCAACCAGGATATATAGGATGCATTTCTGAAGGCTTGAGCATCAATGGGAAGCTCTCATGCGCAATCCCCAATCATATTCCATCACCCAAGGAACTATGAGAACTCTAATTCATGGACAAACCAATATATATAGGATGCCTACCTAAGGCATGAGCACATGAGATGTTCTCCTTAAATTTTAGTCTGAATAAAATCTCATCATCTGACTAGGTTATCATCTTCAGGTATTATCCCCGACAAGATTATTCCAAAAAGGCCTCATCAACGGGTAAATACAAACTATATCCCCTCAAGTGGGAAGATTCCACACGTAAGCCCCACCCAAATGAACTACATGGTTTTTGATTCCCCTCGTGAGTGTAAATAAGAATCTAAACTCATGGGTTTTTCCCTGAAAAAAATAGCTCCCTTCCCCCCTACATGATGAAAAATTATATAGTTCCTTATCATGTGCCTGTAGTCAAAATTTTCTCAACCAAGTGAAAAACCATGCATAATTTTTTTGACCTTTCTCCTCCATGGATATACAGTGGATGCACACTTGGAAATGAACAAAGGATTCAAGAACATATGAACATTTTTTAAATCTATGATAGAGTCCCATAATAAGAAAAAATTCCCACTAAAAGGGTGCGATGAGCCCAATCTCCAATCCTCTCGACCAATGGAGTCCTTAAGTGTTTTTGGGAAAATCATCAAACATGCACCTTCTATTGGGATTCTGGTCTATGAATCATGGATAAAAGGGTAGTTGGGTGTTTCTGGCTCCACAAATAAACCCATTGGAGACCATCCGAGGACCTCATACACAACACGAGACAATTTCACAAACACTTAACCCCTACAATCACCCAATGAGATAATGAAAATGTGAAACCTCTTTTTCCACATAAAAAGGATATATTTCCTAGTCCGGTGGGACCATCTCACCCCCACTAAAAAGTTGTATGATGTAAATCGCGTTGAAAAACCCATGATATCTGGTTCTGATATACCTCTATGTAATGAAAGTTATATAATCTATTTTTTACAGTCACTCTAGTCCATAAAGTTATTTATGGGATTGCTCATCTATGGATAGATGGTCAAAAATGGCAATATGAAGTGATGGAAACTAAACCTCAATGGTAATTGTGATTATCTTCCACACACCAATGAGTATGGGGTTTCCCGTGTTGTAGAATGAGTTGTACTCCAATAATCCCATCACTTATGCCATAGTTTTTCAAGAAAAATATATTTTTATCTTTATCCATCATCTTTGGGAGAATGTTTGACAACATCTTCTTAAAATCCTCTATCTATCTGTTGACCACTGCATGATAGCAGGATGAATGGTGGTATTTGATATTGTATTCCTGATATACCTTCTCCACCTCAGTAGAACCAAAATTGGTGGTGTTGTCCATTAATATGGTATGAGGGACAATAAATCTAGAGATGATATTAACTTTAACAATGCAAAAAATTGTTTTGGATCCAACTTCTTTGTGGTGTATTGTCTCAGCCCATTAGGAGAATAAATCATTGGCAGTATAGATATACCTGAACTGATTAGCCATAGATGAAGGATATGGTCCAACAACATCCATTCCCCATACAGAAATGGCCAATAGTATTTACATTTGTGTACCATATATGGGGGTTAAGGGATGTAGTAGGCATACACATGGCAGGGATGAAACTTCCTAGTAAATTCTATATAATCTGGTGTCATAAAAATCCATAAGTATCTAAGCCTTCAGATTTGATTAGAAAGCCTATACCCAGATTGGTGGACACCAAAGTCTCTGGAATGTACATATTCTATAACTGATGCAATCACTTCACCATCAACATATCTGAGAATAAATCCATTAAATCCTCACTTCTAGAGGACTATCTCGTGATTTGGGCCATCATAAAGAGTGAAATTAGATGCTCATCACCAGATCTTACCTCTTCCAACCCAGTTTAGTGGAATTACTCTATCTTGGAGATATTCATATATGGGTGTCATCCATCATGTGGTAGGACTATATAGCTTATTAATGGGACTAATTTCATTGATATCGTCTGTTCTGATCTGTGCAAATGGTAAAACCATTCATTGATGGGTAATATTGATAACTGTTTCATCCTAAATTCAATCTTCCAAAGATGTAGTTTCACTTTACAATGCATCAAAATAAGAATTATATGATTTATGGACAAGAGTAAATGTTGGATCTGAGGGTATTTCTGTGATTAAACATCTAACATAATCACATAGTGGAATTATCTCATCTTTTATGATAGAATAATCTCTCTTGATCTTCTTGATTGTCAATTATGAATCCTCATTTACCACTAGGTGGTTCACTGGTACATTGAGTGACAATTCTAGGCCTCCAATGAGAGCATTACATTTTTCCATCAATTTTGGAACCACCTTACAATAATAATATATAATATGGAAACATTTCATTTTATAAAGAGATAATCACAACTCCCAACCCGACTGTTTTTAATCTTAGGCTCTTTTATTATCTTCCTCATTGGAATCTGGGAAGCAACATCAAAATAAATTTCCCATGTTCAAGTGTTTTCTTGAATTAAGAAAATATCATCATCCAATAGTTCAATATTTAATGAAAACATTTCTATAGATGGGTACTTTGTAAGCAAGTATTCCAAGGATTGGCCTTTCAATACTTTTTGAGGGAAGAATTATATATCAAACTGATATAGGATAACTGACCATCCTTTCCAACACCTTATTAGGATAGGATGATTGAGGATATATTTGAGTGGGTTATTGTGAGAAACGAAGTGGATCTCATGAATCTATAGATATTGCCTCATCTTTCGGACTATAAATATTAATGAAATATATCTCTTCTCAATATCTGAATATCAAGTCTCTACATCAATCATGGTTCAAATGACATATTAAATGTTGTTTTCATTCCTAGAATAATTATTTTGTGCATGGAAATCACCCATGAATCGCTCCAAGGATGTCACATACAAAATGAGTGATTTTCCTTCAATAGTTGGCATAAATACTAGTGGGGTTTAGAGGTATTTCATGAGGAAATATAATTATTCTTGACAGTCATTGGTCCACTGATAAGTGAACCCATTATTCATCAGTTTTGTGAAGGGTAATCACTTATATGGAAGGTTGGATAGGCAGCGCCAAATATAGGCCAAGTGTCCATTAAGTACTCTTGACTATTTCAGGATTTGAGGAGGTGACATGATAAAGAAAACTTTAGTCTTCTTAGGACCACCTTCAATGCCACGATTGAATACAACAAAGCCATGAAATTTTCTGAGGTTACCCCAGAATATGATTTCAAGGAGTTCATCTTTGGATTATGTCGTGGAAGCTGGCTGAATATGGTCTCTATGTCAACTAGGTGGTCAAAATGTTGTTGTGATTTGACAACCAGATCATCAACATAGCATTCAAAAAAAATCCCCAAGAAGGGTTTGAATATGTGATGCATAGCATGTTGGTTTGTGGTGATGACATTATTAAATACAAAAGTCATTACCTATTATTATAATACACCTTGAGGTGATATGAAGGCTATGGATTCTTTATCTTCTTGGGCCATCCTTATTTGATTGTACCCTGAGTATCCATCCATGAAAGAGGGGTATTGGTAGTTAACTATTTCATCAATCAAATGTTTTGTGATTATAACTGGGGAGTCATCTTTGAGTCAATACTGACCGAGATCTCTGAAATTAATGCAAACTATTGTTTTTCCATTCTTCTTTTTTCATGGGGATAACATTTCTAGCCATTTCGGGTATTTCACCTCTCGAATGAGGTCATCCTTGATGAGTTTTCCTACTTCGACCTCAATCATGGTGGTGTTGGTTAGGTTCATCCTCATAGCTTCCTACTTGTATCCCCTGTGATTTTCTAGAAAACCCTAGTGATGGGTGGCCTCCTCAGGGTCATGTCTATGAATCACATTATAATTCAATGAAAATCTAACCCAATACATCTTTAAAAAAAAGTCATATACCTCATGTTCTATGGGAGTCATGGACGGACTAATTATAGTAGGGTGTGGATCTTCCTCTATACCTAGATTTATTTCTATGAGTTCATCTATAGCGGTGGAGATTCCATCCTCAAATGTTTGAGGGGTGTCCAAGAGATCTTCTTCTTCTTCCCCTTCCTCATTCTACACAACTTTTTCTTCTTCTTGGGGAAGAGATGATAAAACACGTTCCTCAGAAGGAAGAGGGGAGTCACCATTCATACATCTGGAGGATGAGGCAATCATTTTGGGCCCACTATCTGGCATGAAAACTTCTTCGAGTCTTGAAGAGGAAATGAGGGATTGATAATGGGTATCTTCACTTTCTCATTTATTCATGATGGATTATTCAAGATTTTCTTAAAAAATCGAGTTTTGTTGAGCCTCAGAAGAAAGAATGAAAAAATTACCATCCAATATTTAGTTATCATTTGGAGGGTTTATAACTTCTTCAATTCGATTAGGCTCAACAGTCGTGATTGACATTACTGAAGTTGCTAAGAGAAAATTTGAATTCTTGACCACCCTGTCAATTTTACTATTAAGTAGAATTTAATCTACACTAAACTGGTTGGAAGTGAATATTGGTATTATATCCAATTCATTTGGGGCATTCATTTGGGCGACATCATTAGCCACTTATTTCATCCATTCATAGTGAAAAAAATCCCCACTGATGTATTGTGTTTCTCAAGATTTGAATGGGGCCTTATCACAATTCAATGTCCTTATCTAACAATTGATAGAACATTTGAGAAATTTTTGGTATGGTGAAGTAATGGATACATATTGATATATCCAAGTTATTCCCAATATAACATTGAATTTTGTGTCCTACCAGAACACCATGAACCCTAGGTCAGATACAGTGTCTTTGAAATAAGTTATGAGTTTGATATTGATAAGATATTTTTGGTTATTATTGTAACAACCCTATAACATCAAATTGGAGGGACACAAGTGAGATTCTTCGAGACAAAGTTGATGAAGTGTCTGGACAAGAATGAGGTAGACTGATGAGGCATTGTCAATGAAGGTTCATTAGATATAAATTCCATTTAGCATACGAGATATATACAAGAGTATGAAATGTCCATGTATGACAGAATCCTCATGTTGGTTGATGAAGGTAATGACCCCATAGAACTCCACATGATCATTCTCCACACAATATTCTTCTGTTGTAGCAACCACAACATCAAATTCCTGATGGATTATCAATTCCTCAATGAGTACTTCTCGATGGTATTTTTAGTGACTCAGAGAATCCTAGATTGATAACTTATCCAGAACATGGGGTAATTATTTTAATACATAATATTTTTTTCCAATGGTCTATGATTTAATGAATGAATATTTTCTTTTTTAGGAACCTTAGGAGTTGATGTTCATGATTTGGATGGTTCATTCCTTGGGATTGGAGCTGGAAGTCCATCTATTCTTGGGGGATTAGTTTGGCTAGGTATACTTACTTGAAAAGAAGGTGTTGTCATATCCTCTTACCATTATACTCATATAATCACTTTATGGAAGACCCATTGATGTGTGTAGGAAGAATTCCCTTATTCCTTTTGAGCTCGCTGAAGATATTTCCCATTAGTTTCAGCTGTGTATATGGTTCGAGTAGGGGATTTGTTGAAGTGGCAGATCCAAGAATGACCTCGTCTTCCCCTATATCAACATACAAGATGAACTATTACCATATTTCCCCAATAAAGTGAAATGAAATCATGTTCATATCAAGAATCATCATTTGAGTAAGTATCCATTAAATGAATAAATTAACATAAACAAAGATCAAATCTTTATCGGATGAAGATTCTTCCTGGGGAGTTGCCTCTTGTTGTACCATTTGGTGAGATGGTGCCCGTGCTTTGGTATAATTTGAATAAATTACTCCAAGGAAAAGGAAAACTTTTTTCATGTCCTGAGAACATTTTCTACTGATTTCCCGTTATCCTTATAGCCATTCCACTGCTTTAAGGATTGTCCTTCAGATAATGTGGCTTCTAATGAAGCACAATTTGTTGTAGCAGATGACGCAAGAGGTACAATCATCTGTTTCAATTGTTTTCATAGAATTTCATGATCCATATTAATTGGTTTTCTAACTATCTAGTCACTTAACTTCTTTGAATTATTTATTTTATCTTCGTAACACTTTCTTTCCTCTACTGGATTTGTAATAGAAACATATTCCACCTAGGAAGGGTAATTATTCCATTTCACTTGCCCAAAATCCACCATATTTTATAGGATTTCCTTGAAAACAAAACAATCCTAGGTTGTGTGTCCCAATATTTAATGAAAGTGGAAATAGTTTGGGTGATTCTCATCAACTTCTATGTTAGGATTCTTCAGATTTGGGAACTGCACTAAGTTGTTCTCCAAATATGAGATGAAGAATCCAGGGAATAGGTCATTCCAAATTGAGTAAAATGTGTTTTCATACTCCTAAAACTATCCCCACCTCTCTTATCATTTATTATCTTGATAGAGTGGTCATTTTTGTTGATGCTCAAGAGGTGGAGCCCTACAGTATGATGTGGGTATTCAGGTAGGAGTGGGTATATGGGTCTACTTAAGTGTAATTGTAGCTGACTCAACATTTACTATTCACCTTCCCTGAGATGATGGGATTACACAAGACATGATTTTTGTCTCTCTAACGGAGTCTTCCACTTGTCGATAAATTGAGGCCAGATCATGAAAAAATCTTGTGTATTTCACATGGATCAACTGGGTGCGCAACACATAATGGAAATTTGATACATAGATGGGAAACAACTCTTATTTAGGGTGACGTAGGTTTAACACGTATCTCAATCTATTCCCCCAAGAAATAAAATCTGAGACTCTTTTATTATCCCTTTGTTTTTAGGTCAAGATATCGAAAATTGTTGTCCTCTACAGCGATGAGATGTACTAGTAAAAGAACTTTTGATGGAGATCTTTCCATATAGTGATCGATCGGGACATAAAACTCATGTACCATGTAACGAATAACCCCTATAGTGATTTAATGGAGTATATGAGTTTCTCTACAACATATTACTCAGGGGTCCCTATCATGGGATCATAGTGGGAGAAGAAATGTGTTAAGTGATGCTTCAGATCTCTCAACCCATTCAAAATTGGAAATATAGGATTCTCAAACATTAGTAGAGGAGTGGTAGGATCCACCCATTCAGGGTAATCCTTATTTTATCGATGTACTATTGAAATACATCCTTCCATAGCTTCCAATCAAGTCATTACCGACTCAATTTTGTTCTTAATCATTTGAAGAATGTCTAACTGAGCGAGGACCTAAATAGGTGTGGCGGCTAGAGCATGAACGGGTGTATCGACTGGAAAGGCCATTGGTGGTGGCACCACTGGTATCTATTATAGGTTAATGTTATGTGTAGTCCTATAAGGATGAGCATTTCAATGTTCTGGTTGTGTACCAAATAGTGTTAATTTTTATCTTATATTGAAGGATTCAAATATATCACTTGTCGATGTCCCCCATTGAGCAGATGTTCCTTGACTGCTTCAGTTGTCACGAAAAATCCTATTAACTGAAGTACACAAACAGTAATCCCATGTTGAGGGTCTAATTATAGGGAATATCTGGTAGGAAGATAGCCTCAGAGTTACTCTACATTGAGTTTTCTAAACTATCTCATTTCCTCCTCTTAATGAGAAATTTCTTCCTCTAGATAAAGGGATTGGACTTCTCCGATGGGAAGGTGGGACATGGTATGACCGTTACCTTTTCCGTCATTGGGTTCATTTAATGGAGGTAAAGGAGGATTGTTTGTGGGACTTCTTATATTTTGGGAGATCCTATGTTTTTGGGTTTTCACACCTCCTACATTCATTTTGGTGCGAAACGCCTCATGAATACGAACTTCTTCTTCTGAATCCTATGAATTAGTCTTATGTTCTAGGGGTTTTCAATGATGTAATTGCTGAAATTAAGAGTCTTGTAGTGCATTTATGGCATTATATTGTAATTTCATTGAGATATCCATCTTCTACGCCCTTCATGAGACCTTGTCCTCTTCTCTGTTGGTTCCCTGGGATATGATTGATGGATAGTGAGCTGAAGGGAATTACCAAAAAAAAACAATCATTCATGCTCCAAGTGAATGTACCAAATCATGGTATGGTACAAATTAAGAGGCTTTACTTGGAGATATCTTCCCATATTAGGAGAAGACAGATTCCCATTGAGGAGGGGATTGTTGAGGTGAAAATCCTCCAGGTCTGCGGGCTGGGGTAATTCTTTTTCTTCTTTCCCAACCATTAGGGCCTAGTTACCTGATACCAAGGTTTTGGTTTATCCCCCCCTCCCCCATCCATGTGACCTGGGGTTGTTCCAGAACTATTGTGGCTGATATTACTGTAGATGCTCTTTTGATTTTAAGATTTCGGGTCCTTTTGTGAGTTGGTTTCATTACTTGACATCACTGAAATCTTCCATTTCAGAAGACAATTTTCTATTTTTGAAATTTTCTCATCCAATGGCTACAATCCTCTGAGAAGGATTCTTGATCAATGTACTCATATGCCTGACATAAAAGTATCTCCCCAACTTGCTATCTTCTGAATTGATGTTAGTGAATGTTGGATTTGTCCTATTATTGTTTAGCATATATTTGATTAGGAACAGATTTTTTTTCTTATAGTAATCGCTGGGAAATGACATTGCATGATTCCACCTTGGGAACAATGTTCTGTCTTGGGAGAATAGTGAAATGTAATGTCCCATATACACCCTATCCTCTTATACAAACACCAGCTGGGGTATCTTCAATCACCTTTTCCAACCTCATTAATGCATTGAGGAATTCATGTTGATGGTATCCATACCATGTTCTCATCTATTCACGTTGGGTTCACCATTTTTTCCCTCATATTTGGTGACAAATGACAATTTTTTATTTATGAATGGTTTCCATTGAGCTTGTTCAGGGAACCAAAAAAACCCCAGTGATTTTATATCCATGGAGACTTGATTTCTAAAGGCAGGATATTATTAGGTGTTTTGATATGTGATTATTAATAACTCTCATTGGTTGAGTGGATGGGAGGTCAGGATCATCAAACCCTTTTGGGATAATTATTACATACTTCGAGACTCTATTATAGATTTATGATATGTTCATTAATCCTTCATTAATTACCATGTATGATGATGGTCATCTTAAATTAAAAATCAATTATTATCATGTGTGGAATTTAGAATAATCTATATGTATTTAAGGTTCTTCGTTGATGGAGATGTATGTATGTATCTGAGGTTCTATATCAATGGTATCCTCTCATATACTGCTCAAATTTTATTTTGTCATTATTATAATGATGTTGGTTTTCTAGCCACTCTGTAAGGAACTGTAGAGTTTATTTTCATATAGGTAGATGATGTTCACTCTAAAATTAATTATCATCCTGGTAGATGAAGGTCATTCTGTAATTAATCATCATCCTGGAAGATGTGAATTATTTTGAATTTGGATCAAACCAATACATGGGATTCCTAAGTATCCTTCTGAATGGAATTAGAACCCACTTAGTTTTGTGCATCATAATTGGAGCACATAATACCTCTTAAGTTCATGTGATGAGGACCCAAATAGATAGTTTAACATCATGTGGAAATGATGTCCAGGTGAAAGGTCCCTATTCAATGTTTAGGGTGGGACTTATACCTAAATAGAACAAAGAACCTATAAGGGATATGAGTTCCCAAGTTAAATTAGACCATGTTGGGGACATGTCCCAAAAAAGTTTAGGGTTGATTTAAGAGTTGGGTTTCAATCTTAGTGAGGATGCCTATGTATCCCATTTGGATGGGAATCAATGCTCACAATTTTTGGTAAGTCTTTTAGGGGAGTATAGCCCTTTGAAAGGATAAGTCAGGGGCTTACTCTAGATAAGGATACCCAGATTAATGGAATTATGATTGGGGCTTATTTTATAAGGAGGATGTCCATTGAGATCAGCCCCTAAGTGGGCTTCTTACACATCCTAGTTAGCAAGAATCAATGTTCTCATAGATCAATCCATCAAGTGGATTGTGTGGATTTCATGATTATCACCATGCTCTATGACCACATGTGTCATGATAAGTGTGAGAAACAGGAGGAAGCAGATGATTTGACAAATCACACACTTTTCCTCTTTCACCAGTGCAAGAGTTCAGGGCTATGGTGGAAGAGTCTGAGGCTATGGTGGAAGTGGCTCTGGTTATGAAGGAAAATTTCAGGGATACAACGATTACATATCTTCTAATTACATTGGATGATAGTCCCAGGTAAGGAATGAATAAAGGTGAAGGACCCAAAAGGTAGAGATGAGCAAGACCGCAACCTCCCATAAGAATGGGTAGGGGCTAATATAGGATGGCTACCCTAGAATCTATTCCATAGATGGAGGAGGATCTAACTCCCCATTTAATGGAAAAGTAAGTGAGATCCTTACTATCCATGATGGGAACTGGAGGCTCAGGGTCTCAGAGACAACAAGGTTCATACATTGTCCAAACCATAATCCTCTAGACAAAGAACTCCCCAACACTATCCCTAGGGTAAAGTTCCTTTTGACCATAGGGATAAATATTACAATGAATCATGAGAAATATTCCCAGCCAACAGAAAAAGTGTGGGGAACCTCTATCCATTATAATACATACCTAAATGGAGGACACACTCATGTGCCACCTGCCAAGGTTGTGTAAATTTGGGGGTCTTGGTAGAGGTTTCATCTTGGTCCCTTTCAAAAAAGGGAACCAATAAGAGAGGATAACAACAATAGGTGTCTTTGGAAGAGGTTTTAAAGGGTGACTCACATAGGTCCTAGGTGCAGGTGCTTGGAATAGTCACGCACAATTCCTTTTTTAAGGGAGGCGCTTCTAATTGGTGACTGCTTCTTATGGATGAAATATCCTCAAACATTTATCTTCTATTTTAGACCATG
Organism: Viscum album; assembly: GCA_963277665.1. NCBI lineage: Eukaryota > Viridiplantae > Streptophyta > Magnoliopsida > Santalales > Viscaceae > Viscum > Viscum album. The sequence goes on along the minus strand of OY728119.1, from coordinate 200,828,596 downwards.
AAGGGACATTGTTCTTAATTATACCCTTAATTCTCAATTATCTAATGTTTTAGAGAGGTTCCTAATAAATTTTATAGGACATGGGAGAAGGTGTGACACAATGAGACCTTTGGCGGTTTATCTGATATTTTAGCTGTTCAGATGAGGAGCCCAAGGGTCCTATTTATAGGAAACCAGGGTCCTCGGCATAGGTCTTTGGAATAGATCCTCATTGTATCTCTTTGGTGAAGGTACTCGACACAAGTACATAGTGAATGTCCTTGGAATAATACATCGGCATAGGTCTTTGGCACATGTCCTCAGCCCAAGTCCTCAAAACAGGTCCTTGGCACAGGTCCCTGAAATCCCTTTATAAAATTTACTCATCTTCCAAGTGTCAAACATTTTAATTCAAAAGTCTGTTAGGTATCCATAACTAGTCATATCAAATATCTCAAATATATCTACACTTCTTGTTATAGGGAATACAAAAAATATTTTTAGATGAAACTTGAAAATGTGATTTAATACATTGATACCTTGTTGTAAATCTATGTTCTACAACAATATGGGAGTTTTTCACTTATCCCTCATTGTAGAGTAGTATTGAGGGACATTGAAATCTAACTTCCTTCTTCATTAGTAATGGAGACACATATCTTCTCAAACATGACATTTGTTTTCAATTTGAGGCTCACCTCATGAATGCTACGATAAAGTTTTTGAAATGAATGTTGTGGTGTCTACAGGGTCATTTTTCAATTCAATTGAGGATAAAGATTTCATTGGGATAACATAACCATTTCATAGTGGTCCCATTTTAGATGAGGTCTGGTATGTTAGAGGATACCAAAATCAAACGATTTGGATACTCAAAAGAGGGGTCAAATCCCATCATAAATTAAAAAATTATATAAATTATGTTGATTTTTTTTGTAATATACCTTTTTTTACCTCGTATTATTATCTTTTCATTTCTACATTTATATAATAAAAATTTAATGTTAAAATAGTATTGAATATAATGACTTCTTAATTTCTCTAAGATCCCAATCTTGAAGAACACAAGGTTTTTAAACTTGTTGGTGATCCCAATACAGTGGAAAAACAACCTTATTCAAATGATGATGATACAAATACATAGGAACAACAAATTGAATATGTTGAGGTTGAAAAAGTTTTAGATGATGAAAAAACAATTTCCAAGAAAAAAATAAGATAATGGTAGATTGACGATGTTTTCAAAAATAATTATGGTTAGAAATAAAGGCATTAAATTCAAGTTTGTATCCCATGCATGTGTACATATGATTATCCCAAAAAAGGTCATGTTCAATCGTTATGTTGGGATCACCACTCACATGCATGAGATGAATTATGTATATTCACGGAAAGATGTTGTAATTGTTCTTAAGAATATATTTGGAATGATATTAGGGTAACATTACGACATAATTTAATTATATCACAAAAGAAATAATGAAATGTTGACTTAATCTTCAATATCCCTTATTGAGTGCATATATTGTAGATGAATCCTAAATGAAATTTTTATTAATTATCATTGGAAAGGATCATAGAGGATTTAAAACTATTCTTAAAATGTTTATCTCAAATACACTGAAGGGGAAATAAACTCTCACCCTCCATAATTATATACACACCTCATAAACCAACAAGTGTGTGATGCATTTATTGGTTTTTGTGAGGAGAAATATATTTAGGTACATTGTGGTTGGGAATAAATTTCTTGAAAATACATGTATTAATCACTTTGATTAAAAATTACTAATTTATAAAGTAGAAATTGAGTGATGAAAAAAAGTAATGGGTATCAAAACCAACCTACCCATACCATAAAGCAAGGATGGTGTATTCTTCAACTAAAAAATGTAGATATTTTAAATATACCATAATAATTTTATGTGACTTAAAAAAAACATTTTAATGTTCTTCTATTTATATAGATATTAATGAATCAAAATCCAAAGCAAGGATGGGGTATTCTTCACTTAAAAAATGTTGATATTTTAAATATACAATAATAATACTATGTGACTTAAAAAAACAACATGTTAATGTTACTTTCAGAGGTGTGGGTTTTGGGGTGTCAACAAGAACATATTTCAAGAAAAGAAATGAATATGATGATAAAGATAAGAAAATGGAATAGTTCTAGGCATGATTAGATTCTCTATAAGAAAAAAGAATTGATAATTAGATTTGTTAGAGAATTTTAGGGGAATAAATCAAAGAGAATAAAATATACAATAAAAACCACTATGTAAATATCCCATCCACCCCACCATCTTTGAGGTGAGCCATTCCCCTCAATGATCTATCTTAAAAGCGGTAATAAATATTGTCATAATTGTTTATGTGAAATGGGAATCAAGAATACATGGTAACCGTTCCTTTACTAATATTCTATGGGTGAAAATGAGTGTGATTTATATTTATCTTCACCCACACATATCCTTGTTCTGAGAGGTACCATGTACCTTATCTAAGGAGATATTATTCAAAACAAACAATTTTTAATTGGTAATGTGTAATGGACCTGAACTTTTATAAATAAAATTCTCTTTTTCATTGAATTAAATTCCATATTATCTATTATAGTGATCCAAAACATATAAACTTATTTGTTATTTGAAAATATTATATTCTATCCAATTTAAAATACCAATAAGCATCATAACTTTGATAATATTGATTTTTAACATTTATCAAGTGATTAGTATAGATATAAGGTTTTGAAAAATCTAATTGATATAGAAAAATAGATTGATAGACTCAACTAGTATAACAAAACAATATGATTACCTTTTATAGGATCTCTTGAGGGAGATAGAATCACTGGGATTTTCCCTTGACCATGGCCAATATGATATCCAACAACTAAATCATGAGTGAAACCATTTATGGGAGATGTCCAAGCTCATCGATATCTTGACCCAAACCATATATACCAAGCCACTAATAAGAATCTCACCGTCATGCACCTCACCCTTAGGGTGTTTTTCGGTGTAAAAAAGGGATATGTATCAAGACCCTTATAATATGAAAATGTATATTTTATTGAATAATTAATATATGTACTAATTATTATTGTTACTTTGTAAATTATTTGTATTTTGATTTGATAAAACACATATTTTATTTTTTGTAATATGATATATCAATTAAAGATTTTCCTTTTTATGAACTAATGAATTTTAAAAATAAAATTTTCTTTAATAAAAAATACAATTAAATAATTTTTACTAAATAAAAATTATAATTAAATTTATATGAGGTTAAATGTAATTTTTATAAGGCTTTGAAAACTGTTATTGTTAAGAAAACTAGCATTTCTTAATAAATGATGATTCATGTTTTATAAGGGAAAATTCACATATTATAATTTTTTTTATAAAATTAATAATTTTTTTGAAATAAACACATCACAATTATCTAATTGTGAATTTTTCATTATTACTTAAGAGTCAAAATTTTAGGTAAAAATTAAATATGATATAATATACGGTTTGTATTATAACATCATAATAAACCAAAAGTAATGTAATAAGTCATATAAAGGATATTTATTATCAAGTATATGTTTCCCCTTTAAAATAATTTTATTTTGAGTTTATTTTATTTTTTTTATAAATCAGCTATGAATTCTCCAAAACTTATATTATATGTTAATGTTTTTTAAATTAGTTGTTTATAAACATGAATCACTTCCACATAACCGAGTGTAATATTTTATATATTTCTGCCCCCCTTATAAAATAATAGAAAAACTCCTATTTGGAAGAAACCTTGTAAAAAATACACTGAAAGGTATGTGGTTTTGATGAATTTATTATATAGAGTCCAAAACATAAGTGTAGGAAATATTAAACATCACCCATCACTTTTCATATAAAAACCCACCCATGTTCTCATTACTATTCTCTCAAAAACCATGTAGCACGTTCTTAATATTCCCTATCCTCCCAATAGTCGTCCCAAGGTACCTCCAATCTATCAATAAGCTCCTCCCATGCTTTTTGAAACACACACTTACGGTAAGGGAAGTCTCTCTCTTCTTTTCAATTCAAGCACCTTCTTTATATTTAGCCTTTTTAATCTCAATTGGTTATATTTTCATGACTTTATAATGAACCCTATACTAAAACATTTATGCCATTATATTTAGATATCATTTATCCTCTCCCTTTATAGAATTTTCCTATGTTGTTACTGTTCCAAAATTTAGTAAGGGATCCTCTCCTTATACCCTTACTCAAGCATCTTCTCTATTTTATGTATTTTGGTTTTTAATTCCTAATGTATGTATATGTTTTTCCACATCCATATAAATATAATTTTGATATAAAAATTATGAGATAACCATTTAACTCTCATTAAACCATTTTAGTAATATTTATGTACTTCCATTATGATATCAAAAATTCGCTATGATTTCTCAAGCCAAACGATTCTATTATGAATATCCACCCCCATTTAAACTCGATGGTATTAACCAAGTTGCATGTAACCATCATTTATTTGGGAATTATATGTATTTATCCCACTATCCTTTATTTTGGGGTTAAAATTGATGAAAACCTCCATATGTTGAATGATCTATGTGGTAAACTTATGCATGTACTTGATATGAAAGTAACAAGTGCGGCTGAAATTATATAGCGGTCCAATACATTGGGTAATGTTTTTAGTATCATGATATTACATGTATGGTGTACACAAGGTTATCATAATCCCATTATTTTATGATGTCTTTATGGATAGCCTTGAGATATTTTTATGACATCATGTTTAATGTTGTAGGAACATTACCGTGTTGCCTTTATGTTATTTTGTTATATCATTCCCCATTTTTCATGTTAATGTTTCTAACCTATTTTATGTATTATTAAAAAACCTATATTATAACTTGTAATAACTTCTTCATTTTATTTTTTTTATTCCCTTACTGGGCTTTATATCTCACCCCTTGCTTATGTATGTCGCCAGTTTAACCCATTTAGTTTTAAGATCGATAGAAAATTATGATCATGTTAAGGATGATTTCCAGAATTCCGATGCACAAACTATTTTTAAGTTGTTATATAATTTACTTAATATACAAAATGAACTATAATTATTGATATTCTAGGTTATATTTCATTTATTAATATTTAATACATCATAAACTGATGTGTAATAAAGACATGGGCTTTTAAAGTTGGTATCAAAATAAAGGTTATTTATTTTTGGGATTAGGATTAGAAAACATTAGGGAAGAATTTAGGGATAACCTTAAACATATGATGATATCACTAAATTTTCATGAAGTATACAATATGAAGTTTATAAGAACATAATCTCCATCATTGGTACTACAACTGGATGTGTCTTAGGAACGGATATACCTTGCGGTAACACATGAAAACATCATATTGAACTCGACTCAATCGGTAATTGTTGCATGATAATAGGCCTTTCCGCACACCTAGTTTGACACTCATAGGGGATATTATTTGGTAAATTCACATGCATTTTATGAAACATTATTTAGGTAATATAAAATCCTATAAGAGTATGTTCGGAAATAGATCACGGGTAAATTATATTAAATCCTATAAATTAAAAATTTAAGTAAATACATGTAATTTAAAAATTAACCATTAATTTTATTGAATTATTGTTTTTTGTGAAAATATTTTAAATTTAATCATCACTAATATTTCTTTTAGTCTATCCAATGTCCTAAATTAGGAGGATCTTAGGAAACAACCAATTTGTTGATTGTCCAAAGGAGTTCCCAAACCTAATGGGAGAAGGAATCATGAACATTCTTATAATGATCTCTTAGTTTACTCTAAATCTGAATAGAATAGTATAATAGGATGCATTCCCAAATCCCCCAATGAAATAACTAGCGTAAATATATACCATGTAAAAATGCCTCTTACTTTCAAATAATCAAATGATGTCTTAATTTTGGAACAATGTATTAACTCCATTGAGAAGATGTTCTCGATCCTTCAATGTTCTAGTCTAGTGAAGTCAATACTGGTTGTTTATCATATGGATGGATAAATTGATTAGTGGTGGACATTTATCAATAAAATGAACCATGAAGGGATATCAAAGCGATGGGGTTAACGTAATTCCAAAAAAATTTGTTTGAAAAATATTTTCCTCACACCCCCTACATAAAATGGGAGGGGATTTACATACCTTTAAGTAAAAATACGAAGAATAAATTAGGGATTATGAAGAAAAATTCACAAGACATTCATGATATTCTTTTTTATTTTTCATTACCCCTGAATGAAAAGTTGACCACTTCTTTTCTAGGATAAAAATTAGCCTATGAAAAGCCCTAGAAATTCCGAACATTGATAGCTATGAAAAAAATTTCCAATGTTCTATCAAAGTTGAAATAGAGATTACTTAATATCAAGGGTATCATAAGGATATGATGTGGAAATTAGAGTTTAATTAAGGTTTTGTGATGGATAAATATTAAAGTGGTAGGACATTTCAGCATACCACTTGAAAAAAATTTGGAATGAAGCACCCCAAATATTTCTTAAAGGGGTGAGGAAATTATTTTGTTGTGGAAAGGAAGGGAACCTAGCTAGAAATTTCAATTAATAGAAACTGTGTAATGTGACAGGGGAATGGAATTCTATATTAAATTCTCAATAAATAATTCATTATTTATACTACAAGTAAAAATGTTTCTTTTTAAACCAATTCAATAAGACAAGGATGTTCAGAGACAACCAACAAAAACATTATCTACGTCAGAATGAGTGATATTATTCTATCACAATAGCTGAGGTGGATTCAGACAATGAAGTAATGAAAATTATGCTAGTTATTCAATTAATAATAGTGAATGTACTTTTTTATTCATGTCAAATGCATTCCTTCATATCATGAAATATTAGTATAACTATTTGAACACCACCAAAAATCATGAAATTATTGTTATCGATGAAAATGGTAAATATAGGAATTATTTCATCCCATTTATATAACTCCCCTATCAATATTTGTGGAATTAACTTCCTAAAATCCTTATGATACAACTTTTAGTACAATTTGATTCAATTATGGTTATGGACTGTATTTCCCTACAAATTTCCCATATAAATTTTCATGAGAAGGAAATCAATCTCTATATTGTAAATCTTCCCATGATTTTGTACAAGTGAAAGGAGGAGGATGAATAATCATTTCCACCAACATCATAAGAATGGATACTATTTACCAATGATCAATCATATCTAACTCAAATTATTGAGTATAAGAAAAATAGAATACTTGAAGACATTCCCATTATGAGGGAATACACTAATGTGTTTTTTAATGAATTTCATATTCTTCCTTCTAGACGAGATATTAAATTTTTAATCGAGCTTATACTTGGGAATTTTTTAATATCCAAAACACCGTCTAGATTGGATGTTGTGGAATGTGAGGAGATAAAAAAGAACCTATGGTAGATTCTTGATAAAGGGTTTATATTCCCAAGTACTTCACCTTGGGGTGCACGAGTTCTCTTCTTCAAGAAGAAGGAAAGATAAATATGCCTTTACATTGATTATCATGATCTAAACAAGATCATGACAAAGAAAAAGTTCAATCTAACACGGATTTATGACTTATTCAATAATATACATAAATCCCAATACTTATCTGAGGTGGATCTTATGATGGGGTATTATCAAGGATGAATAAAGAGAATATCCTCAAAAACTAAATTCTATACAATGTATGGGAACTATGAGTTCATAATAATGCCATTAGGACTCATTAATTATCCTGGAATCATTATAGACAAAATAAATAGATTCTTTAGAGATTCCCTCAACAAATATTTAGTAGTATTTATAGATGATATTAAAATATACTCTAAAAGTAAGGAGCATCATGAGGAGCATCTTAGAATTGGGCTATAAATAATACAAAAGGATATAATTTATTAATAGTATAGAAAATTTGTGTTCTATTTGAAGGAAGTATCATTCATATGGAAGGTTATCACAGTCAATGTGATATTTTTGGAACATCCAAAAATATAGTAAATTCAATGATGGGCAAGACCAATAATTTTGATTTAAATCCATAGTTTCCAGGGATTATCTAGGAATTGTCACTGATTTATGATTAATTTCTCATGTTACTCAAACCATCTAAACAAGATAACTCATAAGTGATTCATGTTTTATTGGAAAAATTAATGTAAAGGGAGATTTGAAGAGTTTAAAAATAGGCATATCACTGCACTTATTCTTATAAAACCCTCAAGTGGGAAATTCTCAAGGTTATACAATGATGCATAGAAGTAGTGTTTTGATAGTGTATTATACATGATAAAAAATTTGTAGTATAAGGGTCTAGGTAATTTTTGATTATGAGTCATTGAAGATGGTTAGAGTTGATTAAAAAATATAATTGTTCAATCAACTGCCATCCTGAAAAAAAGTAAATTTTTAGAAAATTTAATTAGAAAGGATCCATAAATGTTATCACTAATGACAATTAGGAAGGATCATATCTTCTTTGACTTGAAAAGGATGGACATTGAAATCATAAAGGAAGAAACATCATCAATCCTTTCACAAATTATTGATCAAACATCCATTTTGTATAATATAAATGATGCTCAAAGAGATGATTTGGAATTCATAAGATGGTGAACGGTATAAGAAAAGTGAAATCCAAGGAGTTAAAATTTGTGATTAATGAGTTGTAATATTTTTTTGATGACTATATATACCAAAAAATCCAAATTTAAAGAATGATATGTTGGATGATTCTAATACCTTGACCTTCACTATCCATCTATGGAGTTTAAATATGTATATAGATATTCAAGTGAATTATTTATGGGACAATAAAGAGATGGATATTGTGGAAAAATATATCAATGTGTTTTGTATGTTAGCAGGTGATGGATGAAAGGAAAAAATCTTATGAGATTATACAACCATTACCCCAATCTACTTGGAAATGAGAAAACATAACCATGGCTTTTTTTCATTATTATTCTAACTAAATTAGGATGAAATATTTCAATAATGGTTATGGTGGATCATCTTATGAATACTACACACTTCATTGTATTCTTAAAGGACTTATCACTTTAACAAATTGCAACGATATACATTAGAGATATCGTGAGGCTTCAGGGAATGCCATAATAAATTGAATCTGTTTGAGACCCAATATTCACCTCCAAATTTTCAAAGAGTATGTAACATGATTTAAATATTAATTTGAATGTTAGTATTAATTATCACCCTCAAACTAATATAAAATATTAGAATTATATCCAAACACTCAGGAATATTTTTAGAGCACGCTTGATGGACTTCAAAGAAGGATGGAATCCACATCTTCATATGTTTGAGTTCTCATACAATAAAAGTTTCTACTCAAGCATCAAAATGGATCCTTATGAATCAATTTTTGGGAAGAGGTTCTGAAGACATTCATGTTCGGATTAATATGGTGAACACAAACTGCTAGGTCCTGAAATGGTTTATGAAATAGTGGAAAATTTCCTAACATTCTGTAGCACATCAATGCTAGTCAGAGTCGATAGAAGAACTATGATGAAAATCATTGAAGAGACCTAAAGTTTGAGTTTAGAGATAAAATATTCATCCAAATATCTCCATTTAATAAATTCATGATATTTTGGATGAAGGTAAATCTTAGTCCAAGATACATCAATCCCTTTGAAATCAATGATTTAATTAGAGTAGTGTACAATAAACTGGAAACCCCACCTAACATATCTCAAGTACATTATGTGTTCTATGTATCCCTCTTAAGGAATTAAATATCTGACCCCTCACATGTTCTAAATCCATAGGCGATACCATAGGATAAATATATTTCATACGAGGAGCGTTCGGTGATGATATTATTTCATAGAGAAAAAATTTTACGAAATGAGACAATGAACCTGGCCAAAGTGCTATAAAGAGACCACGTGTTGGAAGATGTGAATTTGGAACCATATGAGGTGATAAAATAGAATTACCCTCATATATATTTGGGTATGAAATGAAATTTCATGGGTGAAATTTTACAACGGTGGAAGACGGTAATGACCCGAATTTTTATAAATAAAATTCCATTTATGTTTGAATTTAATTCATTATTATGTATTATGGTTATAGAAAATTAATGTAATTATTTATTTTTTGGATATATTGTATCCTATATGATTTAAAATACCATAAATAATTATAAACATTTATAATATAAAAATTTAGTATTGATCATATAATTAGTTTTAATGTAGGGTTTTGATTACTCTAATTGACACAAACAAAGGAAGTGATGACCTCGAATACCTAGATCATACCCAACAAAGCCCATTTTTTGGATATCCCAAAGGAGGTAGAATCATTTTTACTTTCCATTAACCAATATCAAACCATGATACGAAAACTAAATCATGTGAAAAAGCATTTACCGGAGAAGTTCAAGATCATCATGATCACAACAAAAACCATGTATGTCGAACCACCCCAAGAAAATCTCACCGTCATGCACCATACCCTTAGTGAATTTTTTAGTAATAAAGGGATTGGTATCATGACCCAAATAATATTAATAAGTATATTTTATAGAAAAATTAATATATTTACATCTTATTTTCATTACTTTGTAAATGATTTTCATTTTGACACGATAAAACAAAAATTGTATTTTTTCATAATAAGCAATTTCAATTAAGATACTGATTTTTTTTTATTTCATTAATTTTAAAAAAGAAAATAATATATTTATAAAATAATACAATTATTTAGTCTTTGTTAAATAAAAATGTTAATATAATTTTTATAAAGTCAAATGTAATATTTATAAGGGTTTGAAAACTCTTATCGTCGAAAAAACCAGCATTTCTTAATAAATGCCAATTCTATTTTTAAAAGTGAAAATTCATATATTTATAAAAATATTTCAATAAAATAAATATAATTTAAAGAATAAGAATTTTTAAATTATAAAACTATTAAATTTTCATATTTTTATGCGGCAATCAATTTTTTTGGGTAAAAATTAAATATGGTATAAATATACGGTGTCTATTATGACATTATAATGGCCCAAAAATGAGGTAATAAATTATATATAGTGTAACCATGACCAAATATATGTTTAACCATTAAAATCAGTTTTATTTGTTTTTTTATAAATTTTATATATTATTTTTTAATCCCCCAAAACCTATATTATGTTTTAATGTTCTTTAAATCAATTCTTTATAAAGAATTCTCGCCTTCACAACACCAAGTGTTACATTTTACTGATCTTGGACATTTTACGTATAAAATAATTAAATAAACTCCTCTTTATCAGAACCATTTTTAAATCCATGTTATGTTTTATAGTTTTGATTACTTTTTTATATAAATTCCAAAGCCAATGTTTGGGAAATAATAAAGAACTCTCCACTTTTTTCCTATATAAAACCACATAATATACCATTAATCTTCAATAAAAAATAATTTATCATGTACGTAATCTTCTCTCCCCTATCTAGAGTTCTCCCAAGGATCCCCCAAGCTTTCAAGATGCTTCTCCAAAGATTTTGGGGCCATTCTTTCTATGTAAAGGACCTCTCTCTCTTCTTTTCAATTAAAGAACATTATTTTTATTCAGAATTTTGAATATCAATTTGTTTTGTTTTCATGAAATTATAAAGATGCATAGACTATTCAATTTATCTCATAATAATGAGATTTAATTTTTCCACTCTCATTATGTAATTTAACTAATTCTTTACTATGATGAATTTTTTGCAAGTGTTCCTCTCCATCTTCAATTTTTTAAAGAATCTTATTTATTTTATATCATTTTGTTTCCAATTTGTAAGGTTTGGATATGTTTTTTCACATACCTCTTACTATAATTTTTATATCAAAATGATGATATACTCCTTTAACTCTCAGTAAAACAGTTTATGAATCTTTTAGTACTTCTGTTATGCTACCGAAAATTCAATGTGATTTATCCTGCCAAACGATTGTGTCGTGAATATCCACTATAATTTCCACTCAAGGGTATTCAAATAGATGTTTATATAATTCATTTATTCTTCAGTTATATGTATTTAACCAACATTCATTCACCTTGGGTTAAAATTGATAAAATACGTCCTTATTTTGTATAATATAAGCGGCACATATATACATGTAAATGATATGTTAGAGACGAGTGCGTACAGAATTATATACGCCTCCAATGCATTGGGTAATGTTTTTCGTCTCACGGTACACCATTTATGGTGAACAAGTGGTTATACTGATAAGATAATGTTATGATGTCTTGGAAGTTATAATTGACCTATGTTTATGATGTCATAATTAATGTTGTTTCCACATTCCCATTTTTTAATTATGCTATCTTGTTATATTATGCATCATTGTTAATGTTTAGGTTTAACAAAATATTTATGTCCCTTTTAAGTGCCTAATGTGTAACATGTAATACATTATTCATGTTATGCCTTGTTTATTCCCTTACTAGTCTATAGAGTGTACCTCATTCTTATGTATATCCATAGGGTACCCCATACAGTTTAAAGAATGATGAAAAAAATTATGAGCTTGTTATGAAGGATTTCAATAATGATGAAGTACAACTTATTTTTAAGTGGTTACATAATGTACCAAATTAACTAATAACTCGAGATTTCACAATATTATGGGTTACATTATTCGAATTCTTATGTAATAAATAATAAATTAATGCATAATAAAGATAAGGGTTGTAATAATATGTAATAGTAGGGATTAATGTAGCTCAACAGAAGAGCACCAAGATACATGTTCCAATTGATGATGCCAATATCCATAAATTTGAGCAAGCTATTGAAACTTTTGTACCATGTGACTTAAATCTAGTGAAAAAACATGATGATAAGAATGTATTCATTTCCAATTTATTTTTAATGCAAAATATTTAAAAATTTATGATGAATGTTCTGAACCATTGATTGTTATTATAGATGAACATAGTGAAGGGGTAAAATGGAATGTTGAATCAAAATTATCTAAAGGATCAACTGACCAATTGAAAATATCCACACAATGCTCATTTACCCCTCCCATCCAATTTCTTCATTTACTAACATTAATGGTTCATGCTGATACAATGTTAGAAAGTGGTGCTACAAACGTAGATGATTTTGAATAATATATGTATAGAGAGTGTAAAACCCCAAGATTGTTTGAATTTTTTTAATTAATTTTAAAGTATTTTTTTATTTCATGCAATGCTGAATTTATCTTGGGTTATATGAAATCACCAAGTTATTATTTACTTGTATGCGACACCATGTCTGGATTTTACTACACAAAAAAATTTGTATCTTACAGTACAAGAAATACTATACTTCGGTTATTTTACAAACAATATTGAGTCCCTTCAATAGATTATTTTACATAGAATAAAAAATATTACCAAACTAAAATATACTATAAATATTTGTTTTAAATTATGAATATAATTATCAACTAGATTTTATAATTGAATATATGAATGAGGTGAAATAAGTTATGAAACTGTGGTTTAGACATGTATATAAAATTAATTCTTTTGTTATCAATTAGTTAGAAATTAAATTAAGAACTATTTTAGAATAAATATATTCATTTTCCAAGGAAACTACTTTTCTACATTCTAAATCAATTTAATTTTAATAAAATTAAACAAAACACATTTGATGAATGTTTCCAATAAAATTTATATATTATATATTTAGTCATTATTTATGATAGGCATTAAATAGATTTTATAGGAATAATATAAAAATGAATCCAATTTTATGAATAAAAATATGTATTTTTTACAAGGTAATTTTCCAACTTTTTATTGTGAACCCATTTTAAATCTCATTATTAAATCATTTATAATTTATATTTAAAAAAAAATTATTTACTAAAATAGTTATATCAAAATTTACTGTTAGTTAATGTTTGATATTTTTTGAGAAGTTACATTTTTTATGGATAATGAAAACATTGAATTTTAATTCAAAACATATTTTTAGTATAAATTATTTATATCGTTAAATAATATTTTAATTTAGTTTTAAAGTATAATTAGACAATTTATAATTAAATTAACCCAGTTTAGTAACTATAATCGATTTCACATTGAAATTGGATATAGAAACATTTCAATCTTTTGGACACCCACAGTTTAAAAACTATCCGTCTCATCCCATCTATGGTTTTAGTTTTAATTTAATTTATTCTAATTATTTGATTGGAATTTGGAAAAATTGATCCCATATTTGGAATAAACACAATTCTTAATGTATATTATGGTCAAAATATTTTTTTACTAAAACTATTAGAAAATGTGATTAAATTTAATTATAGAAATTAAGAGAAAAATTGCCTTAACTGAGGACTAAGCCTAAAAATTGATACCCAAAATTCCCTAAAATCATATCCAAAATCCATTTTCTATTCTTATATCAACCATATAATCCATTTTATACAAGTTTACCATTATATTAGCCACTATACATGGGAAAAAGTGTCTGTGGAATTCCCTTTTAAAAAATTTACAAAAATATCACTCTTCCTACACTATAAAAAGGAACTCACTCTACCTCTTATTCAAACTTCTCAAGAAATTTTTATTCCAAAAAATATAATAAAATAATATTCAAAAATACCTCCCTTATCCTTATAATCTTTTTTTATGAAATCAATCCAAGGAACCCCTTGGGTGTAACCCAAGATGAGTTACCCAAAGAAGAGGTGACATCCTTCCTCAAGCTACTTTATTTTATTTTCATTAACCACCCATAAAATAATATTATTAAATGATTATATAATAAAAAAATGATCATAAATATACTAACATTTTCTTATCATAAGTTTTATACCTATACTTACATTTACTTCTATCTAATGGGTAACAAACTTACCTCTCTTTTATACGGTGAACTACCGCCTCACAAAACAAAGTTGATGGTTTTTCCTTTACCACCTTTCATGGTTTGAAATTATGAGGAAAATAATATTTTTATATTATATATATTATTTATTTATGATTATGTAATTATTATAAAATAAATATCTTGATTATTTCCATTTTTGTAAACAATATAACAACGTTTGTGGATGTGTGGAATACCACCTCCTCAATGTAATGTGATTCCATGACACTCTACATGGAATCTATTAAGGAAGAGTTTAGTAATCATATATGATATTTAAAAAATAATAATTATAATAAAATTTTTATATATTTACATATATTTTATTTTCATTTTTTCTATCAATATGATAATAAAAATGAAATAGAATTCAAGTCTACATATGACCTACCATCTCCATGAATGATGTATTCCATTTCAAATTCCAATCCTTTATGAATTATTAAAAATATTATCATAATTATTATATGTGATATTTGAAGGTCCCGGGCGCAGCGGAAGATCATGGGTGGATGTACCACTTGTCTTTTTGTCATTATCAATGATCAATTTGGGATCTATACGACGATAAATGCCAGACTCCACAGATCGAATCACAGAAATAGACAAAGAAGAAGAATTGTCCCAGAACCACAACAGAGGCTCATCATGGGTTGATTATAATTAATTTAATTAATTGAAAAGAAGTACCTTTTATGGTGTTCTTTCTTCATTGATTTTTCTGATCAAGTTCCAATGTGATTTTTCATTGCGTCGCATAATCCAAGTGTAGACTTCCTATAGCGGTGGTCCACATGTGCACCACATTTCTCTGGACATCGTAAAAGGAATATCCGGGTGCTAGCATGGATAAGCATTTGCTTGCGTATTCCACCTCAAATTTCCTTGATCTGAGGGGGGAGGATCTCTCTCGGTCTTGACAGCGTTCTTGGAGGATGTATTTCTTTCGGCTTTTAGGGAATTCCCATGAATTGTTGTGAAGAATGATTCTATGGAAAAGGGTTGGGGTTGTGAGGATATTTATAATCAGGTTTGAGGTTATAGAGTTACAAATATAAATAAATGTGTTACATGTTTTATTTATTTAATTAACACTTATTGAAAACCCCATGTTGAATTGTTAATTTCTTGACATGCACCCAGGATGATTATAATAAATATAATTTAATAAAACGATATTATTTCCTCAAAATCCCTACTGAAAAAACTACATGCCATGTAATCATTAATACATAGCGTGTACTTGTTTTTCATTGAAAACTACATTGCGTGTACATTCAATGTAAACAGAGTGTATATCTTGTTTTCATCTTTCATTTCCTATCCAAAATTAAAACTACACGACTTGTACATTCAATGTACACGGTGTGTATATCCTGTTTTTCATTTTATTCTACCTCCATCATTAAGATGATTTAGGATTCCTTGAATAATTGTTAAAACACATACAGGAATAATCTTTATTCTACTTGATATACTTGGATACACCTAGTGTATGACCCTCTAGGCCTCTCTCTCATAGTCATTAGACGGGCTTGCCTAAAGTCCATGATTACTGTCTAGAAACGGGTCAAGAAACCTAATAGAAAGAATTTGACGCTGAATTGACTTGTCACCTCATACAAACGCTTACCATTTAATTTAGCCCCTTTTGTCTAAATATCTCATCAAGAATGTTTTATGGTAGTGCCATAAACCTATATGTTTGATCCGTCGTTCGTTCACTTCCAGAAATAAACTCGCCGTGACACCATGGCCATGGAATTTGGGCAACAGTTCTATTTTAATCAAAGGGCCCGAGATATCTACTTCCATAAATATGGAAGGGAAAAATCCTTATTCAACTTATCCATTAACTACATGTCATTCGTGATGCAACCAACATACCATACTTCCTGCCAACTGTCTTTGTGATGATTTTTGCCAAAAACAATCTAAGTGCGTGAGTCATGAAATGAGTTAATGACAATATTCCTGTCTAAGGAGCATTACACACGCTCGTAGATAGCAATGTTCGATGACCCCAGGACATGCGGAATTTATACTGGCGAGTCTGTTATCATAATCTCCCATCTTAGAGATTACCATGTGTGAACTCTATGATAGATAGTCTCATCTTCTTACGAGTACTCGGACATGAAGGTCTGTATACTATATGTCCCATCATAGTATGTAATCCTATCGCAAAACTTTATTTAAGATTATTGTTATATAATTTCAAGGTTCTCATCATAGCGGGGATCTGTCATGACCTTATTAATGCAATAAATATTCTAGGACATTATTATATTATGGTCATGCATAATATTGAACAATAAATAAAAGTGTACATTGATGTAATCAATGTATAAACAGTTGGTTCTCAAGAAACCAACTCTAAGAAACTCCCACTTGGACTAGAGCCAACTGCCTACGAATTTTAATACTCTAAACCTCACTTGATGATCCTGTGTATGATGAGTCGAAGATCTAGTCAAGGGTTCTTCCACGTTGTCTTCCATGGAAATACTGCTCACTGCAACTTCACCTCTCTGTGAAAAATCCCTCAAGAGATGATACTTCCCAAGGATGTGCTTTTTCTGCTGATGTGACCTTGGCTCTTTTTCAAGATCCACCACTGCAGTATTATCACAATAGAGTGTGATAGGATCTTTACTTCTAGGTACTAAATCCATCTCTTGGAAAAATCTTTGCATCCATACTGCTTCTTTAGCTGCCTCAAAAGCAGTAATATATTCGGGCTCTACTGTAGAATCTGCAACCATAACTTTCTTTGAGCTCTCCAACTCACTGCACCTCTATTTAAACTGAATATGTATCCATTCAGTGACTTCATGTCATTCTGATCTGTCTAAAACTAGCATATAAATGTCCTATGATGAATAGTTCTTTATATCATCTATAAACCAAGAACATATCCTTAGTACGCCTCAATTACTTAAGGATTGTCTTGACTGCCATCCAATGGCGGTCTCCTAGATCAGCTTGATATTTGCCAACTTCACTTAAAGTGTAAGAAACATCTAGCCTTGTACATAGCATAGCATGCTTGACTGACCCAATCATGAATGCGTAAGGGATCCTTGAAATTTTATTTCATTAATCATGTGTCTGAGGACACATTTTCTTGGAAAGATGAATGTCATGTGACCCTGGAAATAATCCCCTCTTGGGCTGTTCCATACTGAATCTCTTCAGTATCACATGGATGTATGTACTTTGAATTAGGCCCAGCATTCTCTTGGATCTATCACGATGGATCTTGATCCCAAGAATATATGTTGCCTCACCCAAGTCTTCCATAGAGAATAATTTATCCAACCATGCCTTAATTGACTATAAGATAGGTACTTCGTTTCCAATTAGTAATAAGTTATCAACATATACTATTAGGAAAACAACTGCACTTCCTCTAACCCTATTGTAGACACAAGGCTCACATTCATTCTTAACAAAGACAAATTCCATTACATCTTCATCAAAATGAATCTTCCATGACCTTTATGATTGATTTAATCCTTAAGTGGATTTCTGCAACTTGCATACCTTGTTGGAATCCTTTGGAGTCACAAACCCTTCAGGTTGTGTCATGTTGACATCCTACTAGTGGTTCCTGTTAAGGATTGTTGTTTTGACATCCATTTAAAAATTTCATAGTCATGGTAAGAAGCAATGGACAATAGGATTCTGATGGATTTCAGCATCATAACCAATGAAAATGTTTCATCATATTCAATTTCTTGACGCTGTCAAAAACCTTTTGGAACCAGTCGTGACTTATTGGTTCTGACTTGTCCCTCCATGTCCATTTTCTTCTTGAATACCCATTTATTACAAACAGGATTTACATCAACTGGAGGATCCACCAAAATCCAAACTTGGTTTTGGTACATGGAATCCATTTTAGAATTCATGGCTTCCTTCCACTTGGAAATGGTTGTGCCTTCAACTGATTCCTTATAGGTAATAGGAACATCATTGTCAGCCAATAATGTGTCACTATCCTCGGTGAAAATAAAACTATATTGTTCCAGTTCTCTTAACTCTCTCGTCCTCTGATGTAGTTCTTGTGTCTCTGGAACAGAATTTTCTTCCATGGGGCTTTGTAGAATCTATTCTTATACCAAATCCTATATATCTCGAACCTCAACTTCATCGAAGTCTATCATTCTCCCACTATCTCTTTTAGAGATGTGATCTCTCTCAAGGAATATGGTGTGTATTACCAAAGTAACCTTTTTATCTGAGGGGTTTTATAGGTAATATCCCCTCATTTCCTTGGGATATCCTATAAAGGTACACTTTGTGCCTTGGGGTGCAAGTTTGTTACCTGAAGAGTCCTTAATAAATTCTTTGCTACCCCACACATGTAAATTTGATAACATGGCTTTGGGTCCACTCCATAGCTCGTATAGAATACCATTTATCAATTTAGATGGTACTTGGTTTAGTATGTGTGCTGCTATTTGTAATGCATATCCCCAAAAGGATAATGGAGGAATCACATGACTCATCATTGATCTCACCATTTCCAACATAGTGTGGTTCTTCCTTTCACATACACCATTCCACTAAGGCATGTAAGGAGGAGTGAGTTGAGATAGAATCTCAAACTCTCGTAATAAATCAATTAATTCCTTTTTAAGATATTCTCCTCCTCTATCTGAGCAAATTTTTTTAATCTTCTTACCAAGATGGTTCTCAACCTCATTCTTGTATTTGTTGAATCAATCAATAGAATCTGACTTATACCTCATCAAGTAAATATATCCATATCTACTAAAATCATCAGTAAAAGTTATGAAGTACGATAACCCACCCCTTGCTTTAAATGTAAATTTTCCACACACATCTGTGTGAACTAATTCTAGATGCTCTTTAGCCCTTTCACCTTTCCCACTAAATGGGGATTTGGTCATTTTTTCGTGTAAACACGCATGACATACACCGAGTGGTTTTAGTTCGAAAGAGTCTAAATACCCATATTGATGTAATTTTGTCAAACATTTATCGTTGGAATGACCTAGACTATGATTCCAAAGTTGGGTGTGGTATGAGTCATGTGAATTAACATTGTCATCAATTGCCATTACTTGGTTTGTGTAGTCTAAAACATAAACGTCGTTATCTAAATGTTCCATAACAAGGCAACTTCTATCTTTATAAAAGTAGAAACATACATTTCCAAACATGAAGATGAATCCATAAATATATAATCTAGACACTGAAATAATGATTTTAGTAACAGAAGTCACATAATAAAAACCCTTTAACAAGAAGATCATCCCATTTGGCAACTTGAGGTGGTAGTCCCTGACAACTACAATAGCAAGTTTGGATCTATTGGCTGCTCGTTTATCTACCTCCCCTTGATCAATATTCATGAATCTAATTTGTTCTTGTATTTTGATACACTTGTGAGAACCAAAATCTGTATTTAATACCCAATTTGTGGAAACAGATAGATTGAATTCAATAACAAACACATCTGAAGCTTCCCCATGCTTCTTAGGTTGGGTGCAGTTCTTATTCTAGTGGCCTTTCTTGCCACATGTGAAACAAAGACCCTTATGTTCTCTTGCCTCCCCTTTGATCTTCCTTCTATTGGAAGGCCTTGAATAATCTTTGAGAATAAATCTCTTCATCTTCCTTTTCCTTTTATTCACCATAAGGAAAGAATGCTTTTCACACTTCATATCATTGTCCACTTGGCGAATGAGGATAAGAAGATCAGATAGAGACTTCTCAATGTTTTTCATGTTGAAATTTAAAGAAAAGTTAGAGATGCTATGGGGGGAGTGATGCAAGAATGAGATTGGTACACAGTTTATCAGGAGAGTTTAAACCCAAGAACCTCCTAGCACTCAATGTAGCCAATGAGATTAAATACATGAGGCCCTGCTGGGGCACCCTCTCCATGCTTGCTCTAAAATAAAGCCTTGGATTTATGAATCCTTTCATTTCTTTATCTCTCCTGGTATAGACCACGGAGGTTATTGAGCATGTTATATGAATCCATGTCTTCATGAGACTTCATGAGATCACTAGACATTGATGAAAACATCAAACATTTAACGTCGATTGCATCACTCAAATGTCGATCATAGACCAGGAAATCTTCATCCCTCGCCCCTTGGGCAGGTGAATTAGCAAGTAAGGACACCAACACATAAAACTTTCATTCATGGAATAGGATAACTTGAAGGTGTGTACACCATTACTAAAAATTACTACTCGTGAGGATATTGTCTTTATCCAGAATTGATCGCGGAGAAAATGTGGTTGACGAGTTTTTCATTTTTATTCAACAATTAAAAGGTAAGATCATTAGTACTTTCTTTATTACATTTTATGAGAAATAATAAATTTTATTAAGTCTCCCACTATTTTATCAAGTCCCAATGTCCCTCACCATTGATCTTGTAATGTCATGTTGCCATGATATTCTAGTGGAAAGGATCCATATTCCCCTTCACATAACCCCAACAATTTTTTGTCAAGCTATTAAAATGTATGTAGGTAGGCATGTCTTTGCCAACTGTGAGCTTATAATTCCTTGATCTGTTGAGTGGAATCCCAAATCCTGAAATCCTGACATGGATTTTCTCAACACTTGCCTCTATTTTACGACAAGTCTATCAAGGGATACTCCTCTTGATGTAAAATGATTCTTTCAACCCGAAACATTCATAACAGCTTCCTTTATAAAAGTAAGTGTCCCAACAAGGGTTGGTCAATCACATAGTTTTATTGAGTCTTTCCCTCAATCAATAAACGGATGGATTGTTCTGACATAATTTGGTATTTGGAGGATTTTAATCCTTTATGAGTTGTTTCACATTATGACATGCTTGTTAATATTATGTGATGCTTGATTATGTGATTAACCATGTTCTGATAATGTTTACGCATTGTCCAGTTATTATTTTATTCCATATTTGCATGCTTGTTTATTTCATTAATTATGTGAATGCGACAACACATACATAATAATCAAACTATGCAATCAGATAGAAATAAAATAAGATGGCATGATCATGATATTCTATTGGTTAGTTAATCTTGCAGTTTTGATAATCTAATCCTAACCTTGGGGAAAACACCATGAACCTGATGGTTCGTGTATTATAGCTCCCACCTGTCTACCTTTGTATCTTCTTGGGTTGTTTTTGCCTCAGCTTTGGATTTTGAACCGTGTCCTCTGGATTGGGAGATCCTCCATTACATGGGGTTTACATTAAAGAAACCATGGGACCACATGCCCTACATTTTATAAGAATAAGGCTAACATGCCAACAAATTTTCATTAAAGAAATTTAAATTAAACAATACACACACAAGTGGTCTTTGGTCTAGCTCATGATCATCCATATAATTCAAGGACATGTATACATATTTAGTATTCAAATTATTTTAATCATTATTATATTCAAGATAAGTCGTACTTGAATTCAATTTATTATGATCTTATAATTAATCAATTATTTATGTTAAATTCCTTTCTTAATTTCCTTGAGATTATTCTCATCCATATTCCATGTATGAGTCTTTGTAATTTAGAGGAAACCTGGTGAAATTTCTTTTCTAGAATGTACACGGCGTGTAGGCTATATTACACGGCGTTTATTTGTTTTCAGCCTTTATCCGAAGTACACGTCGAGGGATTTGGATTGTTCTCTGTACTTTGGAAATTTTGGATTACATAGCGTGTATGTTAATTTAACACGGTATGTATTTCCTTGTTATGTGGTGACCGGCCTGGCAATTCAGTGTACATGGTACATGGATTCTCCTTGTACACGGTTACACCTAGGCCGGATTTGACTACACGACGTGTTGATTCAACATATGCGTCGTTTATTCCGGTTTCCACACACCGTTCAGTTCTAATCAACATAATGTAATAAAAACTCAGGTATACTCAATTCACATGGCGTGGTTTGGCGGACCAGTACCGGTTCGTTGAACCTATGTACATGGCATGTAGTCTTCACCACACACCGTGTATTCTTGTGCCGAACAGGCAGAATGAGCGGCTCCTCCGGATGAGTTCCTAATTTTTTTTTAATATAAATTGAAATTAAAAGGTCGTTTCTTTTATGGGAATCAAGAAACGAAAGAAGAAGAAAATATGTCATTAATTCTATTTTATAGAAGGATTTATCAAGAACTTAATCAAATATAAATGCATAAATAATCAACAAAAATTAAATAACTATAATCAACGTTGTGACTCCCTCTGATACAACTTGAAAGTGCAGGGCGCAGTGGATGCTCATGGGTGGATGTGCCCACTTGGCTTTTTGTCAATAGCAATGATCAATCCGAGATTAATATGATGATAAATGCTAGACTCCATGGATCGAATCACAAAAATAGACAAAGAAGATGAATAGTCTCAAAACCAAAAAGGGGGATCATCACAAGTTGATTATAATTAATTCAATTAATTTAAAATATATAACTTTTATTCTATTCTTTCTTCGTTGATATTTCTGATCACATTCTGATGTGTTCTGTCATAGAGTCACAGAATCAATGAGTAGACTTCTTCTAGCGGTGATCCACACATGCGCCACATATCTCTAGACGTCGCCAAAGGAATCTCTGGGAGCTAGCATGGAGAATCCTTTGCTTGCGTTGTCTGCCTTAGATCGCCTTGATCCGATGGAGGAGGATCTCTCTCGGTCTTGAGAGCTTTCTTGGAGGAAGGAGTTCTTTCGGCCTTGAGACAATTCTCCAGAATTGTTGTGCACAACAATTCTATGGAAAAGTGCTGGGGTTGTTTGGATATTTATAATCGGTTTTGAGGATATAGAGTTATGACAATAATTAAAGGCGTTATGCATTTTATTTATTTTATTAACTATTATTGAAAACCCCATGTCGAATCATTAATTCCTTGAAATGTTCCCACACTGATTATAAGAAATATCATTTAATAAAATGATATTATATCCTCAAAATCCAAACTAGAAAAACTACAGGCCCTATAATCATTAATACATGGAGTGTACTTTCAATGTACAAGGAGTGTATATCTTGTTTTCATTTTTCATTTCCATTCCAAAATGAATAATACACGGCATGTACAATTAATGTACACGACGTGTATATCTTGTTTTTCATGTTATTCTTCCTCCAACATTAAAACAATTTTGGCTTCCTTGAATAATTATTAAGCCACATATGAGAATAATCTGTATTCTACATGAGATACCTAGATTCACTTACTGTGTGACCCTCTAGGCGTCTTTCTCATTGGCACTAGACGGGCTTGCCTAAAGTCCAAGATTACTGTCTAGCAATGGGTCAAGGCACCCAAGATAAAGAAGTGTACACTGCATTGGCATTCCACCTCATACAAACACGTACCATGTAATTTAATCCCATTATCTCAATATCTCATTAAGCATGTTTCATGGCAGTGTCATAAACCTATATTTTTGATCTGTTATTCTTTAATTTCTGGATATAAACTCATCGTGACACCATGTCCATGGGATTTGGGCAATTGTTCTATTTCAATCAAATGGCCTGAGATATCGACTTCCATAAATATGCAAGGGACAAATCCTTCCTCAGATTATCCATTAAGAACTTGTCCTTTGTGATGCACCCAACTTACACTACTTCCTGCCAACTGTCTTCGTGACGGTTTTTGTCAGCAAATCTAAGTGTGTGAGTCATGAAAAGAGTTAATGATAATCTTCCTGTATAAGGACCATTAAAGATGCTCATAGATAGCAATGTCCAATGACACCAAGACATTCATAATTACTACTGGAGGGTCTGTTCTCATAATCTCCCATCTTGGAGATTGCCAAGTGCGAACTCCATGAGAGAGAATGTTGTCTTCTTATGAGTACTCACACATGACAGTCTGTATACTATGTTTCCTATCATAGTATTTCATCTAACAGCAGAACATTATTTAAGAATATTGTTATATCATTTCACAGATCTCATCATAGCGGGGATCTTCCATGACATTTTTAATGCAACAAATATTCTAGGACATTATTATATTATGGTCATGCAGAACAATGAAAAATATATAATAAGTGTACATTCATGTAATCTAAATATAAATAGTTGGTTCTAAGGATGACAAATCTATCAATATTAATATAATTTTTTATATTATTTAAATATTTATATCATGATCCCGGTAATTGGATCAAGAATAATAAGTCAAAACCACTACGGGAAAAATGAGCAATTGCGACGGGTTATTTGCGACGGGAATAAATCTCGTCGCAAATAGTCCTGTTAAAAACTTATTTGCGACGGGGGTATTTCCCAGTCGCAAATAAGTAGGCTTTTGCGACGGGATTGCTTTCCCCGTCGCAAAAGAACTGGCGCGCGTTGCGCGCCAAATCGCGGGAAAACTATTTGCGACGGGGGAATATTCCCGTCGCAAATAACCGGCGGCGGTAAAAGGTATTTGCGACGGGAATATTCCCCCGTCGCAAATAGTATGTCGGCAGGTGGTTATTTGCGACGGGTCCCGTCGCAAATAACTATTTACCCGTTGACCGTAATAAATGTCGGCTAAGGTATTTGCGACGGGACCCGTCACAAATAATACTAGTTGCGACGGGATTCCCGTCGCAAATGGACCCGTCGCAAATAATCTAACCTATAAATACCCCCCATCCATTTTTTTCAAAACATTCTCAAATTCCATCTTCTTCTTCTCTCAAAGTTATATTTCTAAATTTCAGTTTTTCTTCAGTTTAATTTTTTTCTCCGGAGCTGATATTAAAGTTTTGAAGAACGATCAGAGCAGATCAATTTTCATGGTATTTATGTTCAATTTAATTTAATATTTATTTTTAATTTTTTATTAGTTTCAATTATTCTTAATTAGTTGTAATTTAATTATGTTTATATTGTTTTATTACTTAATAAATTTAAATTATTAGTATTGTTCATAGTTAATGGTAATTAGGAATAATTAGTAATAATTTTTAATAATTAAGAATAAATATTAATAATTAGTAATAAATACCAATAATTAGGGATAATAACATTATTACATTATTAGTCTATTTTATTATTAATATTAAAATAATAAATTTTTTATATATATACAGTTCTCTTTTCATCTGTGTATTTGCTGTCTTCACATGTATTATTTGTATGTGGAGATAGAAAACGCACAGATGAAAGGAGAATTGTATATAAATTAGAAAATTATATTATTTTAATATTAATAATTAAATATACTAATAATGTTATTATTTGTAATTATTGGTAATTATTCCTAATTATTAGTAATTATTCATTTAATTACTAATAATTAGGAATAATTACCAATAATTATCAATGATTAGGAATAATTAGTAATAATTACCATTAATTAGTAATAATTACAAATAATTAGTAATAATTACCAATAATTAGTAATAATTACCAATAATTAGTAACAATTACCAATAATTAGTAATAATTACCAATAATTAGTAATAATTACCAATAATTAGTAATAATTACCAATAATTCGTAATAATTACCAATAATTAGTAATAATTACCAATAATTACCAATAATTAGTAATAATTAGTATTAATTACCAATAATTAGTATTAATTACCAATAATTAGTATTAATTGCCAATAATTAGTAATAATTACCAATAATTAGTAATAATTACCAATAATTAGTAATAATTACCAATAATTAGTAATAATTACCAATAATTAGTAATAATTACCAATAATTAGTAACAATTACCAATAATTAGGAATAATTACCGGTAAATAGTAATAAATAGTAATAATTAGTAATAATTAGGAATAATTACCAATAATTAGTAATAATTACCAGTAATTAGTAATAATTGGTAATAATTACCAATAATTAGTAATAATTACCAGTAATTAGTAATAATTACCAGTAATTAGTAATAATTACCAGTAATTAGTAATAATTACCAGTAATTAGTAATAATTACCAGTAATTAGTAATAATTACCAGTAATTAGTAATAATTACCAGTAATTAGTAATAATTACCAGTAATTAGTAATAATTACCAGTAATTACCAATAATTAGTAATAATTAGTATTAATGACCAATAATTAGTATTAATTACCAATAATTAGTATTAATTACCAATAATTAGTATTAATTACCAATAATTAGTATTAATTACCAATAATTAGTATTAATTACTAGTAATTAGTATTAATTACCAGTAATTAGTATTAATTACCAGTAATTAGTAATAATTACCAGTAATTACCAATAATTAGTAATAATTAGTATTAATTACCAATAATTAGTATTAATTACCAATAATTAGTATTAATTACCAATAATTAGTATTAATTACCAATAATTAGTTATAATTACCAATAATTAGGAATAATCACTGGTAAATAGTAATAAATAGTAATAATTAGTAATAATTAGGAATAATTACCAATAATTAGTAATAATTACCAGTAATTAGTAATAATTAGTAATAATTACCAGTAATTAGTAATAATTACCAGTAATTAGTAATAATTACCAGTAATTAGTAATAATTACCAGTAATTAGTAATAATTACCAGTAATTAGTAATAATTACTAGTAATTACCAATAATTAGTAATAATTAGTATTAATTACCAATAATTAGTATTAATTACAAATAATTAGTATTAATTACCAATAATTAGTATTAATTACCAATAATTAGTATTAATTACCAATAATTAGTATTAATTACCAATAATTAGTATTAATTACCAATAATTAGTATTAATTACCAATAATTAGTATTAATTACCAATAATTAGTAATAATTACCAGTAATTACCAATAATTAGTAATAATTAGTATTAATTACCAATAATTAGTATTAATTACCAATAATTAGTATTAATTACCAATAATTAGTATTAATTACCAATAATTAGTATTAATTACCAATAATTAATATTAATTACCAATAATTACTAATAATTACCAATAATTAGTAATAATTACCAATAATTAGTAATAATTACCAATAATTAGGAATAATTACCGGTAAATAGTAATAAATAGTAATAATTAGTAATAATTAGGAATAATTACCAATAATTAGTAATAATTACCAGTAATTAGTAATAATTAGTAATAATTACCAATAATTAGTAATAATTACCAATAATTAGTAATAATTACCAGTAATTAGTAATAATTACCAGTAATTACCAATAATTACCAGTAATTACCAATAATTAGTAATAAATAGTATTAATTACAAATAATTAGTATTAATTACCAATAATTAGTATTAATTACCAATAATTAGCAATAATTAGCAATAATTAGTAATAATTAGCAATAATTAGCAATAATTAGCAATAATTAGCAATAATTAGCAATAATTAGCAATAATTACCAATAATTAGTAATAATTACCAATAATTAACAATAATTAGTAATAACTACCAATAATTAGTAATAACTACCAATAATTAGTTGTAATTACCAATAATTAGTAATAATTACCAATAATTAGTTATAATTACAAGTAATTAGTAATAATTACCAGTAATTAATAATAATTACCAGTAATTAGTAATAATTACCAGTAATTACCAATAATTAGTAATAATTAGTATTAATTACCAATAATTAGTATTAATTACCAATAATTAGTATTAATTACCAATAATTAGTAATAATTACCAATAATTAGTATTAATTACCAATAATTAGTATTAATTACCAATAATTAGTATTAATTACCAATAATTAGTATTAATTACCAATAATTAGTATTAATTACGAATAATTAGTAATAATTATCAATAATTAGTAATAATTAGTAATAATTACCAATAATTATTAATAATTACCAATAATTAGGAATAATTAGTAATAATTACCAATAATTAGTAATAATTACCAATAATTAGGAATAATTACCAATAATTAGTAATAATTACCAATAATTAGTAATAATTAGTAATAATTACCAATAATTATTAATAATTACCAATAATTAGGAATAATTAGTAATAATTACCAATAATTAGTAATAATTACCAATAATTAGTATATTATTTGTATATTTTATTATTAATATTAAAATAATATAATTTTCTATATTATATACAATTCTCTTTTCATCTGTGTGTTTTCTGTCTCCACATGTAATATTCACATTCTTTTTCAAAATTATCAACTTACTCGCCAATGGAGAGGTGAAAGTGAATGCAAATATTACATGTGGAGACAGAATGTTAAACACATAGATGAAAGGAGAATTGTATATAATATAAAAAATTATTTTATTTTAATATTAATAATAAAATATACTAATAATGTAATAATGTTATTATTATATAATTAATGTTTATGAAAAAATTATATTAGTATTATTAAAATAATAAAAAATCAATATAATATTAAAATTATCAATATTTGTAACATGTTTTGCTTTATTCTCAATATATTCAATCTTTACTTGAGTGTTTTTTCTAACAAATTATTCAAAACCAGTAATGCTTTTATATTTTATAGAGAAATATGGAACAACGAGGTCGTCAACAATCATTATTAGGTGATCGCATATGGATAAATCAACGTAGAAATCCAAACGGTTCTGGTTTAAATCCAGTATATGTTGAGGGTGTGGAGACTTTTTTATCATTTGAGGAATCAAATTTAGAATTTGTTTCAGAAGGAAAAATAAAATGCCCTTGCAGAAAATGTGCATTGAGAACGTTTGACACGTTTGACAAAGTGGGAGAACATCTCTTGCGTTTTGGTTTTCAACCAGATTATGTTTTTTGGTATCAACACGGTGAACGCAGTTCCAGAGCAGGTGATACCAACTTGATTCCGGATCCATCCCGGTTTCAAGATTTAGTACATGATGTTGCAGGTTCATCTGTTCAACATACAGAAACACCGGCTGATATAGCTTCAAATCCTGAGTTGGCACCGTCTGAATTTTATGAGTTGTTGAAATCTGCTGAGGATGCATTATATCCTGGCTGCAAGATGAGCAAATTAGAAGCAGTTGCAAAATTTATGGCTATCAAATCAGATAACGGAATGTCAAACACCTGTTTTGACCAGATATTTTCTTTGCTGAAAACACTGTTACCCGAAGGAAATGTTTTACCTGCAAATTACTATGAGAGTAAGAGGTTGGTTTGAAATTTGGGACTTACTTGTCAGAAGATTCATGCATGTTCAAATGACTGCATTTTATATTCTGGGGAAAATGAGTCGTTGGATAGTTGTCCTACATGTGGGCAACTGAGATATAAAGAAGGACAACACGGGAAGTCTGGTTTGATTCCTATAAAACAGTTGAGATATTTTCCGCTTACATCCAGACTTCAGCGTTTATTCATGTCTAAGAATACAACGACAATGATGTCATGGCATAAAGAGAATATTTCAACCGATAAAAGCTTGAATGATCCAGCCGATGGTGATTCATGGAAACATTTTGATAGAGTGCATCCATCCTTTTCTTTAGAAGCTAGAAATGTTCGACTGGGCCTTTCCACTGATGGTTTCTGTCCGTTTGGATCTTATGGTAGTCAATATTCATGTTGGCCTATTTTTTTAACTCCGTACAATTTACCTCCATGGATGTTGATGAAGGAGCCATATATATTTTTGACTTTACTAATTCCAGGACATCCGAAGAAAAATATTGATGTTTATTTGAAGCCATTGATTGATGAATTATATTTATTGTGGAGTACTGGTGTCAGTACATATGATGTTGCAATGAAACATAATTTCATACTGAGAGCAACATTGATGTGGACAATAAGTGACTTCCCGGCTTATTGGATGTTATCTGGATGGAGTACACATGGTCAGAAATCATGTCCTTACTGTAAGGGAGAGAACAAAGCATTTATGCTCATTCATGGAAAGAAACCTTGTTATTTTGACTGTCATCGCAGATTTCTTCCAGCTGATCATCCTTTTCGCAGAAACAGATCTCATTTCAGAAAAGGAACAGTTGAAAGGGATGGACCTCCAAAAATGCTATCAGGTTCGGAGTTAAAATCAGTTGTATTTTCATTACCTCCCATCACTTTTGGTCCCACAATAAATCAACAGAAAATTTCTGGTTTTGGGAAAGAACACAATTGGATTAAACGTAGCATATTTTGGGATTTGCCATATTGGTATGATCTGTTGGTCCGACACATGTTAGATGTCATGCATATTGAGAAGAACTGTTTTGATAATTTGTTTCATACAGTTTTGGATACGCCAGGAAAGAGCAAAGACAATGTAAATGCACGTTTAGATCTTGCCCAAATTTACAGGCGTCCAGAAGTGGAACTATTTGAGAATGTCAGAACAGAAAGGTTACTGAAACCAAAATCAGCTTATACACTGTCTAAAGAAAACCGTTTATTATTTTGTCAGTGGATTGCAGATTTGAGACTTCCAGATGGCTGTGCTTCTAATTTGGGTAGATGTGTAAAGAATGATCATATTACTGGATTAAAAAGTCATGATTGTCATGTTATAATGGAGAGACTTCTACCCATTGGATTAAGAGGTCTGTTGAATTCTGTGATTTGGGATTCCATAACAGACATGTCTCATTTTTTTCGGGAAATTTGTGTGGCTACGGCAGATTATGATGCTCTAGGCAAACTTGAAAAAGATGTTGTTGTAATTATATGTAAACTGGAAAAAATATTTCCGCCATCTTTCTTCGACTCAATGGAACATTTGATGTTACATTTGCCATATGAAGCCAAATGTGGAGGTCCGGTACAGTTTCGATGGATGTACCCATTTGAAAGATGCATGCAAAAATTGAAAAGAAAAGTACGTAACAAAGCATCTGTTGAAGGATCTATTGCAGAAGCTTATTTGCAAGAGGAAATATATTTTTTCTGCTCCCATTATTTTGAATCTGAGTATCCTTCAAAACACAACCGAATGGGACGGAACGAGAGGAATATTGATGAAATCGACAATCAATTATCTATTTTCAACCAGTCAGAGCTTGGTTTTGGTGGAGTTTATGAACGCTGGCTTTCAGATGATGAACATCAGAGAGCTCATACGTATGTTCTGCTCAACTGTGAAGAGATGACATCAGTTGTACTGTAAGTGTTTATATCACTTATTCTATCATTTATGTTATAGTAAATAACTTTGGTTTTTATAGGTTGTATGATAATCATATCAAGAAACAAATTCCACAAATTACAGCAGCTGCTCTCGAAGAACGTCGACTGAAAAATTTCTCTCAGTGGTTTCAAAAACTGGTAACATAAATTCTTTATTTTTTAGCAACTCATTCAATGTATAGTTTACTATATTGATAATTATTTCAAAAAATTTCAGGTGTCTCGACATTCTGATAAAATTGACAAACGGCTATGTGTATTGAGTAACCCACCTTCCAAACTTGTTAAAACTTATAATGCATATGTGGTGAATGGATTTCGATTCCACACACATGCATATGGGGAATCGAAAAAAAACAATGAACAGTGGAGTTAGCTTGAGAGGATCTCATCATCGAGAAAATGAAGTTGACTTTTATGGCATACTTGATGAAGTCATTGAACTCTATTATCTTGGACAACATTACATAACCATGTTCAAATGTCGGTGGTTGGATAAAGAGAGAGGCGTGCGTGTTCATCCGACTCATGGAATCATCGATATTAAATGTAAAAGTGTTCTCACAGTAAATGAACCATTCTTATTGGCTCAACAGGCATATCAAGTTTATTATGCAAAGTACTGTGCAACATCAAGAGACTTGACTGATTGGTGGAGTATAATAAAAATCAAAATTCGAGACAATCAGTTTTACTCAAAGTGAATGTGCTTTCACTGATGTGCAAAGAATTGAAGTTTTTCAAGAGAGTACTCAAAATCAATCTTTTTTACAAAGAGACATGAGTATCGATGACGACACCCCACATTTAAGAGTCGGTTATGACGATGATGTTAATGACGTCACATATGAATTTGAAATGGTAAGAGATGAAGCAACTGAAACTCGAATGGATATCGATGATGTTGAGGAGGAATATGAAGATGACATTGACATATATGAAGATGATGATAAAGATGAACACTGATAGCATTCCATGGTATTTATATACAATCATAATATGTATATATTTATATATGTATATATAATAGTAATTATCAATTATTTGCTAACATTAACATTTTATGTTTCAGATGGACGAGGCCACATTTCGTGAGTTGGCGGATGCTGATCTGACTTTCGATGCGGATGCGTTGCTGATAGATGACCCTCAGCCTGCAGGCACTCCAGGGAGTACGCGGAGGGGGCGCGGTCTTGCACGATTGATGATTCCTGACCCCGTCCCCGAGCGACGTCCATGTCTTGGGTTTGATCCACGCACACGGAGGTGTGATAACCTTAGTGATAACCTGTGGATTTGACTAAGATTTCATTAATCTATTCACATAATAAATGTTTATTATTTTTTCAGTTTTCCGCATATAGTAGTCGGACAGGGCAGCGCTATTTTGCGCAACTATTTCTCTCAGCTGTGGACCACATGGGAGAAGATTCCCATTGATGTGCAGCAGGCCATGTTCGGCCATTGGTTGGTACGTACGTAAATAAATAATTTTTATTTTGAAAATTATTTCATTTCTAACTTGATATTTTGATTTATTTGTAGGGTTTATGGTATCCGATCGAGGATACCATGCGTGACGCCATCCACAAGGCATGGGAGGTGGCCATGCGTGATCGCCTTCGTCAGTTTTTGCACAATTTTAGAAAAGCTGCGATGAAGAAAGCATGAGTGTCAGATTTTGAGGAGTCATGTAGAGCACACCGACCAGAGTATGTTTCATCCCATGTATGGGATGGATTATGTGTGCACTGGTTGAGTGGTGCCTTTCAGAGGAGATCATCGGTGGGGAGGCAGAATCAGGGGATACAGGAGGTGACTCATCGAGCTGGGAGTCGTTCTTTCAGTACTCATAGACAGCATCTGGTACGTACATTATTTATAAATATTTTATATGACTATAAATATTAACAGTTTATTTTTTATTCTTATAGGCTGTCGAGCACCCCGATATTACAGAGTACGACGTATATCGGAGGATGTATAGTGATCCTGCTACTGGGGAGCTCAGAGGTGATCGTCAGCATCACATCGTGGTCAGTATTATTTGTTTTCAAGTTTAAAAATTAACTGCATATAATATATTCACAATTTTAATTTTAAATTGCAACTATAGGAGTCATATGAGGCCGCAACGTCACAGGCCCGGCCTGAGAGTCAGGCCGAGTCATCAGATCAGACCACTTCCCGTCAGTTTGATGAGGCGGCATGGATGCAGGCCACCCAGTATGCCTTCAAGAAGGGCCGGGTAGTTGGTATCGACTCTCGACTGACTCCCGGAGATTATTATGGCAGTGCTGCGATGTCGGCGTCCAGCTCGAGAGGAGCTCGTGATTCTTCTTCTACTGCACAGTATGAGGATCAGTTGCGATCTTAGAGTGCACAGACAGAGTCTCCGACAGGAGCAGGAGCAGATGCGTCAGCAGCATGAGGAGGAGCGTCGACGCCAGCAGCAGTTGTACGAGGAGCAGACGAGTCGGTGGCAGCAGCAGCATCAGGAGCAGATGGAGTACATGCGCCGACTCACTCATGCTTTAGGGATGGAGTTTCCTCCACCACCATCTGCAGATCCCCCACCTCCCCCCTCCCCTCTCCTTCAGATTAGAGTTTGTATTTATGTTATAAAATTTGGGAAATCAATTTTTTTTTCTATTCTTAGTTTTTGTCTCATTATAAAATATTAATAATATTATATTTTTAAATAACAATATTAATATGAATAATAATATTATTTATATTTTATAATATTAATATATATATATATATATTAAAATTTTATAATATTATACTTTAATTATATTTTTTGTAATACTTGAATTATTTTAATATTTGAATGTAAAATAATTTATTATTTTTATATTAATTAAAATAACTTATTAATATTTTTTTTATTTATGAATTATAATTCTAATATTATTATATTAATTAAATCATTTATTAATATTCTATTATTTTTTATTTTTCAATTATAATTCTATTATTATTATATTAATTAAAATAATTAATTATTTTTATTTGTGAATTATAATTCTATTATTATATTAATTAATATAATTTATTAATAATTTATTTTTTTTATTTTTTTTATAGTATTTGCGACGGGATACTATGCCCGTCGCAAATACTAGTATTATTAATAGTTTTTTATTTTTTTAAAAAAATTGTTTTTGCGACGGGACCCGTCGCAAATACCTTTTGCGACGGTACCGTCGCAAAAACCATTTTAAAAGTTTTTTACAAAAAAACGGAATACTATTTGCGACGGGCCCGTCGCAAATAAGTGTTTTTGCGACGGCGTTTTCAGCAACGGGCTATTTGCGAAGGGCCCCCGTCGCAAAAATCCATTTGCGACGAGATCCCGTCGTAAATGCCCCGTCGCAAATACCTGTTTTTCTAGTAGTGAACATAGATGAAAAACAAATAGGATATTACCTAAAACACAACATTAACATGAAATTCTTATTAAACAAGTAATATAATGTCATAATAAAATCATAAATTGTATGATATATAATAAAATGGTTCTAGTTAAGATTTACAATAAAACAATACTTCTTATATATGAGTATTTAATGTGTGCAATGAAAATCAATACTAAAGGTAATGGTTTTCTCTTCTCAATTTTAATTCTCTAATACTTATGCCTTATTAACCCCTCACTTTAATTGTGTGAGGTATATAAATTTCTTGAATGTATTCCCTGATTATAATACATAAATTTATGGGTACTTACAAAACCATTTTTTTATCAATATTTATTACGGGTTTTGGTTAAAAATTTACCAAATCAATGAAGTAATTTTGGTCTCAATTTTATTTCTTAGAGATACATGTCATGTTATACACCTATATTTTTATATGGGGTGTATATAATTATATTTGAAATTTTATATCCTGAATATCCTTATTTCATGATATTTTAACCATGATTTAATTTTATTTTCTCATGTATATTTTGAGTCAAAGTCAACAAAGTGGAAGTAATTCATTGCTTGTATGTCATCATTTACCAGGATTGTTTACAACTATGCTTCCGTAGATAAATCTTGTAATACATCTCTCAATAACACTAATTAATTTTCTTATATTATTTTTATTTAGTGTATATTTGTGTTTGGTACCATTTTTTCCACTCTTTGGTACAAAAGATAATTTGGAAAGTGTTTTTATGAAAATCTGACGTTATCTCTTTATTCATTCATAAATGTGTATTATTTCAAAACCATGTTTTCTATAAAGGTTTTAAATTTTATTTATGAATATAATGTGTTTTATATTTTTTAAATCTTATTTTATAATTTATCAAGGATTTTTTTCAAAACTATTTTCTATCATTCTTTAATTATTTCTAAGGTTATTTTCAAAAGAAAAATGTTTTCAAGAGGTTTTATGTTTTTAAAAATATTATTTCATAGCTGAAAGGGTATTTTACACAAGAAATGTTTTAAATTATTTTTATTATTCATTTATATTTTTTCAAATTGGTTTTAAAAGAAATGTATTTTGCAATTATTATATGTTTTAATAAGTGATTTTTTTACAAATATTTTTATTTTAAGTGATCTTTCAAAATCCTTCCCCATCAAAGATGAAATACTTTGTTATAGTTTATAGTTTATTGGGGATATGATTCAAGAATACCATTTATATTTTCTCAATAATGTTTTATGTTTTTAGAGAATGATTTTTATGACACCCATTTCTCTTTCATAGGTTATATGCTTTTGAAACATGCTTATTTTCAAAGGTTATTATTTTATTAAATGATTATGGGAACTATCTCTTTTCCATATGAAATTATATGTTTAAATGTTTATGACAGCCAACTAAAATAATGGGTTATGATATGATGATAGTTTATAATCACGTGGCACATGTATGTATGATTTTATTATGTGGATATTTTGACCAATATCTACCATTAATGCATTGTGTAACAATGAATGATGCATGAGTATATATGTTATTCATGAACCTAATTACATGTTAAAAAATTTATGATTTAACTTGATTGTATGTTCAAAATGTTATACGTGAACCTAATCATGTGCTCACAATGTTATACAATGACCTGGTTGAATTTCCATAAGTTTATGCATTAACCTGAATACATGTTCACAATGTTATGAGTGAACCTCATTACATGCTGACAATGTTATGCATGAACCTAATTACATGTTCCCAGTTTTATTCATAGACTTAGTTTTGTGTCCATAATTTTATGAATGAGCCTAATTACATGTTCAATATGTGATGTGTGAGCCTGATTACATGTTTACAATGTTATGCATGAACCTAGATGCATGTCCATAAGTTTATGTGTGATCCCTGTTACATGTTCAAAATGTTATGACTGAACCTGATTACATGTTCAAAATATTATGAATGGACATAGTTGCATGTCCATAAGTTTATGTGATGTCTTGATATCCTATCCATAACATAATGACTAAAAGTTTTTCTATTAATACATGTTAACAATGTTATATGTTGATATGTATTCCATAATTACATGTTTTATTCTGATGTTATGATTTTATGTATTATTCCCTTCATTACCATATGGTTCAAGTCTTATGAACTAAAAATATTTATGCCATTATTCATGTTTATGATTTTTGAAATGTAGGTCATGCTCTTTTAATGTTATGATCCTATTCTCATATCCTTATTCTCATGTTTATACTCACATATCTCCTAGGATTACCCATACTGAGCACCTGTGCTCACTGATTTTTATGTTTCCTTTCACAAAGGTTATGAAGATATGTATTATGATTGATGTGTCTAAGAGTGGCTCCAGTCATGAAGAACCATGTTTGAGATAATGTACTTCACCTATTTACTAGTGTTAATGTTTCCAAGTTTCCAAAGGCACATAACTAACATGGTCTTTAGGAATGTATTTCTGTAATGTTTTAAGTATTCTGTAAAAATGATGTAATATCAATGTATATTAAGCATGGTTTGTTATAGAGAGTCCTTTACAGCAATTATAGAACATATTGGTCTTGATTGTGTAAATTAAATACTCATTAATGAATGGCTATAAGTGTTAGTTGTAAATGTATATTTGAGGTATTTTTTCATGACTTATGTTTCCAATAGGTGACATAACATATTAATTATGACTAAATTCCATTATTAAATTTTATAGGACTATATATCAATTCTATTTTAATGGAAACCCCTAATAATTTGACTTTTTACTCATTAGTATTAATATTACATCTCCAAAATAATTCAAATTGGAAATAAATAAATATGACGTAATATTGAAAAAACTGGACATGATGATTGAATTAAAACATGAAAATGATATCATCTTCACAATACCCATGATTCATGGGTAAAAATATATTATTTAATCATTTAAAATATATTTTCATTCATTAAATTACATTTTCCTTTTTTAGGAATCACTATTTACTCATTGTAGTCAATTTGGATACTCCGAAAATTTATTTTCTGGATTCAATGGATGGACACCCAAAAAAACAGACCACACATGACGATTTTTATCAACATCTAATAAATATCATTAAACATTTCTCAATTAATCTTCAATATATACATTTTATATTTTGTCTTAATAAAAATTGTGTTATGATAGGGTTGTGTGAAAATAACATCAAAATCATGGCATGAGGACAGTTTGTGTGATCATGAAGCCCATTGACTTCTAAAAGTGGAGAAGTATTAGCATATATATAATAAAATTTCACTATCAAAAAATATAAAAAAATTATTATTTTTCTCAATGTTTCTTCCATGTTCAAAATAAACCTACAGAAAATAATGTGGTTATTATGCTTTAATATTTATGAAATATATTGCATACCATCAAAAACAATCATCCTAAAATAGGTATTTTCGATGATGATTACAATTTAAATTAAAATTTTCTTTAATCATTTGTTTATTTATATTTTTATAGTACTACTAGGTCTTTTTATAATACTCATAATCAAAGTAGAAAATAGGTTTGTTTAAAATTTAATGGTAGACATTCCTTAGGGAATAATGTATATAAAAAATCCAGAATTGGTTACATTTTATTACATATTTAGTTTATTTCAAATTATTTTAGGCCCAGAATGACTCAATGTTTTTATTTTTAGATTAAAATCGACATTTTAGTTCAAGAGAAACACCACACACTCAAAATCAATAAAACACTTTTGGATTGATTTGATAGTTTAAGGGAATTATTTATATGTGAACTGTGATGTGAATAAATTAGAAGCACCTCATTCTAATATAATGTGTTCTTGTTATGACTCAAAGAGTTAGCTATCTACTTAAAATTGACATTTCAGTTCAAAACATGTGTTACTAATTAAAAACTGAGAAAACACAATCGTATTACCTTTATACCTTATCATAATGATTCATAATTCATTTTTCATGTGTAAGAATCAATTTAATGTCGAACTGACACATGATGTGAGCAGTATGACTCAAATTACATGTTTTCATTTTAAAACAATATATTAGTAAAAAATATAAGTGACATACTCAAAAATGATGAAATGTTTTATGCTTATTTTGATAACTTATAAAAATGATCCATAAACCATTTCTTATGTGTAGAAATCATCCACACCTCAATTCGATGAACAATGTGACTTGTTTGAATCCAAGTATTTTTTTATTTATAATTTAAATTTTAGAAGAAAATAAAAACCACATATTTAAAACCATGTAAATGAATACAACAATGTTAGTATACATCAGGAAAATTATCCATATGTCATTTTTGAAATGTATGAATTGGACTTATCTCAACCAGATATGTTGTGAACTTGGTATGGCTCAAATTTTCTGTTATCTATTTATAACTCACAGTTTATTTCAAAACGTGTTTTACTCAGTAAAAAACTATGTAAACATGATTTTATTGTCTTGATATATCATAAAATCAATTCATAAGTCATTTTTGACATATAGGATTCAATCTCATGTCAAAATGACACACACTGTGAATGGTATGACTCAAAGTGCATGTTTTTAAATTGAAATGACATTTTAGTAAAATAAGTCAAGTGAGATACTCAAAACTAATAAAAAAGATTAATATTGTTTTGTTAATTTAGTAAAAGAATATTTAAGTCATTTGTAGCATTTTGGAATCATAATCACCACAATCTGATGCACGGTGTTACCGATATGGCACTTAGTGTGCCTTTTTATTTAAAATTTAAATTTTATTAAAAAATACAACAAGTATACTCAAAAACCAATCAAACACATTCTTATTATTCTGAGAATTTATTAAAATGATCTGTAAGTCATTTTTGATGTGTTGGAATTATCCGTACCTCAAACCAATACCTAGTGAGCATGGTATGAAACAAAGAATCCATTATCACTCTAAAATTTTCATTTTGGTTAAAAATGTATCTCACTCATTAAAAATTGAGAAACGTGATTATATTATCATGATGCTTCAAAAAAATATTCATAATTCATTTTTTATGTGTAGAAATTTTCATTGCCTCAATCCAATAAAAATCTTTCCTAGTTTGACTCGAAATGTAAGTTATCAATTTAAAATTGACATTTTAGTTAAAAACAAAATTTACTAACTGAAAACCATGAGAATAATCTTGGATTATCATGATTATTTAGGAAAAATATTCATGAATCCTTTTTAATGTGTAGGATTCAGTATCACTTCAAACTGACACATGATATCACTTGTATGACTCAAAGTGTGTGTTTTTAGTTTAAAATAAGTTTTTAGTAAATAAAAGTGACATAACCAAAACTGATAAAAACATTTTGATTGGGTTCTTAATTTAAGTAAATAATCTATAAGTCATTTATGATTTGTAGTAATTTTCCACACCTCAATCTCATGCACGGTGTGACCAGTATGACTCAATGTGTGTATTCTAATTTAAAATTTAAATTTTTATAAAAAAGAAATGTGTCATACTCAAAACTAACAAAAAACTTTCTTATTTTTTATACATTAAGAAAATTATTCCTAATTCATTTGTGAGAAGTGGGAATTATCATTACCTGAATTTGATACATTTTGTGTCGGTGTGACTCAAAGTGTATATTATGAGTTTAAAATTGACATTTTAGTTTAAAACTTGTGTCACTCATTGAAAAATAAGTAAACATGATCGGATTATTATT
Source organism: Viscum album (assembly GCA_963277665.1). NCBI lineage: Eukaryota > Viridiplantae > Streptophyta > Magnoliopsida > Santalales > Viscaceae > Viscum > Viscum album. Next base: position 200,787,387 of record OY728119.1, on the reverse strand, counting down.
ATAATTTATAAAAATTATTATAATTGATTTTTTATGCATAGAAATTAGCCTCACATCAAACTGACACATGATGTGACCAGTATGTATCAAAGTGTTTGTTTTCAATTTAAAATGAAATTTTATTAATGAACACAAGTAACATATTCAAAAATGATCAAGTGCATTAATATTGTTTTGATCCATTAGGAAAATGATCCATATGTTATTTTTGATATGTAGGAATTTGATGCACCTCAATCTGATGCACGATCTGACTTGTATGAGTCTAAGTGTTCCTTTTTATTTAAAATTGAAATTTTACTAAAAAACAAAACTGAGATACTAAAAACAAAGAAAAAAAATTTGGATTGTTTTTATACATTATTAAAACAATCCATAAGTCATTTTTAATTTATAATAATCATCCATACCTCAATTAGATATATGATATTCTCGGTATGATATAAAGAGTCCATTATATGTTAATAATTGACATTTTGTTATTGTATTTTTTTCATATTTATGTTTAATTTAATTTTTTATAGTCTTACTAACATAAGAATTACTTACCTACATAGTTGGATTATTTTGATTGAGTTGGGGTGGTTTTCTCAACAACTGATTCCATGGTCAATCTTTTTGAGAGGGGTTTTGGCACCAATGACAATGAAACCATTGGTGTTTTTAGTGATTTGGAAAAATTGTACTTGATAATGTAATTGTACCGAACAATTTTTGAAATATCTTCAATATAGTGTTTTTTTATTTTTAATGTAATTTTTATTTCAATTAAATTAATAATTTTTGATATTTTGTATTTTCTATAGTGTGTTGTAATATCAAGAGCACACTATAAAAGTATGACCATTATCTGTGCTATAAATATCACTGATAAATGGGACGAATTTTCAGTGCAAATCTATTACTCAAATGGGCCCACCATTATCAGCACATTTTTAGCACTTATAAAGGGCCCCCTATTAATGGTTATTTTGACAAAAAAAAGCATTGTTTAAGGATTTTTCTATTACAGTATTTATCCCAACCTATAGTGGTGGTGATAGTGTTTTGTGTGTGGGTAGCACCGAGCATTGGAAAATTTGGTTTTACAGTGAGGTGCTTTGATGACACCACAAGTTCAGTTTTGATCTATGAAATGTGACATCATGCCACATGTGATTATCAAAGAGAGAAAAGAGGCATCTTTGGGTGTGTATTTTTACATAGGTTCTCTCTGCAGTATTTTTAATTCCATTTTTGGTTCATAATTGGATTTTTTACTCTTTAATTTATTGTGGATTTTTGTAGTTTCCCCATGGTTTTTTAATCATGTTCATTAGAGGGTTTTTTCACATTAACTTTTTCAGTCTCCATTTTTTATGCTTTAATTTCTGTGCACCATTTTTTGGAAATTATCAAAATTTATTTATTGCAATGTAGTTTTATTATTGAACCAATCATATTCCTCCACAACAACTAGTATCAGAAGTATTTATCCATATTTCTTACTAATTGGATATGATTGATTCATACTGTGGGATTTTTTCCCACATCAAACTACTCAATGGGAAAAATGATTTTATTCTATGGAAGAAAAAATTTAATAATATTTTATTCCATGAGAATATAGTGATGTAACTGAACAAGAATCAGAGAATTTGGAGCCAATGAGCGATGGTGATTGGAAGGATATGAGAGATTTGATGAAAATCACAATTCCAATGTATTTTGCAGATAATAATCTATGGGATGTAATGAATATGATAGATCCAAAGGATATCAAGAAGAATCGTCAACGGAGGTATAAATAAAAACTCGTCATGAATATTTTATATATTTAAAGAATGATTGTATCATTTGTGAATGTCATATAATGGATATTTAGGTAGACATCTAGATGAGTTCACCAAACTTATAACGTAATTATCCTTAGTGGAAGTCATGATTTTTGATATTGGTAATTTGGTACCTATTGGAATAGAAGAAGAAGACAAATCAATGATCAAATATCTTGGTCAAAGATAAGAAGAAATGTAATATTTTTATTTTGTGCAAAGGAGGGCCATGTGTAGAAAAACTACTACCCTTCAAAAAATCCTATGGATGAAAAGAAGGTACATGACATCGATTCTAAGGATATCAATGTATGTATTAAATTAGGTTATGGTTATTTACCTTCAGTTGGTGTTGATTTTCAAAGGTTAGATTTGTATACCAAATGAGTGGTTGATTCATTAGCATCATACCATATTAAACCAAAGAAGGAATTATTTTACTCATATGAAGAAGAATAATTTGGTATATTAAAGATGGGAAGTATGTATTCTATTGAGTTATTTATTATTGGGGATATTGTGTCACTATGAATGTGGGTTGAATTCTGATGTTGAGGTATCTACGACATGTTCCAGTTATACGCCATAATTTTCATTTTCCTATACTATTGATATTGATGGGTTAAGATTTCACTAAAAATGGAGGGTGGACATTGTCCAAAGGATCAATGGTATATGAACGAGGCTTAATGAATGGAACATTATAAAAGATGGATGCAAAGGAATGTGGTGATGTGATGAATCTATTTTTCAATAGAAATTCATCTGATTTGTGGTATATATGATTATCATGAATGATTCCATGACCATCGACTAAAATGAATATTGTTTGGAAAATGAAGCAAGTTAGGTCATGTGTTGTAGGTCTCAAAAAATAATTATTTTTCTTCATCAATTACTATTATTGAAGAAAGAATTAAATTCAAAGATCGAGGGGATACACTGAGAGTTCTAGACTAATTGGATAATATTGAGCATAGGGATGAATTTGATTCTATAGGTTCTCCAGATTATGTGGCAATAACATTTATGGGGAAGTAAGATATTGTTAATTATGTTATTTCCATTGCAGATGTGGGTATGATTAAGTCTTCATTATTTTAATTTTTTTTTCAAGGGGAGCATTCATGTTTTTATTGCAGATGAAAAATATGATTGTAATGTTTTCTACAGAGGTTCATGGTTTGTGTGATACCAAAAAATTTACAATACAACTATTTTTTTAGGAATTCATATCTTGTATTAATGGGATTATGCAGGAAATTAATGGGATTCAACCAGATTTTCATTTTGATGGGGATTAAAATGAAAATAAGAGAGCTTTTTTAGAGGTTTTAAATATTTAGTATCTCCCTCTCGCACTTCACTGGACTATCAAAATTATAATATAATATTTTATACCAGAAATAAATTTTTACGATATTATCCTTATATATTTTTCAGTATTTGAAGATATGTTGTGTAGAACATGAATTTTAGGGTTTCCATTTTATATAAAAGGAAGAATTTGGGGTTCCACATAGGATGTGAAATTTTTGTATGGTGGGTAATGGATATATGGGTAACATGTTTTCAAGCATAGGCATCAATGAGTAGCATCAAATTGGGTTGTTTAACAAGGTGTTGAAATGACACCACATGTTTATCTTTGAACTTGGTTAGTGACTTCTTATCACAAGTGATTATTTGAGAGATAACATAGGTATATCAATGAGTGGATTTTTATATTGGTTTTCTATAGAGTATTTGGAATTCTAGTTTCAGGATTTTAATTGTATTTTTTTACTCTATTATTTATAGTGAATTATTCAAAGTTTCCTTATGGTTTTTTAATCCTCCACATTAGAGGGTTTTCACACATAAATTTTTGTGTCCCCATTTTGTTTCTAAATTTTTTCAATGATCCATTTTCCTTGGGGATACTAACAATATATTTTCTAAAAAAAATTAATTATTGTATAACTGATCTACTTCCTCCCCAATAAACATTAGTCCATATTGTGATATAGATATGTTTTCTATGGTGGTTCATCATTATTTGAGGTTAAATATATATGGAACTATTACACCATTATGATATAAATACCATGATCATAATGATGGATAATGGATGTAGAAAACATGATGGTTAAGATTTGTGGTCTGAGTGACACTTCATTGTTACAATGGTTTACATGAGGAGTTATTCATGTCATGGTGGAAATTCCCATGACATATCTGGGTGGGTCACATTTTATAATACATACATGTGTTGTATGATTTATAATGATGAAACTAATTTTATGGTGTTGTGATATGGGTTTTATGGGAAAATGGAGACAATGTTAGGGAATTGTTTGTCGTATCATGGCGAGCTCTCCCTTGTCGTGACATAGTTATTTATAGCAGATGTGCATGTTTGGTTATTTTTCATCACTATGTTATTATTATAGATATGTTAAGGAGAGATATAAGTGACACTGTATATTGTTTCTTATGCCAATCTATATGGAGTTAGATTTGGATATCAATAAGGATAGATAGTGGTGATATGTGAATATCTGATGAGGATGTTTCTATAAATAAATTAAGGACAGCACTGCACTCTCAAGGAATCATGGAATCATTAGGGAGATGGATTTTTTTCTTAGGGAATTCTTTTCCTATTGATAAGAAACATTTAGTATATGTTTCTATTTTTCTCCCTCACGGATAGAATGGGGTTGTATATTAATTGTGGACTTTATAATAAATGATAAATGATTAATTGATATTTTGTTATTTTGTTATTTTTTAATCAATGTTTATGTTAGGTTTTCATATTCATGATTATTTTTTATCTATCTCCTCCGTTTCTTGATCTTGAACCTAATATCTTAGATTGAGGGATCTCATTTTAATTAATTTACTCTATCATAGCTTATTCATGATCATTGGGTTTCTTAGGTTCTATAATAAAATAATATTATGGATTTACTTATTTCTAAGTACCCCAGTGTACATTAATATAAAAAATAGAATATTAGTGATTACAGATTGAAGAACGAGAGAAAGGTTTCAATTAGTATTATTTTTTATAGTTACATGGTTATATACTATACCTTTTATGCTTCGGTATTTTATGGACTTATATTGGAATGATCAAAATGAAATTTCACCATCCATAGTTATTTCCAAATAAAGTTACAATGAATTTTTATTTTATTTTACATTTTATGGATATTGATTTAGAGGTTCACATTCTAATATACCCTATATTTATGGGTTTGACCTCATTAATTGATGATCCTATACTTTGATTTGGTAGTTTTAGTGATTTTCATTAGGATCATAATTTTCTAAACCTGATTCACCATTAAAATTAATGTCACCTAATGAGAAGTCATGGTCCAATCATAAAGAATAAATAAATTTATATATTAAGTGGAATGAAAAGAATTCTTATGAATCATTAAATATTGGTACAAGTGTATATGATTATGTATATCATATTGAAGAAATAATAATGTCGGTTGATGATTAACATAGATATTGAACCAAAATGATTGATAAATTTAATAATTTTGTAGATATACCCATATTTGATGGTTATATGAAATATAAAACACTATCAATAGTATTAAAACTGTATAATATGAAAGTGGGAAACAAATGGAGTGATTTGATTTCACATATATGTATTTTTAATTAAACGATATACACTTATATGATAATAAGAAATATTGTTGAATGAAGATATTAAACGAAAGTTATGTTCAATGGGAATGATCAATATAAAATGCATGCCTTCCCAAACAACTGTATATTATTTCAAAAAGAGTGTGAATCTCTATTGAAAAGTTCCAAGTATGATGAATCTTTATACAATAAAAAACAAGACATTCTAACTATTCATTCTATTTTCATATAATTCTTAGATTTCAATGACTGTATTGATGTTTAGAGACTCTATGTCATTTTACATGGCACGATGATAGAATAATTTACGATGGTAAACTCTGAAACAGATTAAAAACTCTTCAATGAATGAAAATTGTGAATCAATATCCAGAATTTTCATTATTACACATAAGGCATTTAATAGTGTTATAATAGGCCTTTGTCAAGGAAAGTAGTACTGAAAATCAGATCACCCTTAAAATTCCTAGGCATGTATCATTTCTAGGAATGTACTGATAAAGGGACCCTTAATCAGCCCTAATAAAAGTAATAATAAATTAAAACTTTATTAGTGCTTCGTTAAGTACTGATAAAGGACCCCCCCCCCCAAATCAGGGCTTTTCATAGTACTGGGAAAGGGGTATATTACTGTAGTGTGTAGTTAAAATTACAACACACTGTAGTAGTAATAACTGGTAGAGAATAAAATAGAAAAGTTATAATTAAATTGAAATCATATTTACATCACATCTACAATAAAGAAACTATATTATAGACATTTTAAACAATGGTTTGTAAAATTATATTAGTAAGAATAAATTATCACAAATATTCAAAAACATCATTGTTCCTTTATCTTTATCTTTAAACCCTAGTCATGATATTAGATAACGAAAAAACAACCCTAAATCGAACAATATAATGTACATATTTGGATAATAGTTCTAATGTTTGTAATACAATAAAGTAATAAATTAAAACCAAAGTGTTTTTTTAAACTAAAACATGTAATTTGAGTCATACTAGGCACACCATGTATCATATTGAATTATAGTTAAGTATTACACGTCATACCCTTTGTTTTTTGTTCTCAAACGTAGGTTATATTGAATTGGATCACATATTTGTTGATAAAAAACTCACTATGGATGTGAACTAATTCAAAAGCACATTATTTTTTTAGGACAAACCTTCAATGGTCCCACTATTTCTTATCCATCTTCAAGCATTATGTCTGTGAAAATTCACTAAATAAGGTTAAGATAAAAATATTAATAAATTAATATGTAAAAGAAGCTAATATAATGAGAAAACAATATGACCTTGTTATGCTCAATTTTTCCTATGTCATATGGATTTTAAACTAAAATGACACTTTTATATTGAAAAACATGCACTTCTAGTCATATCAACCACATCATGTGTCAAATTGATTTTTATCCAATTTATTCTCATCCTAAAAAATTATAGATCATTTTCATATGTTTTTAATAAATATGAGTTTGTTCTTTTGTTTTTGTCTATTTTATGTTTGTTTTAAATTAAATTGACACCTTTATATTCAAAAAAACACACATTGAGTCATATTAGTCACAATGAATGTCAGATTCATGTGAGATCAATTAAAACATCTCCAAAATTAATGATGGATAATTTACCCAAATTTTCAAAATATTCTAATACTGTTTTCTCTGTTTAGGTATTTTATTTTTAAAATAAAATGATACTTTTCTATTAAAAACACACAAATCAAGTTATATCAACCACATTGTATACCAAATTAGTGTGTGGTAAATACCTATACATAAAAATGAATTATGTACCCTTTTTATTATATTTGAAAACAATCAAAGCATGTTTATTTATTTTTGGCAACGTGACATTCATTATATGATAAAATGGCACTTTTCATTTCAAAGCACACACTTTGAGTCATACTGACCGCATCTGGTGTCAGATTGATGTGAAATTGATTCCAATATAGAAAATATATATTATAAATCATTTTAATAATATTTCAATACAATATAAGCTCATTTATTTGGTACATATTATTAGATTTTTGTTTTAAACTATAATGACACTTTTGTATTGAAATCACACACATGGATTCCTAATGACCACATAGGGTGTCAGATTAAGATTTGTATAATTCATACATGTCTCAAAGGAATTATGTATTATTTTATTACTATTTGAAAACAATACATTCTAATTTTCTTAGTTTTGGTTATGTTATGGGTTTTATACTAAAATAATACTTTTATGTTGAAATCATGTACAATGAGTCTTATAGACCATATCATGTGTCAGATTAGAATGCTATAATTTTTTACATTGTAAAAATGAATTATGAATTGTTTCAAAAATGTTTGAAAACAATTGGACCTCTTTTTCATTGTTTTTGTTATGTGACATGTGTTTTAAAGTGAAATTACACTTTTATATTGAAAACATACACTTCTTGTCATACTGATCACGTCATGTGTCAAATTTATTTGTAATCAATTCCTACATGTCATAAATGAATTTCAAATCATATTCCTAATGTTTGAAAAAACATATGATCTTATTTTCATGGGTTTGGTTATTTTATCTTTGTTTTAAACTAAAATGACACCTTTATATTGAAAACATGAAATTCGAGCCATATCAGTCGCATCATGTGTCTAATTGTTCTGTGGTCGATTCTTACATGTAAAACATTACTTATAGATCATTTTCCTAATGTTTGAAAAAAACTGAGAATTTTTTTTATCTATTTTTTCTATTTGATGTTTATTATAAACTAACATTTATCTTTTGTTTGGAAAAAATTCACTTCAAGGCATATCGACCGCATCATGGTTTAGATGGATGTGTAATCAACTTCTATGCATAAAAAAAGAATTTTTTATTATTTTGAAAATGTTTAAAATCAATACAAGTTTAGTTTCTCAATTTTGTTGATGTGACAATAATTTTAAACTAAAATAGAACTTTTCTATTGAAAACATTCACGTTGAGTCATACCAACCAGATTGATTTTCAGATTGAATGTGGTGTCTACATGAACTTGTAAAGTTAATATAATTTTTAGTGGAACTGCTGTGTAGAATGCACTCGCGGAATGTACTTTTTTTCGTAGTAAATTCAATTGATTATCTTGATACAACCATCCCTTTCCCCATAATTATATCCTTTTTTAATGCCCTACCTCACTCCATACGTTTTTCATCAGTTTTTACAACTTTTTATTTTGAAATAATTGTTAAGGACATTCCTCATGTATCTTTATAAAATTATATGTCCATGCAATAAAAGTTACAACAAAATCATAGAACATTTTAATATAAATATCATGAATTGGAATTGGATACTCAATACATATATCTTGAGCTACTTCAATTCCAAAAATCATGGGATCTTTTGTGAGTTATTTATTTTGAAGCATTTCTCCCAAGATATTATACACCATACCCTTCACAAGAAAGTGGTGTGTGGGTGTTAATAGATATAAGTCACACAAAACTATAACCTATATAATTTTAGTTTTATAATGTTATCTGAAGATTTCTTATTCACATTTAGGATAAAAAGTAACGAAAAAATTTATTACCTCAGGTACGGTATGTTGTTTAAAGGAATGACTAACATCAAAGCTAGTGGATTCATTTGGTTGTTTATATGTTGATCTGTGTTCCATTTCTAGTTCTCTCTGATCCTTTCATATATATTGGTTTGCAATACCTGGGCAGATAATAATATCCTAGAAAGAATATATTTGTGGTTAAAATCCTTTCATAATTTGATATGTATCTTCTTATGGGTTTGTATTCTTGAAATATTCTAAATCTGATACTCCAAACCCAACACCTCTAACATGACCATATATTTCTGACAACATCAAAATTATTGAAATTATTTTTTATTCTTGTATGGTTGTGGTCAATTTTTATTTCTATGAAATATAAAAAACTAATGAACATAAATAGATATTTTTATATAATGCTATTATAAATAATAATTAATATTACTATTTAATACTTACACATGTTTCCCATATGGCTATTTTTTCATCAAATAGTTTACCCTCTGTATTTACAGGGAACTCATTCTGCATCACATGATGAGGGATGGAATTGGATTATGATTTTGATTCATCAATCTTCATATAAAAAATAAACATATGTTGTTTCATATCACAAAATATTTTTACTATAGATTCAAAATAAATAACAGTTTCTTCTCTAGAGAAGAATAACTCATCCTTGCTTTGCGACAGGGATACACTAGTTTTGTTGAACTTTGTTTATTTTTATCACTCCTATTCTATTTCATAAATTAAAAAATTTAAATAAAAGCTTAAAAAAATTCAAAAAAAATATTATCGATAAATATGTACCTAAAATGATTTCTTATCTCAGATAATGATAAAATAATTCCATGATTTTGGATTTATAATGTGTGCATAACTAACTGGTTAGTGGGGAATTTATTTCCCCTCATCATCATTATAACAAAACATGGAAAGAAGTGTCCATAGGCCTCTAGGGGATTTTTTTTGTGTCTATTAAGACATGTTTCTTATGGAAATCTTCAAGAATAAATAGACTCTATAAGGGATAATGAAAATTAAATCAATTTTTCATTATATAATCTATCAGTAAAATAAATAAAGTATATCATAACATTACCTTAATATCTTTCCGAACGTTTTCCTTCATTATAGGATAGACATCACACCGTGAATCTATATAAATTAGAATATTCATTATCATTATGACCCCAATGTAACTAATGAGCATTGACTTGTTGGGGTCAATATGTTGGCCACATTGATTCCATCCAAAATTGAATTTTATACCCCAAATTATTGACATGATAATTTTAGTCCACACTGAAATGCTACATTGATCTTTTTTTCATGAACCTATTTTTGATCCCCTATTAATTCCATAGTTTACAAGTCATCCATTAATTATTCCCAGGGATTGATAACATCATCATGTGTTGAAGTCATTATCTATATAAGAAGAGAAATATTTAATTTGGATTCTATTAATACTATATAGAACACATTATATTATAATGAAAGGAATAATATATAAAAATAATAATAATCTTACTCATTGTACTATATTTACTTTCATTAAATTTTGAAGGTATTTTGATACTCTATTGAGAATCCAAATCCTCTCTTTGTAAACCCCTCTAAAAAACAAGAAATTTTCTACATTGGGACCACCTTGAAATGATTGTGATCTCCCAATGAAAAATTCCACCTTGATTGAATTTTCAAATGACCCTATTGTTTTCTAATCGCCAGAAAGACAACTAACTAATTCTTGTTATCTGGATCTGAGAGATAGAATACATGAACTTCTTGAAATTCCAATATGAATGGATCATCCTTACACTATTACATAACGAAATTGACCTTTATACAGATGATTTCATCAAATTTTAATGCACTCTTGTTTTCAATCCATTTGTAATGAAAAATCATTACTTGAAATTTCATACAATCCAACTTTTATATCTGTTCATTAATGCCAACATATGAAATATTTCTATAAATTGGATTTAAATTCATTGAAAAATATATTTACATCGCTTTCAAAACAAGATTTACTCCAATAATTTTCATCATAATTCAGTTATCATATTCTTATGAATATAATATATAACCATTAATTAGAAAAAAAATGTAATATATAACATTTTTATTTGTTCCTCTAGCTATCTTTCAAAGTCATTTGGAAAATTAATTATGATTTTCATAGAAATCTTTGTAAATATTTTTCAAAACCATCCTATAATTGTTTACAAGTTGTATTTGATATCCATTATTCAACCCTTCATGGATTAAGGATGACTAATAATTCTTTTATGGTCTTCCACATATGGATCAATATCTTCGATGTTATGTAAAATGTAAAGGTGGGCTTGCTCCGGATCAGGGACTCTAATTGTAACAACATCTCCTCCTAAAATCCCGTCACCTGTAATTTTTCTACTATTATGAGACTTTGGGAGACTGATTCTATCAAAATTTGATAAGTAATCAGTATATAATTCAATATCTACATCAAAAAATATATTCTTATGAAATTTAACCTTCTATGAGACTTTAATTATCGACTAACCCTTTAAAAATCATCATATACCATTTAATGGGTCACATCTATGTATATTGGATAAGACCATATAGTTGAACCTATATAACCAATTGAACCATAATTTGGACCATTATATAAAATAATAATGGTAGGAAAAACATATATAATTCACAAAATATCACTGTAACCTCCTAATTAGAGATTTGAAACATCCCCAAGTCCAAAACTTCACTGCATACAGATTTAAGAAGAATTAGAGGCTATTTAATGTATGTCATACAATTTTTGGCAGAATGCAATTTGAATAGATAGGAACCAAATCTTTATTTAAAACATAAAATTAATTTAATTTTAGAACATTTAACTTTGAAATAGTCTTTTACACAAAATTCTTGATATTTTATGAATACCGCTCTAGAAATTCTACAACATTAAGGAAAATGAAAAATTGTAAGTTATCTTTGGATAGAGTGTCTACTAGAGGAATAAAATATCCACCTTTTACCCTTCACTGGTGCCAAAAATTCCTTTATATTCATTGAAATCATGTCCAACCTGGACTTGATACCATATTTTCCTTTTTAGGAACATTTGGTAATTTACATATAACATTAACAAATAATTATTTTACATTTTTTAAATCAAGAAATTGGATGATGTACAAGAAATTCCATTATAGTAAATCAATGAAAACTGATATCTTTTTCCATCATGATTTCAAAAGGTTTTTAAAAAATGGTTTATCAAAAATAGTTTCAACATAAATTACTTTATCAAATATATTATCAGCCATTAATGGAGACGGTTTTGTACCTTGTTCGGTATACCCATCGAATTTTGTTTCCCAAGATCAGTATTAATGTCACCAAGGTAAAAAAGAATTCCAATGTCCTAAAAGTATAGTATTTGAGAAATGATTCAATTGAATTTGGTTTCTCTATTCTTCACAAAGAGGAAACCCCAACATTACATTGATGTTATATCATGAAAAAATTTCCATAAGTAGAAAATTCATTCATCATCCCTACAAATTGGGCTATAATTTTAATTCATCACTTCTATGAGAATCATACATTATAACACCTATATTTCACATCAATTTCAAATATTCAATAAATAGATACAAATAGACATCAATATCATCATCAGGTTGTTTTGGTCCAGATATAAATAGGGTAAACATAATGTATATTTGATTCATGTATAACTATGGTTGAAAGTTATAATTTACTGACATAATTGGACAAATACATGGAGTACTAATCTATAAACCAAAATGATTTATTTCATTTTTAAATAATATAAGACTTAAGTTTCATGGCTCATTTATATATTTAGGGTAATCATAATAAATTTTCCACCCCTAAGTATAGTCTATTGTATTACATAGATTCCTATCCTTAATTATTGTACAGCATTACATATCGATTTTTTCATGGTTTCATAATGTCCATATCATCATATAAACCATTTAATAATAGGAAACTACCATACAACATTTGAAGGACTAGATTTATCTTTATTATAGTCATTCATACAATACTTAGCGAATTTTCAGAGTGTTAAATAGTCCTTGAGAAATAATATGAAATCATTTGGAAAAATTTTTATGTTTTTAGATATAATTCCCATTGAACATAACATTTATTTAGCATCATATGTTCAAAAAGGAAGTTCATTTTCTTTTAGTAGCATATCATTCAAAAGATGAAGTAGTTCTGTAATGTTTTTTTCATTCAATTAGATCTTGGATTTCAAATTATAAAACATCAAAACAGCTGAAAATGTTCTATATTTTACACAAATGGTATACAATGGTCTTTTAAAACACCTATTTAACTTGTCAAGAAAATTTTGAAAATCATGAATTCATCTTCAATTTCTATTTTAATTTATTCTATATAATCCTAAACATCATTTACACTATTATTCAAATTAAATGATATATAAGCTATAGTATCATCCCAATCAGTGTTCCTATTCAGTTATCCTAATTTTTAGTCTAACACTGATATATTTATTCTATTCAATGACAAATCAAATATTTTTCCAATGCTTCCAGACAAATTTTATTTGAATAAAAACAACTCATACACAAACAAATTATTTTATAAGGATCATATGTATGATCTATTGAAAACTTTATGAACTTTCTAAACATATCTTTATACTACATACATCCTATTAGGTTCATAAAATATTCATTTTGGATAAGAAATAAATAAATACACATAGGGTATTCATAATCAAAGGATAATATTATAGATATTTGTAAATATAGGAACCTCACATTTGATGGTTTCACATTATTTCATCAGGATTTGAAATAAATGGGTTGTGGAATTTATTAAATAATTACTCCACTTGTATTTTTTTACTGTGAATTCATCCAAATGATTAGTGCTATCCAATATGGGTTGACTGCTACTCAAAGTTTTTCAAGAAACATAAGTTCATATCTAGAAGAGATGGGGATGAGTCTTAGGATACAAAATTCAATAAAAACTCTTTTAGATATGAAGTTAATCCGGACAATAGTTTTCTCCTTAAATATAAATGTTCACAGTTTTCAACGTTAGTGGAGCACTGGAAAACAATTCATAGTTTTTTCATAAAGATGAATAAATAAGAACCATCAGTTAGATCCCAATAAGGGGTTCCTCAATTTATTTAACTATGAGAAGGTTTATCTAGATGGTCTTCTACAAACTCATGCTGGGGAAACAAGTGTAGTTTCACCATTTAATGAAATCCTTCAAATACTCTATGAAAAAGAAAAATATTCTAGTCTGAGGGTTGAGTTTTAGTAGTACTTAGCTTCATGCGAGCCCAAGGTTGGGAGAGTGGGGTCATGATGAATATACAATCGGTCTGATGGAGTTAGTGACATGCCCTAGACATGGAGTTATTATACATCAATATTATATAAGAGGTCAGATTTTATGTATATAGGATATCATGTAAAGTAAATATGATCATATAATTTAAATAGATTGTGGTTATATATGGGTGACTATGATTACAATTAAAAGTTTTATGTAAGTGGAATTCATAAATAAATATTTATATTACTTGATGAATCTATATTTCCCCAACATTCCAAGATAACATAGTTTTTTACTATATTAATTTAATTTTAAAACATATAGAAAAACATAATAACCATCCTCATTCCTCATCATTATTTAATTCATTAATAATATTAATAAACATTATCAACTTAGTATTTACAATGGTTTTTTTCTATTTGAGAGATAACCTTATTATGCAAACCTATAAAAAGTCATAGTGGTCTAGAAGTCATTTTTTAATTATGAAGCCCATGAAAACATGTCACTCTTATCATTTCAAGGAAGTCATGCATCTCACTAATTATTCATTATAATTTATTAATGTTATTATTAAAAAATAAAACAAATATAAAAATCAAATATAAAAAAGATTTGGAAACATTTAGAGTTTTAAAATTACCCTCTTTAATTGGGAAGGATATAATTCATTCCAAAAAAAATCAGGAGCTTATATTTTTCTATCGATGATGAACATGGGTTTATAGATTTCATTGAAAATATTATTAAAATATATATAGTGTATTCCCTTGATGATTTTTCAAATGAAATAAATATTTTCTTTCAATATTTCACACACTATTTATGGACCTATCTCAACTACTAGAAGTTGAACCATGGATTAATATACAAAATAAATATTGATTTCTAGATCTCACACCATTATATAAACCTTCGATCATGAAATCAATACCTAATTACAGTCAACATGGTTTTATAAATTAATCAAAAAAACTTTGAGAAAATAGTAACCAAGATAAACAATGATAGAAATTAATAATGAAAGGAAAAAATATATTAAAGAGAGAGGAGTGGAACTAAAAACATACCTTCATATTCGATTGGTTTGATTCATACATGAGACGGTTGAGGGGATGATTTGATATTCTGTGAGATCTTCAGTTGGGAGATACAAATCGGATCATTTATAGTTCTATTTGAAAGAACAGGAAGGATTTTATAAAATATTATACATAACCATTCATAAATATAGGTTTTTTTAATCACTAAAATTGAATTCATCAATAAAAAACAATTTATAAGTTCTTATATAAATGTGATGATAATGGGAATCATTTATTAGTGCTTTCCTAGTGCTAATAAAGAGTTAAAGTAATTTTGTGTGCATCCTAATCAAAATCAGGGATGTTCTCCACACTTCACTATACATTAACCTCTAACACCATATTAATAATGACGTTGGAATGGAATTTTAGGATGCCAAATGTCATTGGTACCAACCCACATTGGTTAGGACTTCCACTCATCTTCATTTGGGCATAACCACAGCACACTGGCATTATGCTCTAACGTGCTAGTTACGCTCTCCTATCACATTGTGCGGTGACATTTACCTACAAGTTGGCATGGCCGGTGGTCCTACATTGGGCTTACTATGTGGAAGGATGGCCAGTTGGATGAGGGATAGACCCTGGAACATAATTTTACCTAAACATGTTTAGCTATTAAATAAATATCCTATAATTTATAATTTAATTTTAAAAATAAAAAATTAATAAATATTATATTACTATATATATTAAATTTATTCACTTTTATTAATAAATACTTTTAAACATGATAGTGTAGCTGGGCAGTTTAGCACCCCTGCCAGTGCATCTGGTTCCTTGGGTTTCAATACCTAGACGCATTAGATTTGGATTCCAATTATGTTGGGGGATCTGTTCAACATGAAGTGGCATTGACCTAACATCATAACGGACACTAGCATGTGTGAATGGTGACAACATTGATCGGGTGAGATTGCAGTGTGCATTATAGGGGAGTAAATATTCATTGTCATAGTGATTTTTGCATAATGTGTGGAGGAGGGACCCTTGATATATGGTGGGGTGGTTACAAGATGGGAATGTAGGACAAAATTATCTATGATCAAGAGAGTGGTCTCCATTATAGCAGAGATTAGATTTATGTGTGACGGTAGTTCCCATTGTGAGGGAATGCAGTTCGAAAAAAATGGCAGTGGTATAGTGCTAAATTGTGATACGATGGTGGTGGTTCCAGTGAAAGGTGTAATAAGTGCCCTTTGTGAGGATAAGTAATGCGATAAAGGTGGTAGTGGTGCAGTTCTGCGGTGATACAATGGTGGGAGCGGAAGGAATGAAGCTGGAAACCATTAAGGTGTAGATAATGATGGACTTGGTCTTCATATAGACCTAGTGGCGAGCTGTTTTCGGAGTGGACCAGTGACATCGAAAAAAATATTGAAACCACATATATTTGTACAATGTTACTTTATCGCACTTTGAGAGGATATTATAAAGCTTTAATCCATCGGTACAATCATTTGAGGTGTATACTTTTGCAATGTATGGATACCTATTTAATGGTGAGATAACGTTTCTCTATTGGTGGAGGCTAGTCACAATGGGGGATGAAACTAAAGGGATTATTATGATAGTAATATGGGCTTGGGGATAATAATTTGTGGTCATTGAGCCATATAATGAGGACTTTTTAGGCCCTGTAATAATTAAAATGGGCCTGCATGGGACATATAATAAGGGCTATGCCTGGGGTGATATGGACTTCCCCATTTTGGCCTACAGGTGTGAGGTGTGTGTCTATGTTTATATGTAATTGTACCCTCCAACATCTAATATATATATATATTTATTTATTTATTTAGTTTTTAGGGGTAATACTACATTTAAATACACACACATTCCCTAAGAGAATAACACAGACCATATACCCTAACACAGATAGTTCATATTATACTCAAGTATTTATATTATTATTGTTATTTCTATTATATATAAATGGTAGATATAAGGCTATCACTTCTTTCATATTCCCCTGTCGTCGGGTGGGGATCACCCTCATAGTCATGTTGATCAATGGAGGCCCTTTATTTTCATCCACACCTACCATCGGGCATGGCTCACACTTACGCCGACATTGATTGACATCGACCAACCTTGGTCCTCCAACATGAACATGAGTGCCAACACCCCCGTCCCTCACCACCTCGATGATCGAGGGACCTATAGTAGTCTATCATATATTTCCATTGACTATCCACACCGAATATGCAAAACCCATTTCTAGGACGAACCAAGCATGATGTATATGAATATTATATCTTTTTCGATGAAAATTCATTACATTTTATATTTTTATTCCTGAAGACCATAATATTTTAGTTCCTTTGGAATCATTGTATGCATTGTTCTAACGTGTGAAAGATATTTAACATCTCACAAAAAGTACTTACCTTTAGTAATTTGACATAAATGATTTCATTATAACATGAAGAATGTAAACATGAGAAAGGGTGAGCTTAGGTTCTCAGTAAGGGTAAACAAACAATAGATGAACATATGAATGTAAAAAAATATGATCATAACTTTTGAATATCAAAATATTGATTCATGAAATAAATCATAATAGTTAACAAGTCATAAATCATAAAGTAACATTAATCATTATAACATAGAATAGTCATAAAACAATTATCTGTGGAAAAAACATAACCATTGAAAATCATTTCCATATTAGCAAAGGCTTATATCCAATACCATAATAGCGGACAAAGTCCATTACTGAATCGTGTTTACTAGTCATTCAAGCCATGTATTACTGAACCAGATTTACTTTTAATTCAATTCATGTATATCTCATGACATATAAATATTTAACAATTGCATTGGTGGGAGATATAAGTCCCAACCATCTCATAATGAAATCGTTCTTATGTGTTCCACAAAAAAACATTCGTCGTAGAATAACCCAAGGAACAAAAAATGTGTTTCTTAATCATAATTCCATCATAATCCATAAAAAATAAAATAAATTTATAAAAATATTTCAATCATAAAATTATAAAATCAATGTAATAATAGGGATAAAATCATAACCCTTTGACATCTTAGATAGGATCTTTTTTATAAAATATTGAAATTAATTCTTGACTGAAATATCCTTTCTTTTTTAAAGATGTTTTCTTTTCTAAAAATGACAAGAAATTTTAAAAGAAAAAACATTTAATTGAAAATAAAATTGAAATATTGTAAAGGAATATTCATGGAAATATGGATTTATGAAATTGTAATAATCCATTCATGTTGTATAAGTTAAAAAAACATTCTCCCCGTAATTTTGTGAAAAAGAAAAAAAGTACCTCATATCGAATAGTGAAAAAATATTCCTTTGAAACCATTTATTAAAAATTCACAAATGGGTAAAATTTAATTTAAAAAATTATATAAGAATATAAAATAGTATTACATATTTAGGTGTTATGGATATGGAGGATATATATACCCTAGTATATAATTATGTATAAACCGTCTTGAATAATAATGAGATTGCAAAATTAACCCTTACCATAGGCCTGATATCTTTTGTGTGTATACAAACCTCATACATAAAGATTTAAATAATGTTATTGGCTTATTCTATAATCATAATCATTTTTATAATTTCATATATGATTATATAATCATCTATTTGTTACTAACATTTTGTTTGCACTCATTATTCAGATATTAATTACATTATGTTCTTATGTTAGTTTTGTAAAAAACGTTTTTGGTTCACATCATAGGTTATAGTTATATCATTAAAATAAATATATTAGTATAATATATGTCATATTTATTCATTCCATTCATTTATATAATTGATTTTTAATGAAGATCATGTAGAATGAGCTACATCACATCGAGGAAACGGTAGGTTGTACATACGCATGAGTGATGTTATCATTCACCTAATGGTTAAATGGTTACACATTGATGATATATTAATTATACAATATAATTATAAAGTTATATTAATAATTTAAATATATTATACTCATCATTATAACCATCCAAATTAAGTAGTGTTGAATAACAAATTACACCACAGCTTGGAGACGATAAGCCATACATATGCAGACATGGTGATATTGTTATTCATAGTATGGATAAACGAAGGTATAAGGAAATCCAATAATTATAATAACATCTCAGCATATAGAATATACTTTATTTATTACAATATTATGTGATAAATATAAAAAGATGAAGTAGAAGAAGAAAATAATTTTTAAATAAGTAAAAAAACAATTACCTCATTTTTGATTTTTTTTTTTTGATTTGCAAAAATGGTCTCCTTATGATGGATATCTTCCCCAATTGTGGTATCTATTTGGAATGGAGGTATGTTTTTATATTATTTCATAACAATTTGGATGAGACAAGGGGCTTTAGAGGTGTCAGTAAGTGCGTTGTGGTAGTGTCCTTTTATAAGAGGAAGAAGGGGAACTTTAAGAAAGTCTTGAAATATTATATTATTATAAAATTATTTTCATATTATGATATCTCAAAAGTGATATATTTCAAAGATAAGTTGAGAATAGTTCAAAATAATCTCATCCAGTAATTTTTAGACATGTATTTATTTTATTTTAAACTATATCATTTCATTTTTCCCTTAATTACTCTCTTTTAATTTTAATTGACCTAAAAAAATTTTCTGTATTCAGAGGCTATTATGTTTACTTATATGGGTTCAATTTTCCATAATTGGACAATTAATTAACATGGAGACCTTATCAAAGACACATTGAAATTTTAAAATATATTTATGATTTTAAAATATTTTAATAAAATATGAATAATGTCAATTTTTAAACTATTCATTTCACTGAATTTAAATAAATTCCAAATAGAGATAAAACATCGAACAAAAGCATTGAATAGTCTTATAACATGTCCTATTAACCTATAAAAATCATGGATGACATAAATTATTTAAATAATATTTATTTTACTCTTTATAATGCCATTCATTTGATATATCTCTTGTTCAAATAATTATTGTATAACTGTTGTATTAATATTTATGGTAATTATTTAATAGAGAGTGACATTTAGTCATCTTATTTTGTTATAATTATAATAACATCAATATCATGAAAAAAATCCATTAGATTAATCAATTCTAACCTTTATGTGATATTTATCAACTTTCATTCATCCGATATGATTTTTGTAGGTGTTAGGGTAATTTTATTATCATTTTCATATTGTTTGTTACCATAATATAACAAATTTACAATTAACTGTTGTGAAAAAATACCATAGTTACAATTTATAGTATCTAAACAAAATTAAAGAAATCTATTATTATAAATTGTAAACACTAATTTCAAATATAGAATACATTTTTCCAAATTCAAAGCACACAAGTTTCAGTAATAAACATAAAATTAATTTCCATTGTTAAATGGAGAAAAGGGGGCTTTAAAAGAAAAAACCATCAAAATATTGATGTGTATTTATATCTAATTTGAATGTAAAATTACATCCAATTAACAACATTGAATTAAAAGTTAAAAACATAATATAATTATACATTAACAAAGTTTAAAAGGATAACCTTTATTTAAAAATAAATCAGATGAAAAAAATGCTATAAATTAAAATTTATTGTTTTCCCCATTAATTAAAAGTGAATATTGTTGTAAAATTACCAAAAATTAAACCAAAGAAAATTTTTATGTCCCATTTCCAAATAAGAATAATTTATTGTCAAAAATAACTTATAAAAGAGTAGAAAACTGGATTTAAATTGTGTTCTCCATCAAAAGGTGGTAAAAATGCATTTCTAGAAACAATGGTCATTTCATCCGTAAAATTTAATTTGTTCTTATATCATGTCTATAAAACATATAATATTTTTTAAATAGTAAATTGAATATTTTACATATATATATTAGTATTAAAATCAATACAGTGTGATTTTATTTTATTATAGACTCACTTATTTTCATTTGAATAGTTTTTTAGAAGAAGTTAATAATATTCATACACAACATTATAATGAATGGGTTATAATATTTAGTTATAACTTATAATAGGTCTTGTGTGAAATTAATTCTATCAAAATAACTTGAAATTTTTTATCAAGAATTCCTAGAATAGTGTTTCTTATACTACAAGCTAATACAGTATTGTGTATAGCACAAACTAATCATGGTTAGCATACAACATAAGACACCAAATAAATTTAAAAGAATATATTTCATAAAATTTTAATGTGTTATATTCTAACCCCCTAAAAATAAATTTATCCCTCGAAATTATTTGATGTTAGAAAATGTTTACTACTTGAAAGTTTGTTTTATAGAAACCCACATTGTAAAAAAGAATATTAAAACATCATTTAAAAAATTATAAATACAGAGGTTACCCAAAGTAACTCATCACTGGGTTTCCCCATGTGAGAATATAGGTGGGAAGTGAAAACCAGGATATAGAAGAAAAATCTAACCATCAAGTCCTGCTGGATAGTGATAGAGAACACGGATTGGAGAAAGTTAACAACCAGAAACTCATAAATCTATGATGATTTAAGGGACCATTTGATTCATTGTATTAGAATATACTAAGATAATGTTTTTTTGTTATCTAGAACCTTTACCTAAATTTAAATAACATGAGATGAAATAATTACCTTATTTCAGTACAATCTCACCATCGGTCATGCCTTGAAAAATTTACCCTTCATCACTTATTCAATGAAATGAAGTTGAATTTTTTATTTTTGGAAATGTCAATAGATCTTGTGATCCATAAATTGAATGATAATTAATTACTTCTATATCAACAAGAAGGTTAACACATATTACCAAATATAAAAAATTACACTTATAGTAAGATAACACATTATTCTAACAAACTCCAACCAAAGTATAACTTATACTATCCTTAATTGGATAACCATAAAATCCATCAATAAAACTGAAAATCTAAAAATTTAGAAAGAAAAAAAAATTGGATTAACTTTTATCACACAAATCTAATAAGATAATTCATAGTTGTCACATTAAAAACATATGAATACCTTAATCTTGTATTCTCTTGAGTAACTATGAACAATAAGATATCCTTATTGAAAACATGCATGTTTTCTTATTTTTATGTCCAAAAAGTTATAATCTTCAACAGAGATAGCATAACCCACATGTTAAAAAATTCTTAACTTGTTACAATGTAACTAATATCATCCAATTTACTTATTCCAATCCAACATACCTTTATACAAATATAATTATCTCAACTTCAAGTTCATATTAAGGGTTATCCTTACCAAAATCATGTGTTTTCCAAAGACATCACCATATTACCTCAATCACTTTTCATAGTTACCAGTAACACTAAACATATAGAATCAAATACATGTGGAAAATCACAGCGGACCACTATATAGATATTTCATTCTTCTATAATCCATTAAATTGATTCTATAACATTATTTTATAATCCAATTACATGAACAGTCAATCATTCCCCCACATAATTTTCATGATAAACATCATCAATAGTAATCGCCTATGATTTTACTTTGTATTTGGTATTAATAGGATGTTGAAATCAATCAGCATTTATCAACCATGGATTATGGAATTGGTTAGCATAATTCCCCATTTCCTTTCACTTGTAGCATTGTAGTGTGTGTGGTGCATTCTCTATAGAATTTTCTATATTCACATCATTAACTACCTTTTTCGCATTAATTTGGAACTCAACTACCCGATGAAATTCTTTTCCACACTTAAAACATTTTCTAGTCTCATTAATAATGTCTCCACCATGCATCTTTCCATACATTTAGCCCAAGGAATCCCTCATCTTCTTTTCACCATTGTTTTTAGATTTTCTATTGAACACCATATTTTGCTTCTTTTCAAAACCATTATATTTTTGTTTTAAACCAAATTTTATATATACCTTGATAACACAACTCTCAATCTCATCATAGAAACTAAATTCTCATATAGATAATTCCCTTCGAAGACTTGGTTTTAAGATAATGAAGAATCGATCAACTTTAATTTCATTTTGGATGATAAATCTAGCACCACACCTTGCAAGTCATGTAAAATTTTCCTCGTATGTAACAAAATATACATCATCCTTTTGATTAAGCTCAAGTAACACCTTTTCTATTTTTTTGATGAATATGAGGAAATTACTTATTGAAAAATAAGTTCTTTAACTCACCCCATTCTATGGATTCAATTTCATCTTGTTGCCTTGTATTCTTGATTAGAGTCCACCACAGGTCTATTTTACCTTCTAAATGATAAAAAAATGACTTTTTCATGTTTTCAATAGTGAATGATGGAATGTATCATTTCAATGGTAATGATCCATTGTTCAGCAATAAGTTGATCAGAAGACCCACTGAATGAAGCTGGATATTGCCTCATGAAGTACTCACCATAATTTTGTTCCATTCTTTTCTCATTTGGATGTACGAAATGATTCATAACTTGTGTAATTATAGAGATAATATTTTTCATTACATCTCCCATAACATTTGTTTTTTCATGAGAACAATTTTTTCATTTCCAATTTCTTGGATCGTTAACACAATTCCTTTAGGTTTCATCCATTATCTAAAACCGAAAAAGAATAACGTGAGAGAAAAAATAATATTAATAAAAAACCTTATTCAAGGGGGTGTATTTTAAATCTCTAATATCATAGGATTAATAAAAGGTTATTCATGATCGTTATAATAATTATAGGACTATAACCTATAATTATACATATTCTTAGAAAATATCTTTAAAATAACTCTTGGGATCTCACTGAAGTTTTTTTATCCTAGTTTCCAAAGGATGACTAAATTTTTTTTCTGATACCAAATTTAGCAAACGAAGAATGATGTATAAGAATATTAAATCTTTTTAGATGAATATTAGTTACATTTTATAAATGCATGGTTGAGTACTATAACAGTTTAGTGCCTTCGGAAATATGGTATACATTCTTTTAACTTGTGAAAATCTTCAACATCTCCCATAAAGATCATCTCCTTTAGTACTCCTACTTAAATGATTCTTTATAACATAAGGAATGGAAACATAAGAAAGGGTGAGCATAGATATTCAATAAGGTTAAGTAAATAATATATTAACATATGAATCAAAAAAACATGATCATAACTTTTGAATATCAAAATATTGATCCATGAAATAAAACATAATAGTATATCAAAAAAAATCATAATGGAACATTAACCATGATAACATAGAATTGGAATAAAACATGAACATTTGTAAAACACATAAGCATATGAAATAACTTCCATATTATCCAAGGATCATATCCAAGATCACCATAGCATACAAATTCTATTACTGAATTGGGTTTACATGTCGTTCCAGACCAATATTACTGAATTGAATTTTCTTTCCATTCTAGTCATTTCTATCTAATGAGATATAAATCATTACCCAATTCATTGGAGGGATATATTGGTCATGCCTTAAAAAATCTCCACATCATCTCTTATTCAATGAAATGAAGTTGAATTTTTTATTCCATACGTGTTAGAAGATCATGTGATCCATAAATAGAATGATAGGACATTCTGTCTATCTCATCCAAAAGGTTAACACAAATTATAAAATATGAATAATTCCATATAAAGTTAGATAATTCATTAATCCAACAAACTTAAAACAAAGTATAACTTATATTATAAAAATTATATAACATTATAATCCTTCCAAAAATAGAAAATCTAAAACTTTAGAAAGAGGTGAAATAAATCGATAAAACATTTATCACCCATATCTCATAAGGTTGTTCTTTGTTGTCACCTTCCAAACACCTGAATACCTTAATAATGTATTTTCTTTTGAGTCACAGTAACAACCTGAAATATCAGATATCCTTATTGAAAACGTCAATTTTTTCTTATTCTTAAGTCAAAAAATCTCTAATCTTCATTCGAGAGATCATAACCCACAAGTCAATAAATTCATCACTAGTTCCAAGGTAAATAATATCGTCTAATTTACTTATTCCAATCTAACTTACCTTTATCTAGATATAATTATCTCAACATCATGTTCATATTAAGGTTCATCCTTTCTTAAATCATGTGTTTTCCAAAAACATCACCCTATTACCTCAATCAATTTTCATGGTTACCAGTACCACTCTGCATAAACATTAAAATACATATAGAAAACCACAGTTGACCACTACATATATATTTAATTATTCATATTACCCAAAAATTGATTCTATAAATTTATTCTAGAATCCCATTACATAAACACTAAACCATTCCTCCACTTCATTTTCATACTTAACATCATCAATAGTGATCACATGTGATTTTCTTTTTTCTTTGGACATAAGAGGTGGATGATGTCAATAATTATTGACCACCCTTAGATTAGGGAATTGGTTATCATAATTCCCTATTTCCTTGCACTTGTAGCATTGAAGTTCCAGTGGTTCATTCTCTATAGCTTTTCTCTATTCACATCATTAACTACTTTTCTCTCATTTCATTAGCACTCAACATCTTTATGAACTCCTTTTCCACACATAAAAAATTATATTTTCCATTTAATATAGTCTTTTCTATGCTTCTTTCAACTCATTATGAATAAGGAAACACTCTTCTTTTTTTCACCATTGTTTTTGAATTTTTCATTAGACCCCCTCTTTCATTTCTCCTCAAAAAAATGAGATTGATATAGAACACCAAATTAATCTTATATATTGATAGCACAATTCACAATATATTCATAGAAAATAAATTCTCTTATAGCTTACACCCTTTGAATATTTGTTTTTAAATGACTAAATAATTGATCATCTTTACTTTCAAGTTGGATGATAAAGCCAGAAGCATACCATAGAAGTCTTGTAAAATTTTCCTTGTATATTCCAATGGATTCATCACCCTTTTTCTTATGTTCAACGAACTTTTTTTCATTTTTGTTCAAAGAATATGGGGATGTTACTTATTGAAAAATAAAATTCTTGTACTCATCCCATTCCATGGATTCAATTTCGACTTATTAGCTCGTATTCTTGATTATATTCTACCAGTATAATTCTTTGACTTCTAAATGATAAATGTCACGACCCGCCCTCGGGGTCCGTGCCGTGACTACCCCAAGCCCGCCTTCCATAGGCCAGGGGCTGGCGACTAGCACCAAGGCGTAAATTCCAGAAAAAGGGAAGGCATTGCCTTTGAAAAGTAAACAAACACCACAGAGTAAGCAAGCGGAAAGTAAACACTAAACAAAAACAGAGTACAACTGAAAGTGCGGAAAAGTAAATGGGCCAGAATACAAACCCAAACTGAAAGTAAAGTACAACTCGAAAGGGAAAACAACAACTGAAAAGTAAAAGCCGCTACTCCGAGCTGTCCACTGGAAATCCCACCTGAAGGGTGGGTACAGATAGCTCCTCTGCTCCACGGGTCCCGCCGTCCGCTCCGAGCACGTCCCGCCCAGTGGTCCACCTCCGGGTACCGTCCCGCTCTGCAAGCCTCAGCTAAGGTCAACGCTGTCCGTCGTCTGCAACCAACACAACGTAGTGCGGGCAAAGCCCGTGCAGGGGTGAGTATAAGCTACTCAGTAGGGACCCCGAGACCCCTGAAGGTCTCTCAAATCCACAAAGGATAAACCACGAAGAAAAGTAACAATCACGAAGTGATAACCGACACTGCTTAGGTATATGCCCATACATATACCTAAGTCATCAATTCAAATACGCTCTAACCTCCGCGCCCAAGTACAACTCAGTCCACACAGGAAAGTAAACGTATTCCACATAGGAAAGCAAAACGTAATCCACACAGGATTGCACAACACAATCCACACAGGAAAGCAATAGGATTCAGCTCACACAGGTATACTTCTTCAAGGACGATAAAGATGATCACTGATCCATCTATGTCGTCGGACCCACGAAGGATCGATAGGTAACTAACCCCCGCAATGACCCACACAGGATCTGGCCCACACAGGACCTGTAGGCGCTGGATCACACAGAACCGCTGAGCGCAAGGACCCACACAGGATCGGGCCCACACAGGACCTGTAGCACTGATCCACGTAGGATCGCTGAGTGCTGAAGTCGTCGTCGTCGAATCCACACAGGATCTCTGTACTATCATCGTCGTAGTCACAGTAGCAGTAGAACAGTCGCAGCAGTAGTAGTCACAGTAACAGTCGCAGCCAGCTCTAGGGTTCCCGCACACAGCAAGCTCGTTCGGAGGGTCCGCTCCACGAGCCGAGAGGCTGATACATCAACTGTCACAAAGACCAGAGTTGATGTATCCAAAAGTTCCGTATCGTCAACAGGAACTCAACGCAACAGACGGCGCGTCGATCGGACGCCCGGTCTGAGAGTTATTGGCATTTTCGTCTCCGGGGCCCGGTTGGTTTTTAAGGCAAAACCAACCCGACCGTACTCCACCTACGTCCAAACCTCGGGC
Organism: Viscum album; assembly: GCA_963277665.1. Lineage (NCBI taxonomy): Eukaryota > Viridiplantae > Streptophyta > Magnoliopsida > Santalales > Viscaceae > Viscum > Viscum album. The sequence goes on along the minus strand of OY728119.1, from coordinate 200,759,493 downwards.
GGAGTATGCCAAAAGATCCGTCTCACTAAGAGGAACACAACACAGCTGACGGCACGTCAATCGGACGTCCGTAGCTCAAGATATGAGCGTTTCCGCTCCGAAGGCCCGGTTGGTTTCGTGAACGAACCAACCCGACCATACTCAAAGTAATCCGAAACCTTGAGTGCGATATACCGAAACGACCGTTATGATCCAAGGATCGCGTTGCCGCAGACGGTTCGTCAATCGGAGGTCCGAGGCTCAAGTTATGGCCAAAAGACCGGAACTGGTTTGAAACGGGGGGGTTCGGGTCCGGGCCGACCCGGCCCGACCCCCCCCTGGGGCGACCCGGCCGGCCGGCAGGCCGGCGGTGCGGCGACGGCGCGGCGGCCGGCGGCGGCGCGGCGGCCGGCGGCGGCGCGGTGGCCGGCGGCGGCGCGGCGGCCGGCGGCGCGGGGGCCGCGGCGGCTTGTCGCCGCAAGGAGGCTGCGCGGGGGGAATTTAATTCCCCCGCTAATTGGATGGTGGCGCAGCCTTTGTGCCGCGCCTTTTTGCAAGAAAACGGCCCCCGCACGTGGGGGCCGGCTGGAAAAAAAACCGGGGGGTTGCTGCCCCCCCCCCCCTTACATGAAAACCGCCCCCCTCTTTAAGAGGGGGGTTTTTATGCGCTGGCCGGGGGATTAATTCCCCCGGATTAACGTTATCCGGCCGGCCAGCTGGCCGGCCGGTTTTCTCCAACGGGACCGGAAATCCCAGTCCCCTCTTCGGCTTCCGACGCCGGCGGCCCAGCCGCCGGTCTCCTCGTTCCGCCGCGGCCCGGAACTGGCCGCGGTGTTCGTCGTCCGGCGCGGTGCGACGACACCGCGCCCCTCCGCCGTGCCTTGATTCCTTTCAACGCGGCGCGACGACGTCGCGTTCTTGAAGATTCTTCCTTGGCGTGGCGTGACGGCGCCGCGCAAAATTAAACATACAAGTATTCGCGTGGTGCGACGGCACCACGCCACCTTGCTTCCTCCCGCAAGATAAAACAACAAGAACGATGGAGGGGGTTCGGCCGTGTTCATGCGGTCCGGCCCCCTCACGTTAAGCAATAACGCATCTTAAAATAATCCAAGCCACACGTTAGACTTTCTAAAATTCATGATAAAAAAAATAGAATAACTAAACAATAATCAACAACCCCTACCTCGGGTATAAGGTTCGAAGATTGTCAACGTTCCGCGGAAGACGACGTCGCGGAGGTCGGGCGTCGTGGTAGCCGTTCGTCAAATCCGATGACGAAGGGATGCGTCCGAAGAGACACGTCGTTGGCGAAACTTCTTATGTCGACGAAGGGAATCCGAGGAGGAAGCGGCGTTCCCACTCGTTGACACGGAAGACGAAGAAGAGCGGAGCGGCGTTCTTCGTCGGGACTTGAGCGTTCTTCGTCAAGTTGAGCGTTCTTCGTGATCTTCGTCAGAGATGAAGAAGAAGAAAAAGCTCTCCACCTCTCAAGAAGACAAACAATTCCCCAAAATAAAATAAGACAACATCTTATTTTATTATCACATAACACACTAGAATTTCAAATGTTTGAAATTCAAAAGGATTAACTCCCATAATTAAATAAGTAACTCAAGTCATTTAATGAGGCGTTAAGGGAGTTGAGAGAAAAAGAAAGGTCTAGGGGTTCGTGTGGGCCCCACCACACTTAATCCTCCCAAGGGAGGTTATGTGGGTGTGGGTCCCACTTCCAACACCCTTTGGTAGGTTTTATCAAGTTATAATAAAATTTGTTCTTCACAAATTTTATTTAACTCAAACTAAAAACCCCAAAACTAACTTTCAACCCGCAACAAACGCAACTTCCGAAAAGGTCTCTTTAAGCGAATATCGGTGCTGCGAGTTCATCGGTGCCCTCGGATTTCAATTCCGAGCACCGAATCAAAAGTTAGGAAAACCCGCTCGTTCATCCACTGAATGTACCCAAGCCAAACTTCGGAAAATAATTCCGGGCACTCCGGGCCTCGGAATCAGGTGCCGTCTGAAACCGCGCTCTTGTAAAATTCTAAAGAAAATTAAGAAAAAAAAATTCCCTTGAATTTTACGGGTCTTTACATTACTCCCACCTCAGGGCTTTACGTCGCCGTAAAGATACATCAAAAACTAGGGAAACAAATGAGGGTACTGAGCACGCATCTGAGCCTCCCGCTCCCATGTGCTCTCCTGGAGATTCCCGTGCTGCCATCTGATGAGCACAAGAGGAATCGACCGTCCACGCAGGACCCGCTCCTGTCGATCCTCTATCTCTACTGGAACCTCCGTGAAAGTCGCCCCATCGTCAACGTCAAGCTCCCCATGGTCAATGATGTGTGACGGGTTGTGCACGTATCTCCTCAGTTGAGATACGTGGAAGACGTCGTGCACCCGGTGAAACTGAGGTGGTAGAGCCAGGCGATAAGCCACCTCACCAATCCTGCTGAGAATCTGGAAGGGTCCGATGAAGCGCGGAGATAACTTGCCGCCTCGGCCAAATCTCCGAATACCACGTCGAGGTGAGACCCGCAAGAAGACGTGGTCGCCATCTTCGAACTCCAGTGGCCTCCGTCTCCTGTCAGCATATGACTTCTGCCGGCTCTGAGCTGTCCTCATCCGCTCCTGGATGACCTGGACCTTCTCTGTCGTGGCCTGGACCATCTCCGGTCCCACCAGTGCTGACTCCCCAGGGTCTGTCCAGCACAAAGGAGATCTACATGGTCGGCCGTACAACGCCTCGTACGGTGCCATCCCGATGGTGGAGTGGTAGCTGTTGTTGTACGCAAACTCCACCAAGGGTAGGTGGTCCTCCCAGCTACGACCAAAGTCGAGAACACATGCGCGGAGCATGTCCTCGAGAGTCTGAATGGTCCTCTCTGTCTGACCATCCCTCTGAGGGTGGAAGGCTGTGCTCAGACGTAGCTGTGTCCCGAACGCCTCCTGTAACCCCTTCCAAAGCCGGGAAGTAAAGCGGGCATCTCGATCGGAGACGATAGATGATGGTACACCGTGGAGCCGCACAATCTCCTGAACGTAGAGACGTCCCAAGCTCTCCACTGAGCCCTGCTCTCTGATGGGTAAGAAGTGTGCCGACTTGGTGAGTCGGTCAACAATCACCCAGATAGAGTCATGACCTCTGGAAGTGCGTGGAAGTCCAGTCACGAAGTCCATAGATATGCCGTCCCACTTCCACTCCGGAACCTCCAAGGGCTGTACCAAGCCCGCTGGTACCTGATGCTCAGCCTTCACCTGCTGGCAGGTGAGGCATCGAGAAACAAACTCTGCTACTGCCTTCTTCATGCCCGGCCACCAGTGCTGTCGTCTGAGGTCCTGGTACATCTTCGCCACTCCAGGATGTACCGCCAAAGGAGAAGTGTGAAACTCTCTCAGCACTTCCTCTCGCAAAGCTACTGGTACCATGGTACGTCCTCTGAAAAGGATGTCGTGCTCTGATCCAAGGGAGAAACCATCTGGTGCATGTCCCGAGGATATCTGTGCACGCCGTGTCTCACAGTCAGCGTCCCCGCGCTGTGCCTCCCTGACTCGCTGCAGTAGTGGAGGAGTGACTGTGAGAGACTGAAGAAAGGCTGCTCCATCTCTATCCACGAAGGATATCTGCAAAGAGGCTAGTTGCTCCGTCGCCTCCTCAAGTAGCTGAAAGCCCGTCCTCCTGCTGAGGGCATCGGCTACTACGTTTCCCTTCCCAGGAGTATAGACTATCTCAAAGTCATAGTCCTGGAGGAACTCGAGCCATCGTCGCTGTCTCAGGTTCAAGTCCTTCTGCGAGAAGATATACCTGAGACTCTGATGATCGGAAAAGACTGTAAAGTGCTCGCCCATCAGATAGTGTCGCCAAGTCTTCAGAGCGAAAACCACTACTGCTAACTCCAGGTCATGGGTAGCGTAGTTCTGCTCATGCGGTCTCAACTGTCGTGATCCATAGGCGATCACTGCCCGCTCCTGCATCAGAACACATCCGAGTCCGGTCCCTGATGCATTGTAGTAGACTACGTACCCAACTCCCTCCTCAGGCAACCTCAAGATAGGTGCGCTAGTCAATCTCTGTCTCAGCTCCTGGAAGCTCTGCTGACAACTGTCTGACCACACGAAGGGTTTCCCCTTCTTCGTCAAAGCTGTGAGTGATGCCGCAACTCTAGAGAAGTCTGGCACGAATCTCCGATAGTATCCAGCTAGTCCCAAGAAACTCTGAACCTCAGTCACGCTCCTGGGTGGCTCCCATGCTAACACAGCCTCGATCTTCGCAGGATCCACTGCAACTCCCGCCTCAGAGATAACGTGTCCCAAGAAGTGGACCTCACGTATCCAGAACTGGCACTTCGAGAGCTTACCATAAAGCTGGTGCTCTCGGAGTGTGTCTAGAACAACTCGCAAGTGATAGGCGTGCTCCTCCTCTGTCGTAGAATAAATCAGAATGTCGTCGATGAAGACCACGACAAACCGATCGAGGTATGGCTGAAAGATCCTGTTCATGAGAGCCATGAACACTGCTGGAGCATTGGTTACACCGAATGGCATAAGCAAGAACTCATAGTGGCCATACCGACATCTGAAGGCTGTCTTCTGCACATCCTCGTCTCTGACTCTGAGCTGATGATAGCCTGACCTGAGGTCTATCTTCGAGAACCACCGTGCTCCCTTGAGCTGGTCAAAGAGGTCATCAATCCTCGGTAGCGGATACTTGTTCCTCACTGTCACCTGATTCAGGCGACGATAGTCAACACAAAGTCGCAAGCTCCCGTCCGCCTTCTTGGCGAACAAAATCGGGGAAGCCCAGGGTGAAACACTGGGTCGGATGAACCCCTTGCCCTGCAAGTCCTCCAACTGTACCCGTAGCTCTCGAAGCTCGGCGGGGGCCATCCGATATGCTGGAGTGGATATCGGGGCTGTCCCGGGGTACAAGTCAATATAAAAGTCTACCTCTCTGCGAGGAGGTAGCCCTGGGACGTTGTCGGGAGAAACGTCCGCAAACTGATCCACCACTGCAGGAAAACCAGGACTCCGCACGTCAACTGCTCCAAGGATAAGGCTAGCCAACTGATGAGTGATGGGTTGTCCTCTCCTCCGCGGAAGTCCATCCTGTGCTGCAAAGGCTCCCTTCTCGCCGGTGAAGGTGAACCTGCTCCCGTCGGTGCGTACACATCGCACCTTGCGCCTAAAACAGTCAATCTGTGCATGGACCGTAGATGGCCAATCCATGCCCAAGATGACGTCGTAAGGCCTCGACGCTGCTACAAGAAGATCCCAGCCGAAGCTCTCGCCTCCTAGAGTAAGCTCACACTGCCGGCACCAGTGTGTAATCGTCGAGTCTGCTCCCGTAGGAGTCTCTAGCCGTAAGGATCGAGCCAACGGCTCTGTCGGAATCTCCGAGCTCCGAACAAGGGCAGCGGCTATGAAAGAGTGATTCGCTCCTGTGTCTATAAGAACTGCAGCAAGGGTGGAATAGACACAGATAGTACCTCGAATCATCTCGGGTGTGCCGTGGTCGTAGGCCTCTGCTGCCTGGAGGTGTGCCTGTCGCTGCCCGCCAGCTCCATGTGGTCGGGGTGGACCTCCTGGTGGTGGTGGTGGCAGAGCCTCAAAGCGTCGCCCACCACCGGCTGCTCGTCCAGCTCCTCTGCCTCGTCCGCCTCCTCCCTGCGGACCGCCACGGTCGACCCTCTGCCTCTGCCTCGGTGGTCCCTCAACCGTCTGCTGCTCCTCGGCACGGCGGGTCGGGCAATCACGAGCCATGTGGCCCTGCCCGCCGCACGAGTAGCACTGTCTGCCTCTCGTAAGACTGGCTCCGCGCTGTGTGCCCCGCACTGCTGAGCCAGTGCCCTGAGATCGTCTGCCCGAAGGTCTGGTCTATCTGGACCCCTGAGTCATCCGTCGACGGCCTGCTGTAGATGACTCTGCCACGTGCCGCCCTGCGGTGGGTCTCTGTGCTGATGTAGATTCAGCAAGGAAGCTCTCGATCAGAAGGGCCCGCTCCAGTACTCCTGTCTGAGTCGGTATGCTGAGGGAGATCAGCGATGCCCTGATCTCGTGTCTCAAACCCTGCTCGAAGGTCCGGGCCCGGAAGAATGGGTCCCGTACCATGTCGGTCGAGTAGCGCGAGAGATCGGTAAATCTCGCCGAGTACTGAGCGACCGTCATGCTGCCCTGCCGCAGCTGTAGAAGCTCCTGGATACGCACCGCACGAAGGGTGGCTGGGACGAACTCCGAGCGGAAGAGTCTCTCAAAGTCCGTCCAAAGTAGAGATGTCTCATCGTGCACCTGGAGCATCAAGCTCCACCATCGTCCTGCTGCTGCGTGTAGTAGGCTCGCAGCGAGGATCACCATGAGGTCTGCTGGTGTCCTCACTAGCCTAAACACTCGAACCACTACCTCCAGCCAGTACTCTGCTGCCTGGGGATCCGTCTCCCCGCGAAACCTGGGCGGTCGCTGGCGCTGAAACTCATGCAGTGCACTGAGGCGACGTGCATCGTCAGCGGCTGCTGCTGGAAGCATCGGGGGATCGGCGGGTAAAGCTACCGCCGGTGCCACTACTGGCAAAGGGACCTGCACCGAGGCCTCGTCGCTCGGTGGGCTGTCATCTCGCTCGACTCTCGGAACCCTAGCTGGCTGCCGTCGTGGGGCCATCCTGAAAAGGAAACAAGTGCGCCACGGTCAGAACAGTATACCTGGTGAGCTGATATAAGTAATCACAAAGAAAACTTGAAACACACACGCAATCAATGTTTTCGTGCATTAAGTCGGAAATCAGAAGTCAGGGTCCTGGTGTACGGATACGTCGGCCGCCGCACCAACACTGGACTCCCTGGACTGATAACCACACTCAATACGCTAAACATTATTGCTTCACATAAAAAAGATCAGAGTTCGCGGTAGAACCGAACTCCTCTGATACCAATTTGTCACGACCCGCCCTCGGGGTCCGTGCCGTGACTACCCCAAGCCCGCCTTCCATAGGCCAGGGGCTGGCGACTAGCACCAAGGCGTAAATTCCAGAAAAAGGGAAGGCATTGCCTTTGAAAAGTAAACAAACACCACAGAGTAAGCAAACAGAAAGTAAACACTAAACAAAAACAGAGTACAACTGAAAGTGCGGAAAAGTAAATGGGCCAGAATAAAAACCCAAACTGAAAGTAAAGTACAACTCGAAAGGGAAAACAGCAACTGAAAAGTAAAAGCCGCTACTCCGAGCTGTCCACTGGAAATCCCACCTGAAGGGTGGGTACAGATAGCTCCTCTGCTCCATGGGTCCCACCGTCCGCTCCGAGCACGTCCCGCCCAGTGGTCCACCTCCGGGTACCGTCCCGCTCTGCAAGCCTCAGCTAAGGTCAACGATGTCCGTCGTCTGCAACCAACACAACGTAGTGCGGGCAAAGCCCGTGCAGGGGTGAGTATAAGCTACTCAGTAGGGACCCCGAGACCCCTGAAGGTCTCTCAAATCCACAAAGGATAAACCACGAAGAAAAGTAACAATCACGAAGTGATAACCGACACTGCTTAGGTATATGCCCATACATATACCTAAGTCATCAATTCAAATACGCTCTAACCTCCAACCCCAAGTACAACTCAGTCCACACAGGAAAGTAAACGTATTCCACATAGGAAAGCAAAACGTAATCCACACAGGATTGCACAACACAATCCACACAGGAAAGCAATAGGATTCAGCTCACACAGGTATACTTCTTCAAGGACGATAAAGATGATCACTGATCCATCTATGTCGTCGGACCCACGAAGGATCGATAGGTAACTAACCCCACAATGACCCACACAGGATCGGGCCCACACAGGACCTGTAGGCGCTGGCTCACACAGAACCGCTGAGCGCAAGGACCCACACAGGATCGGGCCCACACAGGACCTGTAGCACTGATCCACGTAGGATCGCTGAGTGCTGAAGTCGTCGTCGTCGAATCCACACAGGATCTCTGTACAGTCGTCGTCGTAGTCACAGTAGCAGTAGAACAGTCGCAGCAGTAGTAGTCACAGTAACAGTCGCAGCCAGCTCTAGGGTTCCCGCACACAGCAAGCTCGTTCGGAGGGTCCGCTCCACGAGCCGAGAGGCTGATACATCAACTGTCACAAATACCAGAGTTGATGTATCCAAAAGTTCCGTATCGTCAACAGGAACTCAACGCAACAGACGGCGCGTCGATCGGACGCCCGGTCTGAGAGTTATTGGCATTTTCGTCTCCGGGGCCCGGTTGGTTTTTAAGGCAAAACCAACCCGACCGTACTCCACCTACGTCCAATCCTCGGGCGTAGTATGCCAAAATATCCGTCTCACTAAGAGGAACACAACACAGCTGACGGCACGTCAATCGGACGTCCGTAGCTCAAGATATGAGCGTTTCCGCTCCGAAGGCCCGGTTGGTTTCGTGAACGAACCAACCCGACCATACTCAAAGTAATCCGAAACCTTGAGTGCGATATACCGAAACGACCGTCTTGATCCAAGGATCGCGTTTCTGCAGACGGTTCGTCAATCGGAGGTCCGAGGCGCAAGTTATGGCCAAAAGACCGGAACTGGTTCGAAACGGGGGGGTCCGGGTCCGGGCCGACCCCGCCCGACCCCCCCCCCCCCTGGGGCGACCCGGCCGGCCGGTAGGCCGGCGGTGCGGCGGCGCGGCGGCTTGTCGCTGCAAGGAGGCTGCGCGGGGGGAATTTAATTCCCCCGCTAATTGGATGGCGGCGCGGCCTTTGTGCCGCGCCTTTTTGCAAGAAAACGGCCCCCGCACGTGGGGGCCGGCTGGAAATAAAACTGGGGGGCTGCTGCCCCCCCCCCCTTTACATGAAAACCGCCCCCCTCTTTAAGTGGGGGGTTTTTATGCGCTGGCCGGGGGATTAATTCCCCCGGTTTAACGTTATCCAGCCGGCCAGCTGGCCGGCCGGTTTTCTCCAACGGGACCGGAAATTCCGGTCCCCTCTTCGGCTTCCGACGCCGGCGGCCCAGCCGCTGGTCTCCTCGTTCCGCCGCGGCCCGGAACCGGCCGCGTTGTTCGTCGTCCGGCGCGGTGCGACGGCACCGCGCCCCTCCGCCGTGCCTTGATTCCTTTCAACGCGGCGCGACGGCGTCGCGTTCTTGAGGATTCTTCCTCGGCGTGGCGTGACGGCGCCGCGCAAAATTAAACATACAATTATTCGCGTGGTGCGACGGCACCACGCCACCTTGCTTCCTCCCGCAAGATAAAACAACAAGAACGATGGAGGGGGTTCGGCCGTGTTCATGCGGTCCGGCCCCCTCACGTTAAGCAATAACGCATCTTAAAATAATCCAAGCCACACGTTAGACTTGATAAAATTCATGATAAAAAAAATAGAATAACTAAACAATAATCAACAACCCCTACCTCGGGTATAAGGTTCGAAGATTGTCAACGTTCCGCGGAAGACGACGTCGCGGAGGTCGGGCGTCGCGGTAGCCGTTCGTCAAATCCGATGACGAAGGGATGCGTCCGAAGAGACACGTCGTTGGCGAAACTTCTTATGTCGACGAAGGGAATCCGAGGAGGAAGCGGCGTTCCCACTCGTTGACACGGAAGACGAAGAAGAGCGGAGCGGCGTTCTTCGTCGGGACTTGAGCGTTCTTCTTCAAGTTGAGCGTTCTTCGTGATCTTCGTCAGAGATGAAGAAGAAGAAAAAGCTCTCCACCTCTCAAGAAGACAAACAATTCCCCAAAATAAAATAAGACAACATCTTATTTTATTATCACATAACACACTAGAATTTCAAATGTTTGAAATTCAAAAGGATTAACTCCCATAATTAAATAAGTAACTCAAGTCATTTAATGAGGCGTTAAGGGAGTTGAGAGAAAAAGAAAGGTCTAGGGGTTCGTGTGGGCCCCACCACACTGAATCCTCCCAAGGGAGGTTATGTGGGTGTGGGTCCCACTTCCAACCCCCTTTGGTAGGTTTTATGAAGTTATAATAAAATTTGTTCTTCACAAATTTTATTTAACTCAAACTAAAAACCCCAAAACTAACTTTCAACCCGCAACAAACGCAACTTCCGAAAAGGTCTCTTTAAGCGAATATCGGTGTTGCGAGTTCATTGGTGCCCTCAGATTTCAATTCTGAGCACCGAATCAAAAGTTAGGAAAATCCGCTCGTTCGTCCACTGAACGTACCCGAGCCAAACTTCGGAAAATAATTCCGGGCACTCCGGGCCTCGGAATCAGGTGCCGTCTGAAACCGCGCTCTTGTAAAATTCTAAAGAAAATTAAGAAAAACAATTTCCCTTGAATTTTACGGGTCTTTACAATAAAAAACAAAAATGACTTTTTTATATTCTAAAAAATGAATGTTGGAAAATATATTTTCAATGGTATAGATATATATTTTAGCAAAATGTAGATCAGAAGACCCACTGAAAGAAGGTGGATGTGTCGTCAAGAAGGAATAAAGAGAATTGTGTTCCCTTCTTTGCTCATTTTGAATTCCAAAATGATTCATAACTTTTGTACATATAGTGATAATATTTTTCATTCTATCCCCCATGAAATTTTTTTGTTCATCGGGACAATAATTTTGTTTCCCTTTGCATTGATCATTAACACAATTCCTTTGGGTTCGAGGCATTGCCTAAAACCTAAAAAGAATAGTGTGATCAGCAAAAATAATATGAGGAATACAACATAATCAATAGGTTTTATATTAAATCTCAAACATATTAGGACTAATCCTAGGTTATTCTTTATTATTACCATAATTCTAAGACTGTTCCCTATAACTATACATGTCCTTAAGAAATCCCTTATAAATATCTCTAGGTATTTAACTAATGTTTTTACATCCTTGTTTCCAAAGGTTGACTGTACCATTCCTCCGATACCAAATATAAGGAACTAATCATGACATATATGAATATTTTATATTTTTATATGAATATTCATTAAATTTTAAAAATTCATGCCTGAGGACCATAATATTTTACTGCCTTTGGAACCTTGGAATATATTCTTATAACTTGTGAAAGATCTTCAACATCCCCCATGATATTACCATTTACTGCTCTTACTTAGATGATTTATTTATAACCTCGGGAATGGAAACATAAGAATGGGCGAGATTAGATGCTTATTTAGGGTAATAAAATGAAAGATGAGCATAAGACTCTAAAAAAATAATATCATAACTTTTGAATATCAAAATATTGAGTCATTAAATAACCCTTAACAGTTTCTTAGGAATAACTCATAAAGGAACATTAACAATGAAAATATAGCATTGTCATAAAACATGAACTTGTGGTAAACACATAATCATAGAAAATAATTTCCATATTAGCCAAGACTCATATCCATGACCATTATAGTAGACACCATCTATTACTTAACCAGCTTTACTTGCCAGTCCAGCCCTATATTATTGAACTAGATTTACTTTTCCTTCTATAAATGTCTATGTCATGTGATATAAATATCCACCATATGACAACCCTACTTTTATTTCAAACTTAAACATGATTTATAACATAAACTATTCACTTGATACAACATGGATGATCGAGAGGTCTAGTGTCTTTGGGGCTTAGGATCATTACATAACAACTTAAAACATGAAATACAACATCTTTATTGAAAACTTCCTTTACATGACCAATACATTCCCTCGTACTTAGCATTGCATGGGATAACCGAAGGACATGCATAAGAAAAGGGGTGAGATATAAAGCCCAATAAGGGAATAAAAATTGAATACATGAGGAGTACAATACATTTTAGACAATAGGAATATCAATAGATCACAATAGAAACATGAACATAAAGGCATGATAATGCATGGTAAACATAACATGGAAATGTGGCAACAACACTTAATATGGAATTAGCATGAGCCAAGGCTCATTGCACATGAATCATGAGTAAATCTTCATTGCACATGAAGCATGAGTAAACTCTCATTGTACTTGAATTAGCATGATTCAACACACATTGCACATGATGTATCATGATACTATACCTTACCCAATGCATGGGAGTGCTATAAGGGTGCACCCTGCTTAAACATTTTATTTCATGCATAAGTGTGCCACATGGATCATAAAGCATGGTTTCATAAAACATAATCATTTATTTCACGAAAAAGGAATGTGAAATGAAAATTTATAATCAATAAGTAAATTTTCATGAATTTGAATACCCTTGATGGTGAAATCGGCATGGTATTCACTACATAATGGCATTGGCTTAGAAAATCGGTGCAATTTCTGCAGTGTAACGGCGTGATATAAGAATTCATAAAAAATGGTTGATTAGAGAGAAAGGGGTGTCACATCATATATAAATGAAATGGACAGTAAGGGGGGTCATGTAGATACATGTCCCAACAATTTTAATGGAATTTAGATTCATGATACAAAAGTATTGCTTGAATGTAAATGAGGAGAGAGAAGTTCTTTTTGGAATTTCGACATAGTAATGGGTGTACATGGGAGGCATTTAATGAGAGAAAAAGGGGTCTCCCATCATTAAAACAATAAGAGGGCAGTATGGGGGAGGTGAGAAACCATACCCCAGAATTTATAATTGAAATTAAAAGGGCGTTACAATATTAAGAAAATTGGACAAAAAAAGTCAAAGGAAGAAAAAACCTTACTTGGAAGTGTGCTTCCAAAGGCTTGAGAGGGGCTTGAGAGGGGATTCTTGGGAGCTTGGGGAACCTTGGGAGGATTCTAGAGATAGTAGGTCATAGTTTGGATGAACTTCAAAAGCTTTTATTGAGGGGGAAGTGGGAGCTTGGGTGGGTTTATATAGGAAAGGTGGGTGAATTCTTTATTATATAGGTTTGGGACCCCTTACATTAAACTGATCCAAACAAAAAATAAGTTCATGGTTTTTTCCCATGGTTTTTTGAAAAGGGAAGAGGAAAAAAATATTTTATAAGGCCAAAGTACAAACTTCTTAAAATAATTGGGTTGCTTATGTGGAGGTGAGTCACACTCCCATGGAAAATAATTTAAAAAGACAAGAGGTTTAATAAGTCTTGAGGGGTCCATTAATGATTTGTAAAATAAGTCAAACAAACCCAAAATCACATTATCTTAATGTTAAAACATATATTGGCCAAAATTAAAGCTTAAAGTATTTTATTACATCACAATTGGGTCATTATTATGTCATAAACCACATTATATATTTAAACGGTATTTAATTTTTACCCAAAAATTTTACTGTCTCAGAAAATTATGAAAAATTAAACGTTAGATAATTTTGACATCCTGATTCCAGAAATAACATTTATTTTATCTAAATAATTTTCTACATGTGTTAATTTTCACTTTTAAAAAAGCCGACATTTATCGAAAATTCACGGGTTTTGAAAAAAATGGATTTCAAACCTTAATAAAAATTACAATTGCATTCATAAAATTATAAGATCATTTATATTTAATAAAAATTAATTTAATAATAATAATATATTATTAAAATATTATTTAATTAAAAAATCCCTCAATTTAACAAAATATAATTATTAATTAAATAATTACTGAAAACACAATTTGTACTTTAAAAACTATTTAAAATGTATCAATAATGAAAAAAAATTATATTCATTATTATATAAAAAAATAATGTACATGAACATAGTAATAGCGATTTGTTACATAACCCCTTAAAACAGCCACATAAGACCGAAGGGTAAGATGTTCGATCGTGACAGACTCTTGGGGTGGCTCAGATAACATCACTCGGGTGGTAATCAGTATCAACTTCCACTTTTCCCGTAGACGATCCCATTGGATCTTGACATGATGAAGCTCAGCTTGGGCTTGGTCAAGAGCGAAGCCTAAGGACACCACCTCTTTTATGAGCTCCGACAGATGGGCTTCGTATGGAGCAATTCTACTGGATGAGCCCATCGCTTCCTTTTTCTGAATAAATTGGGTTTGTTAAAGCCCTATATTTATACTAATCATGTTATCACTGTTCAACAACTATAAAAGAATTGGTCAAAAATCTTAACATAAAACCAATGAAGTTGACATTTTATATTAACATTTTATATAAAGAGACATTTAATTAGATCAAGAGGGATTTCTATTAATTAAACTTTGGGTCATTACAATATTCCCCCCTTAAGAAATTTCACCCTAGAAATTTCATTTTCCCACACTAAAACAGATGTGGGTAACTTAGCTTCATCATTTCCTCCGATTCCAAAGTCGCTTCTTCAAACTTGTGGTTTCGCCACAACACCTTGACGAGGGGCATTGTCTTATTTCGTAGAACGTTTTCACTACGATCTAAGATCTTCACTGATTTCTCCTCATAAGAAAGATCATCCTCCAAATGTACCACCTCAGAAGAGAGTACAAGTGAAGGGTCCAGAATTTACTTCCTTAAGAGGGATACAGGAAAGACATCATGTACTTTAGCCATGGCAGGTGGATGTACTAGTCAATTGGCCACAACCCCGACACGATCAAGAATCTCGAAGGGGTCGATGTACCTTGGACTTAAATTTCCTTTCTTTCCAAACCTTATGACCTTCTTGCATGGAGATATGCATAGAAAAACCATGCCTCCAACTTTAAACTCAAGGTCTCATCGACGATTATTTGCCTAACTCTTTTTTCAACTCTGGGATTCCTTGATATGCTGCTGAATGGTTTTCACCTTCTCCACTATTTCCTCAACCATTTATGGTCCAAGAAGGTTACGTTCACCGACCTCATCCCAATATGCCGGTGTTCTGCACCTTTTCCCATATAGGGCTTCATATGGTGCCATTTGGATGCTTGAGTGGAAACTGTTATTATAAGAGAACTCAACCAGAGAAATATGTTGATACCATCCTCCTTTAAAGTCCATTGAGAACACTCTCAACATGTCCTCAAGTGTTTGGACAGTCCGCTCAGATTGTCCATTAGTTTGAGGATCATAGGACGTACTGAAGTTCAGTTCTGTATTCAGAACATGTTGAAGACTCTTCCAAAACATAGAGGTGAATCTTGGATCTCGATTAGACACAATAGATAGTGGTAATCCATGCAGCCTTACCACTTCCCTGATATATATCCATGCCAGTTGATCCAATTTGAAATCCTCCTGAATAGTAATGAAGTGTTCAGTCTTTTTAAGACGATCCACAACAACCCCGATTGCATTGTTGCCTTTGGATGTCCTCAGAAGTCCAGTTACAAAGTCTATGGTGATGTTCTCCCATTTCCATTCTGGTATGGGCAATGGTTGCATCATCCCCTTAGACTTCTGCCTCTCTGCCTTCACTTGCTGGCACACCAGGCACTTTTATGTATATTCAGCAATCTCATTGTTCATATTATCCCACCAAAAGTTTTCTCGGAGATCTCAATATATCTTTGTGCTCCTTGGGTGAATAATGAAATTTGAACTATGTGCATCATCCAAAAGTTCCTTCTTCAGCTCTGGACTAGATGGAACACATAGTCTTTTCCAAACTATCACAATTCCTTCTTCATTAATATTAAACCTTAAGGATTTCCCTTTTTCGATAGCTTCCACTTTTTCTTGAATTCCCACATCATCCTTTTGATCATCTTTTAACCTTTCCAAAAGAGACGGTTGAGCAATAATTTGTGAAAGGATTGATGATGTTATCTTCTTTATGATTCCCATGTCTATCTTCATCAAGTCTAAGAAGATTGGATCCTTCTCAATTCTCATCATTGATAGAATCACTCGGTCAATTCTACTTAGGGCATCTGTCACCTTGTTCGCTTTCCAAGGGTGGTAATGTATTAAACAGTCATAATCCTTGATGAGATCTATCCATCTTCTCTGGTGCATATTAAGCTCTTTCTGTGTGAATATATATTTAAGAATCTTCTGGTCAGTATATATATCATATTTCTCCCCATAGAGATAATGCCGCCAGATATTCAAGGCAAAGATCACCTCTGGCAACTCCATATCATGCGTTGAATAGTTTCTCTCATGGACTTTGAACTTCCTTGAGGAATAGGGTATCACTTTATCATTTTGCATCAGTACACGACCTAAACCCTTCTTCGAAAAATCACTGAATACCACAAAAAGTTTCCCACTTATGGGTAAAGTGAGCACATGCTCAGTGATAAGCCTCCTTTTTAACTCCTTGAAGCTTTCTTCACATTCATCACTCATATAAAACTTTACTCCCTTTCAAGTTAGCTTGGTAAGAGGGTTGGACAATCATGAGAAATTTCTAACCAATCATCGATAATATCCAGCTAACCCCAAGAATCTAAGGATATCTGTTACCGATGTTGGCCTTGACCATCCCTCAATTGCATCTATTTTGGAGGGATCCACAGATATCCCATTGCTTGTGATAATATGGCCCAAGAATGAGACCTCCTTTAACCAGAACTCACACTTGTTGTACGTTGCATAGAGATTCTCCTTGAGAAAAGTCTCTAGTACAGTTCTTAAATGCTCCTCATTATCCTCCTTGGTTTTGGAGTATATTAGAATATCATCTATAAATACTACCACAAATTTTTCTAGGTAATCTCTAAAGATACTATTCATCAAGTCCATGATGATTTCTGAACATTGGTGAGTCTGAAAGGCATTACTATGAATTCATAGTGCCCGTATCTTGTACGAAAAGCAGTCTTGGGGACATCTTCCTTCTTTACCCATACTTGATAATATCCCGACCACAAATCTACCTTGGAGAAGTATTGTGGCCCATGCAGCTGATCGAACAAGTCATCGATCCATGGCAGAGGATACTTGTTTTTTATCGTGATTTTTTTATGTTCAAGATAATCAATGAAAAGCCTCATTGACACATCCTTCTTCATGACAAAGAGGATTGGTGAACCCCATGGTGAAGCACTTGGGTGTATATACCCTTTATCTAGATTCTTCTGTAGTTGTTTCTTCAGATATTCAAGCTCAACGAAAGCCATTATATATAGATTCTTGGGTATTGGTAGTTCCCCAGGTATATGTTCAATTGAGAATTCAATATCTCTTTTAGGAGGAAGATCAGACAATTCCTCGGGAAACACTTCAGCGAATTCCCTCACAATAAGAATTTCTTCAATGATAGTTTCTTCCTTGGACTCAATCATCTGAGCCAGATACTTGTTCTCATAGGGTAGTAATATCCATGATTGAGATGATGGAGCTAAAGGAGATTCATCTTCCTCCTTACAGTTGTAAAGAATCGGGGGTCAATTCTCCATATGGAGTGTGATTTCCCTCCCCCGATAATTTATGTTGGCTCTATATAAGGAAAGCCAATCCATGCCAAGAATTACATCAAATTCCACTATTGGGAGTATGACGAGTATTTCCAAGAAATCCAATCCTCAGATTATGATAGGGGAGGAGATATATTCATGAGATGCAATGATTTCCCCATTTTCCGTACTCACTGACATCTTCACTTCCATGATTTTTGGTGGTGCTGGGATTGTTCTACTAAACTTTCGAGATATAAAAGAATGCATTGAACCTAAATCAAAAATTATGTTTGCTATTCTTGAATGAATAACTGGTGTACCTTTCACCACTTTATTGTTGGGGTTCACTTCGGTAGAAGTGATGGAAAAAGCTCTTCCTTGCTGCCTTGTAGGTTATTGGTTGCCTCCACAAACCTTTGGATTACAGCACTGATTTAATAGATGCCCTGGTTCTTTGTAGTTGTAGCAATTAACAACATGTTTAGGTTCGAATGGAGAATTACTCTACTCTGTCACAGCCACGGGTCTTTCTTGCTGACATTTATCAGCTAGGTTCCCTTCTCTTCCACACCTAAAGCATTTCCTCGTCCCCTTGAGGCAATTTCCAGGGTGATTCTTTCCTCAATTTTGGCAAGTGGGGTGCTAGATCTTCTTAGCACCATTGGATTTATCCATCTGACTGCCAGCATTGAGGTCCACCTTACGCTTTTTGTCCCCATGATACCCATGTGATTCCTTGATCTCCATTTCAACCTTGAGGGCACATCGGACAATTTCTTCATAGGTTTCTAAGTCACGGATCGCTAATGCTTTCCGCAGGCTAGGATTCAACCCACCAAAGAAGCGTTCAACCATGCATTCAGTGGTAACGACAAATATGGAAGCATATCGTGCAATCCTTGTGAAGTTTTCCTCATACACTCCAACATATTCTTCTTCTTTTTGCGTAAGGTAAAGTAAGTCTCTTTCAATCTTATGCTGGAGGGTGCGCGGAAAATATTTATTGAAAAACATCTTCTGAAAATCCTTCCATTCCAACGCCTCGATCTCCTCCTCAGGCTTCATATTTTTGATCAACGTCCATCATTGATCAACTTCACCCTCCATACGATAAGCCACCATGAGAACCTTCTCTTGCTCATAACATTAAAGGATGGAAAATATCTTTTCAATGGAGTTGATCCATTGTTCAACGATCGTGGGATCAAATGATCCACTAAAAGTAGGAGGCCTTTGTCTCATGAAGCTCTCGATAGCGACTTGTTCCTTCTTAGGGGGGGGGGGTTGGACATTCCTCTTGACCCATGTTTCTATACAACTCGTGAGTTAAATGAGAGAGAATCATGACAATGTTCGTGATTCCCGCTCCCATTGGACTGGGCATCTCATTAGTACAGTCATCACATCGATCTTCACATATTTTGTTATCCTGAGTCCTCCTATTATCAGCCATTGTCTGGAATAAAAGGAAAGTTAGGGGGTAACACATAAAGGGTAATCCAAAGACAAAAGTTGATGACTTATAAATAAACTTGTATTTCCTTAACTCATGAGTCTATAGGCTTCAATCTAGGAATTTCATGATCTAATTTCTAACATATACTCTTAGGGGCATTTTTTTATTCCCTTTATAAGGGTTCATAATATGCTTATCAATTTATCAAAACATATCCCCCGGGAGTATCATAACCAAGAGTGAAACAAGTCCCATTGTCGTGCACCAGTTCCTGTTTGAGTCTAGATCAAAGTAGTGTTTTCTGGTTTTACCCCTAGGATACATCTGTGCCAGAGCTACCTCTACCTGCTCGTATCCAGACAGAGATGTATTTGTTTGATAAACCACTTACTTAGTACTTACCAAAACATAGGGATGTTTTTTTTATACTTAGTCTTGTCTCTAATTCTTTACTAGGGTTTTCTAATACTAATCCCAAAAATAACTAAACCTATCCTCTGATACCAACTATGACAACCCTGCTTTTATTAAAAACTTAAACATGATTTATTACATAAAATATTCACTTGATACAACATGGATGATCGATAGGTCTAGTGTCTTTGGGTCTTAGTATCATTACATAACAACTTAAAACATGAAATACAACATCTTTATTGAAAACATCCTTTATATGACCACTACAATCCCTCGTACTTAGCATTGCATGGGATAACCTGAGGACATGCATAAGAAAAGGGGTGAGCTATAAAGCCCAGTAAGGGAATAAACCTGGAATACATGAGGAGTACAATACATGTTAGAAAATAGTCATATCAATAGATCACAAGAGAAACATGAACATAAAGGCATGATAAAGCATGATAATCATAACATGGAAATGTGGCAACAACACTTTACATAGAATTACCATGAGCCAATGATCATTGCACATGGAGCATGAGTAAATCCTCATTGTACCTAAAGAAAAATTAAACCATCTTTGCACTTGAATTAGCATGATTCAACACTCATTTCACATGACTTATCATGATACAATACCTTACCCAATGCATTGGAGCGCTATAAGGGTGCACCCTTCTTAAACATTTCATTTCATGCAAAAGTGTGCCACATGGATCCTAAAACATGGATTCATAAACCATAATAATTTATTCCACAACAAAGGAATGTGTAATTAAACTTTATAATCAATAAGTAAATGTTCATGAAGGTGAATACCCTTGATGGAGAAATAGGAATGGTATTCACTACACAATGGCATTGGCTTAAAAAATCGGTGCATTTTTGGCAGCGTAACGACGTGATATAAGAATTCATTAAAAATGGTTGATGATAGATAAAGGGGGGTCTCATCATATATACATGAAATGGACAGTAAGGTTGGTCATATATATACATTTCCCACAAATTTTAATGGAATTTATATTCATGATACAATAGTATTGCTTGAATGTAAATGAGTAGAGAGAAGTTCCTTTCGGAATTTTGGCATAGTAACGGGTGTACATGGGAGGAATTTAATGAGAGAAAAAGGGGTCTCTAATCATTAAAACAATAATAGGGAAGTATGGGGTAGGTGTGAAACCATACCCCAGCATTTATAATTGAAATTAAAAGGGTATAATAATATTAAGAAAATTTGACACAAAATTGAAAGGAAGAAAACCCTTACTTGGAAGTGTGCTTCCAAAGGCTTGAGAGGGGATTGAGAGAGGCTTCTTGGGAGCTTTTGGAACCTTGGGAGGATTCTAGGGATAGTAGGGCAGAGGTTGGACTAACTCCAAAGGCTTTGAGTGAGGAGTAAGTGGAAGGTTTGGGGGGTTTATATAGGAATGGTGAGTGAATTATTTATTATTTAGGTTTGGGACCCCTTACATTAAACTAATCCAAACCACAAATCAGCTCATGGTTTTTGCCCATGGTTTTGGTAAAAGGGGAGAGTAAAAAAATATTTTATAAGGAAAAAGTCTGAATTTCTTAAAATAATGGGGATTCTTATGTGCAGGTGAGTCACACTCCTATGAAAAATAATTTAAAAATACAAGATGTGTAATAAGTCTTGAGGGGTCCATTAATGATTTTTAAAATAAGTCAAAAAAACCCAAAATCACATTATTTTAATGGTAAAACATATATTATCTGAAAATAAAGCTTATAGTATTTTATTGCATCACTATTGGGTCATTATTATGTCATAAAACACATTATATATTTAAACGGTATTTAATTTTTACCCAAAAATTTGACTGTCTCTGAAAATTATGAAAAATTCACCGTTGAATAATTTTGACATCCTGATTCCAGAAATAACAGTTATTTTATATAAATAATTTTCTATATATGTTAATTTTCACTTTTAATATAAAAACCAACATTTATCAAAAATTCACGGGTTTTGACAAAAATGGATTTCAAACCTTAATAAAAATTACAATTGCATTCATAAAATTATAAGATCATTTATATTTAATAAAAATTAATTTAATAATAATAATATTTTATGAAAATATTATTTAATTCAAAAATACATTAATTTAATAAAATAGAATTCTTAATTAAATAATAACTAAATACACTATTTGTAATTTAAAAACTATTTACAATGTATCAATAATGACAAGAAAGTATATTCATTATTATATACAAAAATAATGTACATGAACATAGTACTAGTGATTTGTTACATAACCCCTTAAAACAGCCGCATAAGACCTAAGGGTAAGGTGTGCGATGGTTACAGACTCTTGGGGTGGCTCAGATAACATCGCTCGAGTGGTAATCCCTATCAACTTCCACTTTTCCCATAGAAGGTCTCGTTCGAGCTTGACATGATGAAGCTCAGCTTGAGCTTGCTCAAGGTCGAAGACCAAAGAAGCAACCTCTTTGCCGAGCTCCGACAAATGGGCTTCGTATGGGGCAATTCTACTAGATGAGGGCATCACTTCCTTTGTCTGAGTAAATTGGATTTGTTAAAGCCCAATATTTATACTAATCATGTGATCACTATTCAACGACAATAAAATAAATGGTCACAAATCATAACATAAAACCAAATAAGTTGACATTTTATATAAAAATTTTACATAAAGAGACATTTAATTAGATCAAGAGAGATTTCCATTAATGAAACTTTGGGTAATTACACACCAAATGAATTTGAGGGAGATAAATGTCCCAAAAATCTCATAATTTAATCATTCTTGCATGTTCCATAAAATCATAAACCATTCATCATAGCATAACCCAAGGAAGAAAAAATTGGTTTCTTAAAAATCATTCCATAGAAATATATATAAAATAAGTAGATTTCATTAAAATAATTCCATCATAAACACAATAAAATCAATTTAGTAATAGGGATACTAACATAACCCTATGTCATCTTAGAAGGAAAAAATGTGGATAAAATACTTGAAATTAATTCTTGAGGAAAATAACCTTTCTTCTTCGAAAATAATTTATTTTCTAAAAATACTTTGAAATTTTATAAGAAACGAATTTAATTGAAAATAAATTGAAATTTTATTAAGGAAGGTCGTGAAAATATAGTTTTATGAAAGTGTAAAAATACATTAATGCTGTATAAGTTTAAAAAAACATTCTCCTTGTAAATTTGCCGAAAAAGTCAAAAAGTTCCTCGTATCGAATAACGAAAAAATGTTACGTTCATACCATTTATTAAAAATTCACCATTGGGTAAAATTGACATTAAATTTCTTTGTAAGAATATAAATATTATTAAATATTTCATAAACATGGATGTGGATGATAGATATACCCCAATAAATAATTATTTATAAATAATCATCGATAATAATGAGATTGAAAAATTAAACCATACCTTAGGTATGATATCCTTTGTATGCATCTGAACCTCCATTATAATAATTTAAATAATGTTATTGACATATTCTAGAGACGTAATAATTTTTATGATGTCATATACGATTACAGTATCATCCATTTGTTACAAATAGTTCATTGTTACACGTTATTTGGATGTTAACTTCTTTATGTTCATATGCTTGCTTTATAGGATAAGTTCATTTTCTAATTCTTAGATTTTAGGTATATCATTTACATAATGATATTATTATAATATATATAATTTTTATATATTTAATTTTTGTATATAATCATTGTTTAATGAAGATCATGTTGAATGAATTGCATATCATCATGGAGACGATAGGTCGTACATACGCATGACCGCCAATATATTTCACTTAATGGTTAAATGGCATAGAATTTGATGGTATATTAATTATACATAATAATTATAATGTAATATTCATTGTTTAAATTCATTATAATCATCATTATACCAATCCAAATTAATTATTTTTGAATAACAAATTACACCATGGCGTGGAGACGGTAAGCCATACGTAGGCACGCATGGTAATGTTGTTATTCATAGGATGGATGGAAGGAGGTATAAGGATTTAATGTAATTATAAAAAAATCTCAGAATGTATAATATACTTAATTTTTTAGGTATATATGGAAATAATATAATAAGAGTATGTATAAGAAGAAAATAATTTTGAATGAAGTGATAAAAAAATTCCCACTTTTTCAAATATCTCCTTTTGATTTGCATAAAAGATCTCCATAAGATGGCATTCTACCCAAAGTGTGGTTTATAGGTGGATTAGAGGGATGTTGTGAGATTATTTGAGCACAATTTGGAGGATCTATTCAACTTGAGAGATATGAGTAAGTGGGTAGATTTGGAGGCCTTTTATAAGAGGGAGGAGGTGGACATTAGGAATGTTTTGAAATATTATTTTATTATAAATTTATTTTCTAATTATAATATCTCAAAAGTGATATATTTATAGGATAATATGATTATAGTTCTAAATAATATTATCCAATAATTTATAGACTATTATTTTGTTTCTTTTGAACCTTATGAATTCAGTTTATCTTTAATTACTCTCTTTTATATTTAATTGAGGTATCAAAATTTTAATTATTAAGAGGATATTAAGTTTACCTATATGGGGTAAATTTCCCATAATTGGACAATTAATAAAATATTTTACCTTATCAAATCCACTTAGTAATTTTAATATCTTTTTTTATTATTTTTAAATAATTTAAATAAATATTATTCTAATAAAATTTCATTAGTCTTAGTTTTTACACTATTCTTTTCATTGAATTTAAATAAAATCAAAAAAGGTATATAACTTAGAACCAATGTATTTAATATTATTATAGAATTTAATATTAAAATTCAAAAATCATGTATGACATAAATTATTTAAAATAATATTTATTTTACTATTTATAATATCATTTATTTGATATTTCTCTTAATAAAATAATTATTGTATCATTGTTTTGTTAATATTTATAATAATTATTTAACATTTAAAAATTAAAAATAAATTCACATGATTTAGATAATTTAATTATATTTATGGATAATATTTACTTTCTATTTTTTCTCATGTTTATCACTATATTAAAATTATTATACATATAATAGATAAGAGAGTGTCGTGTTGTCCCTTTCTTTTGTTTTAATTATAATTACAACACTTTTATAGTTAAAAGACCATTAAATGAATCCATTCAAACCCTTGGGTGATATTTTTAGATTTTAATTCATATAATAGTATTTTTTCTGTTGTTAGGATAATTTTTTATCTTTATCGTATTGTTTTTTACCCTAATTTACCTGATTTACCTTTAACTATGGTAATTAAAAATTACTGTTTTTAGTATTCGTAATATCCAAAAAATAAAAGTAACCAATTAACAAAATTTGAAACAAATGATTCAAAATATGGGATTCATTTTTAATAATTAAAAACACGGAAGCTTAAATGATTAATTTAAAATTAATTCCAATTGTCAAAGAGTGAAAACATGTTTTTTAACAAATAAAACATCAAAAGATTAATGTGCGTTTATATCTAATTTCCATATGAAATTACATCAAATGGAAAAATTTTATTATATGATAAATATTTAATGTAATTATAATTTAAAACTAATTAAAAGTATTACCTTTCAATATAAATAAATTAGATTAAAAAGTAGTTTTAAATTAAAATGAAAACATTTTCACAATTCATTAAAAAAATGAATATTATTGAAAATTTACAAAAAATTAATCTAAAGTAAATTTTGATTTTCCAATTCCAAAAAAGTTGTTTATTTTTTCAAAAATTACTTATAAAATTGTAAAAAAATTACTAAAATGGGTTCGTTGTCAAAAGGTGGTAAAACTGCATTTATAGAAATACACTCATTTCATCTGTCAAATTGAATTTGTTCTTATAACATGTCTCAAAAACATATAAGATGAATTTTAAAAATAAAATTTAATATATTAAATATATGTTTCATTAAAAAAATACATAAGGAGTTATTTTATTATTTTATAAACTCACTTATTTTAATTTAAATTGTTTTTCTTAGAAGGAAGTTAATATTATTTAAACCCACCATTATAATGACTTGGTCAAAATATTTAGTTATCACTTATACTCGATCAAGAATAAAATAAATTCTATCCAAACAATATGAAATTGTGTGTAACACAATCCGAGAGATGTGTTGTGTATACTGTAAGCTAATACAGTGTTGCGTCCAGCACAAGCTAATCTTGGTGTAGAGTACCACACAAGAAATCAATGAAATTAAACAGAATCTATCTCATAAACTGTCAGGGTGTTACAATGGCCAAACCAAACCAAGAATTCTCCCCCCTTTCAACCATTTTAGAAAAATACATACATGATGTAACCTTATAAATAAATATATTTATAAAAAATTATAAAAAAATTATTAATTATACAATGGTAAATATTTTAATATAATTATAGTGATATACTTATAAATATAATTATATATATAATTATAATTACAAATAATCATATTTGTTAGTATATTTATAAATATTTTTATATAATTTTAAATATATTTATATAATTCTATATATTTATTTAGTAATATATTTAATAAATTTAAATGATTTTTTTTAAATAAGTGAGAAAAGACCATTTATTTAAAACACAAGAATAAAAGAATAATAAAGTGGGGTCAAACAAGGAGAGACTGCCCACATAAATGAACGGTCAAAGTCCCAGTTTCCCTTTAATCCTGACTCCTATCTTGCATTCCTTATCATGTAAGGAATTCCAATAGACACATCCACATCCAGGTCCACACCTGTGACTTCTTGGATGACGTCCTCTCACCAAAGATACCACATTTTGAAATTGGCCTTCAATATTAGTAATGTTTGATCATGTTCCAGTATCAGATAGGGTTTACCCCTTCTTAATAGAGGCATCCTCAGTTACATTTATTGTGGGGATCTTGATGTCCCCTATCTACGGTGATCGAGATTGAAGGTTTTCATCCTAGTGTTGACATATACCTTCTACATGTAACTCCATCACTCTAATAATGGTTGAAGTTGAATCTATCATATTATTTAGAGAACCCAATTTCTATTCAGTGTCAGCATAATTCCTAACTCAGTCATCCATTCATGATAAATCAACCTTTCAGGGATCAGAATGTGCTAAAACATTTTTATAGGGAACCATTTCAAGGCTATCATCATCCACTGAGATGTTGGATGATGGATTCTTTATGTCAACCAGATCAAAATCCTATTGAACCTCCACACTATTAATGTAGGTAGTAGATCGATCATTCCCTATGTGATGGACTAAAAAGGCATCTGAGGGTGACACCACATCCCTTCCTAGAGAGGGTAATCTCATATTTCTCCCAACCAAAATTATTGAATCTAAAACACTAGTCTACTAAGAATCAGATAAAATAAAAATCTATGCCTTATTTTTTGAAACATCACAGGAGAAACAACATTTAATTTCTACTTACCATTACAATTACTTGATGACAATAATAGTTATTGCATAATATTATGGGAAACCACATCCTATAGAGAAATTTCACTAATATAATTCTCATCCATACTAATTGTCTAATAATATACTCCCACTACATTTTGTTCAGTTTCATCCCTAGACTTGGATGAATCTTGCTACAACAGCGAGGCCACCACCTGAACCTGGTCTGTGCCAGAGGGTATGTTGTTAGTTTTCATAACACTACTCCTTTTTTTTGGAAATTGTCAACCTCCCATGGAGTTGATATTGTGAGCTTGATTGTCCAAAGAAGCTATGTCATCCCATAGTTTCCCCTTGAAGTAATATTTTTGCACATCATGTGAATCCACATAATGAAATTTAATAAGAATGCTCTTGTAAATCCTACTCATTACCACAAGAAAAGATCTCCATTGACATAGTATCATGGGTACTTAAGGTGGAGGATCTAGCATTCCTTTATCTCTTGGAAGAGAAGCTTCCCAAACATGATGACCATGCCTTCTTGGATATATGAGAATCAGGGCTCAATCAAGGGACCCATGATCCATACTAAGCCATGGATTTCAACCACTTCAATAATTTGAAATATGATTTTTCTCATGTCCATAGACCTAGAAAAACATACAAATAGTATATGGATTTCCAATCAATGACTCATGATCAACAAACTAGAAATTATAATAGAAATGATGATTGTTTTCATACCCAATTTTAAGATTGAAGTCATCAGATTCTCTTGAAATAATGAATGTATCAATAAGAAAAAAATAGAGATTATATTCAAGTATAAATTGAGAAAAGTGTCAAAATATATCCATTTATGTATCCCTATACATTTTGATAGGGATCCTGATTTATGGAGAAATATCATAAAGAATCATAGAGTGATATAGAGGTTAGTTTATTCAAACAACCATAACCAACAACTGTACCAAAGTGTCACCCTCTTATGAGGGATTAAATCTATTATCGCATTCAATGATGTGTAGTAGACCCAACATGTGTGAGACCAATCCAAATCACTAATATCTCATATTCATATCGTCAGAATGGAAATGTATGTTTTAAAAAACTCAACTAATTAAGACACATATCTAATTAGAGATGCCCCAAACATCATAGAGGCGATCTTCCAGATCCCTGATACATCACAGTTTAGAAATCCATCATAGAATAATATGTGAAATGATTGAATGATCACCTAGATATAATCTTTTTGAAACAGTCAATAGATATTCCATTATGTGAGTGATGTTTCCCCTTTAGCAGATTCCAAAAACTATAGTTCTTTTGTAGAGGGATAAGTAATGGTTCCACGTGCTCGCATTTAGGGAAGGCACAGTATAATCCCTTCCTTGAATGGATTTCCAAAAATACTGAGTAGAATCGACAAACCAATTTGTGAATTTTGGAACATATCCAATGAATGTTGTCAAAAGAAAACAGAATATAAACAATTAATCAGTTTGACGATCCCATAATAAATACAATAACAAAAACAAAGACATATTCACACTAGAAGAAATAATAAGTGAAATAGAAAATAAATTAAAGTATTGTAAAGATCAACACACATATTTATATTTTTTGGATCAGTTTATTCCTACTCCACCTCATTAAAAATACCATAATGAAAATTATTATGAAAACAATAACATTTAATAGATAAATAAGGAGGATATAGAATCAAACTAGTACTAGAGAAACTATCCATGCATGAGGTCCTTATCACTACGTGTACTCGTGATGAAACCGAGACTGAGGATGGTAACACACACCCTTAAGAAGTATGGACTCACAAACATCAATACCAAAACAGAATATACAATAAAGAAAAAAATAAATACAACGCAAAACCAAAAACATCAATAAAAATATATCCTTACAAACATAGGCCAAAACCTAGAACCCGAGAATATGTTACTAAAGAAGATCAATATATCTGTAGAGGTTGGTGCTTCATGAAGATTTCACAGTCAAACTAGGCTCACATGAAGTGATATCTCCACTAGAGAGGATCATCAGAATAGGGTCATTTGGGTAAAAATGGATGTGCGTCATAGCTATTCACTGTAGTTCTTTCTATGAACCTTGAATACCAAAGCTGAAAAACCACGCACTGAAAATGAAGGGTCGTAACGAGTAATAATAACACCACATAGGTGAGGTGATGGACTAACCAAAATAGTAGGCTAAGTGGATGCATAACGGGGTGAGGGTAAGAAGATGTTTCAATAACACTTGGTGGTGCAACAAATCATGCATAATCTAGGACATGAAGTCGGCAAGGATAAGGTGGGAAAAAGTATGTATAGATTATTGAGAATCAAAAATTCCTCGAAGGACAGCTGCTGAATCTGGATTAATGAATAGACCGACGAACTCATCACATGTGAACCACTATGTTGGCATTCAATGACAAGGAGGTACAATAGATCAACAGGACTTATGAGAATCCAAGTAAAAAAGTCATGACCCAAAGCCCAACATGGATCCCAGAAGAATAATAGGCCTAAACAAAGGCCCAGACAAAAAATAATCCAAAACAAAAAAAATCATTACAATAAAACCATTATTTTTCATGGAAATTAAAAAATATATTTTAATTTCGGAATCAAAAATTAAAAAATATCCACATTTTCAAAATGAAATGAAAACAAAAGAAATACAGATCATGTTCTTGCAACCTATCTACCCCTAAGATTTTATTATTGTGGGTATATTTTGATAAATAGAAAAACTTATTTCAATAGAGTATTTAACTGGTATGAATACCACTTTGATTGTGCCGGTAGTTCCACATTTTCTTCCCATAATCCCATTTAGTACTAAAAAACTATAACATGTGTAGTGATGATTAGAATAAAAAACAACATTAAAATAATAGATTACCACTAATACCTGAGTCTCCATAGAAGGCCCGATACACTATCGGGTTTTGAAATATTCTGAAAACTATTATACAATACCTTCCTGAGTTGTTAACAGAATATGAAAATAAAGACAAAAAATGATCAAAATAATGAAAATTTAAATGTATTTGAAACAGAAAAAAACCCAAAAATTAGGAAGCTCATTGTAGAATGATATCCACATAAGCCTGAATGGATTATACAAACTCTAAAACACTCTCTTCTAACTGGGTTCCACTATAAAAACAAGAAGGTTCAATCATAGGATTTTATAAGAGATATTATAAACAATCTATGCCTAATTTTAACTAAATGGATCTAAAACAATACGTATAGAATATATTCAATGGTGAAACCAAGGTATACAACATGAGACTGGGCCATAATATTTTTTTTTAAATTTTGGACAATATCTTTTTATATGGTTGGTCATTCAACACTCATAGAACAAGAACTTCTTAAACCAGTTCTTCTCTTTACTTTAATTATTTTTCTTTGGACCCTTAATATACATCAACTAATGTCTATGTTTAACACAATTAAGTTCTTCCTTTAAACCATGTATTTGAAGATCATGAGACATCACATTAAACTTCACCTCTTATAATGTAATTGAATCTCTATCATACATCTCGGAATGAATTAATGAATTAAAAGATTCATCAAGGGAGGTAAAAGGATTTAATGCCATATCTTTATCCTTTACATAAATATCTATGTCACCTAAATATAGTTGGAATTTATTAATCTCATCAATATGAATATGCATAGAATATCCCAGATATATTTTGAAATTACCCAACCGTGTTTTTTATACAAAAGTCCAATAAATTTTTTGGCCGTATATAAACGTTCATGTTTAAGACAAATGAATTTACCATTAGTTTCATGGACTAATTCTTGTATGAATTTGTCTTTTAGGTTAAAAGAAGTGTGTATAGATCCTTTTCAATAATAATAGGGTCGATATCAACATAAGTGGATGTTGAATAGCCATCGAAACACACGGTCTATAAGAGTTTATAAGGGCCAAGAAAAGCATCTACTAGAACACTATGGACTAACAACACACACATTCTTACTGTCCACATACAAAAATCATTCACTCAGTAAAAATTCTCAACTTAAAATATAACACATGATGTTGTAAATCTATTAAAAGCATAGATACCAATTGTTAATTTTGGAATAGATCAAATGATGGTTGTCTGAAGAAAATAAAAGGTAAATGAAAAATCATTTTGATGATTCCAAAAGACATAAAAAAAGAAAAAAAGACATATATAATTTAGTAGTAAGAATGTGTGAAATAGAAAAGAAATTTTAGGAAAGTAATGATTAACAAATGTATTTATGTGGTTCAGACCGGTTTGGTCCCACTTCGTTCAAGAAAACCACCACAACGTTTATTATTATGTAAAAATTGAATTCAAAAGGGAAAAAAGGAGTGAAGAGAATCACACAAAGACTAGATAACCTATCAATTAATGAGGTCCTTATCACTCTAGGTAATCTCAATGAAACCTAGACCAAGGATGGTAAAATACACCAGCCAGGAAGGATGGACCTAGACATGCCAACCCCAACACAGACCGCATAGGAAATAAGAAAAGAAATACAATTTAGTGCCAAAAATAGAAATATAAATACCGTATTATAATATAAGGCCTACACCAACATCTTGAGAAGAGGTTTCAGAAGAAGATCAATATAGATGTTGAGGATAGTAATTCTTGAAGGTTTCATGGTCCAACAGAGATTGAAATAAGTGAGCACCAAATCCAAGGGGATCTATAAAAGAGGGTTGTGTAGATCCATAGTTTAGGATCACTGGAGCTCCATTCTTTAGAGATCTCTCTGAACATTGAATGTTAAAAATGAAGAATCACCAACCAAAAAAGAAGGGGTGAAATGTGTAATAATAGCATAGTAGATGTGAGGTGATAGACTGATTGGAACGACAAGCTTGGTGGGTGGATGGAGGGATGAGGGTGAGAAGAAAGATTGATAACACCAACTAGAAAAACAAATCATGCATGATATAAGACATGGGGTAGGTGAGGAGCAGGTTATTAAAAGTCGGTAAGGATCACTGAGAAGCATAAAATCCTAAATGGATATCCATTACATACATCATAATCAATAGGTAACTGAACTCATCACACACATATCACCATGGAAGCATAGAGGTACAAGGTGGACCAATGGATCAGAAGGACGAGTGAGAAGCCCTTCAAATAATCTCACCCCACAACCTAACAGAGAATCCAGTGCCACCAAAGGCCAAAATAAAGGCCCATATAGAAAGAAACCTAAAAAACAATAAAACGATAATTTTTTATGGAAATTAAAAAAATCAATTTTGAATATAATAGTTAATGACGTATGAATCAAAACTTCCTTCATCAAGGAATGAGACAGGCATAGCTTCACCAGACATAGCCTCCATCGAGAAAATCACTTATCGCTATTGTATTTTAGAGTGATAAAGTCTCTTGAATCCCCATAATTTCAATAATATATATAAATATAATTATAAACATAGTAAATATATTAATTAATTAAATATATTTATTATAATTTTATAATTATTTATTTATAATTATAAAATTAACTTTTAATGAAACATTAATTTATGAATTTATAATTATTAATATATGATTTTATAAATATAACAAATACACAGTCACACATATATTTATAAAAAAAATCTCATAGTTTTAAAAATTTAAGATGATGATCTAGTTTCTGTGTAGCTCTCCCTAGGAGAATGGAGCTTAGAGTTTCTCGCCATGATGAGTTCTCGGGTCTTATTTCTGGTGGATGCCGCTGGTGGTCATTCGAATGTACTGGATGTTAGGAATGGAATACAGAATGTGTTCTTGGATGAGACTCATTCTTCACATCCCTCCAAGATGTTAGATGGTTCCTTGAAGGTAGGACCTGCATCGATAGATTTTTTTTTAGATCAAGACTCTCTTCTAGTGGTGGATGCTACTTCAAAGGCGGTAGTGTTTGGTTTTAATTACAACTTCATCGGTGGAAGATGCCTTGAAGGAAGGATCAATGTCATGTTATGTCCCTATTTTCTAGAAATGGTTTCCACTATGGTGGTTTCTCAGGTCTCCAAGGTGGTAGAGGATGAATTTGGATCACATGAGTCATGTTTGAGAGATGGAGGTTATGACAACCAAAAAGCTAGCATGGTGTCAGGACCTACTCCCTCTAACAGATTCTTCCCTTTCTCATGTTAATATTCTTTTTTTCATAAACAGATCTCTACGAAAGGTGATGTCGCATTTTTTGAGGAAATACCTAACATCTTTGAGGAGTGGATAGAGGCTTTCAAAAATTCTATTATGGTGTGGCTCACCTGCTAGGTGAAGAGTGAATCTTATATGATGGAAGACCTAAAAATTCACTAGTTCATATTTTGGGTTTTCATGATTGGAATATTGCACCGATTGGATGTGTTATTTCCAAAATACTTTAAATTCACATAAACTCAAGCTAAAGGCATTGAACTTTGTGTATTTCAATCTAAAGCCTGGGATCCATGGATTGTAGGACTAGTATTCCTAGTTTTATAGATATCAAGACAAAATATCAATCATTTAGTCTTGGATTCATATGAGAGGGCTAAATTATCTCCTTGGCACCCATGTTTCATATGGGTTGTTTTTTTGGATATAGGTATTCCAATTAAATTTGATAAGAAAATGGAAAAGGTCTGGTATGGTTACTATGAAAAATCTTGGTTGAATTTCTTCTTAATTCAATATTAGTTGAAACTATATATTTAGTCACCAGGGACATTAAATTTGAGCTTGATATAGAATATGAGTATGTTTTGGATTTTTGGGCTAATTTCTTATATATTGGGATACTAATGAAATCTATTGTAGAGGGTTGAGATGTAATAACTGAAAAAGTATAGGAATCCTAATAAAAATTGAAGGCATAAACTACCATTCCCTAATTCAGCTAAAACCATGGATGGGATGTCAGGGAAGGACCTTTTGAGAGCAGTTAGTCCATTTCCACTAAGGACTTATAGGAACATGAATGGAATTGTAATTGAACCTTCAACATGTTCTCATCAACATGCAACATCATTCATTGATGCGGTATCTGGTGTTCGTAGAGTTGTTGATGGGAAATTATAAGAGAGTGTGGATACAATGGGTTTCTATTCTAGTCTTGAGTAGGCCGAAGGTGGTCCAGTTCATTATGAGTATTCACATGGATTTGAGCACAGGGAAATTGATAAATAATACACTACTCATGTTTCTAATTTAAAATTGATCCTTATGTATCAGCATGAAAGGGATGATTAGGTGAGGTAGGCTGTGTGTAAGAAATAATATTGGGATGAGACTATAGCTGATGAGGTGATGCTTGATATTGCGGACCTTGGTCAAAATAATTTTGAATGGGATGTGTAGAAAAAATTAGATGAAAAACTAGAGTAGGAGAATTCCTTATCTAGCAGTGTAAAAAACAACATAGATATAGATGTATCCCCAATTATGAAGGATGTTTCAAATAGTGAATCTCTTCACTTGAAATACTCTAAGGGGATGTCACTCATGGGGAATGTTTCTCATTCGAAGATGGATGAACCTGATGGGGCTTAGCAACAAACTAAGACATGGAAACATGGTCATCATCCAAAAAATCATGGACATGGATGCGACATAGATGATTGGGTTGTTGTATGTGGGTGTGGTCGGTCTACCAGGTCTTCTTCCAAGGAGCTCACTCTAGAGTAGGTTAATCTCAGGGAAAAGTACTTTGTTCTCTTCAATCAGAAGAATTCATGGTGGAAATGGTAATTAGCTGATGACATATCTGATCATTATTTTGGAGATGAACCTGATTTTACGCATTTATAGTTCCCTTTTTGGGATGAAGTCTTTCCCTTGGTTTGACCCTGTCCATTATCCTTTTTATGTTTTTTCCTTTTATTTTTCAATAAATCTTTTGTAGGAGAAGGTTCACCTGACTCCTAAACCCTTTTTTATTCATAATTTAATTATATATATATATAATTAATATACTAATTTTATATATATATATATATATTCATTTTATTCATTTTTTTAACAAATATTTCATTAATAAAAAATTTCAATATTAATGTATATACTCAATATAAATGTATATAATTATAAATATATTTAAATAATTATAAATATATATTTATAAATATAGTTATAAATAGATATAAATATACATAATTATAAAAATATAATTAATAATATAATTATATAAATACAACTTAAAAAAATTATTTACTTATAATTATAAATATATAATTTTATAAATATAGTAAATGTGCATTTATAAATATATTTATTTAAAAATTTTTATCTACCAAAATATTTAATGAATTTTAAATATTTATTTATAAATATAATTATAAATAAATATGAATATACAAAATTATAAACAAATAATTAACTATCTAATTATATGTATATCAAAATAATTGTAAATATGTATTTATAAATATCATTAGGAACATATATTTATATCTATAATTATAAATAAATATATTGGAAAATATATTTATAAATATTTGGATCTAATTATAGTTATTTTAAATAATTATAAAATTTTATATAATTATAAATTTATTAAATATATATATCGTAAATATATTCATTATTTAAATATATGTTATAATTTTATAATTATGTGAATATATAATTACTTATTTATAATTATACCCAAACAGCGTGAACCACGAGTTGAATCCCATGACCACAAAAAGTTATTCAAAATAAAACATGTTTAAATTATAAAAGGAGAGGGAAAACGAAAAAAGAAACAAACACACTTCCAGAAGTCAAGTCAGACCTGGCTAGAAATCAATAGAAGAGAATTCATCATGAGAACTTGGATCGACCACCACCCCAACATCTCAGATGGAAACCCCTACTCCATGTTTTGGGATATTTCTATGTTTTGTCATCATGACTTTGGGGGGTCAGAATTTTCATCTAGTTGATTGGGATCCCCAAGAGGTAGTGGATCTTGATCTACAACCAGACCTAAACCAACCAATGGTATCTTCATATCATCACTACTCTTTTTAGTGATGGTCTTAGTACTATGATCATTATCGAATTCCTCAAAGAAGGTCTCCCTGCTATTTGATCTATTTGAAATTTCTTGAATAATAAGTGAGTGATCCCTTACCTTTGGTTGAACCATAATTAAAAGAGACTCACTATTTTATTTATAAACCTTTACTCCAGTGCCATCATCATCACCTTTTCCATCATCACCCAAATCATGTTTAAGTCTTAAAAACCGATGACCTGGAGGGGGTGACTTCATTTGTACCAAGAGAGGCCACTTGTGGTTCATGTCTACACTTCTTAATTGTCAGTAGAGAGTATTAATTTTTCACTTTTTAGGTTCTACAATGTCGTTGACCATTCAAAATTTGAGAATCATCTTGTAATTGATCCTCTGTATTTAATTTAGAGTCCATAATCAGATCATCAGGATTGTATTCAACACATGTAACACAGAAATCCCGAAAAGATATATCATAAGATTTATCATTTTCAAAACCTTGGGAAGCTAGTAGTTTTATCAACAAGACCCACTATCTACATTACCATGGATAAGTAGGTCGTGAACTATGAGTCCCTGAAACAACTAAAGTACAAAGGCACCACACTTATAAAGGAATGTAATTATTTAAGGAACCAACCCTGACATCTGCACTTGGGGATTCAACCATCCCATCCCTAAGGTATCCAATCAAAAAAACATGTTTATTATCCACCATTAAAGAGTATCCATGCTCATTGCACATACCTATCCCCTCTATATTTATTTGAGGATGAATTCCTACACCTGTAATCTTATGTTTTCTAGTATTTGTAGAAAAACATTTACACATACATTTCAATTTCTGAGAATTGTTAATGCATAAATTTTCATCAGGACTATGAACTAAAAAAATGAACAAATTAATAACCTCTTATAGCTCAATAAATCATACCCAATAATCATGAAATCCATACAAAAAATGGAACTTTTTCATTTTCAATTTTCAGATCAAATTCATCTATTTTAGAATAGAGAATAACTCTATCTACCAAGGTTGAAAATAGATCTACCTCCACTATGAATCAATAAAAATGGACAAATCTGCCCAGTTCTATTTCTCTTTCCCTTTTTATTGGGACACCAATTTCTATTTCATGGTGATACAATATATTTAGATTCTATAATATCCAATTTAAACAAAATGATTTGACCCATAATTGAACAAAGAAGTTGTGCACATCAAGTGGATTGATTTTTGGGTCCCTTTCACCGATGTACAATATTCCAGGCTTGAGGGAAATATTTTCCAGACCTAGCACCACCATATAATATTCCTCCATGGGGAAAAATGTACGTAATAATTAACGATGCATAGAGCCACATTTCGAATTATCAAAAACCCCAATCATTTAAATGTCACACAACTAAATATATGACTCTCCACGAATTACAACCCCTTGAAAAAATTATTCTTGCAATAATTGAATACTTACTGATTTTTTGATTTTTTTGAGATCACATATGAATCATAATTTACATGGAAGACATTACCCATTTTTTGAATAACACAAATAGTAGATTATTTTTATAGATAGAATGAAAGAATGCTACTATTTTCAAGGTGTGAAGCAGTTGAATCAATCCCACCATAAAGAACCCTTTAACTTTCAATCCCTGTAGTAGCATTCAGGTATGAGTCAAAAAGTCCTTATTCTAGAAATATCCCACCCAAAGAGTAACTAATGGGATCCTCATAGAAAAGAATCCTTAATCGCCATAATAGTTCAGAGATATAACCTCTCTACTAAAACTCATCTTCCCCCTTTATTTATTTAAAATTATATATTTAATTTTTTTAAAAAAATTATATTTATTTATTTATAATTTTTAATATACAATTTTATAAAATAGTAAATATAAATTTATAAATAGAATAATTTATATATATTTATTTACACTTATATTGTTAGCATTATTAATGAATATATAATCTTAAATGTGTGACTGTTATAAATGAGTGAAATTGAATAATTAAACATGAGTATAATTTAAAAATATTAAAAAATGGATAGGTTTTTTTTTAATTTTGGGATGAAGGCTCTTTTTGTAATGAAATTAGAGATCACAATCTGTCTGGGTATAGGGAGATCCAATACATAACCTGTAGGCCCAAGGAAAATCTGCGTACAAAAGACCTACATTTTCGCCTACCCGTGTTATGCCTATTTCACCACCCACAATATTAGTGCTTGCGTCAATGCCTGAATCATAAATCCCCCATGGGGATCTCCAGAATTTGAACCCCTAATTTTTGGAGGTAGGATTACTAGGTTTTATCACTCAGTCACCAACCCAACTACTAATCGATATGTTTTATTAAATATAAAATTTTTTAAAAAATAAAATATGAATTTAAATTGAAATGAATATGAATACATATTTAAAATATTAAAATATATATATATGTGTGTGTAAATAAATTTTTGAATATGATAGAATTCCAAAAAAATAAAAATAATTATAAATGTTATATGTGATTAAATAATATTAACTGAAATAATATTAAAAATTAAATAAATAAATTATACTGATTAGAAAGTAATATAATAAATTCTTTATGTTTCTAAATGAAATACTAAAATATATATAAAAATTGGACTAAATTACATAAATATTAGGTGTGCTTTTTATATGACTTCATTACTTATATAAATATTTGGGTGTGCAAAATTCATGTTTATATATTTATAAAATTTTGATATATGTTAAATTGAAAAATGAAATTATACTATATGAATTTTTTTTAACGAAATAAATAATAATAAGAATGAATAAATATTGAAAATGAATAAACGTTATTAATAAAATAGATAGTTAAAAAGATTAGAAATGAATATTTATATATGTTAATTTGAAAATGAATACATATTAATTATATAAATTAAAACGATATAAAAAACATTAAATGTTAATAAACAAAAATGAATATATAAAATATTAAAAAATGGATAAAATTATAGAAATATTGAAAAGTGAAAAATTGAAAATGAATAATTTAAATAATATTAAATATACCAATGAATAATTAGGTATTAAAAAATAAAAAATAAATAAATTAAAATATATATTTAATGAATAAATATATAAAATCTATAAATTAAAAAAAAGTAACAAAACATATAAGGTAATCAATGAAAACCCGAAATGGTGTGGACAATAGGATATAGCCCATACACACAAAATTTATTAAAAATAAAATAAACACAATGTAAAAAGGGACAAGGAATATAGAAAATAGTGACAAACCACTACCACAAAATAATACATCTTTCTAGGAAACAAGAGAAACAAATTCATCTTGTTGACTGACATCAACTGCAACCCCTACATCTTAGATGATAAAACCACTTCCAGGTTTTGGGATTTTTCCATGTCATGTCCACATCATATTGAGGATCAATAATTTCTTCCTATCCAGCCGAACTTGAACCCTCCTATAAAATCTGTATGTTAGAACTGATCCATTAATTGAATGTTTCAATGATTGGTCATTTTCCTTATACATAGATCATTCCATGATAATTTTTTGGATTCCATAAGGAAAATCTTCTGGCTATTGGATGTCTTCAATATGTCAAGCAGACTTTGTGAGA
Organism: Viscum album; assembly: GCA_963277665.1. NCBI lineage: Eukaryota > Viridiplantae > Streptophyta > Magnoliopsida > Santalales > Viscaceae > Viscum > Viscum album. The sequence goes on along the minus strand of OY728119.1, from coordinate 200,720,339 downwards.
TCTCTCTTACATTTGGTTGGACATGAATCAAGGGAGACTCATTAGAATAATTTCACCTCGCTATTGAATGAAATATTGGTTGACATGTAGCCTTCTCAAATTATACCCCTTGAGATAGTTATTTTTTAGAATATAATGGGTAGAAGACAAGAAATGGATCCTCATATTGTGATAAGATACATCAACATAAGGCTACAAGTGTTCGATAATAGGGGATGGAAATTCCTTCATATCCCTTGGATTGTTAACCGATATTATGGTCTTCCCAATATCAACAACAGGTCCACCTTCATATTCAAATGCTAGAAACCCACCCTTATCTACACTCTGCAAAATTATAATTGGTTCCAAAATACATAGATTAGCAGCTTCATATGCGCCATCCTCCTTCTATTATGCAATCCCATTAGCATTATTCATTGATCTATAAAAATTTCAGAATGTGGTCCAAACAGAAGAAACAAGAATATCCTTGTAAGAATGTTGCGGCTTCCTACCATGAATCTTACATGAGTTGACATGGTCAAATAAATTTTTCCATTTTTGATCACTTGAGTAGATAATGTATTCTTAATACACATTATCTTGGTCAACATCCTAGCCACTATATGAAGACCCCAAACCATCACCACCACATTAATATTTCTTCGTCTCAATGCCAAAAATTATTTCTCCATCAAAGGTGGGTTTTATAGGAACATTTTAGAAGTCATCCCCCAATAAATTTTCCATAACTACCCTTCCCCTGGTTGAAACGCCCCCAAAGAACCTAGAACACTCTTTATTGGAGCTCTTTGTCATGTTTTTCATATCCTCCTCATCCCTAACATTGACCAAGTTAAATTAGAATATACATTTCTCAAATAAATGACCATGCCTTATATTGATGGAACACTTCAGTTCCCTATGAAAATTCTTCTTTAAATGTCCAACAAATTGAATATTGTGACTAAAATCATGTAATGATCATACTCCATAGACATATCAAATGAGAATTTATCAGCAACCGAATTGATAGTTTCAATCACAGGAGTGTAGTGATCAAACACAATAAGGATTCATGAAAAGATCAAACATCTTTCAATCTCAGTCTCCTTATCATGATTGAAAGGACTTCCCATGGTAGAGAAAATGTCCTAAAATACATTGGATTAAAAGAAACCAAATCATTCATGTAACAATGATCCAATATTGGGTCGTTTACTTCCTCACTTGAGCATGTTCAAACCAAGTATACCTATCTTGAAATTTCAAGGTATCGGCCTGAAGTGAAATGCAACTGAGGCTTTGGATTTCAATTTCCTATCAAGCGAAGAGAAAATTATTTGCAAGAATCCAATACTAATTGATATAATGAACCAACCTTTGAATCCCCATACATTAATAATAAATCCCTTTAAATATTCAATCATCCAAACAGTGGCACCTCGATGTGAATAAAATCACGCAATGATGGAGTGTCTGCTATCTTTAATGTGGTCCATGAAATGTTTAGTGTTTCATTGAGAAAAACCAATACACCATTACTTGTAAACATATGATGGGGATTCAAATCCTTATGATAATAAAAGAATAAAATGATAACCATGATCATTTATAGTCAGGGATTGTCGATTAAACTTCGAATCAATCACACTAAAATAATTAGGATTCCCCTACACTATAGGCTTTGTAAAGATAGAATCCTAGATTACGTGAACTCCTTAATAATTTGAAGCTGAAATATTGAATGAAGAATCATCAATTGCACAAATATCTACACCACCGACCTTACTTGATTGGAATAAAAAATCATCCTATGTATGAATGTACCAATCCAAATCCATTGTAGATGAACCCTGATTGCGATGAGTGTGTAGAGAGACAAGCTACCAAAATTCATTCATCCTTCCTCATATAATTATGGTCAATGAATAAATTATATTGAATAAATGCATGTTAAAAATGGGTGAAATATAATTAAATATATATATATATATAATTCAATTTAATTTAATATTTATAATTATGAAAAATTGAAAAATTAATTAAATAATTAATATAAAAATTAAATAATTTGTATATTATTTATTATTATTATTATTATTATTTATATATATGTTAAATTTACTCTTTTTTTAGTAATTTTTTTCATTTTTATTAATTTTGAGTATTATATTAATTATATACGTATGTAATTAGTAATATATATATGTTATATTTAATAATTTTAATTACAATTAAAATTGTGTGTTGGATGAGTCTAGACTTTGATATATATTAATCAGGTAAATTAAAACTACATTTAAAACCTTAATTTTTAATAAAATATTAAAAAACCCATTACTAATGATTTTATTTATGAAAATTAATAATTTTTAAAAAATTGTAATAAATCATATATTCATTATATATATTTAAAATTAAATTATGACTAATTTGAGAATTGTTTTATAAAAATATTTATAAATGTATATTTACAATATTTAGAAAATTATATATTTTTAATTATAAATAAATATATATTTTTTAAAATAATTATTTATATAATTATAAATAGATAATTATATATTTAAATAATTATAAAATTATGAAAAATATATTTAAATAATGAATATATTAACTACATTTACAATTATATTTATATATATATATATTTATTGAATATATATATGTTAATAATTATATAAAATTATTTATATATATATTTACAAATATATTTTTTATCATTATATTTATCAATATATATATAATTATATTTATAAATACATATTTACAATTCATTTAAAATATTTATAAATGCAGGGGGAAGATGTTTGATATGCTTTCACGTCTTTATGGTGATTTTGTGTTGATTTAGGCACCACATGCTTTTATGGGGTCCCGTGTGGATGATCCAAAAAACGGATGAGCTCGTATCTTCAACTTCTCCAATATTGGACCTGGATTTGGCAGAAAAAGCTCTTTTGAAGGACTAGACCCCTTGTTATAAGGCTTCTTAAGTAATGCAATATTGAAATTTGATTTTATGAATTCATATGTTTGGATGTCAAAGGAAAGGGGATCTTGAACACAATGATCCCTTAAAACCCTATAGTTTCTTGTGATTCTTAGAAAGGAAAAAATTGTTCCTATGCACAAGTTGTGGTTAGGATTTCTTGCCTGTTGAATGTTGTGTCTGTAAAAAATCTCACAAGAGCTACTAGTTCTGAAGCTGGCACCCCTAATTTTGTTTCAGGACCCTTAAGAAATGATAAATATTCACAAGATCACAGAACTTTTGAAGGGTTTTTTAGAGAACCTAATTTTTCTTCATAAAAACAGTGATAAGGGGGAAACGTTTTTGTGGAAGCGAGCCAAGGGATAATTACATTTAAGGTAAAGGAATGTAAACATTATATTTTTTAATCATTTATCTTTTCGAGCCAAATATGAACGATGGATTCTATTAGAAATTTAGAAATGAATGCTTGTGATTTGGGGTTTTGTTGGCTATAAGACTACATAATTAGGGAAGGGCTTGCTTCATATATCCTTCCCACATGAATCTATCAAATCTAACTCATAGTAGTTTGGCCTTGTGAGCATGATTCCTATTTTTAAAATAATACAATACTTAGAACCTATGATCATCCCTATAAATTTGAATAACTTGCATATCCAAATTTGGTTGAGAATTTAAAGCTGGAGCTGGTTTCTCAGGCACCAACAAATTTTATAGGAGACTACTTTAGCTATTGAAGTTCTGATTAAAATTGAAAAGGGAACATAAAATGCAAGATATATCCACTTTTCTCACTTTGATGTGGATTTTTACATCTACTATACTTTGATTAATATAGTGATGTTGTTGAGTGATGAAATCATGTTTTATATAAACATTGACTATGAAAAGTTTCCTAATTTTGTGCATATTGTAACAACATTGGATATACATCCGACAGATGTAAAAGATGGACTATTTGCATCTCCTGTGGGCTGAAGGTAAACTCACTAAATAATTGTAGGTAAGATATAAACAAGGCCACCCCTTCAAATTATGACCATCTTGTTCACAATTCCAATAATGTTTTAATAATATAGGGTTTTTTGGATTATATATTTTAGGGTTAACTAGGTTCTCAATTAGAGATCGGTGAAGAGGCAAGCCCTTATTTAATGGAAAATGAATTAAATAATAAATCACACAAAGAAGATGATCTAAAGGAACCCAATGATGATGTATCTAGGTTTATTTATTTTGGAAATAATATCCATTTAGGCTCCCCTTAATTAGAGTGAATTATTGATATCACTCCTCCTGACTAATAGGATGTGTCTAATTTTTATATGCTATAGAGGACCAGGCTGATAAATACATTGAATCATGCTCCATAAAAGGGAGATATTCTCATGGTATTTCATTTTTCTCATCATCCCAAATCAGGATTCCCAATCCTTGGAAATATAAGGTGTGTTCTAACAATGGTGGAATAAGTGATCATTAGACATTGGAACATTATGCTTTAGTGGCCAACCCACTAGATGGAACTCCTTCGAATGAGTCTATGATACAAACAATAGTTGGAATATACACACCTAAAGTTGATAATTATTTGGTTGTTAAGTCCTATGCTCATGATCTTATTATATTTAAGGAGGTGTCTTATGGTGCAACACCTAATAAAACCCCCTAGGCCTGCGAATATTATGCGAGTGTGGACCCTGATGCTAATTATAGCACAACATAATTCTCAAGAACTGGTTCACTTAAACCAGTAGATGATGGGTCCTTAATTCATAGTAAATCATCAAATTTTTGTGATGTGAGGTTACATGAACATGATATGTCTCCAAGGAGTTTTTCCATGATAATGTGGTAGATAAATATGCTGTGGAGACTATATCTATTTCTCATGTGGAATATTTGGTTCACATCTAGGCGGTGACCTTTGCTATAGCTGATAGGAAGATAAATTTTTGAAATTAATTGGGCATTAGTATTAGATAGAAGGTTATAGAATACATAATACATGCATCCTAAAATCCAATCACCAATAAAGTTTCTATGATTGAAGCTGACCAATCTACTGATATCCAAAATGATCATCCCCTTTTGAGGAATGTGTATGATTGGAAGGCTAGCATGTCCAAATGTGTGAGGGATGTTTCCTACAAAATTTCTCTTATTTATATAGGAGTCCATTAGTAGAGAAATCTTCATGGAGTAAATTTTAGTTATTTGGGTGCAACGGATTTTGTTGAACCCCCCCTCAGATGAAGGCCACAAGCCATGGCATAGAGAAAAAATTGAAAGAATGGTCGACATTTGTGTGGAAGATCCCCTCCTGGTTGGGGTAGGTGGGGTACTAACCTTACCCATGGAATTTATTTTCATGATTTTTAATGCCTATTTTTCTTCTGATTTTTGGTTCTTTTGAATCTTATTTGTTTTAATTTGGGTTTTCTTTCAATTTGTGACCTCCATCACCTCTTTGTATCTTCCTATTTCAATAAATCCTATAGTTCCTTTGTTCCTTATCCCAGTAATGTTTAAAAAAATATTTATAATTATATAATCTATTATTTGTTTATAATTATATTTATTTATATTCATTTATAATTATAGTTACAAATGCATATTTAAAACTCATTAAATATTTTTATAATTATATAATTTTTTTTAAAAAATTATTAGTGAAAAATTTCTTAATAAAAATGAATAAATTAAATAAATAAATAAATAGTAATAAATATTATATTAATTATATATATTTAAAATCAGATAATTAATACCCTAAGAAATTGTTTAGGAGTGAATCCATTTTTAGGTGAAAATATGTGCTACTTGGATAGCCCTCATCCCACTAAGGAACCCAGCGTATAGAAGGCCCAATGTATGCCCAATGGCTATGCCAACCTATTGGGAGAGCTCACCACATGGTGAGAGAGGAGTGATTAGCTTTCATGATACAACATTACATCATCATGTTGTTTTTAGGCTCACAGGGTGATGGGAGTAATGCATCATTGGTTTGACGTGGCAATGATGGTTATAGGTGTCCTCAGGCATCAATTCGATTTCATTATCGATATAGTGTTGGGGTTTAACAAATAAATATGTGAAGAGAAGATCTCAAAATTTGATGTTGGATGCGAACAAATGTGGTCAACTTTTTATCAACACTAATAAAGCATTGATAAAGGAGAACCATTATCAACCCTTTTATATAAGAATTGATAATGGGTATCCTTTATGAGATCTTTTTATTTATCACTAATAAAATAAATATTTATCATTATTTTTATTTTTCTGCAGATAAAGACCTCCCTTTATCAACACATTTATATTTCTATGATAAAGGTTCCCACTTCTTATTCTATGTTTTGTAGTAGTGTTGGGAATGATTCATGAATATCTTTTATTGATTTTTTCAATGGATGAAACTAATTTTTATGGTGTATGAGGTAACACTCTCATCACATGATTGGTTATGTTGGTAAATTATAATTTTATACCATGGTTATGATTTTAGTGAAAGTACATCATATTTTTTGTTTACTTCATGACGAAAGAAACCTGGAAATGATATTTTCATTTATTTGGATCCCCTTATTGAATATTTTAAGTTCTTTCAGGATACATGTACATCAATATATTATGATAAGAATAAATAATATTTTTTGAGATTCACTTTATTGGGTATGATAAATGATTTCCCTATTTATGGTCATTTTTTGGGAATAACTTTAAAGGTAGGTAAGGGTTTCCAATATGTGAATAAGGTATACACTCACTTAGGTTAAAAAAATTATGATAACTATGTACCATAGACATAAATGTTATTTACCTCAATGAGATCTATATTGATCATGGATGTAAGCATTTGGTGAGGACTTGAAAGATGTTTTTCATGTTATGCAACAATACGTGAAGAACTACATATTATGTTATGGAATGTAATCAATGAATTTGGTAAAATAAATTTTAATTTCATTATAATGATAGTTTAGAAAAAAAACTCAATTTTATTTTGAAGAGCTACATTGTATGAATTTTTCTGGAATTCACTCTCTAGATTTCAGGAATATAAATAAACATGTATGTGATAGTGTAATCTAATCATTACTAAACACATAAGGGATGAACAATGATGGGTTTAAGTCTAGGTTAAATATGATTAAAATTAGCAGCAAGTAAGAGTTGGTTCCAATGAATGAGGGGAAACAAACTTTCATCCTCTGGTAGCTCACACTAAAAGGTTAGATTTTAGTAATGTAGCTTTTCAAATGGTGTAATGATCACTGAGTGGTATTCAACATATAAAAAGAACCATGTATATATGAATTCACTGAAGTTAGTAATATTAATATCACAAATCTATCTTGTTATGATTCAATATTTTTATCCATGGAAATACAATGCATATTTCTAAGAAATATTTGGTACCCAATAACCATGATATGTTTTTCTAAATCAATATCCAGTAAAGGCATTGTCCTAGAAAATTTTATAACAATGAAAAAATAGATTTTCTTAAATTTATATGAATTAGAGATGTTATTCTCACCATAATACTTTTATATCAGGGTTTACTCTATGTTTTATTTGGTAAGATAGATCAATATTTCTGGCCACATACATTTTAGACGGATGTAACATATTGAATACTATATGATAACATTTAAAGGGTACATCAAAAATAGAATACATCTATATGGTTGTGTTGAAGTGAACTATATTATTTAATATTTGATTCAATTATATTCTGAAAAATTATTATATGTGGATATCATTGGTCGTCAAAAATCACACTAATGTAGACACTTCAAAGGTGAAGGACATTCTGGAATAGATGTTTTGAAAATATCCCTCATACGTTGACAATAGGATTTCTAATATTTTTTTCATAACCGTGAAAAGGATTTTCTATACATGAAAACTCATAATTACATTATAAAGAAACTGAATCTAATGTGGGTTGAAGGTTGGATATCAAATACACAACACCAATAGTTTATCTGTAGGTTTTATGACCACATTTATAAAGAGTTATATAAAGATACTAATGCCATATGTGGTAAATTGAAAACGATATCCAAATGACTAAGTGTTTACGTATTACCTTATAATTTCTACCAAATTAATGGTTATACATTCTACATAAAGGAACATGCTAAGTATAATAAAATTCAAAAAAGTGGGTTCACTATCATGGATAAAGTTATACATGCATTGGGTGTCAAATATAGGATCTAATTCATTTGAATATGTATTGCTTTCAAATCATTTAATAAACATGGGATCTTGATAATATATCATTTCTTGAGCTGATTTTATGATATAAATAGGTTGATAATAAGATGGCAGTATAAATAGATGAATGGGTGTTTATAAAAGTGTAGGATATAAGGATAAACCCTTCAAAATGGAATATCATGTAGTGAATATTTTTATTCCCATGATCTTATAAATGAAAGGTGATTTGTTACACTCTTTTCAATGACGTAAAATACATAAACAACTATTAATTCATTGGAGGAAAATTCCTCTACATGGATAATCTAATGTATTTAATATTGTACCTGGTGCAGATGATGACTTGTATATTAGTGGTGACCATAAATATGTAGTTTGGATAATTTATAATGTGGGAAAAACACTTCAACATATTGTGCATGGAAAATTAAAATACATATATTCTATTAAATTGATTTTTAAAATATTATACATATTATAGTCATATGATTTATATTCAATTATAATTTCATGTATTGTGAATTTTTTGTCTAAATTATGATGCAAAAAATCCATATACATCCCATGATTCTACACATATTGATAAAAATACATAAAATGTATTTATCTCTAGTTTTTTTAATTATATTCATTCTCATCATACTTAATTATTACTAAAATTTATTTTAGTTCCAAGAGATGAAAATATTGTTAAATGACCTAAAATACTAAATACATTATATAATTAATTGAAATGTGTTTTTTGAAAATGGTTATATGTAATTTTTATCCTATCATAATATCAATTACTACTTGATTATTTTGTCAAATCCAACCAACACACCATGACCCATTAGTTTCTTATTGCGGTGGTTGGATTTTTCAAAAACTACTTCCTATTTTTGAGATATGATGCCAACATAATTGATTAAACCAATGAGTCATAAAAACATATATGAGACACATTGAAAAATTACTTTTGAAAAAATTAGTGATAGAATATTTCAATAAAAAAAATTACAGTTTGACTTTAATTTTAGATATTTCTGTAAAAAGTATACATCCACTGGAAAAATTTGTAATATTTTTTTGATTTTCAATTCCTCATATTAATTCTTGAAAATGTAATTATCTATAGCTTATTTTATTTATTTTAATTTTAGTCATTGAAATTGTGTGTTTTCAATTTAAATATGATATTTTAATTCAAAAACAAGCATCACATACTTGAAACTAAGAAAAATATCTTGAATTTCAATAAATATAATAGAAAATGATTTTGACTTAATTTATGAAATTTAGGAATAAACTATTCATAATTCTGACTTGCAGTTTAATCAAAATTTCCAAAAGTGTATTTTTTAAATTTTAGTGGTAAATAAGTTCAAAACACACAGAACATGCTCAAAACCAAAAATAAACACACTCATATTATCATGAAATTATATGAAAATGATCATTTATTCATTTATGACAAGTATAATTTAACTAAACATCATTTGGATGCACATGATGGATGGTATGGATGAATTTGTATGTCTTCAATGTAAGAATGCTATTTTTGTTCAAAATGTGGGGCACATACACAGATAAAATGATCTTTTCCTATTGTGAAACATTAAAAAAATTATCATTGATTCATTTTATACCATTAATAATGATCGGAATTTCATTCTAAAGCAAACTGTAAGCAGATTTTCCTAAAGTTAAATTTTCCATTTTAAGTGATAAAATATTTTAGAACAGAAGTTAAATACTAAAAACCGATAAAAAATAATTGAATCATCATGAAACTCTATGATACTGAATAGTGATTCATTTGTGATATATATAAATTCAAAATATATCATTCTAACTTGTGGGGTGGATAGTAGGACTTAAAGTGTTCTTTTTCATTATAAAAATAAAATTTTAGTTCAAAATGTGCATTACATACTCAAAACTAAGAAAAGGTTCTTATATTTTCACGAAACTCAAAGAAAATGATCATCGATTAATATTTTACCTTTTCGAATAAAACAAACATTATTTATATACATTGTGTAGTTGAAAGAAAAAGAGAGTATTTTTTCTATATTAAGTGTTAATTTAGTTCCAAACATGAATCACATACTCAAAACAAAGGAAATATGATTTATTTTTCTCAAAACATGAAAAATTATATTTTATTCATTTTTAATATATAGAAGTAAACCACAAGTTATTCTAATTATCAGGACTGATGATACAACTGAATAATCTTTTTTTCAATATAAAATGATATTTTAGTTAAAAATAGTCATCACATACTCAGAAACGAGAAAACAATTATCAACATTTGGAGGAATTAAGGGAAATTATTATCAATTCATTTATGATCTTTAGGATTGATCCCTTTATCATTCAAAAAAGATTGAAAAATATGATCATGTAGTTGAATAATGATATTTAATTTTTATACGTATTCTATCAATTCTCATTTGTTTCACATTTATTAGTATTTTTATTATACTATAAATGTTTTATTTTTTATTTTTGGTGGTTGTTATAGCACTAATAGTGGTTTTTAGAGGCTGTTGGGGCCTTTCTCAACACAAAAAACATGTTGAGGGAGGGTAACATTATCAGTGTTAAAAATGAAATTGAAAATGAGACATTTATCTGTTTTTTTAGTAATAAGTAAATTACCCACTCTTTTTACATGATTTCTCAATTATTTTCTAGCACCAAGTAATACCTTTTTTAGCACGGAAAATGGATAATCTATTTTAGTAAATATGGTGATGTTTTTTATCCTAATTTTATTTGACATAAAAAGGGATAAGTATTTAGTCATTAACCTATCCTACAATGAAATGGATATGAAATTTTTATGTTAATTTGTGATTATGTTTTTAGTAGAAGCTATATTAATAAATTTAGGTTATGGTGGTTTATATTAATTTTTTCTCTAAGTTGTATAATTGTCTATTCATAATGTTTTTTTATTATTTTAATTTGTTAAAGGGTTTTTTACATTAATTTATTGTTAAATTTTTATAAAAATACCTTCTATGGGACATCGGTAGAACATGTTATATATTAATTTAAATTGAATTGTATATTTTCTCTATAAAATACATGCACCTATAGGCTTTCTTGATCTATAAAAAATAGTGTTTATTTATTAAATTAGGCTTTCTAGAAAAAAAGAGGCCTAATATGGTATTAAGAACATATGTTATTGACACATATTATATTGGTCCACCCATTTTTCATGCTTAATTTAATTTTTTAATATTGGAGGTCTACAATTTGAATCATTATTTTGTTAGGATTTAAAATGATTGGTATTCTAGTGTGACAATAATAACAAGATAACATAAAACAAAAAAAACAAGAAAATAATGACATCAGATGTACGATGGGAAAATCCATCATAATGGGTAAAAAATATGGAAAATACAATGATATAACTATTGGTGATGTGGGCATACTCTCTCTTACCCAGTATTTCAAGGAGAAAAATACATGATATATTTTATCATGAACAGTTATTAAAATAATGCATACACACTCAGAATAATTAAAATGGAGAATATATTGTTGAATTAATGGTGTAACCTAAAAGTGGTCTATATATTTTATATCCATCTCAATTATTTTTGTTTCCTCTTGTTTTTTGGACGATTTGAGGGTTTTATCATCCACCAAACCAACCCCTTCCACCACTTTAACAATATAAGGGGTGGCTATAATCCCAAAAAATAGGGGCGGTCGTTTAGTATTTCAATAAGTTTGGTTCCAAAATATTTTTACATGGATATTTTATTGATATCCAATAACATTTAAAAACACCTTCTTTATAGGTTAAATCATGTTACTCTTATATTTTAAATATCACTCAATATTCTTCAACATATGAACTTATTATATTAAACCTCATTCATCAAGAAATATGTCAAATCTCCTCCATGTGGATTTTTGAAAATCTAAACTTCTTTCTTCCATGACATCTCAAATAAGGTGATATTATAATCTAATTTTATTCATCATGGAATGAAAATTTAGATACTTTTCAATGTAAAAATACCTTTTACCAAAATAAATTGAACCTATTATCTCTTATTCCAGATCTCTACCAGTAATATTTTTATCTAAATCACATTTTTTCTTTCTTATGTATCTACTATGTACTCCACCTCAGTTGTTGATAAGGCCATAATTGACTATAACTTTTAAATATATATTACATATCCTCCAATAATAGTAAAAACATAACTAGTAGAAAATTACATTAGGTAAGAACCACAATTAAAATATGAGTCAACATGGTCAATAATTGTAATCTTTTGTCCTACATAATAAAATATGGTATAAGAGGTCTCCATGATATATAGTCAGATCCTTATCATAATGTTTCAATTCTCTAATCCAAGGCTCATCATGTACCAAATAACTACTACTTATGAATGTTTTTCTTCTAGTATAGTAAAAACAAAAACAAACATGAAACTCCCCACTATTGATGTATACAACACTTTAAACATCTCCATAATATAGACACCCCATCATGGCCTCATCAAAATATATACCTTGAAATAAATGGAAAACTGGGTACATATTGTCTTATAGGATTATATATTGAATCATTTCAATACTTTACCCAAGTATTTATTTTATGATATTCAAGTATTACAGTTATTTATATCTTATTAATCAATATCCTTGATATTTGATTTACAGATAACAATTCCTTCATATCAATATCCCTGTAAAAACTTTCCGTCATCATATATATCTACCCGAAAGGTGCAGGCCCAGGCCGAATGCCCAGTCCCGTAAAAATTTATTAAATAAAAAGATGCAGTGCCAAGTACAAAGATAAGAAAATGAAATTACCTCCAACAACACAGGCAATAAAAAGATGTCAAAAATCTCCAGCACCACCATCCTCCGAGACGTCTGGATCCACCTACTCCCACTCAGAATGTAAGGTATAGTGAGTGAGTATATTGAGATATTGCTCCCTAAGTTGTAACTCTCTTTTAGACAAAGAGTTCCTGGTCATCGACTTGCTTTATCCCTTCTTTAAATTTATTTCTTTTTATTTGTATTTTTTGGAAGAGGACCTGGTAGATAAAGTCTTCGGCATGTTGGAGTAGTCTATCCTTGGCTTCTTCTTTGTTGAAGCAGTTAATGCCCCCATGCTTATATTCCCATGTTTTCCTCAAACAATGTCACTATAAGAGACTTGACGGACACCCCATCATTTTCTTTACCACCACTAGAGACATTTCCCCAGTTTCCATGAGTTTCCATCGATCCCTTGGATCAGTCATTTCCTCCATCCTTTAATGATGCAACCATCAAAGATTTCCTATTGATTTCAATTGGGCTCAGACACTGATTTTTCATTTTGCTCCCTTTTGATTTTACTTCCTCATCCACTGCAACCTCCATAGGCATCAGTTGATCTGATTCCATGTGGGTGGGATCGTCCTCCATCAATTTTCCAACCATCTTTCCCGGCCCAAATCTGCCTGTAGTGGGTTAGACCGAGCACCTTCCGCATCTCCTGTGCCAGTTTGAAGTTCTTATGCTCCGTCCAGCACTGAAAATTGATTCATAGAGCAAAACTCTGATCCAGAATTTACAATAAATGAATCAGCAGCCTCTGTACCTCCTGATATACCAAGTCTGTGGCCCATGAAGTGAATATGCTTACACGCATCACCAGCATCAATAGAGTGATTACTCTGCGCCGCAACACCATCATACACCTACACCATTGACCCTTGTTCACCAAACAGAGAGTTAAGAACCCGATCATTCCTTACCGATCAAAAACTGCTGCAACAAAAGGCCCTGACTTCTCTATAGATGCATTCTTCATAGCTCCCAATGAACCTATGTAACCCGGTCCAGAAGGGACAGTCATAGAGGGAGGGTCATCCTGCTTCATACCTTCATTGACATGACCTGGAGACTTCTTTACTTGATGATGATGATTAGCCTCATCCAAATAATCATGAGCTTTATGCACCACTGATAGATATCCCTCCCCATCAACCTGCTTATTCGCAACCATAGCATTTCTTACCCCACCAAACATAACCGGGGCCACATGAAAAGCATTTGAAGCACCAGGTTAAACAAGACACTCCTGAGTTTCTTTCTTATGAAAAATAGAAAAATCATGCCCCTTTTTGAAACAGAAGGAGCATAAGTTGATCCAAGAATCATAGTATATGGGTTGATCATACCTTTATTCCCCCTCAATGACATCCCACACCATCTCTGAAGGAGGTTGGGATAGTTCCATTTCAACACAAAACCTTACGACACTAGGATTCTTCAAGGTAGCCATCCGCTGATCAAGACACAGGAAATGACCAATAGAATTCCCAATTGAGCTTAACAGCGCTGTATTTTGGAAAGGTAAAGGAAAACCAGGGAGATTAATCCAAATCGCTGAGGTAGAAGAATCACGGTTTATGTGAAAATAAAAAAACCAATGAAGAAGGTGAAATCGAGAACCTTGAACAGAATTTTATATATCTAATTATTACTGTATCCTACAAGAAACATGTAATATGAGTATAATATAAGAATTTTAAGATCATAATAATCTGATCCATTTAAATAATATATATATCTAAATAATGTTTATTCAATCTAATGCACATGAAATTAGAATCAAATCTTCTGTACCAACACCTTTGAACCTATTTGAGACCATATAGATATGTTTCAAAACTTGAAAATAAACCCATTTTTTACATCTTATACAAAACATATTTACCATAACATATAGATTTATTCATCAATATCACCATGGAGAAATTTTATATTCATAATTGGATACTCAGGATGTAAATTGCATGTAAAAAATGCAATGACATGTGTCATTACAGGTTGGAAATTCCCAGGTAAATTAATACATTTCCATTGGTGGATGATTATTTAGAATCGGATCTTGGGATATTAATCAGAGGACTTGAATTCCCATAAATTTACTTCTTAATAAATAATTATGTATTTATAGATGTTTGGGGTTCAAGAGTGATAATGTATGATTTCAAAAGTGTTCCTTTTGGAGTCAGTGACTTTAGAAAGTATACATAGGATGAAACATTGTTTCATTCCTTGAATTGTCATGTTCATTCCCTTTAGTGGGTATGTCTTGAATTTTCATGATATAATATAATGAAACATCCTTAATCATTACATAATCATTATTTTTAATTCTATATTTCATTTTCATACATTTTAGCATCTTTATGGGGTTGATTTTATGATAATTATTCCATCAAACGTATATAAATAAATATTAAATCACATATTGGAAAATTATACATAGTATTTTTTTATATCAAAAAATTAACTTTGATGATGTAAAAAGTTTTACTTTCTAGTAATTTCATCACAATTTTTATATTATACTATTACTTGTCCCAACTCATCCTTGAAACCGCATTAAAATAATTTTAAAATGTGGTATGAGCAAAAAAAAGTTCAGTAAGTGACATATAAAAATAAATAAAGAAACAAGATAGTTTATTTATACTTATAAAATATTTTTATTTTTTAGAATATAAGATTGGGATTCAAATAAACATTTTATTTCCCATGAAAACAAATTTTCTACCCATTTTTTTAACAAAAATTTTCAAAAGAAATCTAAAAGGTAAAATAAATCTTATTAAAATTCCTTTGAAATCATGAAACTTTTATAAAAAAAAATTCAAAAAAACTATCCATTTTCACCCATGAATAGTAGATTGTACATTCCTATAAACCTAAGATCATGAGTAATAACATGGGAGAACAACATAAATAACATGTTATAATATAATCATTGAAACATTGGAAATGTGCTAGAAAAAGAAAACATAGCATAAGAATAAGTTAGGGGTAACTAACTTGGAAAAATTAAATGGGAGATAGAGTCCCATAGTAGATTAATTTTACTCCCTAATCCCATACATAACAGTTTATGAGACAAAATATTTACCCAATTCAATAGAGAACAATATGGGAGAACCCATCATAACATGGTCATGGTTATGTGGGCCACAAAAAGGAAATCAATCATAAAAAACAAAAGAATTACCCTTTGTAAGAATATAGTTTTCATAATCTAGCATCATATCATAGTCAGAATAGATTTCTTGAAGAATGCATTTGATAAATGATCATAAGTTTTGAAATACCCCACTAAAGTAAGGGATAATAAGATAGGTATATATGTGAGAAACATATATATATATATATATATATTTATATATATATATATAATTTAGAAAAATTACATAACATTAAAGAGATAAAAAAGTGAGTTAAAGAGATAATGATTGTAACCCGACAAAAAGGGTTGTTTAGACTGATCCATTACACCCATATGAAAAAACATTTTCAGATATCAAAATATCCATTCCACATAAAACAATTTTTGAAAATAATTAGAAAAAGGGAAATAATGTTTTCTTTGATGAAAACAAGGAATATTTTAATTAAATAAAAATATCGAATAATGGTTTTGATTTTTGGAAATTCGGTTCATGTTTTATATGTTACAATAAAACACTTCTTTTTTTCATTTGTAATGAATTCAAAAACATTCCGTTTAAAATATATAAAAATATTGATTTTGAAAAACATTGGAATTGTCAAAAGATACATAAAATTAATTTTATAATTAATTATTTCTATATAATTAAATTAATGAAATAGTTTTAACAATATGGACATGGAAGTGAAATATTTATAAAATATATCATTAAAACTATTAAAATGAGGTTTTAAAATGTAAGGGTCCCTTACATAAAACAATTAAAAAATACTTTTAAAAAACATTGTAAATGAAGCCAAGTAGGGTAATAAATGTCCTTTATAATCCATTTAATCATAATTAAATATGTTCGTGAATATTTTAGAAGAACATGAACATGTGTGAAAAGGAGTTTGAAGGAAAACATTAAAATATTATTTTTTAAAAGAAAGTCTCTTACCTTGAGATCAACTCGTCACATGATTTATTTATCTTCTTGAAAAAAACATAATTTAATCTTAAATCATTAAATACATATTTTAATTTTATTATCCCTTTTATTTTATTTATTATCATTTTATATTCTATTACTTAATCATTTATGTTCAAGAAATACATTTGGATTATATTCGGCCCAAAAGTCCAAAATAACCGTGGTAGGTTGACTACGTTCAATGAGGTAATTATATTATAATCTCTAGAATAATAATTATGAAATATTTATAATATTTATATATCAATTATTCACATAAAAACAACCTTGAGATATGGTGATGAAAAATGAACAATGTTATAACTATGCAGACGGTATGTCATACGTACACATGGATAACGTTTCCCTTTTCCAATGAACATGGTAAAAAGAAGGTAACAGTTATTTTAAATTTATATAATTATAATTGTATCATAAATATTATAGTATTTCTTTAAATTCACTTATATATACCATCCATGATATGAAATAATGAAAAATAAATTACATCGCTTCGTGGTGGTTGTAATCCACATGTACGCACAAACAACATTATCATCTATCAATGAATGGAAAGGTAAAAATATATATGATATATTACATTAATATTCTGATAATTTTTTCATTAATATCATATATATATATACATTAAATCCATCATCATAAATATTTTTGACAAGTGAATATGAAAAATGAATTACATTGGTTTGTGAGGTGGTGATCCGCCATACACGAGAACAATTGGTTTGTTTCCCATTTGATGGAAGGCGAGATGGATATAGATTTTTAAATTAACATAATAATATATCAGTATATTTTATATAGTTATGTTATTATATCATAATTTTTGTTGAATATTTTAAGTAGGTAGAATAAGAAATAAAAAAAACGCTCATTTTGGAATGATACCTATTCTTCATACAACCTCTTATAGGTTGCAATAAAATCCTTCAGAGGTAGTTTTTTAAAACAAACAATTCCCTTAGGACTTGTTTATAGAAGTAAGAAATGTATCTATTTAGGTACTATAAGAATCAAATGGTTCTTCAAGTGCAAATAAAAGAGTATTGTATGATCCTTTTTATAAGTGAGGGGAGAGACACTCTTAGACTTTCTTAAAATATTAAATTAATATAAATAAATCTACATGTAAAAAATAATCCAAATAGATATATTTCAAATATGGGATGATTATGGGTCTAAATAATATCCTAATATAACATTTGGACATGTCAAGATTATGTTTTTACCATTATCTATTTCTTTTAACCAGATTTAATCATTTTCAGCAATTACCATGATAATAAAGTTATTACTCTTTAGGTGTCAAGATAGTTCTATAAAAGTAAAAGTTTCAAATAAATGGACCACGATGGATATTTTTCAACCATAAACCTTTCACTATAAAAAATATAATTTTTTTTGTATTTTTAAATCATTTAATAAAATTTTATTTATTATAAATAATCATTAATGTCATTTTTGTTACAATTAATTTAATTTGGAATAGATAACAACATGATATAAATGTAATTAAAATTTGATCCTTTAAAACATAAATGATATATTAAATCTATCTTTACATTTTCTAGAAAATAATTATTCATTAGATTTATAATACTATTAATATTTTTAAAATAGTTTATTTTATTTTTATATTAATTGAAAAAATACAGTGTCAGTATTGCGTAACTATATAATGAAAATATTTCATTTCTAAATATTATAAATATTTTACAATAATAAAAAATCATTTATCATTAAAATTAATATTTATAACTTAACATATATAGTTTTTAACCCACACAAAAAATATTATAGTTATTAAAAGCAAGAAAGTGATATTTTTGTCATTATCTTATACATAAATAATAGGAAGGTTAAAATCAAAGGAATATGGAAATATGTGGACATATAATGAATAATTTTGTGGAATTTTTCAAACTCCACTTGTAAAATTGGATAAATTCAACTATTAGTGTCTATTTTTAGTCCTTAGCTTATTATTTCTAACTTTAATTACTCGATTTACCCTTACTATGGTGATAATTATTTACTATTATTAATATACATAGTTGATTAATAGAAAAGGGTTATATTTAAAAAAATACACATCTAAGTGAAAAACAGGGAATCTATTTTCATTATTAAATTCACATTAGAGGAAAATTTTAATTTAAAATTAGATACACAAGACGCGAGGAAAAATCATATTTCATAAAATTCATTTTTAAGTAAAAAATATTTTTATACTATATCCAAGTATGAAATCCATTAAAGAGACCATAATTATATTATTTTTAATAAAAATTAACTAAAGATATTTTAAACCTAATTCAAAATAGAATTTTACATCGTAAATACCTAAAAATATTAAACATTTATCAATAAAAATGAGTGTTTTTAATATTCATTAAAAAAGAAAACATTTGATAAAAATATCAGAATTTTATCATAAAATAATTTTATAGGAGGATTAAAAAAATTATATTCAATTTTTAAATTAAAATCCAAAAAATTCCAAAAAAATTATTATAATACCTTTTTCATGAAAAGAAAAAAAATACATTTTTTAAGAGAACATATCTATTGAAGTTCGTGTTGTAGCCTAGTGGTAAAAACAACCTTATAATCCTAAATATAAAACCATAAACCAATCCAAGACACCAATAACTTTATGAGTGCTTCAAGATGCTAGAAGTTGGCCATGGTGTGGGTGGAATTAGGACATAGAGGTGTTATTGAGGTCGGGTGCTATGATGTTGTTGGATGTCCATGAAGTTATTGCAGACAATCCTCAATGGGAACACCAGTGTGAATGAAATGGAAATAGAGGATGGTGGAACTTGATGACCCACATTGAGAGATATATAAGGGGTTATGTCTAATGTCTTCATCGTCAATGGTGGAAATCCATGATGACAGTATCATGTGACAGTGATGGTAGTGAGACAAGTCGATAAACTCTGATTATTGTCTCGGAGGTTCTGATAGAAGCGATCCATCATCAGTATGAGGGTTTGATCAGTGGATTCACGATCAAGTGACATTATTAGTGTTGATCCTAGTGGGAGTTTTTCATTCCAAATATCTCCATGGGGATGAACCTAGAGGGGGGAAATTTAAGCCTATAGGGAAAACGATCCGTATAATAAAATGGATTGGGAATGATGAGAGGTTATGGATTTCATAATTAGTACTAGGAACCATGATATTTTGAAAGGAAAAGTACTAGTTAGTCAAAAAAAATTGATGAAAATATTAGGGTATAAAAGTTAATGGGATAGGGTAGGGGTTGGTTTTGTGTCTGGTCTTTAGGCCTTTGATTCATGTTTGGGCCTTGATCCTTAGGCCTATGGGTCATGTAAAGGATTACCTCTAAAACCTATTTTAAAAGGGGGTTATAAATAATTAAAAAATATCTACGGTTTTCAGCAATTTGGAAAAATGAAAACATATCTTTTATGAATAAAACAACTTTTCTGAAAATTGAGTTATTGGTTACAACGAATTTATCAATACATTTATATTGAGTAGGAACATTATATATATTTCATTAACTAGTTAATCCTATCCATAACCACCAATTTAATTGAAAGGTTATAACATCCATATTTAAATAATAATATTTTAAGGTTCATTTAGGATAACGTTTTTATGTCATATACTCTATTGAACATAATTTTCATTTTTAAATTTTTAAGGGTGTTATACATGAAATTAGGTTTCACCCCATGAACTACTCCAGGATTATAGTTTGGGTATTTTAAAATAAGGGGATTGGTCAAGAACCACCTTATTTACTTCACTTGATTTTCTTACATATTTTTGGATGCATATGAAGGCTTTTTTCCTCCATGATATCCTCCAACCCCATTTTCTTACTGATCAAAGCTCTATTTTTTGCGAAATATTTCTCTTTGTGGCTCATATCCCTTATTATTTCTTTATGTTTCAATTAAATTTTATTTATTCTTAATTAATTTATCTTGTCCTGGATTTTTATTTCAGAATCAAGTGATAACTCAACCAGATCTAGGTGGAATTTTCCATGAATGATGGGGATTTTGATCAGTTTGGGGAGAGGATATATCATAACGAAGAATGTATTCTATTGATAGGAATTTAATTGATGTTATATACCTTAGTATTTTATTCTATAATTTTTCTTCAAATTTATATGGATCTACCCCCATATCATGAAATTAAATAGGGGTTTAGTGACATATATTTATATGTGTTCTAAGAGTGACTAGTCTCTGTTGGACAGTCTTGTGGAAATGGTATGTCACCATATTGATTTCACCAAGTGATTATAATTTAATTGTATTAAATTGGCCTTAGATTTTTTATATCATGATAGGGACTATGCCCGAAATGATTGCATAGGAGTGTTTCTGACCTTCTAAATATGGTTGGATATTACTCCAACCAAGAAGCAATACCAGGTGAATCTTTTGAAAAATATATCATTCACTGTTTTTTGTGATTTTCTTCAAATAATTTAGTTAATTATAATTTTTTTCTAATTAATTAAATAGGAATGACTAGGCCTAAGTTAGGAACTCATTGTGATTAATATATCCTGAATAGACATAGAAAGACTTGGAATTTTTTTTTTATTTTCATGAATGGGAGTTGACTTCATATTGAGGTAGGTGGTCCTATATACTCTACCATGTGGTATTATAATTATTTAATTTACTAGTGATATAAGGTTTTACACCTTGGTTGAATGAACCTTAATTCATAAATTTGACCTTAATAACATGAAATGATTAATTTTCTAATGATCCTCATGTCTAAAATAATTAAAGACCCATGCCTAACGTAACTGAACAAGGTACCAAGGGCTAGAATGGAGTCTTGTGCACTGGCTTGATGTTGGCTGCCGATTGCTCAGCATTGTTCACTAATGAGTTAAATACACAACATGGACCCCTATGGATGTGTATTTGTATTACATGGTACCTAGTTCCCATGAAACCCATTCTTGAGTTTAATCTCAGGTGTGTGCATGTGTAGCTCGTGTGACATATGATTGAGTTTGACCCCATGTGTGTGTGTTTGTATCATGTGGGACCCATTTCTTAATGTTTTATCACATGTGAGTATTAATAGATACTAATACTCTCTACTGACATGATATGACCCTAGATATATGTGTCTGGTATGATGAAAGTGTTTATGTGTATTGTTTTGGTCTATGTTATATTGTTATCATTCTAGGCATGGTACCAAAGTGAATGGTGGACTCATTACGGATCTTTGGCACTAGAGGGGGTGGGGTCTAAAATGAAACATCTTCTGACATGATGACATGACATAGTTCGACGATGGGGTATGATTCCCTTGTGAGGATTGGACAAGGGGAATATTGGTCTTCAATGACCCAAACCAAGAGGTATCTGTGGAGATATGGAATGATAGAATTATGTGGATAGACATGTTGATTTTGTCCAAGATATAGGGTAGGATTAACATATATGTATTAACCTATATCTTTGGTCCTATAATGATTCTGAGAATCCTTATGGATAGATCATCTACATATGATGTTCGCATGGCCTTTGAAGTATTCTTTCAGAATATAGATGAAGCAGGTATGGTCAGGGTTCGTGGAATCTTGGTTAGCATATTAATTCTCTGCATATAAATGATTATTATTTTCTCATACATTGGTAATTATTTATTAATCTTGCATAGTTTATGTACTATTTATCAACTTTCTCTTATGACCTCATCATATGCACATACACTGCATTTAACCAGTTATATAATCGACCGCGTTGATGGTGCTCTACCATGTTATACTCTCATCCTACTTGGGTGGCCATGAAACATGGGTAACCAAGTATCCCTTACTCATTAAGGGTATTGGTTGGGTTTAAGTGAAAAGTTTATTTTTTTATTTTTTTACTTTTTTAATATTTTTTATGTGATTATCCTAAAGGGATATCGATGTATTTGTATTTAGTTTGGAGTTTAGTTTTCGACATTAATTTATTATAGATTGTTTGTTTATTGAATTTTTGGTACACTTATTATATATCAATATGTGTTTGGATATTTATCTATTATTGGGTACTCTGATTGAAGGTAAACTCTCAACTTGATTCAGTTTATACCCTCACTACTAATCAGAAGATTCATGCATACTGAGAGGCAATCCTAAGGTTTTGTGTCCCACCATCTTGTACTTAATGATTCAAGTTGGGGTGTTACAACACACATCACCAAAACTGCATGAACAACCATCAATTTAACAAATGAAGAAAATATTTCATAGAAATAAATACCTTCCTTCATAAAATAGCTTTTTACAACAGGCCACACATGGTATCTTTCAACTTGTTCTTTTCCATCCATATTGATCTTAAATACCCATTTCTTCAAATGGGATTTGTTCTATGTGGTAAGGGAAAAAAATAACAAGTATTCTTATTTTACTAGGAATCTAGTTTATCCTACATAACCTAAATCCATAATGATATATTAACACTTTGGTTCAAACTCATAAAAAAATATTCCTATCTATCCCCTATCAACATAAAAATATATTATATTACTCTTGGAAAAGAAATCTGAGTCCTATATTGGTTCTCTTTTATCCTGAGTTAACTACATGGTCTACACTCAACTAGTAATTGATTATCACGTTATTATAAAAGTTTAGTTAAAACAAGTTCTTTCTTTGGTTTACTTTCCACCTAGACCATTTTTGTTTATCTATTTTCTTTCTAAAAAACTTCATAAATCATCATATACAGCATGTATTTAGTAAAAACGACATCCTTGTTTATGATTTGTTCATTAGAAGTAGGTTACCACAAATTAAACCCCATCAAACCATTAGTATATCCCAAGAAGAAACAATTATTAGGTCTTAAATACAACTTCAATATTTCTTAGATTTTATATATTGAATATTATAGACTTACAAAATAATGTAAAAAAGATTTTATTGATCCAAATAACTATCAGTATGTTCAGATCAATCTCTACTAATGAGATATATTTATCACATAAAAGGCAGTCTACACAGATTCTACTAATAATGTCCTGGAAACTCTTGTAATATTTAAAATTTCCTTGGTTTTATCCAATTAGGTTTTTTCATACACTCTACCACTCCAATCTATTGAGGAGTTAACATCACTGTGATCTATCTATTAATTCCTCATCATTGAAAAAATTATCAAACTTCTCACTTATATATTCTCTATGATTTTTTCTTCCCAAAAACATTATCTTTATTCTAGATTCAAGATCCTTCTATGATATTAATTTTTCGAAGACTTCATAATCATCTCCCTTATACATAACTAGGTACACCAATCATCTCTAGAAATAATCATCAATGAATGACAAAAAATAACATTATCTTACCAGGGATATAATTAGTTCTTTCCAAATGTCATAATGGGTAATATCTAAGATCTCATTGATCCTTTTAATTGATGTTCTAAACATCAACCTGTATTTATTTGTTGAAATAAAATTAAAACAAAAAATATTAAGTATTACTTTGTAATCCCATTGAAAAAAATGATGAATAGTGAAAATATTTAAACATTATTCAGACACATGTCCAATATTTTCATGCAAAGGCACCATCAATTCTTCTCTCAAAATAGTTGATGTGACAACTATTTTTAAATAGTTGTATATTTAATCTAGAATAATATGCAAGTTATTTGAGATCTTCTCTTCTGTTATCATAATAAGTTTGTTATTCAAAATATTTAATACTTCTTTCATGATGTTAGTTTTTCACCTAATGTCATCAAATTTTCCAAAAGGAAATATGTTCTTATTTAGACCCTTTACATGAAATATTACATGAATGATACAGACCTTACAATTATAAATATTCAATTTTATGGTACCAAATATTATGGAGAGGTTCATACTGATCAAATAAATTCCTCAAAGTTGTTATGTTCCATTTTCCTCTTTAGTTGATTATCACTTCACTATTGAGGTGTTTCCCATGTCTAATAGTTTGTGTAAATTACATTACTAGTATATCATAATTTTAAATATTGTTCATTATATCTACTTGATAGTTATTTACACCACTCTTATTATTGAATTAGTATTTCTTGTAATTACCCTTATTGACACAATTATTACATATGACACTATTATTCGTACTCATTGAGTTATAACTTTAAGGATTATGACACCCACTAGAACCATGATTGTAACACCCCAAGGTTTTAAAAATAAATTGAAATGAATGAAACTTTGTTTTAAGTAGATATTAATAACTAGATTTTATACAAAAAATTTCCACTTATATGTTTTGATTTTTAAAAAACAGTCATCTAAAATTGTGATCAGAAAGTTATTTGGAGTCATATAAGACAAACATGTTTTTTTGGTGAATAGGTGCATACCCATATTAATAGTAATAGGAAAATTAATATGGCCTAAATGAATAGTAGATTTTATTATTATTTTATTTTCATAAGTAACTAAGATAATGTCAACTTGATTAATATCTCAAGGTGTTAAAAATGAGTTATATATTTAAAATAGTTATTTTTGAATTACTTTTGATTTTATTTAAAAATTAAATTAATAGTATTTAGAAACTTATTTTCAAAAAATACAGTTAATTTTTTAATTATATGCATCAAAAAATGGTTAGGGTGATTTTTTGGGATTTTTCTAAAATTCATGAATTTTTTTATGAATAGTGAAATACAGTAAAATAATGTATATTCAAATTATCTATTAAATACACAATTTATGACATAATAAGTGATTTAAGCCCACTTATTTAGTAATAACATTCAATTATTACTATTTGGTATCACATGAACTAAGACTATTCATTGTTTTGAGCAAAAATATTATAATAATGATTAAAATAATGTAAAATACCTCCTCCCCTCCACTATTAATACCAACCTCGTTCCCTTATTCCCCACACACCTCACAAGACTTGATCCTTTCCAACGTTCTACCCAATACTCATACCATGACCCTTCCACATGTCCATGTCCTTATTGTCTCACCAAAAGGCCAAACCTGAGGGCCTTAAGAAGGATCTCAAAGAGAATAGATCAAGAGGTAAACATCCAATTTTGTTTTCTTTCGTTCCTTTTAATTTTCATTTATATTATTCGTATTTCCTCACATACACTTATTAAAGATGAAAGAATGATTAATAATATTAAATATTCTTTATTTCATATTATTTATGGAAGAATCACCATTATACTTCTTCTCCTCCCCCACATATTCAAAAAAATAAAACATCGTTCGTGATTTGTTGATTTACAGACCAAGTGTACAATGTGATTTCAATTTTTTTACATCTTTCAAGACAGTTAATGAAATAATTTTTATGATTGAACTAGATTATAGTTTAATTGATACATCATATCTAATTTTATGCAATAATTGTTTACAAATTTTAGTAATTTATAAAACAAAAGGAGTTCATTGCGATCGAAGAATCACCCAAATGACCTAAACAAATATCAATAATGTTTTAACTTATGAATCATCCTATTGTCAGAATGAAAAATGATAAATGGTATTTTTTATAATTCTTTAAATGTTTAAATACCACTCCATTCCAATTCTGATGTTTCACTTCCAATCAAATAGAATATCCATCATGAACCGATCATGGAAATCTTGTAAAGAACGCACCCAAAATAATGCAAGGAACAAAATACTAATAATTAATGGGTAAAATGACCTAATGAAATGATCATATAAGGTATTATGAAGATTAATATGCCTATTTATAATGTTAATAATACTCTTTTGACCATTGTACTAGAGGTTTAATCAATTTTTAAGTATGACTATCCTAAGGTAAAAACATTCATAAACCAAATTGAATGGTTGTACTAGAGGTTTAATCAATTTTTGTTATTATTTTATTTCCATTTAGTAAACTATATGGAAAACTGATTGATCTCAACATGGGTGATGTGGGTATATACACTCTATCACAATTAAAAAGAGAAAAATACTAGTAATATTATCTCTTTAATAGTTATAGAAACACATCACAAAAACCTTAAATAACTAAAAAGGAAAACTAATTCTTGATTTGATGTTGAACCTAGAGAAGATCACTGCATTTGTTAAGAATCCAAGACACGTATGTTACCCTTTCCCAATTGAATGGTTGTTAGGGTTTTTACACTGATGATAACAACCCTTAATTTTTACTATTGAAAGAGAATGGAATTCTATAAATCTAGAGAAAATATATTGGTGACACCTGAATCAATCAAATAGGGTGGTTCTGTCATGTTTCACCAATAAAAAAATTGATTATTAGTTTTTTGGTGATATTGGAAACTTATTAGGGGTTTTTTCTATATTTCTTGTCTTTTAAAATTAGTAAGATTCATATTCAGTTTTTTTAAACCTTTTTGTTTTTAATATTTTTCAAATCAGTTTGATTTCTGGATCTCAAAAATCTATATAAATGGAACTACTCTATTTATGATATTCAAATACCGAAAATGGAAAAACAAAATTTTCAAAATAAAGACATAACATAAGGGAGCTCATAGTCATGGTTGGATATCCCATTAACTTATGGGAGACCATTATATTAAAGTTACGTTACATATAATTTGTCTATTAATAACACATATTTTATTTGGATAAAATAAATTCACTACACATTCGTGAGAGTCATAGAAATATTTGTGGTTTAAAGTTATTGGTTTTTAAGAAAATACATTTTTTGTTGTTTTCTATTTTTGAAAACACATATCATGTATTTTAAAATGATATGGTAAATTATATATGATTCTAAAACACATTCGTAACATTGTTAAGATAAATTTAAAAATATTTTCTATGAATTGTAAAAATTATATTTTTTTAAAATGTTCACATTCCAATATTATATAATCAACCTCATTTTTCATGCATTATATATAAAATATAATAAACATGATAAAGAGAAATGATACCTTAATTTTCATGACACAAAATATAAAATATATTTTTTTAACAAATAATAATATCAATTAAAATGTACAATTTAATAAAAACAACTTAAAAATATAAAATAAATGTGGGAATTATGATAATATTCAGAAACTATCTAAAAACTGAACATAGGAACATAATTTGAAACATAAATTTTATTTTTATCATCCTACAATACATTTTTATGCTTCATTTACATATTGTTAGTACTTCTTTCATGCTCCACTATAAAAAAATATTTCACACACATTTATTTAGAATCATTTTCATTGAAGGATTCTACATGTAAAATAGTTCTTTCCAAATTCAAAGTTCCATTGTAATAGGAGGTTTCATTTAAATTCTTTATTACCAATTTGAGAAGAGATTTTTATATGGAGGTATACCAATAAGTTTCATCGATTTGATGAATTTTTTTTATTTAATCATCCTTTTTTGGTTGTTAGGGGTCTATTGGAGTGAGCTAGAGGTTCCCCATAGCCACACTCCTATATATGGGGCAAAAAACACATTCTTTAAATACTAGTTTTGATACAAAGTTAGATGAAAATATATTTATTTTATATCTTTTTTCTAATATAAAATTTACATATCACAAATAATATACAATACTAAGAATGAAATGTTTAGTTTTAGTGAGGATCATATATATAAGAAAATTATTTTATGATAATTTTGAACCATTGCCCAAAATAAAATAACACTAGACTCCCTTATAAAATCCTTATAGGTTATACACATCTACATTACCTGGGAAATGCAAACATAAGAGAAGAATTATCTCAAACTCAATGTAAGGTAAAAATCATCAATATGTCATCAATGGTTATATCATATTTTTATTAAATAACATGAGTACGGGAGGAATATATTATTAAAAAACAATTAAAAATATTTATTTATAATTCAGGATATGAGGAACTGTAATCTAAAACAAATAAACAAATGTCACGGTAAAAGAGTGTGAGACAAAATGTATTATCTAATGGTCATAATCAAAGACATATTGAACATATTGCAAGACATTGAAATATAGGATGATAAAAAATTATGGAATAAATATAATAATATAAAATAATGTGAATGAGGCTTCCTATATCATGTTTATCCAAAAAACATGTGAAAAAATATTGTTGCATTAGGATCACACCAAAATATTGTGACCAAATATTCCTGTATCACATTCACACATAAAATATGTGAATAAATCTTTCAACATCATGTTCATGAAAAAAAATTGTGAAAAAAAATCCCAAATCAAGTTTACACAACAAAATTGTGAACAAAGACCCCCACATAATGTTCACATTAAAATTCATCATCTCTTCTGATACGAGAACATAACTAGTGAATTGGTGGAAATATAAGATCTGACCATCCAATCATCCATATACATGTCTCTTACTAAAAAATAATTATTATTCATATCCTCAAGAACCCATGGAATGAAAAATGGGTTTAAAATTATTTCCTGATATTATCATCATAATCAGCCTCAAGAATGTAAATTGTTGATACCCAATATTTAACTATTCGAAAGAGTATCTTATAAGTACATTTATATAGTCATTCATTAAAATTAATTTCAAAAGAAAAAAAATCATTATTGAAAAATAGTGAAATGAAAGATAAATCATAAGAGTGCTTTAGGAATTGCTTTTACCTTTGGAGTAACATTGGAAGTTACAATATCATTGAAAAGTCATTTTTTAAAATGAAGTGAATTTTTTTTACAAATATTTAATTTTAAAAATAAATTTACATATTAGATTATTTAATATTAAATATGCATATCAAAAAAGGGAAGGTATTTTTTTGTTGAAAATTAAAATTTTGAAAATAATCTTAAATAATGGAGCATTGAAAAGACAAAAAGATTTCAAAAAAATAGGGTCAAAAGTCAGGAAAATATCTTCCTTTTAAAAATAATATTCAATAATATATCATTGGTATTATATAAATTTAATCAAAAATAAATAACGAGTTGATGAAAAAAATTGGTTTTTAAAAGATGGAAAAACATTTGAATATTTTAACATACATTTATTAAAAACTCACATCATAAAAAGAGTAAAAAAATACATTTTAAAAGATTATAAGGTAAATAGGAAGTTAGTATAGGAAAAAAATTGTGATTCCGAATATAAAGAAGAACATTGGAGGAAAATAGAAATATGAAAAGGAGAGAAAATCGTCATTAAAGAGGATGAGAATTATTTTAAACAATCATATGCTTTGAAAAATAAATTTATCCTTATAATTGTTTGAATTTAAAATTATCTTTTCCCTAAAGGTAGAATGAATTATATATTCATCGTAAGACAAAATAAAACTATCTTGAAATAATTTTTTAAAACATTAATAATTATTAATCATGAAAAGTATTTGAGTTAGGTAGAACCCCATACAGTAACAATAATGTAAAAATAAAAAGAACATAAGATAAATACCGTGAAATTGTTGTTAATATATCATGAAGTCAAAGGTATTCATTATACATTACGTAAATGGGGAAATTAATTAACCATAAAAAATTGGTGATGTACATTATCATACATGTATCATGGATTTAAAAATGAGACAAAGAAACACTTACAACAATGGTATGCGTTAATTCAAAATCCATTTAAATAAGGAACATGATATGAATATTTAAAACCCATGAACTAAATTAATATTTTTAAAAGGAATCCATTAATTTAAAATCACATCACATCGATTATATAATGGAACAAAATATTAAATATATATCAATAAATTAAATTCAAGACAAAAAAACTCTTACCATAGCTCATATCTTCCACCAAATGATTGATTATCCTATATAAAAAATTAAAAAATATTAATCAACATTTTAAGAACCTTACACATATAAATAAAATTTTATAAACATCATTTATAATTAATATATATATGTATATTAGTTATTTATTGTCTATTTTCAATATTGATTGTGAGTAATTTTGATAGTTTTGAACAAGTTTCATAATAGCCAATTTCTTATTCATTCATATAAAAAAGCTCGTAATTATCATATCATAAAATGTACATGAATTTATGATTTATAATTATTTATATTTTTATAATTTCATTCTACTGGAGTTTTGGTTATGATCCTTAGTGTTGAAATCATATATGAGCATGTTTTAGTGATTTTAAAAAAAATTGGCATTGGTATATTAATTAATGAGTCTAATATTAATTTTATAATTATAGTAAAACTAATTATTTACTTATTTATGTCATATATTATCAATAATTATATTTTCATAGTCATATTTTATGTTATATTACTGTATTGTTAAAGTAGGGGTTAGACAGACCCAAACACAAAAATACGATAATTAATGGATGAGTAAGGTTATGAAAGTGATTTACTTTAGAATAATATAATTATTATAGAATAATAATGATATTTTTAAATATATTTAAGTTGTTTAATAATATTTTATTAGGTTTTAATATAAATAAGATAATCTAGTTAATAATTATATATATTACTTCATGATGGTGGTAGACCGCATGGACACATGAATAAATTTTTCATTTTTCATAATTGAAATTGAGAAATAATATTAATTACTATTAACATAGAAAAATAAAATTAAATATTTAAATTAATGATTTCATTATATAAGGAATATTATTATTATGTTTGATAATGTAAAATTGAAAATAAAATAGATTTTGGAAAGATTATTACTCAAGATGAGGACATGAGTCTTCTATTTGATGGATCATTGTAAATGTATGTATTAATATAAATTGATTTAAACATTAGATAAATTAAGTGGAAATGTTTTCTATGGTATGGAAATAGTATAAATTTTCAATTGGTTACCAAAATTTGATAGTGGCCTTGATGGGGTAGTGAGAGGCCCATTTTATAAATAATGAGAATGAAGTTTTAGAAATTATTTTACCTTAATATAAATAGAGTAAATGATTTACATGTTAGGATGACTTAAAAATAAGGAATAATGGATTGGATGTATTATGAAAAGATTTTCTAAATGAAATTCCATTTTATTGAGTAAATTACATATAGTTATGGAAAACACATGCGCTAATTTGGTTGTTTTGATGGTATATAGCCTATTAGATTTAAAATCTTGGTAATCATCATAAATATTCATAATGTAATTTTTTATGGAGACCATTAGTATTATTATATAGTAGGGGTGCTGATAAATTTTAATTGAAACAAAAAAGAAATTGATGGGCTCTACAATCTGGGTCGTACGCTTTGAAGCCCAACTATTAGAGCTTCCAAGGGAGATACAACCAATGGGATTTTCACTTGAACAAGCCCATGTTGAGATGAAATTATTGAAGAAAAAAAACATTTTCTGGTTAATGATATTGAGATAAAAACTGAAACAATGTTTTCCAAACCACCCCAATAAAACCCCACCATCACACACCTTACCCTTGGGGTGTACGTTGGTGTAATAAATGGTTATATATCGGGACCCTTTTAGAGTTATTTATTATATTTTTATTTTTATTATAATAATGATTAAATATATACCTTTTAATTATTGAAATTTTATATGAATTGATTAAAATTATATTTTTATACGAAGAAACCAAAATTGTATTTTTGGAAAACATACATTTTAAATTAAAACATCCTTTTTATAAATTAAATATTTTTTAATAAGATTTACATTCATATATAATTCTTATTAAATAATATTTATTTAAAAATTGTAATATAATTTATGAAATATATATTAATCATTACAATTATTATTTTAAATCCATTATTTTTCAACATATGTTGAAATGCCTGGATCGGTTGTGATCACTGAGAGGGGAGGGGTGAATCAGTGATAACTTTTTCTTTTTATGAATTGTTCCCTTTGGATTATCAATTCAACCTCTGCAGCTGGTTAAAGCCTAGATCTACTCTTTTAGTGGTGCAGTAATAATGAGAGCATAGAACACAGAGATTTACAAGGTTCGGTACAAAGACCTACTCCTTGCCGTGTTGGTTACACCCCCCAACACGGATTCTTCACTATGCCAAAAGATGATTACACAGTAATTGGTTATACCCCCCAATTACAAGTTGGTTAAACCCCCCAACTCCACAACATCATCTTCATCATGGCTCCACTTCACTTCTTCAAAGGTGTTGTTCAAAACTTCAAGTAGCTTCAACAGTCTTCAAAAGATCTCGTTGGTCTTGCTCACCAAAAAACCAATCACTTAGAATGATCAGTTATTTTGCATTCACACACTTAAGTGTGTACTCCTCTTCTTCTTATGGTTTTTCACTCTTTTTCACTTGTGCACACATACACAACTCATTTTGAATGTACTAAAATGGGTACAAGACGAACCTTGGCCTCTTCCTTTCTTTGCACACTCACAAGCCTCGGGCTTTTCACTTCACACACACTCAAGGTGTGTTCTTCACTTTGCACACAAGGTGCAAGCCTCCTCACTTGCTAAGCACACTCATGCAAGCCTACGGCCTTCTTCCTTCATTGCACACACACAGGATACGGCCTCGGGTTCTCTTGAATTCAAATAACCCATAGGGTCCTCTTACTCCATTTGCACACACACATTCAAAGTGTGAACTCCACTGTTCTTCAAGAGCCGCGAAAGCACAATGGGTGCAAGGGCCGTGCAAGGGTGCGGCCAACCTCTTCCTTCACAACTGCCGCGCAAGTGATTACTGCGCAGGGGGCCGCAGTGCACCAAGGGGACGCGCAAGTTCGCGCTGCTCACCCTCCTTCCTGTTGCGCAAAGGATAGCGCGCAGGGGGTCACTTTCGGGACTTGGGTGGCACCAAGAACAACAGCCGCGCATGGTAGTTGCGCGGTGGCTCTTTCTCCGCGAGGCAGAAGGCTCTCGCGGATCACAAATTTTTCAGCAACACTCCTCGAGGGATCGGCCTCATTTTTATAGGCAGAGGAGAACAAATGGATTCCGCGGAATTCAACATATGAATGCCCGATAAAAGTGGCGTTTTGAAAACTTCAAACACGGGCCGAGAATCTCGTTCTTTCTCTCTGCACAATGCGGACTTCCTCTCCTTCTCCTTTATCCATGTGCAAGCATTCTCGAACGCATTCATGGCCTCTTTGATACTTGTCCATGCATAGCACGAACACAAGAACCCTCGGAAACTCCGTTTGCCTCGGCTTAAGTCCAAAATCCTCCATTCATCATGTGCATGCATATTTTATTGCATGGTTGTGTTCAGTAGGGCCATACGAGCTCAAGGGTGGCTTTAGCTCGTTCGGAGGTGGCTGGTAACTCGAAATACGTCGTCGGGGAGCCTCTGGTTCAGCGGCTGCTCGCGGGTGGCCTTCGGGCGAGCTCAAGGAAGAGGACGGACGAGGAGCCGTCGGATCAGACGATCAGATAATCTCAGACGGCCTGGATTAGATCATCTTGCCGCGGATCAGATGTGCGGCTTAGATCGTCCGCGCGATCAATCGTGCGGCCGGGATTCGCTCCCGGTGAAATTTCCGCATCCCACATCGAAACGGCGAGCGGATTTTCCGCGCTTTATCACCCTGGCGCTCTCCACCACACCTCAGTTGAACTTCTCCCCTCCCAGTGCCGCCCCGCACCGGGTTCTCTCGGCGGGCGCGCTCTGCGCCCACCTATGCTCTCTGGGGGCGCGCTTCTAGCGCCCACCATGCACTCTTGACACTCTTGGGGGCGCGCTCCTACGCCCCTGCCGCACTCCTTCGGGCGTGCCCCAGGCGCCCATGTGGTGTCTTGGGTGTGCGCCCTGCCGCCCTGGGCTCGCCCCACGGGTTCCCCCATGTGTGTGGTGCCTAGCGCCCATGCCTTGGGGTTGAACCCTCAAGGTGTCCATGGCTGGCCATATTTTTTGGCAAAGGCATGAATAAGACTTTGTCAAATACAAAGTTCTATGAGTATAAGCCAAATTCCAAGTGCCATTAAAGCCATTTCTTCTCCACTTCTTCTATTCTTCTTCTTAAGAATTCCATTACTTCTCCTCTTATGATCTTCACTTAAGATATGGAATTCAAAAGGTTCATCATCAACTGAAGCTCCTGAATCACATAATTATTCAATGTTTCTTCATTGATCCAATCAGAGATCACGTTGGATCTTCTTCTAATTCACATGCACTAAGAGTATAGTGCATGGACTTCATTAACTCACTTCATCCACTTAGGAGATGTGGATGGATCCCATTCACTTCCTCATGCATTGTCAATACAATGCATGGTCTTCTAAAGCTTGTTGTGACATTGTATCCAGTTGATACAAGTTCTTGGAACTTAAAGACCAGTTCAACAATCATCTGATGTAATGCTTCCTCAATCATCAATCTTCAAGATGTACTTCATCAGATGGCACACGAAGACAAGTTATTGACAACAAATGCAATCACTTCACTTGGGCACAACAATCTCCTCCTTTGTATTTGGTTGTCAATACTCCTAAGCACACTTAGAGAATGTCGTGTGCCTGATGATTTCTCCCCCTTATTGGCCAACAAATGCAAAGGGATGAATGGAAACCATACTCAGAATATAGAGCTTATGCAACCTGCACATCTTTAACTGCCAATGCTCCCCCTCAGGGGATGCACTCATCTCCTTCAATTCCCTGCATGTCAGTACAAGAATACAAAAAGTTAGGGAATAAGGAGGGACCTTCTTCTTCCTCAAGTTAGAGGAGAAGGCTGAACATGAAGATTCAGCCTTAGCTCAGCAACTTTTTCTGTAGGCATAGCTTGTATCCATTGTTCAACTGCTTCAGCCACTGTGTGAGGTTCAACTTGAGAAACCCGTGCACTCTGATCTTCCAATATCAACATTCTTCTAGTTCTTACTGAGGAGTGTGGTTCTCCCAGGACATTTTCTGTGTCAGTATGTTTCTTCAATTGGTTGTATGTCCTTCCACTTTTATTACCTTCCTCTTAATCACTGGTGTATTCAGATTTGATCTCAATTTGAAATAGGTTTCCAGTGGTTCTTCTTCCTTGAGTGATGATCTGTCCATCCTTCAAGCTCTTGATGATGCATGAATCTTTCTTGAACAGTACTTCATGACCATCATCACATAACTGACTTACACTCAGCAGGTTGTGTTTCAATCCTTC
Organism: Viscum album; assembly: GCA_963277665.1. Lineage (NCBI taxonomy): Eukaryota > Viridiplantae > Streptophyta > Magnoliopsida > Santalales > Viscaceae > Viscum > Viscum album. The sequence continues at coordinate 200,684,077 of OY728119.1, read as the reverse complement.
GACAAATAACACATCATTGGATTTTAGATTTGTTGTTTCAACCAGTGCCTTTCCAACTCCCTTGATTTTTATAGAACAATTATTTCCAACCACCACAGTTCCTCCTTCATGACTTTCTATGTTGTTTAGAATTTTTATATCACCAGTCATGTGTGATGAGCATCCACTATCAAGAATCCATGACTTGTTTCTGCTGCTGGCTTTTGGAGCAACTTCAGCAAAGCATGTGATTTCTTCATTGGTTTCCTGAATGCCTTTCCCTTTCATGTCTTTGACTTTTTGTTCGGGAAGAGTAGTCATACATTTATCAGCTCTATGACCTTGTTGGTCACATCTTCCACAAGCTTCACTTAGGCAGTCAAATGTGTTCTGAATTGGAGGTTTTGATACTTTCTGCACAACACTCTGGGTTTCAGGATGTCTCCCCCTTGACTCATGCCTCATTCTTGGAAGAGACATGTTATACCAGCATGCATAGGCCTTATGACCAAACACACCACAACACCAGCAGTAGCCTCTAAACTTTGACCTTTTCCGCTGATAAGAGTCATGTTGTAATTTCCTGTCCAAGATTTGAGTAGTCCTTCCTGAGGATTTAATTTCTTCCACTGAAGATGATTTTGAACAGGTTTGTTTATGACATGTTTGTCTCAATTTTATCTTTGAACCTGCATAGTTAGAAATAACAGATGTAAATTGAGATTTACTGAGTAGTGAGTCGACCTGCCTCAGAGCACCATTGTGAGATGATTCTTCCTTGACCTCAACAGCCTTGTTAAAGTCTTCTCTCATCTTTTTCAAGTTATTTTGTGCTTCAACCCACTTGGACTGTGTTACTGATTGTTCTTATTCTTTGAGGTGAAGTTTCTCCTCAAGATCTTTTGCTATCTTATCCAGCTCAACTATCTTCAGTTTGTGTCTCTTGATTTCATCAATGTACATTGTCCCTTTCTTCATACATTCTTCCAACTCCTCAGTCATCCTTTTGGTTTCCTTTTGTAACAATCTCTTCTCTTTCTTGAGTTTAGTGTTCTGTTCAAGGCAAGCCACTAGTTCATCTTTCAACATGTGTTCGAGCTCTGTTCATTCATTTTCATCATCTTCACTGCTGCATGTGTCAAACCCTTTTTCCACATGAGCCATAAAATTCGTTTCTTCTTCTGATTGACTGGCTGAAGTGAAGTCTGATTCTTCCTCTCTGCTAACATAGCTTCTTCTTTCACCTGGAACAAACCTTTTCTTTCTTGCACCAGATATGTTTCTTTCTCTTGGGTATCTACTCCATTTCTTATTTTTTGACTTATCTTCTTCAACTTCCGGAGCACTAGATCTTTTCTCGGGACAGTTAGCAGCAAAGTGTCCGATGTTATTGCAATTGAAACACCTCGATGGTAATTTCCCTTTTCCCCTGAATTTAGTTTTTCCAAACCATTTAGATAAAATAGAAATAACCTTGTTGAGATCTTCATCCTTTTCTTCATTGTCCGACTCATTTGATCCTAAGACTTCGTCATCTCTTATCTTGAGTTGTCTCATGGCCTCGAAAGCCATCTCATCCTTGATCTTCTTTTTGAATACTGGAATCTTCCTCATTTCATATGTAATGAGAATTTTGTGAAGTTAATCAAGAGAGAGATCATCTCTGTCTTCTAGTGCAGAGACTTTGGGATCAAACCTGTCAGGAAAGTTTCTCATTAGTTTTTTAACAATAGTTGAGTCCTCCAACTTTTCTCCAAAGCCTCGAATGTTACTGACAATTTCATTGACTCTTGTAAAATAATCGTCAATACTTTCTTCTTCTCCCATCTTAATATCTTCAAACCGACTTCTCCAAATTTGTAATTTAGCTTCCTTGACTTTCATGTTGCCTTCATAACTACTCTCCAATTTGTCCCAGATTTCTTTGGCCTTCTTGAGTCCCATGACATTTGTGTAAACCTTTTTTGAGAGAGACATAAGAATGGCATTTTGAGCTTTACCATCAACTTCCATATTTCTTTTCTCAGCAGGTGACAAAGCAGCTTCATCAGCATGAGGAGGGAATCCAAATAAGGCTGCATTTCTAACTTCAAGGCCGAGAGATAGAAGGTAGGGTAACATCCGATTCTTCCAGCTGTGGTAATTCTTTCCATCGAATGTAGGGACACCCCTACTATTAACAGAATTCAGATTGTCCATCTTTTCAGAAGTAGATCCTTACAGAGGGAACCTCCCTTTGATACCACTTGAAATGCCTGGATCGGTTGTGATCACTGAGAGGGGAGGGGTGAATCAGTGATAACTTTTTCTTTTTATGAATTGTTCCCTTTGGATTATCAATTCAACCTCTGCAGCTGGTTAAATCCTAGATCTACTCTTTTAGTGGTGCAGTAATAATGAGAGCACAGAACACAGAGATTTACAAGGTTCGGTACGAAGACCTACTCCTTGCCGTGTTGGTTACACCCCCCAACACGGATTCTTCACTATGCCAAAAGATGATTACACAGTAATTGGTTATACCCCCCAATTACAAGTTGGTTAAACCCCCCAACTCCACAACATCATCTTCATCATGGCTCCACTTCACTTCTTCAAAGGTGTTGTTCAAAACTTCAAGTAGCTTCAACAGTCTTCAAAATATCTCGTTGGTCTTGCTCACCAAAAAACCAATCACTTAGAATGATCAGTTCTTTTGCATTCACACACTTAAGTGTGTACTCCTCTTCTTCTTGTGGTTTGTCACTCTTTTTCACTTGTGCACACATACACAACTCATTTTGAATGTACTCAAATGGGTACAAGCCGAACCTCGGCCTCTTCCTTTCTTTGCACACTCACAAGCCTCGGGATTTTCACTTCACACACACTCAAGGTGTGTTCTTCACTTTGCACACAAGGTGCAAGCCTCCTCACTTGCTAAGCACACTCATGCAAGCCTACGGCCTTCTTCCTTCATTGCACACACACAGGATACGGCCTCAGGTTCTCTTGAATGCAAATAACCCGTAGGGTCCTCTTACTCCATTTGCACACACACATTCAAAGTGTGAACTCCACTGTTCTTCAAGAGCCGCGCAAGCACAATGGGTGCAAGGGTCGTGCAAGGGTGCGGCCAACCTCTTCCTTCACAACTGCCGCACAAGTGCTTACTGCGCAGGGGGGCACGGTGCACCGAGGGGGCGCGCAAGTTCGCGCTGCTCACCCTCCTTCCTGTCGCGCAAGGGATAGCGCGCAGGGGGTCACTTTCGGGCCTCGGGTGGCACCGAGAACAACAGCCGCGCAAGGTAGTTGCGCGGTGGCTCTTTCATCGCGAGGCAGAAGGCTCTCGCGGATCACAAATTTTTCAGCAACACTCCTCGAGGGCTCGGCCTCATTTTTATAGGCAGAGGAGAACAAATGGATTCCGCGGAATTCAACATATGAATGCCCGATAAAAGTGGCGTTTTGAAAACTTCAAACGCGGGCCGAGAATCTCGTTCTTTCTCTCTGCACAACGCGGACTTCCTCTCCTTCTCCTTTATCCACGTGCAAGCATTCTCGAACGCATGCATGGCCTCTTTGATACTTGTCCATGCATAGCACGAACACAAGAAGCCTCGGCAACTCCGTTTGCCTCGGCTTAAGTCAAAAATCCTCCATTCATCATGTGAATGCATATTTTATTGCATGGTTGTGTTCAGTAGGGCCATACGAGCTCAAGGGTGGCTTTAGCTCGTTCGGAGGTGGCTGGTAACTCGAAATACGTCGTCGGGGAGCCTCTGGTTCAGCGGCTGCTCGCGGGTGGCCTTCGGGCGAGCTCAAGGAAGAGGACGGACGGGGATCCGTCGGATCAGACGATCAGATAATCTCGGACGGCCTGGATTAGATAATCTCGTCGTGGATCAGATGTGCGGCTTAGATCGTCCGCGCGATCAATCGTGCGGCTGGGATTCTCTCCCGGTGAAATTTCCGTGTCCCACATCGAAACGGCGAGCGGATTTTCCGCGCTTTATCACCCTGGCGCTCTCCACCACACCTCAGTTGAACTTCTCCCCTCCCGGTGCCGCCCCGCACCGGGTTCTCTCTGCGGGCGCGCTCTGCGCCCACCTATGCTCTCTGCGGGTGTGCTTCTAGCGCCCACCATGCACTCTTGACACTCTTGGGGGCGCGCTCCTACGCCCCTGCCGCGCTCCTTCGGGCGTGCCCCAGGCGCCCATGCGGTGTCTTGGGTGTGCGCCCTGCCACCCTGGGCTCGCCCCACGGGTTCCCCCATGTGTGTGGTGCCTAGCGCCCATGCCTTGGGGTTGAACCCTCAAGGTGTCCATGGCTGGCCATATTTTTTGGCAAAGGCATGAATAAGACTTTGTCAAATACAAAGTTCTATGAGTATAAGCCAAATTCCAAGTGCCATTCAAGCCATTTCTTCTCCACTTCTTCTATTCTTCTTCTTAAGAATTCCATTACTTCTCCTCTTATGATCTTCACTTAAGATATGGAATTCAAAAGGTTCATCATCAACTGAAGCTCCTGAATCACATAATTATTCAATGTTTCTTCATTGATCCAATCAGAGATCACGTTGGATCTTCTTCTAATTCACATGCACTAAGAGGATAGTGCATGGACTTCATTAACTCACTTCATCCACTTAGGAGATGTGGATGGATCCCATTCACTTCCTCATGCATTTTCAATACAATGCATGGTCTTCTAAAGCTTGTTGTGACATTGTATCCAGTTGATACAAGTTCTTGGAACTTAAAGACCAGTTCAACAACCATCTGATGTAATGCTTCCTCAATCATCAATCTTCAAGATGTACTTCATCAGATGGCACACGAAGACAAGTTATTGACAACAAATGCAATCACTTCACTTGGGCACAACATATGTGAATTTTTATACAAAATTGATAATTCTAATATATAAAATATTATTTTGATAAAAAATATTATTTTTCAAATCCAAATGGAAAAATTATAGAATTGTGAATTCTTCAAAAAAATTATAGACATAATAATTCTTGAGTAAAAATTAAATACAATAGAAATATTTGTCATGTATTATGGAATTATAATTTTTCAATAGTTATATAATAAATGATTTAAATTACATATTTGAACAAATATATATTTTCCTTTTAGAATAATTATTTTTTGAATTTATTTAACTAATTTTATATTTCTTTAATTAATCCACCAAATCCTATATTATATTTTTAGGTTCTGATATCTAATCTTTATAAAATTAACTCACTTCCACATAAAAAATGTTGTTATTTTACTATTGTCGGTTGTCGACATTAAATAATATTGAAAATCCATCCTATTTGAGAGAAACCATGGAATAAACCATGGTAATGTTTGTCGTTTTGGTTATTTTATCTTATACAGTCCGAAACCAATGTTTATAAATTAATAATGAAATATCCTCTCTTTTTCTATAAACACCCAACCAGCCCCCACTCCACTTCACTCAAAATCCATTAAGCATAACTTTTCACACTCTATACCCTTCTAAATACCTCCCAATGTGTTTCTATCCTCTTACAAAGATCCTCTCAATATTTCTGAAGATCCCTCTTATGTTATGGGATTCTCTCCTTGACTTCTTTACTCAATCACAATCTGTATAGTATTCTATATGATTTCCAATTTTTAATATTAGAATGTGTTTCTGAACCAAAATTTTACTCTCGTTATGATTTCCATGTAATTAGACACCACCATTCACTCTTGCTAAACCCTTCCATGAATCATTATGTACACCCTTTAGAATGTCTAAATTATCCATTGATTTTCTATGTTAAATACTTTTATTGTGCATACCCATACATGTCTATACTAAACGGTATTCAACTAAATGAACCTTCCCTTCATTTTTTTGGGACTTCTAGGTATATAACACACACTTGTTAATTATTGGATCAAAAGTGTTGAAATCCACCATTATGTTTTATGATCAATGTGGAACATGAACTCATATACATGATATAAAAGTTACGGGTGGGCCAAATTTTACATAGCCCTCCAATGAATTGCATAATGTTTTTATCTCATGTGATTCCATTTTTTGTTCATGAGAGGTTATACTAAGTACCTTGTGTTAAGATTTTGTAACAATTATCCTTAAAGTTTGATTATGGGGTCATATTTTATATTGATTTCAAATTATGATGGTGCATTGATGTTATCATCTTATATCATGATTCGATGTCCATTTTTATGATTATAACACTTTTTATGTCTCCTTTATATTCCTATTCACTAAAATGTATTTATTTCAACATTTTATGCTTTCATTATTCATTTACTGATATTTATAGGTCACCCTTTTCTTATCTATGTCCCTAGGTTATCGTGTGTAGTGTTGGAATAAAAATTTAATAAAAGGCAATGTTATATTTTTTTTATATAACGTTATTATAACAATGTTTTATAATTACCCAAATACACTAGGCCTTGCGATCTTTTGGGATTGTATCATGTGTGAATATAATAAATAAATAATAATATAAAGAAATTATAATTCATGGTTTATCATAGTATAGATATGTTTTTTTCTATTCCCACATAAAGCACTCAATTATAAACATGTTTTTTAACATGTTAAGAATGTTAACCCTTTGGTTAACCCTTGTTACCCTTTTTAATTTTACAATGATTACTAGTTCTTACCTAAGTAATTTATCCTTTATGAAAGAATAAAATGTTTCTTATTACATAATATTTACCCTCTACATCCAAAATTTAAATCCATTTTTTATATTAACTTTCTAAAAGTGATGAAAATTAATTTTAAATTAATAATTGTATAACATATTAAAATATATTTTTGAGAAAAATAATGCATAATTTCTACGAAGAAAAATATAGTCTTGAAAATTAAATTTTATGTTTTAAAATATATAATTTTACTTATAACACATATATTTCGATAGGAAATAGGTTTTATCCATTTTAGATAATTCTAATATCATAATGATGTCATTAATTTCATGGTATTTTTTTTATTAGTATATTTCACTATTAGCCTAAAAATCAATCTTCTTAGAAAAATACAAGCAATTCATACATTGATAATTTTGACATTCTTAGAGAGTGAAAAATATTCCTTACATAAAATTCAAATTCTAAAACATATAAATTTAATTTTGAAATAAAAAAAATTATGTAAACTAATTTTATTGAAATATTTCCTTTTGAAACTATGTGTGTTCTTAATCCTATGTTTTATGAATTTTTAATCTATTAAAATCTTTTTTTTGAGTTTTCATTATTATGAAATTTTCTTCATAATATACATCTAATATATTGCATCTCATTTATTTCTAGTTTTTCATGTGGCACAACCTATCGAACACATTATTTATATTTACAGGTTAGATATATAGATTAATATTTGGTTATTAAATTCTCTTTCCCCCACCTTTAAATAAATTTTGTCTTAATATTTTTAATTATCGTTCACTAATAAAATAAGTAAAGGGATACATATAAAAATAAAGGCATATTTTCTACCATTATATGAACATGAAAATATTAGATACAAGAAGACTCATCCTTTCTTATATAATCTAAATGTAATGACATATATCCTTTATCGCAACAATTTATACCAAATATGCTCTCTTAGTTGGTTATAGGAGTTTTTAGGGACATATCTTTAATATTTTAGATTTAATGATCCTGTTTAAAAAAAATAATTCCGAACTTGTAATGATATTATCCAATAAATGTATAATAAATGATATTGTGAATATGATAACTCAATAATAATATTTCTTCACTAATTACAACTTCATTTTAAACTGTAATAATTTAAATTTAAATATGGTATTATTGATTCCAATTATAACTCCATTAGTTTATCCTAGGATTTCCATGGTAGTGTTTTTATTATGATTTCCATCGTAATATAGAGGTGTGCTCAAATCCTTCAAAATAGCTCATAAAGATAATGTTATTAACCAAATCATATCCATTAAGAGTGTTTATCAATATTTGTAATATTAGGATTATTCAATATGCATTGATTGAAGATCAATTTGGTACTCAAAAAATATTTATCAAGGTGATTACCCCTAGGTGAATCTACCCCATAACCAAATCCACTTTCCATTATCCAGAAAATGATTTATTTTCTACGAAAACCAAATATTCAAAATTTTACCAAAATTCCAGAATGTTATCATATGAATCGAATCATTTATAGGGTTTTTACTAAATTAAACTTATCCTTATACCTAAAATAAATAAATAAACCATAAAAAAAACTAAACCATGCTATAATTATAACTGAGGGACGCTAGACCCATATTCTCGGATCTGGTGCTATAAAAACATTCATTAAAAACTGGAATTGAAACAAACAGAGATGAACTTATATTTATTTTACATCATTTACATAAGATAAACATTACATTTAACAAATAATATAGAATCTAAAGATGTAACTATTTAGTTTCATTGAAGTTCAATTACACAAAAGTCTTATTTTATGATACCTGATAATGTTTCTCTATAATTGAACCACATTAGAATTATCACAGTTTATATTCATATTCAAACCCCAGGGATTGGAAATATAAAAAGTGGGTGAGTTTAAATGCTTAGTAAGGGGGAAAATAATCAACATGTCATCAAGGGTTAGATCATAATAATATAAGAAAAAATGATTAGGGGAGAAACATCTTATTAAAAATAGGGACAATAGAATTTCTTCTCATGTCGTGATATAATGTTATATAATCTCAAATAAACAAACATATGCTACAATAAATGAGTGGGAAATAGTAAGAATGAGTCCAATGGAATAATAATAGGCATATATAAAATATTGCATGGCATTGAAACATATCTAGATAAGGTATTATAGTAAAAATATAAGTATTGAAAATATTGTGATAAAAGTTTACCACATTATGTTCAAATGAAAAACTTATAAAAATTCTGCCAATATCATGTTCACATAAAAAATGACGAATAAATATACCAACATTATGTTCACACATGAAAAATGAGAACAAAGTAACCTATACCATGTTCACACAAAAAACTTGTGAACAAATCTTCTGACATCATATTCACAAAAAAAACATATGAACTAAGATTTATGTATCACATTCATGAAACAATTCATCATCTCATGTGATATGAATCCATTATCAATGCATTATGGGGGAATATAGGACCCCAATAGTTAATCTTACATACATATTTTTTACACTCAAAACCAATCATTTATTGAATCGTAAATAACCCATGAAGAGGAAAATGGGTTACATACCATATCTAAAAGGTATCACCAAAATACGCATTAAGATTATAAATGGATAGTATTCAAAATTCAATCACTCCAAAATAGTATTTTAAAATATCATTTAGTTCATGTTTTGTTTATAATGATTTTGATGTAAATAATGCCTTTATATATTAATACAAAAAATTAAGTATAATCATAAAAAAAATTATAAAACACTGTAACCATTGGAATAAAAGATAAAATTGTGGTCACTTGGAAAATCTTTTTTCAAAATGGAAAAGTGAAAACTTTTGAAAGACCAGTAGTTTTTTAAAATAAATTTCAATATTAGAGCCTTGAAAAAAATCAATAAGGTGATGTTAAAACATGTCACAACCACCTACTCACAAATATACCACAATGACGGGATAGAGATAGTGACTACGTAGGTCATACCTCTAGTAGGCCTTAGGATGGTGACTAGTACTAAGTTTATAACAAACATACATGTGTGAGGCAATACCCTCTAAGTGAAACATATAGAAGAGATAGATAATAAGGATACACCAAGAAACACCTGCCCATATATATATATAATGAAATGAAATGTTCAACATGAAATTCCCTACAACACTACAACAACTAAAAGGGTAACTAAATGTACCAAAATGGTAGAGTATAGTGATCATGAACCATAACAGCTTCTGATAAAAACAAGAGCTAGTAATATCCAACCTAATCTCTAAACTTCTACACCTGAACTAAAAATGAGTTTATATAAATTTAGGGTAGAATTATAGTATACATATTAGGATCCTCTTCAAATCCCCTCTTTCAAAATATAAATAATGCTTTCTAAAGAACACTGAAAATAGTTAAACTAACTCATCATTTAAATAGGTATACAGTATCCCTAGCCTCACCATAGAAAACTCTCACCGTGTATTGAATTAAATAGAAAATATAATATAATAATGAAACATCAAGGTACCCTTCTCATGCTTCCGCACTAGTTTCCCGCTCTTCCCCAAAGTTTTACTTCTTGATCCATCTCTCTCCAAAAGTAATCTTCCCCTAAAACACCTAGGCTAGGTTTCACAACATGTACCATGTGAATCACACCATCACACCATACCATACACATATCCTTATATAGTAACCAAGTAGTTTTTTGAGGCACCATATCCTATATAACGTATTTCAATCATATGGTACTATACCTTATGCCATTTCTTCCCATAAATCTTGTATGTACCTGAAGCCAACACATTATATACATGTCATACCTATAATAATCCTTTGGATACTATATATGGTAATACATGTGTTTGAAATAACTATAACTCATCACATACCTCTACACATGTATATGAGGAAACTAACCATGATGAATACCTACACATGTAACTACCATGTGAAGTGAGCGAGCCTAGAAGGGGAAGTCATCCATCCATCTTCCCACCATGATGTTGGGGAAAACGCCCTCCCATTTTCCATTTGGTGGAAGTCTCCCTAACTGACATTGGTGTGGTAGCATATGAAATCATAAAATATAGAGGATATAATATATCACACAACCACACTATGGGAATAACATATTCTTAGACTCAATGATATCTAATGTCACTGAGACTCCTATCTTCTACTATTAAGACCATATATTCTATAAACTCACACGCATTTAAAATAGCTACATCAAATTAATTATTCTGTTTTTATCATTTAATCTCGTTAATTAATTAACTACCCATTAATAATCCATTAATATTTATTCAAATTTAATTAAATTAACTTAATAATTATAGTGAAGTCCATACCATCCTGGCATAATCCAAACTGAGGACTCAGTTTATCCAGATTAAGAGCTTTTATAATTTGTATTCCATCAACCCCACTACCATGGGTTATGAATTATTTATTAATTATTTGCATAATTTCATATCCATGTACACTAAGAAGACAATAATAATCTACCACCACGAGGAAACATCCAACCAAGCATATCCAGCTGCCACAAGCATTAGGGAAACAATGCAAAGATAACAAGAAACTCAACCATCATCCATTAAATATATTTACAAGTGTGTTTACCATATCCTGATATCACATAAATGAAAAAGCCCATATTTGACCCATTCCATCTTCTTTGGTGTCATCCCAAACACCCACATGCAAATCTCAATGCATCTCATCATCAGCGGCATCAAATTCTACCACATCATCCAAGCCCCCCTTCCACATATCACATCTGTCATCTTAGGATCACATCACATTCGAGCCTCCCCAACCCATATCACATCATCCATACTATACTCCTACATACATGGTTCAGATCACATGCTCATATCTAGATCATGTTACAGAATTAGTAGGAAACAGTCAAGTATAACAACCAGGAAACCCAACCCTCAAAATAAGGCACACCTTTCACTTGAAAACAAGGTCTCACAGATCAAAAAAAGTATTCAACACTCTCAAGAAGATGGGGAAATTAGTCCTGTGAAATAAAATTTTACAAATAACCAGTTCTTACTCGATATTTATTTTACCGAATCATTAATCATAAGTCCCAAATATAGGCAACCTACGATATTAATATAAAACAATATATTAAAGAAAAAAAGGCTCTTGGCATTTATTCTAGTGTTAATGATCCTAAAGGAGAAACATTCAAAATTAACATTCCATTTATCATTATCAATAATAATTATATTGATTCAGGTTCATTAACCCAATATATTATCGCATGTAATAACTAATTCATTTAAACATGCACTCATGCATCAATTTTACCAACATCAAATTAAAACAAACATCGAATTGAAAATATTCCTCTTATTTAATTATTCTTAACCCAATTAATAATTAATTAGTTATTATTTATGTTAATTACCAAATTGAATATAAAAATAAAATCATAATGACATACCGACAAAAAATAGCTTAGATATCACAAAATCTAGAAAATAATATGGGAAACTACTATCATGATACAAAAAAACAACATCGACATCTGAATGAAACCAATTTATCTAATCAAGATAAATAATTATTAGGTAAACTTAACCTCCATAAAAATTTATAATTTATGATAATTTTAGGATTGCCTACAAACTAAATAGAATCAATTAACACCCACCCTCAAAGACTTCGATGTTCTTTACACAATAACATACCAACATTTCAAATCCCTATCACCACTAATATAATAATATAAACCCATCCAAGGAAACTATAGAACAACCAAACCAAAAAATGGAAATCCCATTAGAAACCTGGGAGATCAAGCGCCATCATATCAAAATTAGAATGAGAGTAATATTTGATTGAATGAGAAAAAACTATAAGAAATGGAGTTAGAACTCACCATGGATCACCACAGATCTAAGATGGAAGGCCAAGAAACAATCCTTGATGATGGAATCTCAAAACACCAAAGAAATTTCTTCTGAATCACTAGGAATTTGAGATAAGATATTGGGTTTTGGAAAAAATGAGGCACCCTACTGATTATAAACTGTGTTTCATAGGGAATTTTCATGACTTGTAAAATATATACATCATGTAAATGTTGAGTTTCATATCTAGAAAAAAATGTGTATCCTGGAACGATTTTACCCTAAAGTGTTCGACATCTTGAATCACACTATGATCCATCCTTAATAAGTTCTGAAGTGAAAATACATGATGATAAAGTCCATTACACATCGTGTATTCTCCCAGTTTATAGCTTTTAGCTATCAAAACCCTCCAGTCTCCCTCCAAGCCTTCTCCAAGAACAAAAATCCGAAGAATCATGCATGGAGTTGGACTACATTGATCATGGACTTCATATTATAAACCTCTTAAAATAATTAACCTCAAGAATCCCAAAATAAAATGAGATAGTATGAAAAAAGGGGTCTTGTAAAAAACCACCCATTGAGATACCTCTCAAGGATCTCGTCATCATAGGATCTCAACAACCTCACTCATTGGAAACAAGATAAAAACAAGAAACAAAAACTACAATCTTATAACACTAACTTGGGGTAGATACAACTCAAATTAGAGTAATGACACAACATGAAATAGGTGGAAACATATTATTAACCAAAAAGGTAAACATATGCAAAAGAAAAGTGTTACAAGATGAAGGATAAACATAAAATAGCTTAGGGTACAGAGTGAGTTTCTAGGAATCACATTCCCATGTACTCTCCTCCACTCCACTAGGTCACCACAAAAAACGAACCAAGGATACATGATACCCAAGAAACACCTTCTCCAAGAGATCATAGAGCCCCATAGGTCGCCCCTCAGTGGTCGGATCAACAAAAACATCATTCATGTACCAATCAATGCCTTGAGCCTCATTAGGAAGATAATTATGGAGCTATGAGATTAAAAAAATAATGTATCCATATCATCTATGGGGGAAGTGAAATCTAATATTTCTTGACTGCAACATGAGAAACACCTCAAAAGGCACAAAAAATGATGAGAAATATTACTCTCACAGCCAATAGTTCACTAAACATGGTGCAGTGTCACCTTTTAGAATAAGTGATCTATAAAATTGAACTCCATAGTTATCCTCCTATGATCAACATAATAATTTTTATGATCCTTAACAGCATTTATCCTCTTTAAAATTACCTCTACCATCTCTATCATAATTTTCACCAGTTTTTTTATATAGAATTACTACCTCTCTATCCCCAGTGCATCTCAATGAGAACAGAATGGTAGGTTGTAAAATTTATCAAATGGAACCTTACCAATGGTTCAGTGGAAAATATTATTGTAATAAAAATCAACCAAGGGTTGGTTATTAAACCATGAATCTCCAAAATCTAGTACACCAGAACATAAAAAGTCATTATGAGTACGAATGGTTTGATCTATCTAACCATATGTCTATAGATGAAAAGCAGTGATATGGAATAACAGAGAACCAAAATCATGATGGAAAACTCACCACACCTTAGAGGTACATGAGGTTCTTGATTAGATATGATCATCCTCAAGACTTTGTGGAGTCTCACCACATCCTCAAGATACTTCCAAGACAAAACTTATACCAAACTTGAATCCCCAATTTATATAAAGAAAGATTATTTCTTAAAACAATCTACTGCCACCCATATAGCATCATATCCAATCTGATCTAAAGTTACATTGGTAAAAAATGTCATTGATATGTCCTCCGACTTCCACTAGGGAATATATAATAGCTGGTGAAATCCACCTAGAACATGGTTTTCATCATTCATATTCAAGTAGACCTAACATCGTGAAACAAACTATGCAACTTCATGGTTTAACCCAGGCCGCAAAAAATAACCTCTCAAAGTTCAATACATCTTATTAATGATGCAATCTACTACCAATAGAGAAATAAAAAACTCTTGAAGAACCATCTCATGTATCACCAAAGGAAAAAAATCGATTCCTTTTACAATACCCAATGTAGTCCTTCCTTAGACAAACCATCAAGGGTATCACAAAAAAACATGGTCTCTCAAAACCTCCTCCTAAGAATCACCCAATTGGGAATCCTCCACTTGCTACACCAAATATTAATTCACATCTATCTGGAAAAAACAACCTCTACCTCCAACCTCTCCCATTTCTAGAAGCCTCTCTAAGAGTTCCTCAATCACTCTCCAAGAACCCCATATTCTCATACAACATCACTACATGAATTATATCTCAATTAATTATCTACCACATTTCCCTTTTCCCAATGTACATGAAATCATGAAGTCATAATCAAGCAATTAATCTATCTAACAATGCTAACTGAAGTTCATGTCACAGTGGGAGAAGACAATCCACCTGCTTTTATGGCCAGTAAAAACCCGTAAACTCCCATTGATGAAGAAATTTGTCCACAAATTCAAATAAAACACCACAGACTCCAACTCAAGAACATGGGTGTAATATTTATGCTCATGGGGATGTAACTATCGAGATATATAAGAAAACAATTGATCTATGCCACATTAGAATGTAAACCAATACAAGGAATGAAGCATCATAGAAAACCACAAACTAAACTTCTTCTATAAGAAAAAAAATACAACAGTGTGGACCAACCTATCCTTAAGGTTATCAAAAGCTACTTGAAACTAGTCAGTCAACAAGAATACCTCATACTTTAGGTCAAAGATATTAGAGGAGTCACATCATGAGAAAAATTATCTATGAACCTTCTGTAAAAGCCTGAAATACTATACAAACTCCATACCTATACCACTGTCTTGGGGGGTTCCCAAGACATAAATACCTCAAATTTTTAAGGATCCATAGCTAATACGCACTTTCACACTACATGCCCCAAGAAATGGACTTCATGAGTCCAGAACTCACACTTAGAAAACTTCCCAAGTATATTTTAACAATAAAGAACCCCCAAAATGGAACAAAGATTCTTTCCATTCTCCTTTTATGATGTTGAGTGCAGAAGGTTTTCATTGATGAAAACCACCATAAAGTTATATACGAACTCCCTAAAGACTATTTACATCAACCCCCTTGAAAAAATATAGGTCATTCCTCACACTAATGATATCACAACAAACTCATAATTCCTATGGAAATAAAATAATGTAGTCATCGGAGTATCCTCATCCTTCACCTACATCTGATGATATCCTGATCACTAATCAATCTTCGATAACCTTCTTGATTCATTCATCAAATCGAATAAATAATCAATCCATATAAGAGGTTAATGGTTCCTCAGGGTCGCCTGGTAGAAAAAATGATAATTAATAAAAATCCACAAACTAACATCCTCCATATTTATGAAATAAACTGTCGCACTTCAAGGTGACACACTCGGTCAAACAAAACTATACTACAACAGATCACTGGGTTTTAATTATAGCTCTAATAACTCATAATCCCACAACCTATATGGAAAAAATCAAGAAATGGGTAATTCCTATAAATAGATCAATCCCAAACATGATATCCCATCGAAAGGGTAATTCTACAACCTCCTCTGGAAATAAATCAGGGTACTCCTCCACAACCCAGGAAACCACCGACTGTTGAACCTCGGATGAGCTAATCATCAACTCATCAATAAAATAATTCAAGTAAGGAACACATCTCTAACCGTTCCAATCATCCTAATCACACAAAAAAACTACTCCCTCTCAATTACCATGACAGAACACAACTTGTCTCCTAATTTAGTTCATGATAGCTTGCACTGAATACAACCAATCCACACCAAGGATGATGTCATACAGATGTCTCCATAATCATTGAAATCTCCCCAAGTGTGGTGCTACCCCAATACTATATCATAGTCTCTACATACTACATAGTGGTCATCATGACCTATAACTGAAGTAGAAATTCAATGGGAACATGAAGCATCTCTACCTCATGTCCCAAATAATGGATGTGGGTTTGTTACATTAAGGGTGTCCTACAATTTTCATAGTCATTAATTGCTAATCTGCAACAATATGTAGGCACATCCTGCTAAATATATTTGGTTAAAAACTAACAAGGATGTCGAACTAGCGCTATTTATACCAAAATAACAAACTCTTAGACCTCTTAAACCAAGAATATAGAATACATAACATAACATAAATTAATTAATTAATTATCTTGTTTACGGTTTTAACGTATCCCAATGTCAACCCATTTCAATCATCGATGATAAGAAAAATGATGCAAGATCATTTCCTATGTATCTTCCCTGTAAATAATATCACATTATTTAGTATGATTAGTAAATGTAATGTTTCATCCATCACATCACAGGGCGGCATAAATACCCATGTATCATCCCATATCCCATGTTTACATCTCTTAATAGATATTAATGACACTATTCCACTACCAACCAATGAAACATCACCTGTTCCTAACTCTAAACATCATTCTAACCATCAAACAAATCCTTCAATACCACTATGCCCAGACCCCATCCCAAAAAAGATACCACAGTAAGGGGAGAGAGATAGTGACACCCAGATTCCTACTTACATTTGATCCCATGATGGAAAATATCATAAAGGGTTAAATACAAATGTATATGGGAGGAATTACCATATAACAGAAACATGTGGAAGAGTGAGATAAGAAGGATACACCAAAAAATTACCTTCCCAATATATATATATATATATAATGAAATTCAAAATGAAAACAATAAATTTCATATAGAACTACAATAACATAAAGGGAAACTATAAGTACCAAAAATGTCAAGACAACAATGACCCTGAAGCCCAAATAACTCAAACAAAACTAGGAGAAAGTAATTTCTATCCCGATATCTAACATTCTCCAGATGAACTAAGAAAGAGTTTACATATACATACAATGTTCATAATAGTATATTTAGTAGTATCATCCTCAGAGGCTCTTGTGGAAAAGATAAATAAATCATACTGAAGCACAATGAAAAATAATGGAACTAATTGGCATACTAAACGGGAATGCTTTATCACCAACCTCAACTTGGATGAATCTCACCAAGTATCACATAAAATAGATAATATAAGATAATAAACCACATGGATGGTACCCCTCTCCTTCTTCCTCACTAGTTTTCCATGCGACACCAATGTCACACAACCGTAACCATCTCTCTTTAAGAGTAAGATGGTTTAAAAACACCTTGGCAAGGGATCATGACATGCACTATATGAAACACATCTTCACATCATCCCATAAACATATTCATATATAGTAACAAATCATTTTACAGGATCCACCATATCATTTATAATGTATATCAAATATGGGGTATTATATTTCAATCCATTAGAGACTATAAAATGAGTTGGTCCCTCGAGTAATCACAACCTAGACTCATCCTACCAATAATAATCCTTTGGATACCATATCTAGTAATTCATGTGTGTGACATAACCAAAATTCATCGCATACCTCCTCAAGCATATATGGGGAAATTAATTATTTTTTTAACATGACAAGTAACTACCATGAGTAGAGAGCGGTCCCAGAGGGGGTAGTCATCCATCCTTCCTCCCACCAGGATGTTGGAAAAAACAACCTCCAATAGCCAAATTGGTGTTATTATCCAAAACCATCATGGGTGAGTTAATATATGAAATCATAGAATATATATTATAGATTATATAACATAACCACACTATAGGCATAACCTTTTCTTAGACTAAAAAACAGCTAACATCGCTCGGAATCTCAGCTGCCACTACTAAGACATGATATCCTATAAGTACACAAACATTTAAAATAAAAAATTAAATTACTAATTTTTTTTAATTTCCTTCAATTAATTAGTTAATTTTCCATTGATCAAAAATTTACATTTTGGAATATTACATTACATTAATGTAGTCATTGAGTGAAGTTCATTCCATATAGGAATAAGAAAAAATAAGGACGTAGATTATCAAGATTAAGATCTTTAATCATTTTAATTCCCTCAACACCAAACCCATGGGTTAAGAATTATTTATTAATTATTAGTATGATTCCATATAAAAATAGTCTAGTAAAATCATCCTAAGATACCTATAAGTGTAAACATGAAACCAAGCACATCTAGAAACCATAAATAGTGGGAAAGGAATGCAAATAAAAGAATTAACCCAATAATCATCCATTAAACAGATTCAAAAGTTATAATATCTTCTTTAGGCATCTCATAATTGGGTAAGAACATATTTGTCCCATTCTATTATCTAGGATGTCACCCCTGACACCTACATGAAAATCTAGATACATCACCCCATCACAAGAATCAATTCCTAGCACATCACCTGGGCCTCCCCACCCCATATAACATCATTCATCCCGTGATCACATCAAATATGGGTCTCCCCACCGCATATCATATCATCCATCCCATGATCATCCATATTAGGGTCATATCAGAAGTCTCAAATATAGATCATGTCACTAATGTATTATGAAACAAACAAGCATATACAACCGGGAAACCGGGCCGTCAAAACATGTCATTCAAACTTCACACGAAAATGAGCTCTCACAGCTCTAAAAAAGGCACTCAGGATTCAAAACCAAATAGGAAACTCAATCCCTGTGAATTATATTTAACAAAAAACAAGTTATTTTTCATTCTTGAATTAACCAATTCGCAAATCATATGTTCCAACAATAGAAAACCTCGTACATCGATCTATAACAATATATTAATGGAAATATAATCTCTTATGATTTATTTTGTTTTAAAAAAACCTAGAGAATTATAATTATCAATTAACATGACTTCAATTATTATCAAAAATAATAATCATGCTTCATGTTCATTAATTTTTTTTCAATTTAAGTTGTAACAAAGTCAATTAAACATGAACACTTGCATAAATTTTATCAACATCAAATTACAATAAACCCTAATTACAAAGAACCCACTTATTTTATTATTCTTATAAAAATTAATTATCAATTAACATTGGATTTATATTCATTTAAAAAATTAACATGATTTTCCAAACATAAAAAACACTGACAAAGTATATTATAAATATCACATTATCATGAAAATATTAAGGCAACCCACTATCATATTATAGTGAAACAAAATTGACATGTGATCACAACTAATTTCTTTAATATGTTCTAATAATTATTAGGTTAGTTCATTTAAATACAAAGGGATAAATAATGATCAATATAAGATTTAACGTATAAAAATAAAAATCACTAAATCCCCTACCTCAAAGGAATCCTTGTTCCTCATATGAGAGAGAACCATCATTATAAATCTTGATCAACTCACCCACAAGAATTTTCACCTATCCAAGGATGTCATGGAACAACCACACAAAAAACAATAAAGGAAACCGTATAAAAAACATGTGAGATAAAGTTCCATCACATGAAATAAATAATTGGAGGAAAATATGACTGAATGAGAAGAAAATATAAAAATATATAGGTAGAACTCAACTTGGATCACAGTAGATCAATGACAGAAGGCCAGGAATCAATCCCTCATAAAGGAATATAGAAACGTTGAAGAGAGGGCTTCAAGATTACTTGGAATTAGATATAAGCCATAGGTTTTTTTGAAAACACAAGGCCCTCTTCTATTTTTAATACATGATACATATGGACTTTACATGGCTTGTATTGCATTCACGTAGTGTAAATTTCAGGTGTCAGATATCACCAAAAAACACATTACCACAAACATTAAATAAAAATTATTACATTTCATGAATAAATCCATGGACTAACATTAAAAAGATATGAAATATACATATATTATTGTTAAAACACCCTTACACATCACGTATTCCATTAGCAACTATCTATTATCATCCAAACCCATTCAAACATACTCCAAGCCTTCTCTGAGTACCACAAGCCTCAAAAACACACAAATGGTCAAACTACATGGATCTGTTCCCTATCAAAACATTTTTGGAAATATTTAATTTTACAATTTCACTTCAATCGTATATATTTGATATTACATAAGTGTTTTCAAAAAACAAGGATTAGAAGTCAAAACATTTGATTTTGAGTGGATGGAAACCATTTTTAATATTTTTAAATTCATCTTTTGGAAAAAAAACATCATAAAAAGTGTAATAAAAATCCCTTTTAAAAAATAAAGAAGGAAAATATGAAGGTTACATGGGAAAATACAATATAATTTTTCAATATAAAAATGTGAACATTTGTGGTAAGGAGATGTATGTATAATATGGGGACACCTTCATTAATGAAAATGAGAATTATTTTCAATAATGATAATATTTTTGTCAAAACAGTTATAAAAGTAAGAATTCGAATAAATAATGTTACTTTGCGTAGAGAGATAAGAGTTTAAAGTATAATAATTGAATAAAATAAAATGATATTTTAACATTTTTATAAAAATGGAGTCATTGGTACTCTAGAAAAAAATTTGAGTCAAGAAGAACCTCTTCTTCTAATAGTAGCATAAGAACCAAAATAACATAATATGGATACCGTGAGGTCTAAATTCAAAACTCTTGAAGTAAAATATGTTAATTATAGATGATTTAAATTTTGAATTGAATACACCATATAAAATAAAATATTTTTTATAACATGAAACATGTCTCATGGATTTGAAAAGGAGAAAATAAACCCTTATAATATTAGTATCTTTTGAGTAGAAAACTCTTAAAATAAATAAAATTATATGGATATAAAAACCCCTTGAGTTACACGAATATGTTAAAAGAAATCCAATTGTTAGTAGTCACACAAAATAGAAGATATCATAATTCATAATTTGAAATATTTCATATGGAATTAACTTTTATACATTGAACATGTTACCCTAATTCATGACTTCCATTAATGCACATATACATCATGTATTCCAATTTTAAATATCATAGAAACATTTTTAATAACCTTATTCAAATATTTAACACTTTATAAACATAATTTATAATTTTTCTCCAAATTTACATTAGTTAGTAATTTTATATTTCAAATATCTGGTGTGACTAACCTCATTTGTTTTGAACTAGTTTCGTAATTGCGGTGATATTCTTCATTTTTCTCCAAAAAATCATCATTACTAGATCAATAAACGTCATTTGATTTATTATTTATAATTATTTTTTATGTTATATTCCCATTATATGGTATTTTTGGTTACTATCCTTAAATATGAAATCAATGATGAGCATGTTTTGATGAATTTTTAACGAATAGAAGTTGTTATCCTAATTACTCAGTATAATATTAATGTTATGAATATGAAACCAAAATTAAAAATAATTATTTACTTATATATATCAAATATTATAATTTATTAATATTTAATATTCATAAATGATATTATTTTAAATCATTGTTAAAGTATGTGGTTAGACCGACCCATACATGAACTTACGATAATTGATGAATGGGTATGGTTATGAAATTGGATTATTTTAAAATAATATAACTATTAAATAATAAAAATAATATTATAAAGTTATTTTTAATTTGGTGAATCATATTTCAAAACATAATTTTAAATAGGAGAGGTAATATATGAAAAATGATATACATTTTTGGAGGTGTAGTCCAAAAAAATGAACAAATAATGTTTTAATTTTTCTTAATGGAAAAGAGGAAATGTGGTTATCGATTGTTAAATTGGAATAATAAAATTAAATACAAAAAAATAATTATGAAATTATATTGGAATTTTAAATTTATGTTTGGAATGGTCATCAACAAATAAAATAAATTAGGGAATGATTAATACTCACGTTGAGAACTTGGGTTTTCCATTAAATAACTCCTTGGAAGTGGATGACATAAGAGATCTTATTATAAATAAAATCGAAATAAAGTATAAATGAATTATAGGGGAAATAAATTTTATAAATTTTGAAGTGAAAATAGGTATTTAGAAGTGGTCTTGAATGGGTGGTGAGAGGCCCCTTTTATAAGTTGTAATAATGAATTTTTTGTAAATATTTCCTTGTAATATAATGAAAGAACATGTTTCACATGTCAAGAGGACTCAAAATTTGATAATCATGGTGTGTATATTATATTTTTTTTAAATAAAAATCTCAAAAACAAAATTATAAATATGTTTTTTATTATGTTAGTGTATTTACACTGATCGTAAAACCTTATTACCTTTTAAGATTTTACCACGTTAACTAGTTTTAACCTATGAAATTTATCCTTTATGCTGAAGAATAAAATTTACCTTATCACATAATATGGAAATTATTATTTAAAATTTTAGATATAATTTATAAGATTCACATCATAAATATAAGAAAATTAATTTTAAAATAATTAATGTATATCACATAAAAACATTTTTGAGAAAAATAATAACTAAATTATAAAATTCCAAATATAGGATTTTAAATTAATCATAAAATATTAGAATATATATTATTTATTATAAATATATATTTTTTCAAGAAATAGGTTTCATAATTTTTTTTTAATCTCATGTCATTATGATTTCAAAAAAGTCACAGTATTAGTAAAAAATAGCATTATGCAGTATTCATCTAAAAATCAATATTTTAAAAAAAATAAAAAAAAAATACTTAAAAAATCATTACATTTTAAATTAAAAATTGAAATTAATTTTATATAATTAAAACTATAAAATTGATAAATTTATTTTTAAATTAAAATGTAAAATATAATGAAACTGATTTTATTAGAAAATATCATTTTGAAATCTTATGTGTTCTTATTCCTATTTTAAATGAATTTATAATTTTTTAAATTCTATTTATTTAAAAGTGGTTTTAATATTATTAAATTTTGTTAATAATATCATGTAACGTTTTTATGGGTTTTTTCAGGTGTTATTACATTTAGATAAATCAATCAAACATACTAGATTATTTTAAAGGAAATATATATAGTAAAATTTTGGGGTAATGCACGACCTTACTAGGCCAACCTAAAAAGTATCTCATCATATCATGTTCATAAACACCACCATAAACATAAAAATCATATAGTCCATCCAACTTCTAATATTTACAAAAAAAAATTATGAAAATATATTAATCAACTTATAAAATATCATAGAGATGATATAGACTTACTATCATTCATGAGGAGGCTATTGAAAACCAAATAGAGATTTTTAGTGATTCCAGATGTACCAAGGAAATAACATCAAAGAAATTATTATTATAATTTTAATTAGTGGATCAAAATTATTAAAATATAATACAAAAAATAAACTAATACTAAGGAAACCGAACAATGATTATAATAATAATACCACTATATGAATAGGTATATAATTGTTCTCAGAAAAATGAAATTGAAATTTTATTAAGAAGAAACTATAATATTAAGTAGAATAATGATATAAAAAACAGTGAAACAAATACAAAAAGTAAAATAATATTTCAAATATGTGACCCAAATATAAATTTTATTAATAATAGTGATGTCACATCAAACAAAATATTGAAATAAATTGAAAAACAAACACTATAATGTGAATCAACACCATTGTCAAACACTGGAAAAGAATGAAGTGTTAATAAAGATTAAACTACACTTTTTCACATAAAAGAATGAAATTAGAAACAAAAACTTCCCAATATCACCATTACATGAAAAATGAAACCACATATATATATAATCAATAAAAAATCACCTTTCATAATTTATAGCCACATCAATTACATTCAATATTTTGCTTAATATAGATCTGTTAAAGGTAACCAAAAAACACCCTCCGTTTTGGTGTATCTTTGGGTTGAATTGAATCACCTAACATTTGAGTAGTATCCTCCTAACTTAAATGATATTATATTATATCAGGTTATAATGGGAAGAGATGAAGTGTTCTTAATGTATGAGAGATCAGTATGATCATTGGTCAAAAACCTAACTCACACCATCTCAATTTAAGTGATCCTCTTATCTAGCCTTTAGAATGACTCCATGAATTTACTAATATGATTATAATTTATATATTAATTACATGTAGTTATAATGTTTTTTATCCATTAACATACTATTTATTTATCTCATAAATTTTTCAAAGATTATTTCTTTGTGTTTCATCACATGAAACTACTTAGTTGAATTATTAATTATATGGAAAACCACATGATTATATCATTATGAATCTATAAAAAAAATTATTCAATTTGTATAATTCAAAAGGCTCGGTAGGGAAATGATTTCCCTAAATCATGCCTTGTGATATACCCATGTGTTCTATAATGGTATCGACAATATGAATCACATGTATATATGAATTTAGGAAATATTTCCATTGATCTCTCACTTAATATCATTACTCAAAGACTTTGTTATATTTCACTTAAAATTATATCATATACAATAAATTACAAAATAAAATTCTAAACCCATTTGGAATATATTCAAAAATACTTTCATAGAACCATCATTTACTTCACCATTTTTTATATCACATGCCCTACTTTATGAATATCATTACAAAATCCATTTTTGGTAAACCCTAAAATACTTTTAAAGAATATCACTAATTTTTTTATACCATAATCCCAATTTAGTCAACAAAAAATGTCACCCCATGAGCCTTATAGTATTGAAAGGAAATAATAATTATAGATTATAAATTTGATTTAGGATTGACCTATAATAAAGAATCAATGCTACTCAAAATAAAAATAAAACTAGTGTGACCTCAATTAAAAACATGTACCACAATACTGGTGTCCACTAGATCAATCACATATAAGAACAAATTTTCATATGGTCCCTTTTCACATGACATATTTTATCCTTATGAAATGGAGTATTTTAATACCATACTCAAATTTTACATTCTCAATTATATATTTATAGACTTCCCAGGTCTACGAATGAAACACATGTTTGTCACCCATAGAGACGAGTGCATCACATGTCCACCACACAATAGATACACTCATCTAATGTATAATATAGTTATGTCCATACACTTCCCCAATAAGTATTTATTGACGACAAAAATTACATACTCACCATATGAGAGGGGAAATCCTATCTTGGTTAAGGTCTAATCGTTGATATGATCAGCAATATACCCGACCACCCACTGAATATCTAAGACTCAAGCTTATGTAAAAAAGGTATCAATGTATGAATGTTCTAATTCTTGGAATCTCACAAATCTCATGTTTTTGGGAAATCAAACTATGAAACAAGAACCCCTAGTATACCAATTACATAGTGTATGGAACTCATTGTCATATTCTTGGAATGTTATTCAGTTCAAAACACCAATTTGTATACATCATGATATTTTTTAATATCTATATATTAAATTCTATCGGCACTATCCATAATATATTCTTACAATATATAATTCTTCATGATGAAAATTGTGAAGGGATTACTCCAAGTCATAAATTGAGAGGTCAAGCATCATTTCACTTCATGAATATATGTAGCAACATGAAATTATAATCAATTGGATATTTCGATTTGTATAACATGATACATTTTATATTCATAGAATCCTCTAATAATATTAACAGAATAATACATAAGATCCTACATTATCATATCCCAAAAGGTATACCACCATATCAACCTTATTAATTCTACAGTATTAGTGTTTCATTGAACTCATTAAATTTATTTGTCATTCCTAGAACATCTCCATGTGACTATCTAATAAAAATACTCCTACTAAACTACTTTAACGATTAAAATATTTACTGAAATTATTTTTTAATAATGGTAAGATATAGGAATAATATTTCTAATTTTCAACACATAGAATAAGTATTCTAATTTCATTACATCAAAAAAAGATAAAATGTAATGATGTTAATAGCATTTATTTTCGACTTAGAACTATGTTTAAGTTAATTATAATCATCATTATTAGAACAACTTTTTGCAGATTTTTTCCAGCACATTTTATTATTATTTACCAATACATCTAGAACACTATTATGATATTATGTGATATTCACTTTGACATTAACCGGTATAATCCTCTATTTACTGTACATGAACTTCTCTAAGTCTGAATATACTCTAATTAACCTCTTATAGAGAATATATTATTCTAAAAATCATGAAAATATTCAAAAACGGCTTGGGGTTAGGAAATATCCCATATTTCCTTCAGTGTTAATATCTATCAAATAAATAACAGAATCCATATCATATGTTGTATATTATATGTTAATATAATTATTTTCAAATGGAAAATATGATTGGTGTAGACACCCAGGGACCTTAATTAGGTGTTTTTTTACCAAATTCCATATACTCTTGGAAGAAAACCCCTCTGGAATTTAACATATATCACCTTTTAGTCAGATGGATATATTTTAGTTTAAATAGGAAAATAATCTTAATGAAAATTATGTAAATAATGTAAAATTGGGAACACAATATTTATAAGTCTCGCAGAGGAAAAATATTTTGTATTACATTAAAGTTATTGAGTATCCACCTCAAATATATATTGAATTCCATTTTTCAAAAATCTACCATCTCTAAAAGTCCTAAAAATTCTATTTTTTATGAAATTGAAGTTATATAATTTTTAGACTTTTATAACTTATGAAAAACTGAAAATAAATTACAAATTTTAATTCATATGAAACGTTCTAAAGTCTTAAATATTTCTATTTTATTCTTAACAAATACTCCAAGGTCAGAAAAGATATTTTAAAACATAAAAAACTAGAGAATTTGTACAAAATATTCATGACTTAGCTAATTTGGACACTAAAATCCAAGCATAAAGGCATTCTCAAATGAATATTAAACTTCCTCAATCGAATATAGGGATTCATTAAGCATCTCAAATATTATATAACAACTTTGTGAACCTATAAAACCATAATAAAAAATTATAAACCATTCTAAATATCTTAAAACATGTTAAATAACCAAACCTAATATATCTTTGAACCTTTATAATGATTTCATTCGGCCTTAAACATCATTCTTGAAAACCGTACTATATAAGTGATTAGTCACTACATTCAACATCTTCCATGTAATGAATTCCTTTTATAGGTTCCCTACTACCCCAAGACATTATATCCCCATTTAAGCTAGATTTAATCTTAATGCATAATATTTTATTCAAGATGTACATAATAGCTATCTCATTCAAATATTTCCAGAAAATTATAGAAAACATTGGAACACTTTTATAAACACTTGTCATATTATTCCATAAATTTTAGAACATTAAATTATCTTTTTAAAGGGATACTATAAATTGATCCATCTAGGTCTTCTAAGCAAATTCAATTTTAGCTTTACCTAAATGTATGGTCAACATCTCTATATGTATATGGTGGACACTCTAATAGATCACTGATGTATAAATTCTAATATACTAACATGAATCATTAAAAAAATAGTATCGCATACTAATGGGAACATCAATCTACCAATTTGTATTTTCCATAAATACATTTAACATTATAGTACAAAAAAATTCATTTCAATACACTTGTAGATTTTTAATGTTCTTATAACCCTTATTGTCAATAAATACAAAGTGGTAAAACCATTTATCCCCCTGGTTCACAAAATAATGGGATTGTCTTCCATTGAAAAAATAATATCCCCCTTTTCCATTTAAATTAAATATCCTTCTCCTCACATTTTTTTCTTCCTTTTCTATTATAACCAAATTATTACTTCTAAGAATAGTAGAAACACAAGTTTCTTAGTAATGAGCTTTCAATATGTTATCTCTAATTCTATGTTAACCCATTGAAAAAAATATGTTTCCTTTATCTCCAATAGTAATGTTTTTAATTCACCCTTAACAATGTGGTACCAAATTATAATTATTTTTTTTTGATTTAAAAATAAATTTACAATATTTTTTATAAAACCATAACATTATATTTTTATGGGTATTCCCATTTTTCTAGATTCAAGTACAAAATAAAAATTACTTGTGGGTTATTTTTTCTTTTGTAGGTCCCCTTTAGGAGATTCTTTTTCCACTTATCCAAGCTTGGTTGTTTCATTAATACATATCCTCTATGAAAAATTGTCACCATTTTATGTCTAATATTAATAGAAAGTGCATATTGGTTGAAATTTCATTACACCATTACGGTTTGACTTTCTTTTATCTCTAACTTCAATTCCCTTTTAAAATAAAACCTAATAATGATTTAAGAATATGGTGGCCTTAAATAGTTTCTTTAGTTACAAGACCAAGGATAAGACATCTTCCATAACCCAAAAAAATCCCTTTTTGAAGGGATGAAAATTTATGGACGTCATCATTATAGTCCTCTCTTTGAATTTATAGATGTAAAAATATTTAGATTGTATATAGTCTTCTTTGTTCCAAGATTTATTATTATATAGAAATTGTAACACCAAAAAATTATAAAATAAAAATATTTTTTTAATATCATGTATGAAATGAAACACCAATATTGGATGAAAATATAACACCCTGAGACTTTATTAAAATTTTAATTTAAAATAAATTCATTATCTTTAAAAGCTTACATTACACACAACACTGAGTTTTTCATGTGTTACATGAAACATTGAGTTTATATTGTTTCATAAGAAACACTGATTTTAGATTTCATTGCATTAAACATTGAGTTTATCTATTATTAACTGAAAAAATTGACTTCATATTTCATTACATAGAACACTAAAATTAGTTTTTGTTACATGAAACTCTATATTTAGCTTTCATGACATACAACACAGAATTTTAACAAAATGTGACATATTATTAACATTTTATTACAAATGATAGTTATGAACAAGAAATTATAATTAAAGGTATGACTTATAATAACTAGATTATGAAAATTGTGGTCTCCAATTGAATATAAAGAAAACAATTATCATTTATAAGAGCAACAAATATTTTCTGAAAAAAACATCATTCTTTTAAAAGATTATTTAGTCCTATTTTACATATATAATTGTAAATAATTTTTTATTGATTTTATAAAATTTATTTTAAAAAAAAATTAATTTTGTATATCATAATATAAAAATTATCTTATAATGTTTTTTATTTCCCAAAAACATAACATTTTTTTATGAATAGTCAAAAAATGAATTTTAATTGAAAATTGTCATTCTATTTAAATTATTTATAATGTAAAATTAGTTCAATTATATATATATTAATCCAATTTTGGTGAATGGAGTAATTTTTAAATTTATTTTTGATATAAAAACTTTGTAAACTTTTGAACATTTTCTCTTTGAAAACTGTTTTCTCATCACATTTATGGGATTAAATTTAATTTTAAATATTCCACTTATGGGAATTTAGTTGATAAAGTTTATTAAATATTTTTAATAATAATAATTAATATACTATAATAAGTTAAATTTATTTTTTTCTCACAAAAAGTATTAAATACAATAAAAAATAATTACCACAGTAAAGGTTAAAAGTGGTTTTATGAATGTTAAATGATATTATTTTAAAATTAATATTCAAAACACATCATAAATTTTGTGGATAAACTAAATTACATATTTATTATAAATAGTTTCAGTTTATCTAAGATTATTCATTTTATTTTGTGATTAAATGCTTAATTAACTAGTTTAAAAAACTAATAACTGTGGTGGAAACTAAAGTGGTAAAAATGGATTAAACATAATGGGTAAGAAATGACTTGAATAAAACATTTGTTTTTTGTGTTGTGGATGTTTCTATAGAACATATTATCCATTAAATACATTATTTATCAATTATTTAGACACATAAAGTGATAGTGACCTCCCATTAATGGATACTTTATGGTATTTATAAAAAAATCACTCCTCAATTATAAAAATACACTTAGTTACCTCACTTATTCACACATCTATATTCATTTGTATATAAAATACCATGACCAAATAACTTTAAAAATTACTTATACTCATGCTTGAATCATTATTTTTGGATTAAATCCATGTTAGGAATGATTTTGGTGAAATCCTAAGGAGGTTACCTGTAGAAGAGGTAACATTCTTCAACGAGTGTTTTACTATAATTTCTTCTTCTAACTGAATAAATTATTATTATACCATGATTATATAATAGAATAAATATAATATATGTAATAATATGTTGTTAATTTAATTTTATTACTGAAAAACATGTCCACTTTCATCAAATGGGTTATTAAAATCATCATTAATGTGTTTGGCGGGAAACCACCACACAAACTGATGTCATTTGTTTTCCCACTAACACCCCCAAATTTGTGTATAATGATGTATATAAAGTATATATATAATATTTATAACTTAATTATACTTATGGTGTCACTAAATAATATATTACCTTTTAGTTTTCATTCCATATGGGATACTATAATATCGGTCACGTGTACAGTGAACAACCGCCTCACGAAGTGATGTGATTTATCTTTCACACAAAATTTTCATGGAATGTAATAAAGATAATGTTAATAAATATATTATATATATATATATATGAAATAATTATTATATTAATCAAATTATTATTATTTTTAAATTATATTATATTATATTATTTTTATTATAATAAAAAATGATTATATACATGTAGACAAGCGCCTTCACGAAATAATGTGACTCAATTTCCATCACCACACCGCATAGGTGATAAATATAAGTATATATTAAGAAAAAATATGGTATAAATTATATTATTAAAATATATAATGTTAATATATTACTTTACTCTTTTCTATAATGATCATCAAATATGTAAATGTTACTCATGCGTATGTATGACATATCATCTCTATGATTGTAACATAGTCCATTTTGCAAAAACATATTTAATAATTGATTGTAAAAGTATAATTAATATAGAAAATATGATAATTATTTCATGATTTTAATTCTTGAGATAATGTAACTATATAATATTCACATGAACTGGATCTTTCATGATGAAACGCACATGGGAAAATAAAGCAATTAACACCGAAAAACAATGAAAATAATGAATGATTGTTAAGAAAATGGTGATAAATGTTATAAAAGGATCATATATGACATTATAAATATTAATAATTATGGTATAAGTCAAAAAAAATTTAAAACCACTATATATTATAATAAATCATGTTTAACCAAAATAAAACATAGGTTTAGGGATTTCATCTAAATTTACATTCCATTGAAACTTATTTGTTATTATGTGCCAATTCAATTTTATGTGGAGTATATACTTCCCCTTTGGAATTTAATACAATAATTAATTAATATATCATGTTATTTTAAGTTCCACTTTTAATAATTTCATTGATGTTAATTTGGTGTGAAAACTACCAAGTGGTAAAAGTTATTGTACAATCTATCATTATTTTGTGATTGTTAACCTTATCTAACAACAATCACATTCATGTAATATTTATTTAAAGGATATTACATTTCTCTTAAATATAAAATTTATGTCATGACCTATAAATTTTTTACCTAAACCATATACCTTATTTCATAGGGTTTTTAGATTGCAAGTTATTAGTTTAACTATAGAAATATTGATAAATCTATACCCATTACTCAATATAGATATTAGGATATAAGGAAAATTGTTCATTAATTAAATAAATTATTCAATATGTGAGGAATGATTTTGGAATGATGAAATGGGTGGGGTATATTATATATATCCCCCCAATGCATCAGTAGGTATTATTAGACAAATTAATTAGCCAAACCAAATGATTTTGTACTGAGTAGTTTTATATTAGTTAGCCAACCCTGATGTATTCATACCTTGTATTTTTAAATTATTTTGAAAACCCATATGAGTTTATACATTGTATTTTTAAACTATCATGAGGATAGATCTTTAGGGTAATGGTATCATGTGCATGAGACATGATTTTTAATAATTAATAATTTTTTTCATTAAAAATTTAGATATTATTATCCATGATATTTTCATAGTGATATTATCTCTAGATGCATTTCATTCTCATTTGTGGATTATATTACATGTTTTTTCAATAATTTACCATTCCATATTGATTATGACTTATCTATTACTACTAAAAAGGCATTATACCCTACGAGAAACAGACTTTTATTAGCGCTAAAAAGAACTGATAATCAAAGTGTGGTTAAAAGCCTAAAACTTTTATCAGTGCTAAAAAGTGTTATTAAAGGAACCCTTTAAATGCAATAAAAAAGAACAGTTAAAAGGGTCCTTTAATAGTGATTTTTTAATACTATTTAATGTCACTTTTAACTGTGCATTTTTGAGTGCTGCTAAAGGGGACTTTAACAAAGATTTTTTAGCGCTGATAAAGGAAGCACTGTTAAAGGGGTTTAAACGAGTTTCATACACCTTTTCACCTGACCCATTTAATAGTTCTCTACACCCCCTATATTAACAGTTTTCAAACCACCACCCCTTTTATTATTTATTTGGGAATTATCAACCTCCTGTGCACCAACCATGATTCAAACCCTGCACCACTCATTCAAAGATGGAACACCATTACTATGACACATGGTTGTTTTTCTTTATATTTCATGATTTTTCCATTTTATTTATATATATATTTACATAAATATTTAAAAATATTTATATAATTATTTCCAAATATATTTATACAATTTGTGTTTATGTTATATATCTAACATTTATTTAAATATAATTTACATTTTATCCATTTACATATATTAGATTATAATATATATATCTATTTATTAATATACACACATATGTGTATATATACATTATAAATATATTTTTATAATGTAAAAAATGGTTAGATATTGTTTTAAATACATTTTTATAATATTTATTTAGTTAGATATATTATAATATACATATTTACATAAATATGTTGATATATGTATTTATATGAGAGATGTATTATAAGTAAATTTATAAAAACAATTATATATTTATTTGTAAAAAATATTATGTTTTTAAATATGATAAAATTTAAAAACCATAATATAAATAGGAATGTAATACCTAGGAATAAATTCATTCCCCATAGAAAAATGGAAAAAGGCCACTTTAAATGAGGCTGAAAAGCTATCGAATGTTAAAAAATCGGGGTAATGCGACAAAAAAACTCAGTTTTGGAGGCCTTCTGGGATTTTTCCTCAAAAAAGGTGACATAGGTCTACATGTTTCATTGAGGTTATAGATGTCATCACAAGATTATATTTGATATGTGATATATTCCAAATAGACACCTGAATCATAAGTTATAGTTATTTGAAGTTCGAGTTAGATTTTCAAATTATTTTAGATCTTTTTTTAATTTTTTTAATTTTTATCTTAAAATTGATAATAAGTGACTATTACTCAATAATAATAAGCAAATTATCAAATAAAAATATTTTTTTAGTGATTTTAAAATAAATTTAAACTAAATATCTTATAAATTATGTATAAATTCTTACTTACCTTTTATATTGCATATTTCAAAAAATATATATTATATTTATATCAATATAAATATATATATTAATATATTATTTTCAATGAAAAATAAATTTTTTAACTATACTTTTATCAACCCATGTAACAAATCACTGAAAAGGGGGTTGTCTATATCAATGCTACTAAAAAGCACTGATAACCCCCTATCAGTGCTTTTTTACAAGAAATGATAAAATAACTCATTTGTCAATGATTTTTTAAAAATGATGATATCAGGTAGATAGTTTTCTCTGCTTGTAAAAAAGTACTGATATAGGGGGGAATGTTTAACAACGCTTTCATATAACTAATAATGACCCCCTTTAATAGTACTAAAAATGATGTTAAAGACTATCTTTAACAGTACTCTTTGTAGCGCTGATAAAGGGTGTATTTAATAGAATTTTTAGCTATCATTGTTAAAGAACTAGCACAAGATAAACCCAGTTTTGTATTAGTGTATTCATTTATTCTGTTATATGGGTACCCTTACTGAACATATTTGAACACCCCTTTCTTAGGTTTTATTTCCCCAGAATACATAGAAGTGTTTTATGATTGATATTCAGGGATGCGATAGGGGGATAATCGTGTTCTTTAAAAAATAAATTTTTTTTTTGATGTTTTACATTTAAAAAAATCAAGGATGTTTCAAGTTTACAAATACATCTAAACTATTCTATCCTTT
Organism: Viscum album; assembly: GCA_963277665.1. NCBI lineage: Eukaryota > Viridiplantae > Streptophyta > Magnoliopsida > Santalales > Viscaceae > Viscum > Viscum album. Next base: position 200,649,353 of record OY728119.1, on the reverse strand, counting down.
GGGATTTGATTCCTTATATCTTATGTAAGTTTAGAATGTACACACCAGGTTTAGGCTATTGTGGTCGTGGAACTATAGTTGGTATTAATGTAAGTTTAGTAGAAACCATGGGAATTATATTTAGTAAAGAATATATCGTGGATCATAACCCCATTATAAACTTTGAGGAGAATAAAAAAATAATATCCTAATGTTTTGGGAATAAAAAGATTATATTGTTCTTTCAAGAAATAAATCTTTTTCATGATTCTAAAAGTGGATGTAGTTCTAGAATAAAGGCACCTATGGGTAATAACTCTATAAAGGGAACATTAATATTGACCCAATATTAACTTGGTTTATGAAAAGAAGACTTACTGTACAATTAGTTTGAAACTCTTGGAGAATATTCTTAGGATAATTCACATTTTCTATACAAATAATTATAGAGGATTTTAAAATATATATATCCGCAAAATAAACCAAAAAATATTTTTTAGAGAATAAAAATACATCAATTATTTAAATTTTTATAAGTGTTACACTATATTTTGAATTATCCATTATGATTTAAAATTCATAATTTTATTAGCTAATTCAACATATTCCATTATTTAATTTTGGTGTCTTTTATGAATAATGGGATCAATACTCATAGAAAATGTGGATATTTACTTGCTAAGGAAGAAAATACAATTTGTATCAGAATTGAGAAAATTGTGAAAATATTAGGGAAACACAATTAGGTTATAAAAAAAACATACTTGTATGGAACAACCTATTCAATCATGTAAATATCAAATTTTGGATAACTATATGAAACAAAATCCCCCATCATTTTGTAAGAGATTAAACCAATTATAGCTGATTAGGAAATTAAGTCTCTAGAGATTATATTTATGGTCATAAAATGTGGTGAAAAGAAAAAGGATACACTTGTAGTGTATTATCTTAAATATATTGATGATCAATTGTGGTTATTGATCCAAAATACTAGGGAGAAAGAGGAAATATAACTTATGAAATGTTAATATTGTAAGGAGATATTATTCGAAAATATTTCCCCTGTGAGAAAATCATTGAGATCAAGATAAAGTTCCTTATCATAAATCAAATTTAAGAAGAAATTATTAATGACTATGAGGATAACATTACAAGGTTATCTAGTTATACAATATATTTTATGTGGAACAAAGATTCAAATATTGTCCATTTCTTTGAAGGTCTTAAGCCAAGTGTTTGAAGAGAACTATTCTCCAAAACATTTCCTATCATACGAGGACATAATATCATGTTTTATCAATATATAGAAATAATTATCAATGTTTTTTATTCTAATTGAAGCAAAAGAAGAAGAGGATGACCGATCAAAAAACTGTTAAAGGGAATAATGGAAAAAATATTCTCCCATAAGTGATAATTTTCAAAATAAACACCCTGGTACTTACTTTAAGGGAATAGAAGTTTTCTACAAGTGTCGATAGAAATAAAATAATGATATTTATTTCAATTATAAGAAAGAAATTTTCAATCTGATCTTCTTCCACATTAAGAAGATCAGTTATTACACAAATGAATTTTATATGCCTCTATGGAATATTCCTCAAAAGATTCTAATATGTTAAGGTCAAGCGTCTATTATTGATATAAATAATGATGAATGGTTAATTTGATTGTTTATTTGGATCCAATAAAATTTTATTAATGATATTATCTTTATAATAATATTAAAACATATAATTATTGTAGTACAATATGATTACTTAAAGTATTTATAAGCGTGTGTTGAATGGTACCAAAAAATTTATTCCGTGGAAAGTTTATCTTTTTAGAAAACACAATATTAAGGTATGATAACCCTTAATATGTGCTATATGATTATATACTAATGAAAATGGTATGTTTATGGCATAATATTTGTGACCATGAAATTAATTAGTGACTTCAGGGTTTATGTTATAATTTTTGGAGTTTACAACATGTTTATATATGTGGAATATATTCGATAGCATGAGATTTTATTTTAGGAAGCATTCATGTTTTAATTAATTTTTTACTATGATAAAGGTACCCAAATATTTCGGATGTGACATTAGGATCTACTTCATAATTTATAGAGAATATAATGTTGATTTAGGGACATTACATCAAAAAATTTGGACTCGAATTTGGGAAAACATACTTTGGATGAGCTTTAAGGTTAATATTTAGGGAATGGATTAAGTTTATCTTTGGGTGTTATTGGATATCATTTTCTAACCATTTTTTAAGTAATGATAGGGGGAATATATTTTTACTATGGATATTATGATTCATTAAAAGTTCATTTTGGTGTATCAATACTAAAAAATTTGATTTTTGGATATTCATTTCATAGTGTATGAGAGGAAGTGTAAATTGATTGAATAACATCCCAAGGATGAAATTGTGAGAACTAAATAAACATATATAAAGTAAGGATATTATTAAACAGTGAAAGAATTACTGAATTATATTGAAATAGTATCTTTAAAATAAATTTTCATATCCTCATCATTTTTTTGATACCATTAACCATTTCCACATATTTGGTTTGTCGAATTATGGTCGTTAACTTCCTCATGCCCATGTTCTATATCAATCTCCCTTGGTATTTGTGTATTAGTTTTCTCTTATATGTCTATGATTTAACTTCCCATGTATGTTATCCTTTTTTGAAACCTATTATTTGTTATTCCATATGGCCTTTGTACTTCCATTTATCTCTTATTACTAGGATATTTTTGTTAGAGCATTTATGATGTGGTATTTTCAACAATGATATTTCCAAATTCTAAACCCTTGATTACTAAGATGAAGTTTAATTTATGAGGACATATTTAATTTAACATGGGGAGAGTTTAAACCCACCAAAAGTCTAAAATAACAACATTTTATTCAATAGAGTTTACGACATATAACACCGAGATTATGAGAAAAATATAATTCTCCTATACATTGAGATATATTTATTTTTAAATAAATTCAATATGTTCAATAGCTTGCATTACACGCAACAATGAGTTTAGCATGGGTTACAAAAAAATGATTTTATCTTTCATTAATCATAAAAATGGGTTTATATTTCATGACAAAAAAATCCATTTGTCTTGAGTAATATGCAACACTAAGTTTTTCTTTCATTATAGGAAACATTGAGTTTGGCTTGTGTTACATGCAACAACGAGTTTAAACAAAATGTGACATATTATTAAATTATTTTTATATATGATAATTATATTAGAGATGTTGTAATTTAATGTATTATTAGTATTAACTAAATTTTAAAAATTATGGTTTTCTATTGAATAGATATAAAATAATAATCATTTTAATGAAGATGAAATGTGTTCTCAAAAATACTATTATACTAAAAGATGATTTAGTCCCACTTTGAGCACATAAATTAAAATTAATATTTATCACTTTTAGAAAATTTACATTATTAAATAAATTGAAATTTTAAATCATCATATAAAAATTAAATTAAGGTAAATTAGAGATATTTTTCTAAAATATTTCATTTTTTGATGAATGGTGAAAACTGCGGAATTTTAATTAAAAACTACATTTTTAAAATTATTTAATGTAAATATATATATTAAACTGGTTTATAGAGAAATTTATTCAAGTATATATCTATTAAACCAATTTATACAATTTTATACATTTTCATCTGATTTTTTGAAATAAAAAACATTGTAATCTTTTGAACAATTTCTATTTGAAGACCTGCTTTCTCATCACATCTGCGGGTTTTATTTTAAATTAAAATTTCACAATTATATGACCATAATTTGATAAAATGGATTACATATTTTTAATCAAGATAATTAATATCTTTTAAAATTGAGAAATTATTTTTTCATATTAATTAGGAAAGGAAATAAAAATTAAATACCATGATTGAGGTTAGAACTGGTATTTCTTGATGTTACATGCACTAGTTTCCAAATTAATTTTCAACACAAATAGATTTCTATTTATAAATATAAATTAATTTTTATATTTAGTAGGTCCAAATTATCTAATAATTATCATTTTATTTTTGCATAAATTTTTAATATATTTGGTTATAAAACTAATTTTTGTGGTGGAAACTAAAGGGGTTAGAAGGGGGGTAAACATAAAGGATATAGAATTACCTATTTAAAACATGTATTTTTTGTGTGTTGGAGGTTTTTAGAGAACATATAATTTCAAAAATTCAATATTTATCATTTTTGGATCCAAACAATGTGACAGTTACCTCCCATTATTTTATACTTTTTGGTATTTACAAAAATGCAACTTCTTCTCTATTATAAAAGGGAACTGACTCCCCTAACTTGTTCACACCTATCAAGAAACATTTATAGATAAATAACTACCCAAATAACTTCAAAACATACATAAACTTATCCAATTATCATTATATATTCATAAACCCAACCTAGGATTTTTTTTGGGGCAAACCCAAGGAGGTTACACAAAGAAGAGGTAACATTCTTCAAAAAGCGTTTTTATTTTATTTCTTCATCTACCTCCTTAAAATCTTATTAGACCATAATTATATAATAACATAATCATAAAAAAATTTACAAGTTTATTTTTTGAAAAGTTTATGACCTAAATAATTCTCCACATTCATCAAATATATTATGAAATCATCATTCATGTGTAAGGTAGACTACTTCCACCAGAATCAATATTATTCATTGTTCCAATATAACCTCTAAGAGTTGCGTATAATGATGTTTATAAAGTATATGTTTTAAATATATAACATAATTATAATTATGGTATCATTAGATAATATATAAAAGTTTTATTCCCATTCCATAGGGGATATGATAATGTCGCTCGTGTGTAAGGCGGACTACCGCCTCACGAAGCGATGTGATTCATCTTTCTATAACGATTTAAACAGAATTTAATAATAAAAAATTTAATAAATATATGTGATATACATGTAATAATTATTATATTAATTAAATATTCATCATTATGAAATGATAATATATAATCATCTTTTTATTTCACTAAACAATTATAACAACGTTCATGTACATATAGACTACTACCTCCATGAAGCAATGTGACTCTCTATTCATCATCACACCACATAGACGATATATATATATATATATTAAAATAAATAATATGGTATATATGATAATATTTTCATTATTTAAAAATAAAATATTACTTACTTCCCTTTTGTAATAATATTTGAAAAATTGAAATGTTACTCATGTGTGTGTACGGTCTATAGTCTCCAGGATTGTAACATAGTCCATTTTTTGTAGTCATATTTAATGATTTGTTATAAATTATAATTAATGTAATGATATTATACTTAAATAATTATTTTTATTCTAAAAATTATGTAATTATATAACATGTGCAAGAGGCGAGTCTTTCATGATGAAACACACATGAAAAAATAAGGAAGTTAACACATGAAACACTGCAAATAATGAAATATTATTAACAGAAGGGTGGGAAGTTGTTATAAAAGGATAATATATGATATTATGGATATTAATATGGTCTTTATTACTTAATATAACGTTTTTAAGACACTATATATTATTTTAAAGTACACTCAACTAGAATGAAGTGTGAGGTAAAAGATTTTGTCTCATTTTTAAATGTCATTGAGACTTATTTGTTATTAAGAAATAATATACTCTTATGTGTTGTATATACTATCCATTTTTCATGTAATATCATGATTCATTCGTAATTCATGTTATTTTTTGTTTCAATTTGAATAATTTTATCCAAGGGTATTTGACTTGAAATTAGAAAGTTGTAAAAGTTATTGTACAATCTCACTTTCTTTTGAAACTGTTAAATTTCACTTGAAAAAATAACTTTATTGTAATAATTTTTTAATAGAAAATAAATTTCTAATAAATATCCATATTATCTCATTATGGATATTCATATTGACTAAATATTATACTATTTTTACATACAGTTTTTATATTGATACTTATTTATTTATTTAGGGAAATACTAATATATATGTATCCTTTACTCAACACAGATATTTGATGATAAGGATAATTATTCATGAAATAAATAAAATATTAGATATATGGGGATAAATTTGTATAGAAAGATATTCTTGAGAATATTTTATTGATTTTAACATGATACATCCATTATATATCAGGATACAAATCAGTTACCCAAACAAGATGAGTTTTTTAGGGTAGATTTAAATCTGTTGGCCAAACATGTTTAGATTATACCAAGTTGTTTTAAACAAAATTAAAGAACAATATTGATGGTAGAGGTATAATGTTTATAAGAAATTAGATCCAAAAATTATTCATTTCATTCATTAATAATTTAGTTGTTATTATGCATGATATTTAAACAATGATATTGTCTCTAGGTTCATTTCATTCTCAATTCTTGATTAAATGCCATGTATTTTCAATTATTTACCAAAACATATTGATTATATGTTATTTATTCATAGAATCCACTATATTCTTAAAATTACTAAGCATATGATATCACTCATTTATTACGTTTATTTTTCTATAGGATATGAGGTTGTTGTTTTTGATTGATTTACATGGTTACACTTAGGGAATAATGGTCTTCTCAAAGAAAATAATTTATTATTTTATGCTTTAAATTGTAATAATTATATCAATTAATTATCTACTATTCTAATAGTAATGAACTATTTGGTTCTTTGGGATGTGATTCCTTCATTCCTCTTCCAATGTAACCAATTATATAATAGAACCTGGCTAGTGGGGTTGAGGTGCTAGAGAAATGGATTCTTCACATGAAAAACTAGAGCACTATTGTTTTTATAATATTATTCCATATTATTTTCCAAAACTAACCAATTAAGAATTGTAATTAATATTTCTCTATGTAAATTCTCTTAATTCATTTTATAAGAACCCATATTATTTGAAGCTACAATTTTGGAACATGAAATCAATGGATTCATTCCAATTTCATCTTCCAATACCATTTAACCAAGTAAAAAAAAGCCATACACTTGTTGGGAGTTTTTCTAAATATGTATCCCCCTCCACACACTGTTATAACTACCTTTTTACTACCCTTTTTTGGAGTCATCTAAACAACTTCATAAGGAGTCTCAACCAATAATCCATTCCAGTTATCATTCTCTTCGATGGATTTCCCTTTTATTTTTCACTTTATCCCATTTAAATTGAAATATGTGGCTATCCTATAGTGGTTCACGATGTGTCTATTATTTATATAGCAGAATTATCTATTCCTTATAAATTGAACATCCTAGTTATCTCTCCTTATTAAATTATTTGGAGTTTCTTTTTTCACAACCACCTTCACTGATTTATATCCCATGGAAGACACACATTTTTAGACAACCTATTTCTTATACAATGGTGGTTATCTCTTCTCTTTAGTATAAGAATAATACATGGAATCATTACACTATAATTTATGATAATAATGACAATGAATGTTTCACATATCAATTAAATTTTAAAGATACTCATTTTTTTCTTGATGGACATATTTATGTATTTATATGATGTTTTCTCCACTCCAGCAAGTTTCTTTCCATGTAAATCTCTCATACCCCAAACTTATGGCATTTTTAAACTTGTACACAATGAAATATTAATCTATCATTCAGTATATCTATGGATAAACCTCCAAAAACACTAATTTTACATAATTAATATTGTTATTTAATCTTTAAAATAAATCTTCCAAGTTGGGAATGCTTGTAAATTATAGGTGGAAACCCCAAATATATGGGCTTTGTTTGGGGAGAAATATTTCTTGGACAAGAACACCCCCTTAATAAAAATATTTGTGAGTATAATAACATTTTTACTACTCTAAATTTGAACATATGTATTGAAACATGTTTTGGTATATCTATTTTATTGAACTAAAAAAAGAAAAAACACATTTTAATGTGAGTTATTAGAGTACCTAAACCTAGCATTAATCCTAGTGAAATCATTTCATAAATCCCAAAAACTCAAAGAATAACCTTACATAAAACATTATTTGGTATGATAACTGAAGTAAAAAAAATATTATTAGGGTTCCACCTCTAATTCTTCTATCAATGCCCATATCCATAAATCCTCTAAAAATGATCAAAAATATATATCTAACACTAACTAGTTTAATGGGATAATGGGTTAAACGTTTCATTAAAACTAAGATGGTTGCATCTTTTAATGATCTCTAATTCTCATTTCCACTAACATGATTCCCCTTTTATAGAAAAATCATCTATGAAATGGGATTGGAAGATACTCTTTTTTCCACTATTTTGGATGATCCATATTGGATTAATTATATTTTTTTCAATTATTCTTCAAAATATATGAATTTTTTTATTGAGATGATATTTCGAAACCTAAACTATTTTTAATCTCTCTTTTAAATCTCTATTCAACATCTAATTTTATTTTCCATGAATCTTTTTAAAATATTGTTTTGAACTATAAATATCCTTTACTATTTTTTCATTCACATACAATTATTCCTCCTTGAAATTCATAATAAACATTTTATGTTTCTATAACTCATGGAAAACTTTGGTAATTGTAACCTTAAACACGTTGTTCCCAACAACTATTTTTATAAATTATTAATTAATCAAGGTTAGAAAATTAGTGAAAAGTGAAACTATTTCTCCCTTAAACTTCATTATATTCCATGGGGTGCCACATATTATAACATGTTTACATAAATGCCTCTTCCATGGGGTCTTATTAATTATCCAAATATATTTTATCGTTGAAAATTTCCTTTTCAGTAAAATATGTATGAAAAAAATTCATCTTGAACATTCTTCAAATGATCCTAATTTTTTGAATATAAATTCCTATTTATTTTATAATATTACTCTTCATCACTTATTTGATTTTTTAAGGGTAATCATGATAAATAGATTTATCAATTATATTTCTATTCTATGTGTCTTAAGATAATTGTTGATCCTCTTTATTCCTTGAGACATTCCTCAACTTTGTATATTTATTGTTTCTTATTTTCCTTATCATTGACATAGAATTCCACATGTGTAATAGCAGGAATAGATTATAATCTCTCCATTTTAGGTTCTTCAAATATTTAAAATCTGAACTTCACTAAATCAGATGAAATTAAATGTGTATTCAAAAATAAATCCAACCATAGGATAACCTTTTCACTAATTCCAATTGAAATGTCTAATTAGAATAGTGTATACACCTATGATGGGAGGTGAATCAGGAGTTTAATATAATTATTTTACAAAATTCAAAATACTCTTAGAAACATACCCCCTTTATAATTTAACTTATGTTTATTTTTATTAAAAATTGATCTATGTTATCTTAACCATGAAAATACACAACATGTAACTAAAAGAATGTAAAAGAGAACATACAGTATTTATAAAGTTTTTCTAGGAAGACATACTCCATGATTTTATTAATTATTCAACAAAATTGAGGACTCTAAAATATAATCAAATATATATTACAATTATTGTTGTTTTTTAAATTGGTATAATATCTCACTATGGATAAAATTTTCTTTCACCCCAAATGAATTATCTTTACAACAACTTATCACTTATTTTATAGAGTCACATTCTAATCTCCCTAAATACCTTGATTCCAATTGTTTTTTATTCTAATCATGTTTATTAATGTTTTCCAATAAACAAATACTTATAATATGATCACCAGGTATACACAATATGCTTCACCATCAACAAGATCGAACTTATTCTTCTCACATAGAGTCTTTTACAACCAACTAGTCTATAAAAAGTCCGAGAAGCATATTATATATTTATCTTCTGAAATTTATATATCTTTAGTAGATATTTATTACCTTACTCTCTCAATTCTCAATATCTAAGAAGCTCTACTCCAACGTATAATGAACTTCCACATCATTTTAGTCTCTCATTAGATTTTTCTCATTATAACTACTTCAGATGAACAATCTGAACTGAAATTAATGATGAGATTCTTCTCCTTAATTCATATTCAATAATTAGTGACTTCTAAATTTGGAATAATATCATATACACCATATTGTTCATTCTCAAGATTTCTCAAATTCTTCTTGTCTGAAATCACTCAGAGTTCACAGTTCGAGCAATGAAAAGACTTGTGTCATGTCTCCTTTGTCCCTTTTATTCAAGGTTAAATAGAAAAATAGTTGTAATATATATTTTTTAAAATATAATATCTCTATGTGATTATGTTCCCATGATCCTTCTCCCTATTTCATCACCTTTTCATATATGGGTGCTCCCCCGATCTCCATTTTTCATTTTCCTCTTCAACTACTGTCTCCTTTAAAATTATCGCCGTGGAATTTATTTTTTATTTATAATTCCCTTTGTATCAATCAAAAAAATATTATATAAAATAATAGTAATAAAATATTTATTCTTAAATTTCCCATATTCTTTTCAAAATACTCATCTAATCATTATCATTGAACTAACCTGAACTCATCTCATTCCATCATATAGTATGAAGAGCACCTCCATAGAGAAAGGCTAAAAAACTCAACAGAATAGACCATCAATCCCTTAAGAACACAGTTGAGTTTCATAAAACTCATATCTGTATATGATTCCTTATAATAAATAATTTCTTTATTAAAATTAATCTAAAAGCATCAAATTTTAATGTTCAGGATTAATGTATTTCATATAAATTCCCCTTATTCTCAAATTTAACTTTCCTAAAACAACCAAATGGAAAAAACACTTCCCTATTATGTTTTGATCATTGAATTACTTAAATAAAATCATCATAATATATTTCATTATAATCAAGATATTATGTAAATTAAATTTTTATACATTGAAATTTATCTATAAATCTATCTTACTCTTCTATTCTCTTTTTCAAATACAAGATAAATACATCAATAATTCAGAGATTGTGTCACATTTATTTTTTGATGTTTTCATCCATGAATAAAAGTTATTACATTAGGCCAATTAACTTCCATTTGTAGATTTGATATTTGGAAATCTTATATTTCAATCTGGTAGTGACTTCACATTTTCTAGAAGTATAAAATTCAACAGCAGTATAGGGATAAAATTTTGGTATGCATATGAAGTCATATGGTTTCCACCTAAAATCAATACATAATTTACTTTTTCAAATTTCAACTAAATCTAGAAGACTAGTGAAATCTATTTCATATGACTTTAAAGGAAATGGTTTTAACACCACTTCCAACATTGGGAAAACTGAAAATTTAATATTACTTGTGATGTCAAATAAATCATTATAATGTCATATAGAATTCCATTCCAAGTCTTATTAAATAATCTAGAGTCCAAAATAAAATCTCAAAAATCATACGAAATTAAGGAAGTATTAAGAAAACATCAAAATTTAGTTGGTTTCCACATTTGACTAAAAACATACAAACTATTTAAAATGAGTGCATAACCTCTTTAATCGAATCCATGTATTATTTAAACTTCTAAAAAACATTATAAAACCTTTTTGAATTCATAAAACCATAAAAAATCAGCACAATTCTTAAAAACATACATCTGGATAAATATCCAAACATGGATTATTATTGAACCTTAATAACAATTTGAATCAACTTTTAGAATTATTATTCAAAACCTTTATCCATAGATAATAAATCATTATATTAAATTGCCTCCATATATAATATTTCTTGGATTATTTATCTACTACTCAAGCACTTGATCTCTAAATTTAAGAATGATTTAATCTTTTTAAATAACATCTTCTTAAATATGTATAGAGTAGCTATCACATTAAAAATATTTCTAAATTATTGTTGACAACAATGGAACACTTATTTCAGCACCTCTCATATACTTCCAAAAAAAATTACATTCAGTTTTTTTTATAAAAATGAATCCCAGAATCTATCCAACCAAGTATTCAAAGAAACATTAATTTAATCTTTAACAATATGTATGGGAAGTATATTTTCATGATTCATGTGAATACTATAATGCATCACCCTAGTATTAATTTTCATATTTTCATATTCATCATTGAAAATAAATACAGTCACATACCAAAGGGAACTTCAACCCCCCTTTGGATTTTTCATCAATACATCAAACATTCAAATGGACATAAATTCATTTCAATATTTTAGTAAAAGTTTACTTTTGTTCTCCACATTAATGATAAAAAATACAAAATGGGAAAACACATTCTCCCCCTTGTTCATAGCATTGATATATGGGTTTTATTTCCAATAGAATATTCTTTTTACTCCTTTATTGTTTGAATTAAAGAGGATTTTTCTCTCTTTTTTCCCTTCACCTGCACTACACTTAGATAATTACATTATAAAAGGTTGTCACTAATAGTTTCATAGAAATTAAACTTAGGTAAGTTATCTCAAATTCTATATGAGCTCACCTATTATAGAATAACAGGATTGAGTTTATAGGAACAATAAATTTATCCTCTCACATTTTTCAATTTGGTACCATAAATAATTAATATCTTTTGGGCCTTAAAAACATATTTTTATAATGGTTCATAAATCTCAAAAATTAGCTTTTTGGGGATATCTATATTTTGAAATTCATATAGAAACCAAATTTATTTGGAATGTTTTTTAGCTCCCCCTGAAGGGATGTTTTTCCCTCTTTAACAAAGTATAATATTTCTTCAAGTAATAAAATCCCTGAAATTCTGACACCATTTGATTAATTTTATTAATTCAAATTTAATACTAGGTTTAATGTTAGAAACCCATGAGTTTTTGACTTCCCTATAGATTCACCTTGAGTTCCCAATTCAAAATACAACCACCAAGGATTTGGGAATATGTTGGTATTACATATTATATTCCATTATAGTAGTTAGAATTATAATTCTTCCTAAACCCATAGAACCCCATATTGGTGGGATTAAAATGAATGGAAAACATCATACTTGTATTCTCATTGAATTTATAGATCTAAGAATCTTTAGGTAGCATAGATTGTTCTTATTTCTGTATTTCGTATTAATTGTAAATGGATTCTTCACATGAGAAACTAGGGAAATATTTATTTCATTAACATATATCATATTCTCTTCCAACCCTAACACCATAGTCCTTATGAATTTTATATCCTTATATATATTGGAATCCTTCATTTTCTCTATTGTCTTCTTCATTGATTCATCGATTTTCACACTTGAAATATATTTTTTTACATTTTCATATTTCAATTCATTTTTCACTAGTAAGAATGTTCATGCATGTTTTGGGAGTGTTTCTAACAAGGTATCACCTTTCAACTTCCCTTTTATGTAATCATCTTAATCTCTTAAAAATAAGTATCTACCAACAACCCAATCTGGTTATCTATTTCATGTATGTATTCTAGTTTTTTTTATCTCATTTATATTTAAATACAAGCCCATATTGTAGTGTTATTTGATTTTGACTTACTTTTCCATATTATAATTATATATTCCCTCTAACTTTAATAACCCAGTTATCTCCCTTTATTGACTTCTTAAAAGTACCTTGTTTCATGACATTCTTCCCTGATTTGTCTCCCAAGGAAGATACACATTCTTAGTTCACATGTTCATCATACTATGGTGGTTCACTCTACTCTTTAGTATATGAATTCTAATTGGATGTATTATACCAATATTTATCTTATGAATGACCATGAATATTTAGCATCTCAGAAAATTCTTAAAGATACAAACATATTTTATTAAAGGATATAGTTAACCTTTTATAAGAATGAATATTTATCAAAATTAAATAATTTTAACCTCTCTTATAAATCACTATTAAAGCTATGATTTATTTATTCAAAGATTTTTGTAATCTATTATAGTGAAATATCACATTTCTTTACTCATTTTCTTTCACATCCAACTGTGCATCCTTAACAATCATAATAATTTTGTAATGATTTTATAATTCAAGGAAAACATAAATAACTACAACTTGAAAGGATTAATTATTAATAATTTTCATTACCAATTTTAAATCAATCAATGAAAGATTATCAATTCAAATTGAAACTATTTCTCCCATAGGATTCACCGGTTTTGAGAGGGTGTTTTATCTTCCTACTTGTTTACGTAATTCCTCTTCTATAAAACTGGATTCCTAATCCATTTATTTCTACTAAATTAAAATTTCATTTCCTTAAAAAAATATGAATAGAAAAACTTCATCACTAACATTCTTAATATGATATTTTATTTAAAAATTTAAATCCTTATGTACTTCATATGAATCCTATTCATCACTTGTTGTGTTTTTTAGGATACATGATTAATAGTTTTATCAATGGACTTTACATTTTATGTACATTTTGATAATGTTTAATCATATTCATTTCATGAGACATTTCTTAAAATCTTAGCATTTTAGTTTTTCCTATTTTCCTCAGTCATGGTAGAGTCTTCCATGTTTTTAATGAAAAGAATAGGTTCTAGTCTTCCCATTTGAATTTCTTCATATATCTCAATTTTATACTTCATTATATAAATTGAAATTCTATGGATGTTCAAAAATATATCAAATAATAGGATAAATTTTTATATAATACTAAATGAAATTCATAACAGTATTGGCATATTCACTTGAGGGGGTGTGAATCAACTTTTATTGATTTTTTTCCTAAATTCCAAATTCACTTTTAAACTAACCCCTTAGGAATTTTACCTTTGTTTATGGTTAGATTATAGGGATCTTATTTCATTTAACCAGGTAAATATACATCATGAAATGCATTTAAATAATGTAAAATATTAAATGTAGTATTTACAAGGTTCATCTAGAAATACACACTCCTTTAATTGATTGATTATTCACAAAAATCAAGGATCCTGAACCATAATCAAATATTCATTAAAATGGTTGGTTTTTCCCATACCTATATATAATCTCACCATAAGTACAACTACATTTATCTCACAAGAATTATCTTCAAAATAGATAATCATTACCTTTGAAATTTCATGCTCTAATCTTCCTATATATCTTGAGTATATTGGGTTTTATGGATTAACACCATGTATATACTTGTTATCCTTTCAACACCTTTTTTGAATTCGATCACCAATTTTACATAGGATGCTTCAGGAATAAAAGGATCTATGTTTTTCCAAAGTATCTTTCACTACCAACTTCTCTTCAAGAACACCCACCAACTTGGACCTTATTTCTTTACATATCTTGATATATCATTTAGATAAACTTATCACCTATCTATCTCCCTTATCATTATCTAAGAGGCTTAAATCAAAGTAAAAAAAAATAACTTACATATAAAAATGGTCTCTCCACCATTTCCTCATCCTTATACGACTTTGAATCATTATTTGGAACTCAAATTTACAGTAATATTCTTCTTCTTATTTCACTTTGAATACCTCTTGATCTTTAGATTTAGTTTAATATTAGATATACCTTGTTGATCTTCCTCGTTGTTTCTCTAGATATTCTCATCTAACATCTCTGAATGTTCATTTATTTAACATCAAACGCACAATTTTCCTTTCTCCTTATTTTTATTTTTATATATAGGTCTCCCAGAAAATATATTTTTTATTATTTTTTCATATATAATATAAAATATCTCAATGTGATTCAATTACAACAATCCTTATCCCTTTTTCTTCACCTATTTATATGTGTGTTCTCCTGTGATCTTTATATTCCTTTTATATTCTCAATAATTGTCTACAGGTAAATTATACGAATGCCTTTTTTATAATTCTCTTTAACTCAGACAAGATAATTTTATAGGTAAGTACACCGTGACCTAAATTATTTTTTCAAATCTTCTTCTAATGATGTTGAACTCATATTTCTAATTAAACCATATTTAACTCATCTCCCTCTGACTTATGGAAAAAATAACTGATTCAAAGTGAAAAACATAAATAATAAACATCTTAAATCATCAGTCTCTTAAGAACAAATCAAAATTTCATCGAATTTAGTCTCTTTATTTTGAATCAATTTTCTTGTGATATTTTTACCATTTTTGATATGCATATTCATCTTTATAATTTTTACATTCAAGATTTAAATTAACCTAAAATAATGTCATTTTCAACTTTAGGATTAATTTATTTCTCAAAAATTCCTTATGATCTCACCATACTCATTCTTCAAACAGACATCTTGAATCAAAACATCCGAATTATGTTTAGATCTATGAATTAAAATAGTAGCATCATTAGATCTATCTTTCAACTGAATTGACCAATTATAGAAACTCGATTTTTAGACATTAAAACTATCTCAAAATCTCACTTACTTTGATCTTCTATTGTAAAAATCTAAGACGTTATATGACATTAATTATAAGCAATTTTCTCCCATGAGAAACCATACTTAAATAACACAAATTAATTTCCATATACAAAATTTAAATCTGAATAAAATATATTTCCATGCTAGAAAAAAACATCAAATTTCACAAAGTATGAATTTTATCATCTACCCAAGGATACTATTTTTTATGACTTTAAATCCATACGATTTCCACAACAAAATCATATATAATTTCTATTTTCAAAATTCAGCCTACTCCAAAAATCTTTTTATATCCATTTCATATGAATCCAAGGTAATAAATTTCCATACCATTTCAAATTTTTTGAAAAATGATATTTTTTATCACATGTGAAATTAAATGAAACTTTTTGAGGTTATATTTAATTCAATTCTAAGACATAATAAATTCTCTAAAGTCATCAAAATACTATGAAATCAGAAAAAATGGAATTCTTTTGGAAAATCGATAGTTAACCAATTTTCACATTAAACTCCAAATGTCTATAATTTCTGAAATGACTCAAAACATATTCAATTTACATAATGGGTTATAAAAAATTCTCTAAAACATCATAATGACGTTTTAAATTTATTAAAACTTAACAAATAATTCAGAAAAATTCCCAATAACTTTCAAAATATAAAATTCCCACGCCTAGATTATTCATTAACCTTTACCGCACATTGATTAAACCATAAAAATCAGTCTTTAAAAAATTACATAAGATATTAGTCACTAGATTCAATGGAATCTATATATAACATTACTCAAATGGTTTCTCTACTACTACATCACTTAATCTCTATATTTATACTAGCCTAATCATTGTAAATAATATCTACTTCAATAAAAACACTATTTCTATCCAATTTAGATCCTTTCAAACCATTATAGATAGCACTAGAATAATATTTTCACCAACATTCATATACTTCCATGAATTTTAGCACAAAAAATCATTTATTGAAAGGGATTCTAGAAATATTTCAATTATTACAAATGGTTTTACTTTCATATTTACCTAAATAAATGAGTAGTTTCTCTTCATTAATTCGGTGGATACTCTAATCCATCACTAATGGCTTTAAAATAATATATTGGCATGATTTGTTGACAACAATTACAGTCACATACCAATGAGAACTTCAAAGTCCCCTTTTTTATTTTTTTGTTAATACATTTAAATTTTAAATACACATATGTACATGTAAATACTATAGTTGATGTTCCATTTTCTTCTCCCCCTTAATGAAAACAAATAAAAAGTGGGATGACCCTTTCTTCTCCTTGTTCCTACGATATATACATGAGAAGGTCATCTAAGGGGAAATTATTCACCCATTTCTCATCAAAATTAATGATATTTCTTTTCCACTTTTGTTCTTTCACTTCCGTTTAACTTATATAACTACATGAAATTACAGTGGTACAATAAGTTTTGTAGATATTATCCTTATGTATGTTATATCTAGGTTTATGTGAGGTAAACCTTTATATAAAAAATAGGTGATTTTTCTACCATAATTAAGTTGTCCATTCTTATTATCAATGTTGTACCAACTCAGAATTTATCTCTTTTGTGGATTTACTAATATATTCGAGAGATTTTTCATTAACCCAAAACCTAAGATTTTATTTGGGTTTTCCAATAGAATTGTGTCATTAAAAGGAGGAATATGACCTTATAATAAATTGTTAGGAATATGTTGTGTGAATATAATCTTCCCACTCACTTTTTGTCTGATTATGGAAACACAACAAGTTGGGTTATTAATATAATTCTAATTTGGTCATTTTTTATGAAAACCCCCTATGTGATATAGAAAAATAAAATCCAATAGTTGGATTCTTAATGTCATTGGATACAAATTTTACATTCCAAACACCAAGTAAAATCATGGTTAATTCGATCCAAAGGCTGATGAAGGAATATTTCTTGGTAATTATACTACATCTAAGGATTATAAGGATTTTAATAAAAGGTAAAATGTTATTGGAGAATTAAAAAATTTGAAATTTTATTAAATTAATCTTTTATACCCAAAAATAAATCAACATTATGAGTTATTTTATTCTTTTGAAAACGTTTGATTGTATCCTCTTATTGAAAATATAAAGGACACTACAAAAAAATGGGTTTAGCGGCGGTTTTGTGGAGGCGGTTCACAAAACCACCGCTAAACGTTTTCAGTGAAAGGTTTCGCGGCGGTTTTTAATAAACCGCCGCGAAACCCTATTTTATTTAAAAAACCATGACCCTTTCCCCTACCCCTGCCGCGGTTCCCCCACAAACCCTCGCCCCTCTTCCCCGATCCCCCCTCTTCCCCGATCCCCCCCCCCCCCCGGCCCCGGCGACACCCACGCCCCCCGCGCCCTCCGGTGACCCCCGTACCCCCCGCGCCCCCCACGCCCTCCAGTGAACCCCGCACCCCCCGGTGAACCCTGCACCCCCCTGGAGCCCCCCTCGACCCCCACGCCATGCGCGCCACCCACGCCCCCCCCGCGCCCCCCGTGCCCTCCGGCGACCTCCGCGCCCTCCGGCGACCCCCACACCCCCCGCGCCCCCCACGCCCTCCGGAGAACCCTGCACCCCCCGGCGCCCCCCTCGACCCCCAACGACCCCCGCGCCCTGCGCGCCCCCCATGCCCCCCGCGCCCCCCGCGACCTCCGGCGACCCCCGCACCCCCCGCGGCATCCGGCGACCCCCGCACCCCCCGGCACCCCCCGCGACCACCTTCTATTTTGGTAATTTTTAGTTATTTCTTGGTTCTTTGATTCGAATAATGAATTTGTTACACAATGTGAATCTACTGTAGGGTAGATAGTATGAGTTTGGTTTAGAGATTAAAGAATTATAAGTCATAAAACATTTTCAAGTTTTTAATGGGTTGATTAGGATTAATTCAAACTAAGGATACTTTTTTCGGTATTTTTATAAATCGTGGAATTCACACCATGAAAGGGGTTCATGACATTAATTATTTAGAACCAATGGTTTTTATCATGATTTACATATTACCCTTCTTCCATTCAATGTGAAGACCTCCCTCATAAATCCTAGAAAGATTTTAGATAATATTGGGTATCTTCCTCTACCAGATTTCTTTTCTTGGAGCATTTGTTCACTAGTGTGGGTGGTTGTCTTCCTTTGGGTATGTGTAATATCATTTACTCTCTTTATCATTTATGTTCTTGGTTTGGTAGTGTTGTGTGATATGGTTTCGATGGTTTCATAAATAATATGTGTTATCAATAAATCTATTGTGGTTTTCCCTCATTCCATTTCTATTTGAAGAATATCTGCTTGTTTCCAATTTATGTTGTCGAAGGATATTAGGTTCCTTATGTTTATAAGGTAGGTGTATCTATACAAGCGGTTCTAATTTAACATTTCCTTATATTCTTATAAATTTATTTGGCTTGTTTCATGAAATTGATGGATTTAAATGGATTTTATGGAAAATATACATGTTTTTAAAGAGGTCTTTCTTCAAAAATGATTTTTATCACAAAAAGTGGTTGACTAAATTCTTTATGGTTTGGCCTATTTAGATTGAATTTTTTATACTAATGGATGTTTATATTTATTTTTTATTTTAATTTGGTTTCATAACTTTATTCTCTAAAACAAGATACTACTTTCATGTCTCTTTATTACACATCTCCATGTATAAGACCCTCTTGGGAGACTTGCCTAGTTTTCCGTAGTCGGTTCTTTATAAATTAATATCAAAAGTAATATTGAGCCTGGAATGTTACGACACTTCCTAGTTTTGGTTTAGTTTCATTGGTAGACTTGATTTAGTAGCACTAGAATTTAGTTAATATGTGTGGGATGGTGCCTAGACATCTCACCTCCATGTATGAATTCAAGTTACTATGGGTGGTTAGTTATTTTTGAAAATATTGTCACTTGGTCTTTTTTGTTGATTGAATTAACTATATTTGGTGTCTATTTAAAAAAAACTATTCCTTTCTTATGTTTTATATTTCATTAATAAAATTCATAAATTCATAAAATTATTATTATTTTAAATCATTAATATGGATTATGGAAGTTGTTCTATGATTTAGTAATTTTCTCATGATTAAAGGGGTTTTCATCTTGTATTTGTTAGACGATTCCTACTAGAAGAGGTCTTATGAATCTAAGTGATAGATTTGTGAGACGGGTTTAATAGGAGAATCCCTTAGTGGTATCTTATTTAGTGGAAGTTATAATATGCACTATTCATACTTTGGTTATGAAGGTATTAAAAACCCAGGAGGAGTAGTGGATCATGACTCATAATTTACTAACAAGAATCCACCTATTGTTCATAGTGATAATGGAATATAGAAATATGAGGAGAGGATTGAGTAGATTGGTAGGAGATTTATAATTATAAATATTCCCAAGGAATCTAAGGGGTGGGGGTCAACATATATTCTTGATGGATTGGGAAGGAAATGGTGAGGCTCAGTTGTGCATGCTATATTTTATGAGGATCTTACGTGGGAATCCTTCAAGAAAATATATAAACTATAGTTTTATCCTAAAATGTTACATGTGGAAAAGACCTGATACTTTCTAACATTATAAAAATGGGAATGTATTGTTATAGTGTATTCCACTAACTTTTCTAGGTCAGTGCATTTCAAAGTGGATATTATTACCAATGTTTACATGAAATATCTAAGGTTTGATATTGTGCCAAGTGTCTCCTAAGAAACCTGAGTGTGACATGGATTTATATTTATAGTGACACTTAATTTTGATATACCTGCACACTATTGTTTGTTTTATAATCTTGGACTAGATTATGCATTAGAAACCATTAGTGGTGTCCTACTTAATTTACCTCACACCATATTCATTACATGGATTGGTACCCAGATAGTCTTCTTTGTCATAGGAAATACGACTTTGATATGGTTGGTTGTGTATGAAACCATTGAGAAACATCATTCCTCTTGGAGGACATATAAGGTCAAGCCTAAACAATCACATAATGTCTCAGGTTTAAAATTCATTATGATCAGTTTCGATCACACATCAATGGGGTGTTGTTTGAGGCAACATAAATGTGTGATCGATAGTGTTATGATAAGTGTGTAACCCGATATTCTTATTGCTCCTCAATGAGGTGTTGACGCTGTCTCCTATGGACTAAACTTGTTCGGTTGGTCTGAAGTGGTAAATGTGATCAATGAATCATCTTTATTATATTATGCATACTTTATGATCAATGGTTCATCTTTATTATATTATGTTTATGTAATCTTACACTATCGTATATTTTGTGTAGGCACATTGTGATATACATGGATAAAAGCTGGATCACATTACCGAGGAACACACCTCAATATGTTAAGGGTTTGAATGAGTTTTTAGATTTTGAAATTTCTAATCGATCCGTTGAAGGGAGTATAAGATGTCCATGTCCTAAATGTAAATTTAGAACATGGTTGAATAGAGATGAAGTTTATGAACATTTAATACTGAAGCAATTCCCTGGTCAATATTTGTGTTGGATTTGGCATGGAGAATCAAACAATATAGAAAGATTGGGGACTAATTTCAATCCACAGAATGAGGTCCCAAGTTTGTCGCCAATGGAAAATGAAATGCAAAACCTCATAAATGATGCATTCGGCACTGCAAGACACCACTATGAGCATCAAAACATATCAGAACAACCAGAAGAGTGTGCTACAAATTGCAACGTGACAAGTGATGTTTTTGAGACTGTAACACAAGCAGATCATGATTGTAACATATCATTAGATCCTCCTCTTGATTCTGTGGAGCCAAATGTAAGGGAAAACTTCAGTGAGGAAAATGCATTTCATGATTTATTTGACAATGGAAATCAAGAGTTGTATAGTGGGTGTTTGAAATATTCAAAGCTTTCATTTTTGCTGAAGTTGTACCATATCAAATGTCTATGTGGAATTACAAATAAGGCAATGTCCATGTTATTGGAATTGATTCGTGATGCATTTCCTGAAGCAAAAATCCCAGAATCGTTTTATGAGATGAAAAAAGTTGTAAACAAGCTTGGTCTGAATTATACAAAAATACATGCATGTCCCAATGATTGTATGCTTTACTGGGGAGAGGATTCAAGTAGACAGAATTGTAAGAAATTTTCTTCTTCTAGATGGCAGTCAAAAGGTGATGTTGGAAGTATTACTGAACATAATTTCATAGAGAAGAAGAAAAGGAACACACCTGCAAAAGTTTTGCATTACTTTCCTTTGAATCCTCGATTGCAAAGATTATTCAGGTCATCAAAAACTGCCGAACACATGAAGTGGCATTCTGTAGATAATAACAATGATGGGTTAATGATACATCCACAAGATTCCCAATCGTGGAAGACATTTGATTCATTACATCCAGATTTCTCAGCTGATCCTAGGAATGCACGATTGGGATTAACTGCCGATGGATTCAACCCATTTGGGACTTTGAGTACGAGTTATAGCATTTGGCCAGTTGTTTTGATCCCTTATAATCTGCCTCCGTGGATGTGTATGCAACAAACATCTTTTATTATTTCGATGATTATTCCTGGAAAAAAAATGCCTGGAAATGATATTGATGTATACCTGCAGCCTTTGATTGAAGAATTGCAGGAGTTATGGAGCAACGGTGTTGATACATTTGATGTTTCTTCTAAAACAATGTTCAAAATTCATGCTTCTTTAATGTGGACCATTAGTGACTTCCCTGGGATTGGGAATTTATCTGGTTGGAACACTTATACGAGTTTGGATTTTCCCGTTTGTAACTTTGATTTCGAGCCCAAACGGCTACCTCACAGTAGAAAATGGTGCTTCTTGTGCCATTGAATATTTCGTGATGCATCTCATAGATTTCTACTGAACAAATCAAAATTTAATGGTTCCATTGATCGTAGACCACCTCCAAAGTTGTTAACCAGTTCTATAATATTGACACAGCTTGAAAATGTTAAAATAGAATTTGGGAAGATTCATCATTTGACTGATAGCGGAAAACGAGTGTGAAGTGCATCGTCAAGTGAAATCAGAATGCAACAATGGAAGAAAAAAAGTATATTCTTCAAACTTCCATATTGGGAATTTAATTCTTTGCGCCACAATCTTTATGTGATTTATATTGAGAAGAATTTATGTGATAATTTGATTTTCACATTACTTAATGAGCATGGAAAGTCGAAGGATCATCTCAATGCTCGCAAATACTTACAATTAATGAACATAAAACGTGATCTCTAGCCAGATGAGAATGAAAAGTATGCTCCGGCCATTTTTTCAATGAAAAATAGGGATAAAGATGCGTTCCATTGAATTTTAAATAATGTGAAGGTATCTGATGGGTATTCGAGTAACATCTCGAGGTGTGTTGATTTGAAGAATCGTAAGTTATATGGATTGAAAAGTCACGATTCACATGTTTTGTTACAACAGTTACTACCATTGACATTGCGTACATTATTTCCTGAAAAAGTCACTGCTGTTGTGCTACAATTCTGCACATTTTTCAGGCAATTATGTGAGAAAAATCTACATCCATTACAGCTTGACAACCTATAGGATAGGTTTGTATTGACCCTTTGTGCAATGGAGATGATCTTTCCTCCGTCGTTTTTTACTGTCATGATGCATTTAACTGTGCATTTAGTAGATGAAGCTAAATTAGGAGGCCCCATTCATTATCGATGGATGTATCCAATTGAGAGGTATTTTATTTATATGTTTCTAGTTAAGTAAACAATATTTGAAATTTAAATAAATGCATAATATTATTATTATTTTTCACAGATATATTGGGCATTTGAAAGCATACGTGAGAAATAAAGCTCAACCAGAAGGCTCTATTGCTGAAGGCTATTTGGTCGAGGAGTGTCTCACCTTTTGTTCCAGATATTTGGATGATATTGAGACAAGATTTAATCAAGTTGTACGTGTTGAAGAAACATCAAATCAATCTCAAATGCATCAGAAATCAAAAATATTTCCTGCTATTGGCCGATCAGTTGGGAGGACCTCATACGCGACACTGACAGAATTGGAGTTATTACAGGCACATAGATATGTGATGCTGAATAGTGAAATTGCAGATCCATTTATTGAAGAGTTGAGGATACAAACAAAGAGACGAATGAGAGGTCGAACATGAAATGAAAAAGATATAACAAAAGATGTGAATAAAGAGCTCGTAGAATGGTTTGCACGACGTGTAAGTTTATAAATATTGCAATAAATACGAATATTAGTTTGACACATACAATTTGCAAATATATTAAATTATATTTTTATTCTTCAGATCATGAATACCGATACTCAAGCAGGCTTGTCAGAAGATTTGAAGTTTCTTGCTAGAGGTCCTATAAAACAAGTTAGAAAGTTCGACGCTTATAATGTGAATGGTTTTAGATTTCGTACAGTCGATCGAGAAGTGGGTTTGAAAACACAGAATAGTGGTATATTTACATTTTCTGAAGTGGAATACAATGGAAAGTTGCATGATATTATTGAATTAAACTACCACGGGCATTTTTATGTTGTTTTATTCAAATGAAAATGGGTCGATATTATCAGAGGTGTTAAAAGAGATTCCTTGCAATTTACTTCTGTAAACTTCTCTCGCTTGATGGATGTTGGTGATCGTGAACTGCATGATCCATATATCTTAGCATCGCAAGAAAAAATGGTATATTATGTGAATGATGTTGTGGATGAAGGGTGGAGTGTAGTTACTCACGTAATACAAAGAGATTTGTATGATATGGGTGATGAAGTGGAAGATTTGACCTCTACAATTGAATTTCATCAACAACAGGAAGCAGAATTATTTGTCCATCATGATATTGAAAATATTAGTCTAGCAAGGATGAATGAAGTGGATGAAGTAATGGAGTAGGAAACTGACATGATTGAAGGGGAAAATGATTTTATGTACAATTATTTATTCATTCAGCAACCACTTGTTTCATTTCTGTAGTCATTCATTATCATTGTTATATATATTTTGTTTGTTAGTACAGAGCATCTATTATCATTTTTAATTTTTTTCTGCATAAATTTTTTGAAATATATATTTTGAACTTAATTTTATTTGATTAAATGATAGGAATTCCAAGGAAGGAGTGGTACACCATTTCATCTACTTCTGCGACAGATGACGATCCGTCTGTCCCCACGGCATTTGATGCAGTAGTTGCCTACATCCCTGCATCATCTCCCCCTGCACCATCTCTGACACCGTCAGTGGATGTCTCATTAGAGGATGAGTCATCGCCTCCCCCTATAGGAGCCTCAGTAGTGGGGCAGTGACACGCCCCTTCCAGTTCATCACGGATATTCTGGAGGGTCACAGTCATAGGTACAAATTTTAATTAAATTAATTTATTGCATTTTGTTTATAGTAATTGTTTGCTAATTGCAGATGAAAAAAATGCAACTGTGGAAAAACAATTAAAAGGTTCTGATGTTTGGAACATGAATGGCGAGAAGATAGTGGTGCCATTTTATTCTTATGGGGTCCCGACGGATGATGCTGTTGGTTTACTTGGTCAGATTGTAGGTCAGCTGGCAGCGGAGCCCATTTCCCTACCTATTTCATATGATGATTGGAGGCATATGCCTCCAAACTGGAAAAATGAAGTTTTTGATTCTCAGATAAAGGTAATTTTATTACTTTATGGTTTAATTGAATGTCATGTTACTAATATATTCAAAATGAATTTCTGTATACAGATGTTCTTCCACTTTACCGTTGCTGATGTGATAGCACGGAAGTGGACATTGAAAAATCTTGGAAAAAAATGGAAAGATTTCAAATGGAGGTTGTGGTGTGATGTCAATGATACTTCGTTGACTGTGCAGCATATGTATGAGAAGCTACCCAGTGGGGTACCGAAAGAACGGTGGAAAGTTTTTGTCGATAGCCATCGTGATGAGAAGCGGATGGTATTGAAATATATATTATTATATTATCCTCATTTTACATTTATACATGTACATGAAGAGGAGATAGACATTGAATACATTACTGTTAAATTGAATTTTATTTATTTCAGGATCTCCCAAGACAGAATGCATCAAACCGGGCAAAGTAAGTCATCCCGCACACTGCGGGCTCAAAAAGCTTTGCCAGAAGCCGAATGTCATTGGTAATCTTTTAATTAGATTAAATATTTATAAGACAATATTATCTATTTAACATATTTAATTATTGATTTATCTTTGTTTAATGTAGTCACAGAGTTTAGGGCATGAATCATCCCGAACAGAACTGTGGCTGGATGTTCATAAAAAACAGATGGAAGTTTTGTTAATGAACCTTCCAGAGAAGTTGGGGTATGAAGTCAATTATTTATTATAATAACTTATTATCAGTTTTTACTGTGTTAATATATATTGATATTTGATTTATAGGTAAAAATTAAAGAAATATGGGATGTAAATCCTGGGCAATCCTACTCAGTCTCCCAGGATGACCCGGTTGGTAAAGTCCTTGGGAGGGAGCATCCTGGTAGAGTGCGCGGGATGGGTTTGGGACCCGTACCATCTGAGGTCTTTGGCAGGCCATCAGGGATTTTGGCTACATCTACTCCTGGTTATAGTCATTTCATACCTGAAGATACTCAGAGGGATATGTCTTCTCTACGAAACACAGTTCACCAGCAGGGGGATCAGATATCTGCTTTGCAGAAAGAGTTTCTTGAAATACGTCAGCATATGAGCAGATATGCCCCCGGTGGTAGTGCATCGGCTAGTGGTGAGCAGGTAAATCACAAAAAAATCAAAATAATTTAGTTTTCACACTTTTATTGGTTTTAAGTTTAATTATAAATATGAAACAATATTTAATTTTCAATATAATGTTCTTATAGGTGGCAGCAGGTAGTGGAGATGAAGGTGGAGAGGGTGACGATGCAGCATCAGATGATGAGTAGTAGTGTTGTTGATGTGTTGAACAAGTATGAGAACGGTTGGTTTGTATATGTAACATGTATGGAACATAGTTTCCACCAAACATTTTAATGTCCTAAAATTTTCTTGATTTCTCATGTTTCCTTCTATGCATTTTATTTATTTATGATGTTTCATTTTATGCCTTGATTTCTCGAGTGTGGTATACATCATTCCATTTAGGCCAGTGTTTGAATTGGTACCACATCCAATGAGAATACCATATATGTAACCCATATTCATACCATTTCTACTATATAGCAGCATTCGGGTAGCCCCATTGTGTAAGCTCGATTCATACCATAACTGATTCATAGAAGTACCTAGGCAGTCCAACTGTGTAAGTCCAATTCATATCATTGTTGCTCCATAGAAGCACCTGGGTATCCTAGATGTGTAAGCCCAATTCATACCATCACTATCAAGGCCCAATGAGCCACAACACATTACACAGGCATGAAGAAATTCTATCACATACCAAATCCCCAAACATTCAATGGTATAAAGACAACCAAAACAACAGAAGATAAAAATCTCACTGAAGGGCTTCCATAAATTCTAACACATCCTTAGGTCTACGCTAGGTTGGTCTACACATGCCCAACCTATATCCATAATCACAACCAAAGTATATCCCCTTAGAATAAAATCTCAGGAGGGAGGAACAGTCACCCCATGTAACACTCAACAAGGCAGAAGTTATTAGGTAACATATTGGTTTTATATATGCCAATTTTTACTAGATAATCCCTTTTTCAATCAATTTCCTTACTAAGTGGAAGATAAAGCACCTATCTGATGGTCCAATATGTTTTAGTTTAGCATAGACATACCCCTATTGGATCCATATCCAATATGTATCACACTAAAAGGCCAATCCCCTGACCATAAATATTTAAGGCATGAAAGGTTAATGATAAAAGGCTCTGTCATGGCCTTAAAATTTTTACACCACTCAAATGGGTCAAGGAATACCAATTTGTTTTTAGTTTAAGGTTGATATAAAACAAGCGATTAGACCACATATCACATGTATCATAGAATAATGTATAAACCATAGGAAGAATGTTCAAGGACCATCTAATTGTAATAAAAAATGCATCAAAATATGTGTCATTTGGTATCCCAATGTACTAACCATCTTGAGAAACCTGGCGTCTCCACAATTGAACAAACCCATACATTAGGAAAGCATCACATGAAACAACCATGGATTGATAATGTCCCCATGACCAAATTCCCAATAGTCCCACTACCTTCATCACTAAATCTCTCTATCTATGAGATCTATGAAAATCCAACAATTATTATAAACCACATGTTAACCAAGTAAAACTACACCTAATAACTACCCAAATCCCCACCTGAAAGGCTGATCTTAGACTATACAACCAACATACCAATTATGCTGATAAAGAACTCACGCTCTTACTGACATGGAAAGAGTGTATCTTGGAAGCCTCCCACAATACATAAATTTAACCGTTATCAAAATAACATGAATCTAAGCATGTATACACTCTATTAAAACACCTAATATGCATCATTACAATAACATCCAAATAATCATAGTTTAACTTAACTTATCCCCCAAATAACCATGTCAATTATTCATGTTAGACTTAACAAAACACAAGCACTACCCATGCTTTTACATTCACAATACCAAATACAATGATATTACTAACTGAATACCAAACCACAATCCACCTATATACCATCACTATAGAAAAAACTGTCTAAACTTACTTTAATTTATTTAATGAACTCATAGACCTAGGATAATTCCTCTCTTGGATTACATACATACAAGAAAACCCTCATCAGGTGGAAATGAGAATCACTATTTCACTTGATTAGAACACTCCAATCACCAATATCCCTAGATACATCTCAATATTATTAGTCTCTCTCAACCCTAGTTCACATGTCACATCCTATATAGGATACAACCCATGGAGAAGCATCTATGAACCCATCTCAAATATCACGAGGAAAATCATAGGCCAATATGGCCACTCGAGGGTTCTCATGCATATCACAAATCCCATGCCCAATCCAACTATGAAATCTAGGTTACTAATCCTAACTAGAAATCGACACACCATACTTCCCCTAAAGGATAAATATCACATACATGCACATATATATTAATGACATTATCTTATGATAATAACTATTGTGAAAAATCAATATCATTTGGTTTGGTTAAGTATAATTCCACCAATAAGGTATTTAGGAAAACATTAGATAAGTTGTTGTTGAAATTTTAAAAAACTCAAACCTATTTTCTTTAACGAAGTCAATAACAACTATATCATGATGCATCCCATCCAACCTGCAACATGATGACCATCTTGGGATGTATACATGAAACTCTTATCTCATATCCAATGACATAACTCAAATCCTCAATAGGAATCATGTATAACCTACAAGATCATAAACCATACTCTCTCAATCACCATGCACGGTTAGCGTGTTGTCCAACCTAAAACACACGCCAATTCACAAGGTACCCATTTTCTATAGTAGGCATTAACAATCAACCCAAAACACACAAAAAACCATAACATAACATACATTCTATAACTACTCAAACATCCATCTTTGGAACAAATTCTATACCCATATAAACAGAATTTGTTCTATCCCATAACACAAATCCATTTTTAAAAAAACCCAACCCATATCAAAATCCACCCATGGATGTTATATCGTCCAACTTAGAGCATAACCAATGACATATCATTACACATCACCATGGTTAGCATGATCACATAAATTATATCAAAATTCATAACCATTTATTATATAGAGTATTAGTATCCATATAATATAAATCAACCCTTCTTAAAACACATAAGAAATTAAAGAAGCTAAAAACACATATACATCTTGGGGTCACATGGATTGGTTACTCACCAAATTGTGATACATACCTTTCCTTAGGTTGGACTCCATAACATACAACATTTTCTTATATCCTATTTTTCAATGAATACTACCTTGTTATTTTTTTGTATGGTGTCTCCTGTTCAATATTCTGGTTTGATTTGTTTTTCAGGGCAGTGGTGTGGTAGGAGCAGAATTATTTTTCTTTCCAGGTCAACATGTTGCGGCTATTTTAACCGCCGCTAATGCCTTACTGGTCAGCATTTAGCAGTGGTTATAACTGCCGCTAAATGTATTATGTTTAAATTTAGTGGCAGTTTTCACCGCCGCAACATAGGCGCATCAAACGCCAGAATATTGCGGCGGTTAAAACCGCCGTGAAAAAAAATTATCATCTACGCATAAAACCGCCGCGAAATGGACAAAAACCATCGCGAAAAGAGGCATCTACGTTGCTTTTCTTAAACCGCTGCGAAATTGTAAAAACCGCCGCTAATAGATTGTCGACGCCCAGTTTTGCGGTGGTTTTTGTAAACCGCCGCCAAACCCTATAGCGGCAGTTTAAACCGCCGCTAGGGGCCAGTTTTGTTGTAGTGGGATAATGAAACGGAACATAACTTTAGTGAAACTAGTCCAAAAAGTATAGATATCAATGAATCTGAAAATGTGATTCCTACAAATCGAAGATCTATAAAAAATCATCCCTTAAATACAGTAATAGGTATCTTCTATGAATGAATTATGACTAGATAGAGTTTAGAAAATATTTTATAATTCATTGTATTTTTATATCATATTGAACCTAAAACCTTCAATGAATTTTTTTCTAGTGAGATTTAGGTTTTAGCTACAAAATAAGAGTTGAACCAGTTCAATATAATTATGGTATGAGAATTAGTGGACATAAAATATCATTAATGTTTTATAGGAACAATGATTTTTTTATAAATAAATAATTTGATCATGGTGTTATCACTATGAATAAGGTTATATTAGAGGCTGAAGGATATAATGATGAGGAAGGGATAGATTATGAAGAAACAATTTACCAAATATCTAGATTAAAATCCATTATACTTCTCCTTACCTATCAATCTCATTAGGATTTAAAACTATATCACATAGATGTTAATTTTTTTTAACAAATTTATTATAGAGGAATTTTATGTTGTACAAATCCTTTTTTTAAATCCTTACATTAAAAATTATGTTTTCTAAATTACTAAATGTATTTATAGTTTTAAACAACTACCCATATCTTTATAAGAACATTTGAGTTCTTTTATTTTATTAAATGGATTTTAAGGGATTGGAAGATCCAACACTTTTTCAAGAAATCATTATCTTAATAAATTTTTTTATTTCAAATATATGAAAATAATGTAATTTTTGGTTCTATAAATAAAATATTTTGAAATAAATTTTCTTAACTCATGAAAAATTTATTTTAAATGATCATAATTTGAGAGATAAATGTTTTTCATGGATTTCGTATTTATCAAAAAGAATTTATAAATGTACTAAATAAAATAAAAATCATAATTTACTTACTTAAATGATTTAAATTTGAATATAGTAAGATATATGAAACTCTTAATTGTTTTAATGAAAATATAATTTTGGGTAATGTTGGGAAACCATCTCCAAATAATTTTTATATAGGAATTATTGGGAGTCCATTATTTTTTATATATATCCGACTAGACATTATTTTTCTTGCATCCTAGTGTTCTAGATTATATGAAAATACCAAGGTATGTCATTTAATATCTTCTAAAATAATTTTTATGGTGTTTGAAATGAATAATTGTTTGTTCTTTACTTTTTATAAAAAAAATCATGATTTTAATTTGAATTCATATTCATATTCTAAATTATGTAATTGTACACAAAATAGGATTATCACCCCATGAATCATTACCTCTCAAACTAAATATATGATATATAGGTATAGTATTAAATAGAAATTAGTTTCATTATCTACTAATGAAGTACAATACATAATTATTGGTTGTTTTTGTGAACAACTATTGTTGAAAAAACACAACTTTTTTGGATTTTAGATTCAATTTTCAATCAAGTGTCAATAAATTTCACAAATAAGGTTCTATTTAAATTTACAAGAATGAAATAAAACATATGAGAAAAAATTGTGGAGATGAAAATGGTTTAGGTTATTTAAATAAAGATAATTACGGTGATGGGCCATGCTGAGTGCTTATTGGGAAAGCTATAAATATTGTCTGGTAAAATTGAATGAAGTTATTGTAGAGGATGGTATCTCAGTTCCAAGACTAAGAGTTAGTTTTCATTGAAAATAATTAATTATTATTATTTTAACTTTAATTCAATTTATTTATAAGTAATGATAAGTTCTATTTTGGTGAAACATGAGATGTGTTATCTATGAATGTGAATGGGAAATCCCTATTGGTCACTTCTATGAAAAGGGAGGATATCTTGAACTGTCATCATCAAGGTGAAAAATACATTAGGCCTACCCTAATTGGAAGAATATCAGTAGGACCCTTAAATCTTTTTACATTTATTTTGGTCTCATCTACTTATGAGATTAAAAAAGTGAAATATTTAGAGGATGAATTGAATGTTCTCTGAAAATTCATTCAAACAAGAATTTCACAAAGAGTAGGGGGAATGGGGGAACAATATTTTCAAGATATGTATCTCCTCTATTTCTTAATAAATAATGTGAAACTATACTTATAATGAACCAACTTAGTTCAACATGACAAGAAACCCAAGGTAGTCCCGTACACGGTGAGGAATAAAAAATATAATGTAAATATGCCTGAAGTATAACAAACAAAACACATACACCTAGAGTAAAATGCATAATAGATAGATAAAAGAATATTCATACAATCGAAGGCAAATATGATAAACTGTAAAAGTATGAAAATATAAGATCCATAGGTGACCATGTGACAAACCATCGCATCCAAACAATCTTGCTATAAAGACATTAGATTAAAAGAGAACCTAGAATTCTCTAAGATTCCCTTCCCTTTTCTTGACTCCAACAAAACAAGTTCTATATCCACCCAAAGGTAAACTAGTGATTGAACACAAAGCCTAGTTTTATACCACCAAAAAATCTATACAAGTTCCAATATCAAGAATGTACAAATTATAACTTAAAAACAAAATCTAATTTATAAAAAAATATCATAAATAAAACCATTTTTAAACATACCTATTATTTTTCCAAAAATACATATGATATTCACCCAATCCGGGAATATATCAGGGATAAAATAGTTGAGTAAAACATGTGATCCAATATCCATGAAATAAACCATCATGTGATAAACTGGGTATAAAAGACAAAGCACACCATCTGGGACCTAGAATATGGGAATACATGCTGGACATAATATAATCTTAAACCAGGAATAAGTTGGCTTCAATCAATATCAATTCCTTCCACAATATTTAGATATCACAAAAGTAACCCCTAGTGGTTCAATGCACACAAGGGTCAACTATGTCTATTTCTTAACGCACCCAAGGTTCCCAATGATCCAATTTTGTACAAAACCATTTCAAAATCCATGATCACATTTAATTAAAATTGATTTAACTAAATAAACTCAATTTTAATAAACAAACCAAAGGTTTAAATGATTACATATTGAAATTAAATATTTAGGAACACTTATATAGATACACCTACCTCAAAAATGAATGAAACCTATATTCCTTCAACAATGGTGATCTAAAAACCAAATATCAACCTTAAAAATGAAAGGAGTGATAAAAAAACAAATGAAAAATAAAAATACGTTAAGGGGGCCATTATAATTGAGTTCGGATAACTATTTTTATAAGAAATTCCAATTAAAGGTAATTTATATTACCAAGAGCCACCAAAATCAAGAACACAAGCTCAGATCATATCTTCAATATATTATATATCACTCTATATATGTCCATCCATATACAAATTATACGTTGTGATTAATTTCATATATGAATCCATAACCCCTACAAACCTTTACAAAAACAAGATGTGATCCTTAGGTCCCTGTAATAGAAAATGGTAGAGGTAACCCCATAAAGTCTCACAATATCTAGAACAAACAAGTTCCCATGATTTATCACATTTATTGTCTCCTTTATATGTAAGAATTTTTTCTATTTCACGAGTCAATCAATGATCACCCACATCACATCACTCCCAGTAAGAGTCTGTGGTAAACCAATGAAGAAATACATGGAAGTCTCATTCCATTTTCAAACTGGAATGAGTATTGGATGCCAATAACTAGAAGGTATCTCATGTTCTTCCTTAATTCTTTGAGAAAAGTGAGACATTGTGATACAAAATCTATAATATATTCTCGCATCCATATCAACCAATACTGATGTCTCAAAACATGATACATCATGGTAGAATCTTGGTTTATAAACCAGCAAGAACAATTTCCACTATCCATAAACTTCTCACTTATTGAAAAAGGAATAACCCACCTATTTAAAAAACACAAAGTTCCACTATGATATTGATACCACTCACCTAAGGTCTCCCCACCATAAATTATTTTATTAATCCTCTAGAACTCAGGGTAATACATTTACTCTAGATAAACTCACTCATAAAATGATGAGTCATACGTTGTTGAATCTGTACATATCGACCCGTTAGATTATCTATTTCCAATCTTATATCAACAAAAAAATCATCAAAGACCACTCTTTCACTGATTCCTTTGTTTCATGTGTTAGTAATTACCTTTAGTGACCATTTTTCCTTTTCCAGGTGTATAATAAACATCAATGTAATTATTCTAGAGATACTCCATCAGGTATCACTTCTATAAGTTTATATCCCTATAAATGAAAATGTAACTAAGGATTTAATGATCATAATATACCATAAACAACTCCTCAAAGTGGTAGTGACACAACATTTTGAATTCATGCATAATTTTTGCCAACTAAATATCATGTGTAGGGTAGTTATTCTCATGAGGGTGTAACTATCGAGAGCCATAGGCTACCACCTATCACCCCTGCATCAAGACACACCCCAAACCCATTCCAAAAGCATCATAGAAAACCTCATAATTAAAACCTAGTTTTTGAAGAATAAAAATTGGTGTTTAAGTAAATCTCACCTTTAGTTTCTCAAATTATTTCTGCAAATTTTTACTCCACTTAAAATTTCCATTTTTATGGGTCAAAGATGTCAAATGAGATGCTTCCTTGGAGAAGTATCAATCAAATAACATATAATAACAAGTCAAACCTAAGATGATTTGGATCTCAAGAAAATTTTTAGGTCACTCCCAAGATATAACTGCATGAACTATTTTAGGATCCATTGAGACACCCTTCTCAGATATATCATTCCCCAAAAACATTACTTCTTGAATCAAAAACCCATATTTATAAAGAACTAAAACTCCGACCGTGCGATACACGACACTATAAAATAATTCTTATTAATAAATATAGAATACTATTTATAAAACATAATAGTTTGTATTAACATTGAAAATATTTGAGCAGCCTTCTATATAAAATAAATAATAAAGGGACCAAAGATACAGAAAGACTTAATTCCTAGGAACATGAATTATAGAAATTGAGGAACAAACAGTGATATCTAGAGAGAGAAGAGCTTCTGAATTCTCAAATAGATGATCTCCTTAATCCTCCATGGCATACAAGGATGTCGTAGCTTGGCATAGATAGCAGGCCAATGGGAATTAACAATCAGATTGCTCTATGGAAGGGTGCTGGAAGGAATAAATGTCTAACCTTCTCTGCACACATATAACTTTTTGTTAGCATTGAATTGTCACTTTCTCATCTCTTCAATAAAAATTTAAAAACAATTTCTCCTGAAAGTAGAACACATTAGTATTGTTTGATATGGGAAATAGTACAAAAAATCTTATACGCCGCTCCTAAATCTGTTGTATCCACTCCTAGTTCATCAATGTTGAATACTTAAGTCCCTTAAATGGTTCTAGTGATTAAGTTGATTACATGGGATAGGAGAGTAATCCCCCCCCAAACATGTCAAATAACTCAATTACTAAGAGAATTATATTTGTAAAATTTAATAATAAATTGTAATGTTGAATGTATTTTAATCACAATGTATTAGTATGCGGATAACCTATATAGTATGTATAGATGTGTACACATATATGTTGTTGTTCTGACTACTAAATGTTTACTTTTTTTACATCTTTAGGCATCTCAGTTATTGTATAAGATATATCTCTTAGACCACATGACAACTGGCGGCAAAGGCACGAAATGGTTGGTATATGGATAAACATTGGGGAATTTAGTCCTAATATACACAGTATATGACACATGGTAATATACATGTTATAATTATCAAAACATGTAACCATAAATTAGTAAAATTCATTATGTATGTAAATCTCCATGCCTGTTATTTTGAAGTTCCCAATCAGGATCCAAGTATCACTGAGAGGGGGAGGGGGTGAATCAGTGATATATTTTTCTTTTTAAGTTTCCCCTTTTTGAAACAACCTTCGCCTCCTGTTAAAGAGTTTCTTCCCTGCTGAACACACACATCCACAGGAACACAAGATTTACAAGGTTCACTACTCAACAAGAGTAGCTACGTCCTTGGTATGGTACGGAAATAATCCAGTACCACACAATCCACTAGAAAACAATCCTTTGATGTGGAATACAATGAGTAGGATATACCCTTACACTCGTGCAGCACTTTGAAAACAATCCAATAGTGCGTGTGCTCCCTCTTAGCACAAATAGGATAACACAATGTTTCAGTGCTTCTTTACAATTAAACAGATGTATTCTCCAAAGTACAAATCTTCACTTTCTTACCCAGAAGCCGGTAAGAACTCTCTCGTGCACAACTGAATACGTGCGAAGACCCCAAATATTTCACGCAGCCTTTAGGGTGCCTTGCGCGCAATTCAAATGGCATGCGCATAAAATCCCCTTTTGGCGCGAAAAACGTTTTCGCGCAACTTTCCTTTTACGCGCAACTTTTCCTCTTTTCGCGCAACTCACTTAGCGTATAATTTACGCGCACCAGAGCTCGGGATTTCTTCTAAGTGTCGAGCATTACAATCTAACAGGGATTAGCCTCATATTTAAAGGCATTTTTGAACCCGCGTGAAAAACACTAATCCGCGCGTAAAACCTCCTTCATGCGCGTAAAAACTCTTTTATGCAACTTCATATTTCGCGCCATGCTTCAAGTTTTCGCGCACCTCATGCCTTTGCCAATTTTTGATCTTCTGATCTCGAATCATCATTTGCGCAAAAACTTCATTCCCCAATTTCGCGCACCATGCCAATCTTTCGCGCAACCCGCAGATTTTTCACGCAACCCGCTACTATTTCGCGCATCCCGCAGATATTGCGCGCACCACATTATTTTTGCGCAAAACGTGCCTAAATTTCCGCGCACTCCATTCCTTTGTCATGTTTCATAGTTCTGACCTTGAATAACGCTTTTGCACGTATAAACCATCTTCAGCGCAACATCCATTGCCAAGCACATTTCTTCATCTCCCGATTTTCAGGCCCTAAAATTTGGCAAACACTGGAAAACGGCGCCACCTTAAACTGTGCTTTTATGCCATCCCCAGATTGTCTATTGCTTTGCCATT
The DNA here is from genome assembly GCA_963277665.1 of Viscum album. Taxonomy (NCBI): domain Eukaryota; kingdom Viridiplantae; phylum Streptophyta; class Magnoliopsida; order Santalales; family Viscaceae; genus Viscum; species Viscum album. Next base: position 200,611,556 of record OY728119.1, on the reverse strand, counting down.
TTATCTCTTTACTGCTTCCCATAACCATTATTCTGCTCTTATCACGAATCCCACTATCGTGATATTTATCCTTTGATAGATCAGCTTAAGCATCGTCAGAGTTGCAATGGGAACTGAATATTTCCTATCTTCCAGCAGCATCATCCCTTCCAATCAAAACATTATATAACTGGAATCATCATTTCTCCCCCTTTCCTTCATAAGGCTTGCATCACAAGTTCTACTAACTCATGATATGTGTGAAATACATACCAGCAAAGCATCGTCTGATTTATGATCCTTCTACACAGTGAATTGATTTATCGCCTTTGACAACAAAATACAACACTCTGCAAAAGCTAAATCTTCAAACTTTCATCTTCAGTCAACCTGGTCCCAACATATTTTTCTTGAAAAGCAATCCATTCATGCAAAAAGAAGCAGCACACCTCAATGATCACTCTCAAATAGGCATGTGAAGAAATGTATGGTTTTATGAAATTTTGTTTCAAGAACCTCAAGTGATTCGGGTAAGGAGTGAAACCATGTTAAATATGAAAATCTTCCCAAACATCATGCACCATGAAAAGCACATTGATTTAAAACATGATGAAGATATCTAAACTGACCTTGAATTGGCATCACCAGTACTTTCCAGACTTCTCAATCACCAACTCAGTTGAGTCATGCATTTTACCAGTATTCTTGAAACTCTAGCTCACCAACAAACTACCCTGCTTCTTCTTTTTTTGTGATAATACTACCATTTCATTTGTCAGAACATTTTGAAGTTGCATGTGCTTCTCAATGTCTTAATGTGTGTAGAAGAATATCCTATTTGAAATGATCTCCACCATTCTCATGGGATATATATTCAACATTAAAAGCAGTTGAACATGGTAAAAAACATTGTTAGTAGATGAATAATAAAATGTTTAGACATTTCATAATGTACAATAAAATATTCTAACTCAAATCTAACTAAGCAATTTGATATTATGATATCATACAATGAATCTCGACTCAAAACAATGAATCCAATAATGAATGGCTACAATTAAAACCCCAAATGAGAAATAAATTATTACATGATCCAAAAAAAACATCTTTAAGGAGGAACATTATTCCCTCAGTGCTTATTCTAGACATTAAATATCTTCCCACTTTGGCCAGTGCTCTTCGTATCCTACCCATGAAAATTCTTCGCATGACACTAAAAGTAATGCTTAATTTAAATAACAAAATACAATTTTGAAAAAATAATCTTCTATATTAGAAATGAATATATTTAAATCACAATAGTGGTAGATAGTAAGTTATAGAAAATAATGAGAAATCATGTGATAGAAAATATTGAGTTGAATTAATATGGAATAAAAAATTAAGTTGGGGATTCATGGTAGATAATTCAATCACATGAATGAAAATTTGTTTAAAATGGATAATTAAAATGATTATCATAATAATAATTAATGTTGGATTGAATGTATTAGAGCTAAAAATAATAAAATCAAAGGGATAGATAAATAGGCTGAGTGGGGTTGAAGTAAATAGAGGTGAAGGGTACCATTAGTCAAGAACCTTGCATGAAATGGCTTGATCCTAACATAAAGGGTGAAATATTGGAATCTCATTTGTATCATTATATGTGTAATGTACTCCCCATAATATCATCTTTCAATGGTGTTGCAGTTTCATGGACCACCATGCCTAATGATCCATTATGTCAGGATGATTGTTTCACCCAAGGTTCCCAACATGGTCTGTATATGGATCTATTCTAATAGATTGAACTAGAAGGCCTAATTTTGATGGATTTCAAGAGATTCATAAGTGAGATACAAATTCAAGAAGGGGTTTTGAAATGTTTTGAAATCTAGTCATATCTCCAAGAAAATACATTGCAAGGACTCTCTTGTACATGTAATTTTTTTCACTTATAAATGTAAGTTTCCAATGATTATGTAAAGGTTCGGCAATTGTAAATGTTTTGAAATCATATCCCACAGATGTTCTTTATGATAAACACAAAACATAAATTTTTTTCAAACAAGTACCTGATCCAATTTTTAAATAAATGTATCACATGTGATATATTATACAATTTGAATAAATTAATAATAAATAAAAGAAAACGATCCGTTGGACATGCATTCAACCACTTCTTCTTTGTTCCATGAAGTTGTATATTCCAAAAAACCAGTTATAGTAAACACTATCACATTGTATTGAGCTACTAAAAACTGCAATAATACTGTGTATTGTATATATTAAAACCCAAAATTAGTAGTACACAATATAGAAATAAAAGTGGACTAAAAATATGACGATAGTTAAGACAGTAGAAAGAATATTGGATAACAACATTGTAACAGTTTACTAAATATTAAACTTTAATATCATCCAACACAATAAAAATATTTCTATATATAACAATTGAAAATATTAAAAATATAAAGATCTATAATTTGGTTAAGTTTTAATGAAATAATACAACAATATATGTAGGACATGTCAGATTCATTCAAATGTTATGTACATGTTCTGGACACCCAACAATAGTTGTACAATAATAAGTTTCAATTGTAAGAAAGTACCTTTGCTTCCACTTGGATATGATGTATTGAATAATATTTTTGATTGAATATTGCAATTTTAGTTGCACTAAAGTCATGTTCATGGAAGTTGTACATACAGAATAGAAAATTAAACCTGATGTTACAAAATTATACACTGGAGAAAACATTAAATGAATTGTATATGTGTAAGAACTTATTCATAATCAAAATGAGAAGAATTTATCAAGAATATGAAAATGATGTATCATTATTAATTTATAAAAGTTATCAATAACCACAGGCAAGCATTGTTATTTAACTTTTATGTCTGTTATAACATTTCAAAGAAACAAATATAAAATGAATAAAAATAATACAACTATCATCCCCTTTACTTCATTTGTGTAAAATCAATTTGAAAAACGAACCAATTATAAGGGAAGATAAAGACAACAAATGAATACAGTCAAAACAACACTGAAATATGAGTATATATTCATCATGAAGACATTGGATAATTCGAAAAAAGTCAATCAACATGAATGTATCGAAATTGATATCAATGTTCAAACCAAAAACAAATCAGAATGTGTTCTAGGGAATAACCTAAACCTGACCACAATAGAGGTTTTTTACATTCAAACATATAATATGTAACCTAGAAACACAAATTGAACTGGATGTAATATACAATTGATGGGAGATAAGAAATGAAGAAACTATGATTTCTGTTTTGGAATATGAATGTATTATTGGTTCCACTTGGAGAGGATGTATTAAATATCTAAATTGATTGAATATTTCAATTAGAGTAGCTAAAGTCAGGTTCATGTATGTGGTATATAAAAAATAGAAAATTAAATATGAATATATAATATCTAAATTGATTGAATATTGAAATTAGAGTAGTCAAAGTGAGGTTAAAGGTGTAGTAATATACAATTGAAGTGAAAAGATAAAATAATATAAGCAGGGATTTATGTTTTGGAATAGGAAATTAATTAGATATCTAATCTTTGAAGTAGATGCGAGAGCGAATAGGGGTTGTGATGTAGAGTTTGAGGCGACAAGGGAATAGGGGTTGCAGACCATAAGTGTGAAGTAGATAAAAAAAGAAATTACATTATGGTGTAATCCAAGACTGTTATAAAAATTAGTAATTAGAAGTAAATACAGTATGTAGGAGAGAAACATGAATAGTTGTGTATATACTCTTAACTGATTAAAATCAGTTAGTCTTACCTAAACCACAACATGTTTTGAACTAGTGGAACAACAAAATGAACTCTAAAAAACTGTTAGGTGAATTAATAAAGACAAACCAAATCAAATAGATTCCTTGATATTCAATGGGTAAAAAAGATGTATTGTAACAAAAGTATGGAAAATTCATAATCAAAGATACATACTACATATTCTAGAAAAGTGCAGGTGTAGCCAGATCAGGTAGAGGAGAACCTAGTTGGAGTTAGCTTCATGGAAGTGGTATATACCAAATAGAAAACTAAATATGAAAAAATAGAAAAAAATGAAAGGTGTATTAATATACAATTGAACTGAAATAATAAAAGAAACGAAGAATCAATGATTTATGTTTTGGAGTAGTAAATTAATTTCATACTGAAAGTGTGAAGCAGAATCTTAATGGAATAGGGGTTGCCATGCTGCCAAAAGCAGTAAGGGAATAGGGGCTGCAGACCTAAAGTGTGAAGCGTATGAAAATAGATGTTATATTATGCATGTAATCCAATATTTTATACGAATTGGTAATCATAATTAAATACAATTTGCAAGAGAGAAACATGAATATCTATTCATTTACTTGTAACTAAATAAAATTAGTTAGTCTTACCTAAACAACAACATGTTTTGATCAGGAGGAACAACAAAGTGATCCCTAAAAAACCAATAACTGAATAAATAATGATAGAATGAATTAAATATATTCCCTTGATATTAGATGGGTAAAAAATGTATTATAACAATAGTATGAAAAAATACATAAGCAAAGATACATATGACATATTTTGGAATGGTGCAGGCAGAGGCAAACTTAGTTGGTGTCAGGTTCCAGGAAGTGGTTTATACAAAATAGAAAAATAAAAAAGAAGATATAAAATCATACACCATGAAGTAAACATTAAATGAATTTAATGAATATTCATAAATGCTTATTCAAAATCAAAATTAAAACATTTATTAAAAATTTGAATATGATGTCTCATTATTATGTTGTAATCAATTGTAAATAAATGTAGGCAAGCATAGCTATTTTATTTTTATCTCTATCATAACATTTCAAATAATCAAAATAAAAATGAATAACAATAAGAAAACTGCACTTGAAAATTCAATACATTGTATCATCCCCATCACATGATCATTTTATAATCAGTTTGAGAAACAAACCAATACGAATGGAAGATAAAACCATCAAATGAATACATCCAAGACAACACAAAAGTTGAGTATATATTCATCATGGAGACTTACAACAATTAAAAAATCATTCCACATGGATGTATTGCAACATATGTCAATGTACTGAACCAAAAAGTAATCAAAATAAGCTTCAAGTCATAACCTAACACTAAATACAATTGAAATTTTTATTTTCAAACATATCATGAAAAATAAGAAAAAAATGAAAGGTTAATTAATATAAAATTGAACTAAAATGATAAAATAAATTAAGAAGAAATGATTTATGTTTTAGATTAGGAAATTAATTTTATACCTAATGTGTGAATCATAAGCATTATGGAATAGGGGTTGCAATACAGTAGGAAGCGACAAAGGAATATGGGTTGCAGACCTAATGTGTGAAGCAGATGAAAAATAAATTACATTTTGCATGAAATCCAAGATTTTATAAAAATTGGTAATGAGATTTGAATACAATATGTAGGAGAGAAGCATGAATATTCTTGTATATACGATTAATTGAACAAATTCAGTTAGTCTTAACAAAACAATAACATGCTTTGATCTGGTGGAACAGCAATGTGAACCCTAAAAATACCAATATGCGAATGAATAATGAAAGACTGAATTAAATAGATTCCCTTGATATTCAATGGTTACAAAACATATATTGTAACATAATTATGAAAATTTCATAAGAAAAGATTCTTGAGTGGTGCAGACAGAGGCAAACCTAGTCAGAGTCAGAGCGGTTGGCGGCATAGCAGTTAATGATGGGGTAGCTGGAGGTGGAGGAGGGATCCGAAGTGGGAACCCTATAAGTAGTCATAGATATAACACCAGGAAGCCTAGACAAGAGGGAAGGAGATTAGTTTGAAGTGGAGGGGATGTTACCGAAATCATTTGAAGGATTCTACAGGAATTCAACTACAACATTGTTATTCGGAACCACAAAAAGGTATTAGGGGATTTGAGAGGTGAAACCATAGTAGAGGATGAGTGAAATTGGAAATAGGACATTGGAAGTGTTCTTTAGGATTATAGATAGGTGAATCTATAAACATAAGAAGCTTGTTATCAGAGTAGTGGGTTGGTAGGGATGCTGAGAAACCATAAGATGGAGGGTAGATAAGACTATAGTCTGATCTGTGAGATGAGATATGGGAGATGGGAAGATTATTTCTTTATAGAGGAGTCGTCTTTGAAGTCTACTAAAGGACTCAAGAAACCCTAAGTAGGAGGGAGGGAGTGAGGGCGCATAGAGGAAATGGGAAGCTCATTGTGGGAATCCCGACTGCGGAGGGAGGAAGAAAATTTTTCAGGTGATGTGGTTCGTTTGGATAGTGACATGTATGCAAGGAGAAGCCATTTTTAGTATAGATAATAGATAATATATAGATGGTGTTCCCTAAAATTTCAAAGAATTATATCCAAATTGTCTATGTACTCCTCCTCAAACATAGAGTAATCAAAAATATCATTCATGAACACCATAAAAAATATTCTAACAAACAATGAAATATTTGGCTCATCAATTCCGTAAACATTGTAAGATTGTTAATTAATCCAAAAAGAATAACCATAATCTAAAAATACCCATAGTGGCTCTAAAATACTATCTTAGGAATATCCTCTTGTCAAACTCTTAGATGGTGGTATCCTAACTAAAATCCAATCTTTAAAAACCAATGAGCCTCTCTTAGTTCATCATAGAGATCATTAATCCGAGGAAAGGGATATTTGTTCTTAACGTTCACCTTATTTAAAGGAGGTGCAAGTTGAAGAAGAGCAGTCTCAAAGAGAAGTTTCTGATTTGGAATCATCATCTCATGGGAATGATTTTGTGGTTCAATCTCTGAGGAAGTTGGTGGACACAATTCTGATTCTTCCAACAATTGATTCCAGATGCCAGATGCTGCAAAAAACTTTGAATCAGTAATCAGATTCTTTATCCATGGTCATGGATAAGTTTGTGAAGTTTTAAGCTGAATAGAAAAGTTTTCTTATCGATTATGATGTGCATAGAAAGTCCTGTAGTAAGGTAACCAAGTGGTCTAATAGAGTTGATGAAGATTTAGTTCACTTTTAGAATTTTTAGGCTGAAGTTCAAAATTCTTTTGAAATGGAGGATAAAATGGTTAATTAGATTTATGAGAAATTTACCGAGGAGCAAAATTCTCGGAATCAACAAGTCAAAGATCTAAATGGGAAGCTTAACTCAGTATCTCGGAATTGGAAAACTGAAAGAGATTTCTGGATTGAGTTTCAGCAGAAGATGGAAAAGCAAGATGAGATAATAAAGTTGCAGAAAGAAGCAGTGGAGGCTCAGGCAAAAGCTTTAAAAGTCCAAGAAGAAAAGGTAAAATACATGGAGAGGCAGCGTGAGGAAGATCAAAGAGACTTAAAGAAACTCAAAACCTTGTTAAAGAAGCTCATTCCGAAGGAAAAGGAAGACAAATGAACCCACTCTGATCTTTTTTTGTAATTGTCTTTCTTTGTAAAATTTTCCAACTCTAATGAAATGATTATTTGGGTTGTTTTATCTTTTCATATACTAATGTTATAGGTACCATATTTTGTTTTCCATTCCTTTCAATTCTTTTTGAAAATCACAAAGGGGGAGAAGGAAAAAGAACTGCTCCTAAAGAGGAAAAAAGAAAATTTCTAAGAGAAATATCCTTAAAAAAAGGGGGAGTTTCCCACTACGAAGTTCTTCATTATTACAATAATGAAAACTTCACTCCAAAAATTCAGAATACAATCCTTAGTGTTTCAATGCCTAAGGGGTAGTTAGTTGTATTCACTTTCATCCATGAACAAAGGGGAGATAAGTGTGTAATTTCAAAGTCTAATGAATTTTTTCAAAGTCCTTATTTTCTTTTTCGTAAGGATGTTTGTGCTTTCCAAAAAGGGGGAGATTGTTGAGTCAATAAGGTTTTCATTATGACTTTTCCATTCCTTCTTGTTTTGAAAATTACAAACACCTTATACTTAAGCAAATGTATGTTTTATCTCCATAAGGAAAATTTACTTCTTTAGGGAAATTTACCCTAACCTAAATTTTCTTATACATAGAAATATTATTCTTAAGTTCAAAACCGGATTCTTAACTAAAATCTCGGAATCATATAACGTAAATATTTGGAGCATTCTGTTTTTAGGGTCCGAACTCTTAAGCAGTTTGACTCCGAACTCTTAAGCAGTTCGACTCCGAACTCTTAAGCAGTTCGACTCTGAACTCTTAAGAAGTTCGACTCCGAACTCTTAAGCAGTTCGACTCCAAACTCTTAAGAAGTTCCACTCTGAACTCTTAATCAGTTCGACTCTGAACTCTTAAGCAGTTCGACTCCGAACTCTTAAGCAGTTTGACTCCGAAATCTTATGAAGTTTGACTCCGAACTATTATGAAGTTCGACTCCAAACTCTTATGAAGTTAGACTCCGAAATCTTAAGCAGTTCGACTCCGAACTCCTAAATCGTTCGACTCTGAACTCTGCAAGTTCATATTCTGATCTCTGGTGAAACCAGACTCCGAATTCCAATAAAACAGAATCCGAACATTTCTTAACATAGACTCCGAATTTCATTTTAGTTAGACTCTGAACTTTTTACTTGCTTACACTCCGAAATATTGATTAGATTTTAATTACATATGCTTCATTTCAAAACAATGTCGTGCATTCAGTTATACATGGTTTGTTTTAAAACGATGTAATCTATTCTGTTTCTAATTAACCATTGGTTGAGTTACACGTGTACAGGTCCCTCCGAATTTCATGGAAAATAGGACCGTTGAAGAGGGAGCCTACCCTTGGAATTTTTCTTATAAATAGGATCTCATTTGAAAGAGCTCAAAAAAAGAAATAAGTTGATCGATCTAGAGACCACACGATGTTAAGGTGATTTCTAGAGAGAGAAGCTTTTCATGCCTTGTGCATACTGAACCGCTCGTTCAGATTCCTTTGTGTGACTCCGAATTTTTGTGATTACATTCGAGGACTTTAGGGGATAGGAAGACAGAGGTGTCGACTACCTTGAAGTTCGAGGGCTTCCTTGCTGAGGAAGACAGAGGTACCAACTACCTTGAAGTTGAGGGCTTGCGGGGATAGCAAGACATAGATTCAGATCTTCGTATCGAGGGCTTACCCTGGTGTGGGTAAGACATACTTGATTGAAAGTATAAATCAAGGGACCTTTATCCAAGGTTGTTGGATACCCTTCTCTTTGGGTTAAAAGACGTATATCTTGTTACTTGTAGTTTTACTACTTGTTTGTTTCCACTGCATATTGTATTGTAAGGAAAGTATAAACTTCTTATATTTCTTTACACTTGTACTCTGATAAGTTTAGATTCTATAGGCTTTAAGGTAGAATCTCATTTTGTAAACCTTAGTTCCAATTCTCCAATTGGTGTTAGAGGTGTTGTGAATCTTCTTAGTTTGACTTTGTTAAACTTAGAACTTTCCTTCTCTAAGGAAAACATATTTATCTGTAACCAACATTAAAGGTTCCAAAGGAATTTTTAATGTATACAATTCACCGCCATCTTGTATATTGAGCATCTACATCGTTATTTCGATCCTACAGCATAATACCATGTTTCCTCTTTGGGTCATTAACCATGTGTAAGCCCCCACTACACTTCCCACGGACACACCTTTCATGATGTGATCATTAGGACTTTGCTGCCTCTTGTTTCTCACACCAAAAATGAATCACGTGGGCTTAGAGTAATCATCAACCATGACATAATCTCTTGGACTCCTTAGTGTGTAAGACCTAAATCATTCTGAACTATATGGACTTTGATCCTTGCAAAGGCAACGTATGTAGGAATCCTCCCTGGGGATCAAGAACAACACCCACTTGTCCCAACCCCTTCACGCTGGTTCATCCTCATCCCACATGACATTAAACTATAACCACCATTCCAAACTACGTGAACTTTGATCATTTCCAAGGAAAGTTATGTAGGAAGCCTCCCTAAGGTTCAACACCAACACCTACATGTCCCGAACACTCCACGTCGGTTCACCTTCATCCCTCATGACGTTAAATTATATCTTCCATTCCGAACTATGTGGACTTTGATCCTTTCCAAGGAATGTTACCTAGGAAGCATCTCTAAGTTTCATGTCCAATACACTCATGCCCCGACCCATTTACGTTGGTTCACCCTTGGCCCACATGATGTTAAATTGTACACCCCTCTTAACCCCACAAGATGTTAAACTGTCCCCATTCGAACTATGTGGGTTGTGATACTTGTCTCACAGACAAGGTATGTAGGAAGCCTCCCTGAGGTCCAACCTCATCCTATAGTAAACCGTTGTAACCCATCCAGTGGTAAGCCGTTGTGATCCCCAACTAGTGGCAATCCATTATCTCCCTTCCAGCGATTAACCTTTGTGATCTGCAACCAGTGGAAAGCCATTGTACCTCATCCATTGGTAAGAGATTTTGATCCCCAACCAGTGGTAAACTGTTGTATCCCATCTAGTGGTAAGTCGTTGTGATTCCTAACCAGCGGTATGCCATTGTACCCCATCCAGTAGTAAACCAGTGTGATCCCCAACCAGCGGTATGCCATTGTACCTCATCCAGTGGTAATCCATTATCAACCCCAACCGGCGGTAAGCCTTTGTCAACCCCAACCAACGGTAAGTGGTTTTAGTCTGTAATTGATGGTATGCCATTATAGTCCCCTTTGTTGTGACCCACATCTTTGGTCCATCCCCATGGAATCAGACCAACCCAAGCCACTAACCACGCATAATCCAGAGTATATCATCAGGTCTTTGTCCTATGCGTACACTCGGATCCAATTCCCCAATCATGATCTATGTGAACTTTGATTCCCCACCATGGGGATATGTAATAAACCTTCCTAATGTTAAATCCTATCACCAATATCTCATTCTAGTATTTCCCTCAATCTTATGTGTTTTGGGAAGTTCATACCCCATCCGGGAGGTTCTACTTCCTCTGAGTCCCATCCTTATGTCCATTCTCAAAGGTCACCTCTTCACGCACCCATAACCCCATTGAACTATGTGGACTTTGTCTCACTACCATGGGGATATGTAGGAAGTCTCATTGAGGATCAATACCAACATCACCATCACCCACACATTGGCTCCGTCTCACTCTCCATCTATTCTCAAAAATCCATATCCTTATTGATTCTTACATAGGCCGCCACATCCCAATGAGATCATGTCACCCAAATTATTGATGCTCATAGTAGTAATCAGGTAACTAACCATGAGTTAGCCCCAACATCAGTGTTCCATCGTAGGGTTCCACCCAACTGATCCACTCCCATCAATGTTTTGATCTGTCTAATCTGTCTCCAGTAGACATTAAACTCACAGCATAACCTGTGTTAAACATGGGAAGCTGAGGAAATACTTAAAGATATTCTCATGGCATAAAATTCCCCTCATTCAAAGTGGGATTCCTCAGGATTCTTCACTCTCAAGAAGCCCTATCATAAGGGGAAAAAACCTACACATTCTAGTGTTCTAGCATCCAGACACGCCAACGATGTCCAATGTGACCACTCCCCTGACCAAAGGTTGCTGCCCTAGCTGGACCACTTGGAAATTCTTGATTGAAGCAGTATAATTAACCGGTGTCCATGAACACATGGAACTGGGGAGAGTTTCACAAACAATTTCTTAAATCTATAAGGGAGTCCCGCACTGGGAAACGAGTTCCGAGGAGGAATCTACCAAAGGAGGAACCAACATCCCATCATCCCATTTTGATTAAGGAGAAAACATCCCAAAAAAAGAATGGATGTCGCCTTCATTTGGAAAGCGGGAATGTGGAGCAACAACTGTGCATCCTCCTCCGAGAGACGGATGCGTGCCATGACGAAAGCATCAGAAATAGCCACATTTGACCATTGTGTTCAGTGATGGATCGAATATGGGATATTTATATAGGGGTAATGACTCAATGGATCAATGAGAATGAAAATCCTATGGTAGGGTAGGCCATGTATATTATGGGAACATGACCCTCACATTAAAAGAGTTATTGATTTGTGGAATCGATCTTTAGACAATCATAAGGGCACTAAATATCAGTGCATGTGTGCTTTTAATATAATTTTTATTCCTTGGGAGTGGCTATCAAAAATATCACAGTAAGGATGGTTTGAGTCTGAGCATACACTTTGTCTCAACTTGAAATGGTATTAATAATGTGTGGTTCGGTTCAGCAGAATATTAGTGATCAAGTGGAAACAGAGCAATAGTGTGTTTGGTCAGTGTTTTGACCATGTAAACTAATAAAGGGTCAAGTTTGGCCTTGATGTATTAGTATGAGAGTTTTATGCATCTAGTGGTCAATGAATCATGCTCGAGAAATTCAAATGTGCATCAATAGTGGAAGATTAGAATTCTGGAGTCTATTTAGAAGTGGTTTTAATTGAAAAATGACATTGAGGATTAATGGTGGGCTACAATGTGAATGAATGGGTGGTCTTAGGATTCCTTCATAATTAGGAATCATGATCTTGAAGTATGATAACCCATTGGTGGGTGTCGATCCTTTTGAGGTTGGACGTTTTAAGGAGGTTCTCTTGAGTAATCACATGATGTAGGATGCGGTGAGTCAAGATTTGTAGTTGCTGGGTCATTTTTGATGCATTGGTAATGTTGGGTTATTGGCCAGTGATATTGATGAATGATCCAATATGTTCAAGTTATTCTTGGATGGAGGATAAATCCTTGTTTTGGATTTAAATATGGGAAATGAATGTGAATAGTTGTTTTTACCAGTACGCTTTCGTGTGTTTTGACATGGTACATCATGAACCATACTGAGCAATTCAGTGGAAAATTGATAATTAGATTCAGAAGAAAAATTATAATAGAAAAATACTTCATGTTTTTTAATTTTGATTTTGAGATACGAAATATGGTGGGGAGAACCATAGTAAATATATTAAATTAGATGATAATTCATGGGTGTCTAGGGATGTAATGAAGTTATGAAGTGTCTTCACGGTGTTCAATGAGATATATAAGCGTTGGATCAAGATCAAGAATCTTGGTATCTCATGTTTGGAGTTTCTTATAATGTTCATTTTTGTCATTTATGAGTGAAACATGGATATTTTACAACAAATTAACAAATCAAGTAGGTCAGTTGATGTATTTGGATGACCAATTAGACTTCTCATGGAGAATAAGTTTTATGGATAGAGATTGAAATGACTTGGTGTATATGAAGGCCTTGAGTCTTTGTTATAATTTGTAATTTTTCTTCATGGAGAGGTAGCGTTTTCATCCATTATTTGGAGTTGAATAGTGAGGGTTGGATCCCCTAAAAAGATCTACTTTGGAAATGGGGTGATGGTCGGGTGGTATACTGGAGGTTATGGAGAGCAGTAGAGGGAGACTGGGGAAAGTCAGGCTGTTGAAGCATCCACCAGCTTACTAGTGGCCTTATCAAAATCTAGGTATTTTTTTCGGGCTCATCATCTAGATAATGTCTCGATGTCATCTAGTCAGTGATATACTTAGTGATTTTTTTAAAGGGTAAAAAATATAAAAAAATTAATGGTTTCTTTAAACATTTTACTCTAGTTTTATCCCCCATTTTGGATTTCAAACCCCCCTAACACACCCCAACTCCACTCTTAATCCCATATAAAGATATTCATTGATCCTTGGTCATTAGAAGAATAATTTATTGGGATAAGTATCCCTTTTTGATTCTATGATTCCCTTTTTATTCCTTCTTATTTTATTTCAACGGCTAGTTTTCTCTCACTTTTTTAGGTAATATACCATTTTTCAAGGATTTCATCTAGTATTAGAATTTATTCCATTTCTGATTGAACTGAGGGAGATATTTAATTAGTATACTTATATGAGGATAGGGATGCTAGTCCCTTTTTTTAACCCATAGTCTCATCTTTGTTTCTAATTTCATAGCATGTGTAGTCATGCCGGATTTTTTGGTATTGACCTAATTTAATTACTATGTTCTATAATGTATTTTTATAATGTTCAATTATCTATTAAAATGGTTTTACTCTTGGAAAGAGAATATCTTTTGAAACACATTCATAAGGTGTTTTAAATTGAAATTTTCATTTTAAATAGTATGGTTATCTATGGAATAGAAAATGGAATTTTTTAAACCACTTCTACCAAATAGGCCTTCAACAGCAATACAATTGGCCTTTATTAATGCTAAAAATGAACTGACTAGTAGAGCATAGTTAAAAACCCCAGAATTGTATCGGTGCTAGAAAATCAGTGATAAATTACAACATTTATTAGTTATTTTATTTTTCACAAATAAATTGCTCCTTTAATAGAACTACTAAATGCGTTGATAAAATAATCCTTTATCAGCGAATCTAAAATCATGAAAATGGATGTCCTTATCAAATAATATACACATAATGATAAAAGGGCATACTGTAGTGTGTTTCGATATCACACTACAGTACTAGAAATATGAAATATTGTAGTTTTCTTTTACAACACACAGTAATATGAAAAATAACACCCTAAATTAGGGAAATTAGGTACAACTATTGAATTTAAGTGAAATAAAATTTATAACAAAAATATAATAAATAACCATTATATTATATAGAATAGAAATGCACCTATATAAATGAACAAACTAACCATGATCTATAAAAATAATGACCCTATATAATAAAACAACTTTTATATTAGTAATAATATAAAGAAGTAAATTAAATAGAATCTGTTAATTTTAAACTAAACATTGAGTCTTACCTGGAACACTGTGTATTGGATTGAGTTGTGGTTGATTATTTCTTGTACTACAATTTATTGATTGTCTAAAAGCCTTATATCTATAAAAATAACATAATATTTATAATATAAAACAGATTAAGAAATTAATTAATTAATTAATACTATATAGAATGTTGAGAAAACAATCAAGGCTCATTTTCGCAATTTTGGTAATGTGATGCACATTTTAAATTAAAATGACCCTTATATATAGAAAATGTTAACATGGATTCATACTGGTCACACCATGTGTTGTATTGGGTCATTTCTGATTAATACAATTCCCAAATGACTTATGGTTCATTTTACTAAAGAATCAAAATAAAATGAATGTTTTTCTTAGTTTTGAGATTGTCACTTGTGTTTTTTAATAAAATGTCATTTTAAACATGAAATGCCCACTTTGAGTCATATCAGTTACGTTATGTGTTGGTTTGATGTGAGACTAATTCCTATACATCCAAAATTACTTATTAATCATTTTCCATAAATATCATTATAATCTAAGCATGTTTTTTTTTGAGTGAAATTTTTTGATTAAAATGTTTATTTTAAATTGATAATGGACACTTTGAGTCATGCCGAAAACATCAATTTTTTGAATGGGGTGAGGTTGATTCCAACATTTCGAAAAAAATATGGATAATTTTCCTAAATTATAAAAATAATCCCAAAGTGTTTTCTCACTTTTGAGTATGTCAATTGTTATTTTTACAAAAATTAATGTCAATTTTAAATAAATATATGCACTTGGATCCAAACCGGTTATATGATGCATCATATTAAGGTTCTTATGACTATTACACATCACAATTTTCTAATGTATCATTTTCCTATAGTATCAAAATAATCAAAATGCATTTTCTCAGTTTTGAGTATGCAACTTATGTTTTTTAGTCAAATGTCATTTTAAAATTAAAACACACACTTTGAGTCATTCCAGTCACATAGTGTTTCCATTATAATTGAGATTTATTCATTCCCACAAAAAATGAATTAAGAATAACTTTCTTAAATTATTAAGAAAATTTGAGCATGTATTCTCAATTTTCAATGAGAGACTGTTTTTAACTAAAATGTCGATTTCAGACTAATAATGGACACTTTGAGTCATATCAAGAAAATTGTCTATTGGATTGAGGTGAGGATAATTACTATAGGTCACAAATTACATATCAATCATTTCACTAAAGTATCAAGATAATATCGATTCATTTTATTGATTTTAAGTATGTCAGTTTTCTTTTATCTAGAAATTATTGTCAATTTTAAATAAAAATAAATACTTGGAGTCATATCAGTCACACCATGGGTGGGATTTTGGTGAACTAATTCCAAAACATCAAAAATTAATTATGAATAATTTTTAAAAAAAATTAAAAAATTATAAATGTTTTATCTCAGTTTTATGTACATCACTATTTTTTTACTAAAATTTCTTTTTAAAGTGGAAATGAACACTTTGAGTCATACAAATCACATCATGTGATGGTTTAATGTGATACTAATTCCTAAATATCAAAAATAAATTATGTATAATTTTGTTAAATTGTCAAAAAAATATGATCATGTTTTCATGGTTTTCAGTGAGTGACACTTTTTGAACTAAAATGTTTGTTTCAAACTACTAAAGGGCACATTGAGTCATTATGGGAACATCGTAAATCAGATTGGGGTTTGGATGATTCTGACACATAATAATTGAATTATTCATTGTTTTCCTAATGTATCAAAATAATCTAAATGAATTTTATTATTTTTGAGTATTTTAAATGTCTTTTTTATTAAAATTAATGTCAATTTAAAGAAAAAAGATGCACTGAGAGTCATACCATTCACACCGTATGTCGATTTAAGTGGGTGCTATTTCAGAAACATAATAAATGTCTTATGGATCGTTTTGATAAAGTATCAAAAAAATATGATTGTGTTTTTTTATTTCTCATTACATCACTTTTTTATATTAAAAATTCATTTTAAACTAGAATCATGCATTATGAGTTATACCGGTCACCTCAAGTATCAGTATGATTTGAGACTAATTTATACACATCATAAATGAATATTAAAATTTGTTCCTTAAATAATCAAGATAATCCAAAAATGTTTTCTTTTTTTCATTAAGTAAAACTTTTTGGAATAAATGTCAATTTTAAACTGATAACAGACATGTTGAGTCTTATCAGGCACACCATGCATCAAATTGAGGTGAATATGATTCCTACACATCCCAAATTATTTTATGATTGTTTTAATAAAGTTTCAAAATACTATTAATTTTTTTTTGGTTTTGATAATTTTATGTTTTTTTCAAACAAAAATTTAAATTCTAAACATAAAATATATAGGATTACTCATACTGATCACACAATCCATTGGATTGAGCTAAAAATTATAGAGTATATGATATGTGTTTTTATTTAAACAATATTCACTAAGCCTCAAAATAAAGAAATGTGCCATTTTAATGGACTAAGAAACCTTGTGCAGCTTGAAACATATCATCCAAAAACAACATGTTATCCCATTTTTTGATTGCTATAAACGATTAAAAAAATATACGACTCCCCAAAAAAACATTGAAAAAAATTATTATTATAGAAAAATTATAATGAATTTAAATTCAAATAATTAAATAAAATGTTGATAAATTAAAAAAAATTATCACTTGTAATTTATCTTTATATGACGGTTGTATACATTCTTTACCCATTTCTTTATTGTTGTTATCTGAGTTATAGCCTCGATATATAGTCTCTCACATGAATTATCAACATGAAACAAACTACCCCAACTTGAGAAAAAGAATCCACCTATATAATAAAATAATTAGTATTTTACTAATACTATTAATAAATAAATTAAACATAAATATGAAATAATACATTAATAAAATTTCCATTTTAAAATGATACCTCACAATTTTTCTCATACCGGATACACCTTGTACTGCCTTGAGGTATGGTTGATTACACTGTGTATTTTTATCCTACAATGCATTCAACTACCTAAGTTATCTAACAATATTTCAGTTTGATAACCAATAATTTTTAATTCATTTGAGAATAGAAATAAAATTGAATCATCTTGAGTGAATCATCCTTCTTGAGTTCATGATCATAGAATAATAAAGAATCATCCTTGTTGAAAATGTCATTTATTCCTATAAAAAATTAACAATTTATATAACCTACTAGAATTCATTGATTGAAAAAAATAATCACACACACACACATATATATATATGAGTTTTTATTGGTCATAATAAACTCTATCTTTCTCTTTCACCATCATGGATTGTTCAAACTACATGATAAACTATTTACCTTATTTGAAGGAAAAAACTTCATTGTGACCCATTATATATTTTTAGGAGACACTAAACACCATTATAAAATTTTTACCCCGTTTTGAAAGTATTAAACATTAGTAAATCCCTTTATAGCATCCAAATGTCACTAAAATATAACACATCCATTAATTCTTCTTGGATTGTTCTATACATTAGTTTGAAGTTATAAATTTTTTCAGTGATGATAAACTCTAACATAACATCACCATTACTGTTTCATAAAAATGGGAATATCCTTATTCTCATGTATTTTTTATTGAGAAGGATTATGAATTTTTTATTATTGTTCCCATGAAAAAAGGATCATTTTACAAAATAAATTTTGTCATATATAGTGAATATTAATTTTATATATTTCAAAACCATTTGCGATATTATATCACGAATCAATGATCGAATAGGCCAAATAATAACACATCCCAAAAAATTGAAACGATTATATTTTTATTATCTGAAAATTATTTATTTAATTGAAGAATTTTTTTATTATATTTTTAGAGGTTTTGTATCAAGTCCCTTACTTATTTTTCAAAGGGTTTATTGTTTGGATTATTATTGCTTTATAATTTCATTTAATGTGTGTTTTCTATATTAAGGGATTTCATTATAAAGAAATTTATTTTCATTTGATTCCATGTTTCTTTGGACATCATCCCTCCCTGATCACCATGATCTCTCAATGTTAGTTGTCCTCCAATAGTTATCTTATAAACATGTTAGATTTAGGGGATTATTTCTTACTTGTTCATTCAAACATCAAATCTAGATTATATACTTGTTTGATGAATGTATTGGGGCTGTATGACTCCCATATGACTATTGTATCCACTATTATGACCCTTTCTTTGTAGTGCAGATAAGCCATGGGAAAGAAACCACATCTGTTTTTTATTCAGTTTTTTCATGGTAAGTTTTTTCTTTCAAACATCAATAATATTTTACAGCACATAGAATGTGATAATTTAATTATTATCCTATTATAATTAGTTTGAAAAAATAAGTGGTGTTTGTTTTGTTTTGGTAAATAATTCATCCACTTAAATTCCTATACATAATCACTTAATCAAGTGGTGAAAACATTTTTAAAGAAGAAACCTAAAACACTTGCACAATGGATCTTATAATAATTAATAAGTGTTTTGTGAACTTTTCAACAATTTTTCTCAAACACAATAGTGGTATGATCCCCATTCTACTCCATGGAAAAACAATTTCATTTTTTTCTAGCCAGTGCTCAATATCATCCTATGCCACAGTCTCTGCCTCTTCCTCCTACTCCACATAGGTCTCCCACCTTGACTCCACCTCACCCTCTTCCTCTGCCTCTACCACTGCCTCCACATCTGCCTCCACATCCACCTCCATCTCTACTAACACCTTCTATATTTCCCAACCATTCTATTTTTTATAGGCCAATTCTTATAAACAAATTATTCCCCCATTATACTTATCTTTGAAAAACATAAAAAAATATATATAACTATTCAGACACAAATGCTTCAAACCCCAAAAATATTCTTGAGGTCACATCTTGGGCTTGATAACAAACATATCAGATAATCACATTAATTTATTTTTATAAAACATTCTAAAACCATGTACACTTCCCACTAATCTCAAAAAAATTACTTCTTCTATTGAGTATAAATGTTGTCGGAAACCATGGTCGTACTGAGAAAATATATAAAAACAAATTATTTAGAAATTTGTTTAATGAAATATTAGTTATCTTTAGAAATTACCTATTCAGGGATGTTGTTATTCTGATGGTTTTTCAACTTCCCCATAAATTATCTAATATAATATCCATAATTTTTTACATTATTTACCTTTAAAACACTACAGAAATATTGAAAAAAATACGAAAATTATGTTGAAAGTTTTTTTGATAGTGAAATATTTCAAAATATACCTTAATATATTTCTATTTTTAGTAATCGATAGGCATTTTATGTTTAGGAACTGACTTCATTCCATGATTTATCCTATATTTAGAGACTACCCTATCATAACAAAACTCTTATTAAAACACAAACTAAAACATATAATTCGATGTTTATTTATAAAATATTTGTTGATTTCCATTAAAAAATCATAATACACATCATCTTTGGTAATTTTGTTGGATATCCATGTATTGGATCCAAAAAAAATTGGTGTATCTAGATTGACTGCAATTAGCATCCAATGCTTACAAAAAAACAAAAACCAATATGTAATGAAAAAAATAAAAATATGTATTATTTGACTATATTTTAGTGTTTTACCATTTCATTGTATGAATAAAAAGAAGTATCTCTTATGTTATTTTTATCTCAAAGTAATTGAGTTCCTCATCGCTTTTTCTCTCAATTTATTCCTTATTCAAAGTAAGTTTTTCTATAGAAATAATATAGGGATTAATGAATAAAAAACATTATTCATATGATTTTCCCTTTATATAGATGTAATATAAACGCCTACAAAAATATGAATATTTATTATGTTTTATAAACATATTACATCACTATTGGGATAGATATATTCTGAAAATGTACCTTATATATGAATTTATAACTGAAGCTCTCACCAATTCATACATGAGAATCTCATTTATACTCTCGAGCCAGCTATTAATATCATGGAAGTTCCATATATTTCTTATTCATATGGAATGTAAGATATATCTTCATCTTCAGATGTACTATCTACATGAATATATAATTATAATAATTTTTTCTATGGAACTAGTGGATAGAAGGTACTCCAAGAAGGTCCTCTTGATTTCTTGGTTGATTCACTAGATTTTCATGATCAGAAATTTCGTTTTCCTGCCTATTTATCCATATGTAATATATTAACTCACTTCATTCCTTTTTTCACCAACTATTATATATTTTTCATTTGAAAAAATTTGTTAAATACATACCTCATATATCTTTGTAATTTGGAAAAACCTTGATATGAATCACCTTATAGAATCATTGACCATTGTAATATTCATATCATCAAGTGGAATAGGTAAATTAGACGTTGAATCATCACTTACCTCAATCCTCACACTCATGTGATATTTTTGGAGTTACTTATGGAATATATTATCTATTAGGATATTATATATTATACCCCTAGCAACAAGGTGGTGGGTTTGTGTTGGCATGTAGAAATCACATACAATTGTACCCTATATAATTTTAGTAACATAATGTTATCATAAGTTGTTTGAATCAATTTTAAGAGAAATTTTAATAAAAAAATAATTAACTCGGGTATGGTATGGGGTTGAGGGGATTGAATAGCCTCAAGCTTAGTGGTTTTATTTTTTTATTCATGTCCAGATCTTTATAACTCCACTAGTTCGCTTTGATCCTTTCTCATATATTGGTCTTCCAAACCAGCCCGAACAATAATATCTTTTAAAGAATCTATTTTTTCCTAAAAACCTTTCACTTTTTTATATGTATCTTCATGTGGTTTTATATTATTAAAATATGTTTGAGGAGACACTCCGGAACCCACTCCTCTAATGTGACATATTGTTCTGACACCTTCAAAAAAACTAAAATTTATTTTTCTTCCGATACAATCACTTTTGATTTGTGTGTCTGTATCATATAAAAAATATGAACATAAATATATTTTTTTTGTAATATTATAATTAAAAATAATGAATTAATAGTATTTTATACATACACATGTTTCCCATAATGCTTTTTTCTTTTCATAAACAAGTTTACCAACCTTATTTATGTGATCCTCCTTCTAAAGAACATGACTTGCGATGGATGTGGTGTTATATTTTGATTCGTCCATATTCTTACAAAATAGGAAAATATTTTTTTATAATCAAAAAGAACTTTTACTTTTGATTTAAACTACAAATCAATTTTTTATCTGGTGAAGTATACACCATCCATGCCTTGAGATAGGGGTACATTGGTTTTTTATGCATGTTATTTATATTCTGAAATATTTTATTTTAAAAATTAAATTTCTTGAATAAAATTGATAATAATTAATAATTTAAATAATTTACGATCGAATTTAATGCACCTAAAATGATTTATCATCATGATGACTACTGAATGAATATAATGTTTTTTGATTTATAATGTGTTCATAACTAACTAGTCGGTGGGTCTTTACTTTTCCCTCATCATCCCTAAGATTTAACTTGTCAAGAAGAGTCTTGAAGCCTCTATGGACATTTACAGTGGACATTAAGAAAAAATCATAAGGAAATATTCAAAAAATGAACTCTATAGGGAATAATGAAAATTAAATCAGCACTTTCTTAAATATTTATTTGTTAAAATATAGAAAATATATTATAAATTTACCATTGTATCTTTCTAAAGGGGTTCCATTATTAGGTTATGAATGTGCCTCCACAAATAAATATCAATCATCAAATTCATTCTCTTTGTGATCCCAATATAACCAATGAACATTGACTTGATGGTGTTAACATGGTAGCTGTGTTTGTTCCAACTAAACTCAATTTTTATACCCTTACATATTACCTTGATAAATGTTTTCAAAACTATAATGTTTCATCATTATTGTTTTATTCATAACATGTTGTTTATCCCCTAATAATTCTATAGTTTCATCAATAAATAATCTATTCTTCCTTGGGGTAGGTAACGTCATTATGTTCAGAAGAAATTGTCAGCATGACTAGTCAAAAATTTCATTTTTCTTAAATGACAACAACTTGAACATGGGAAAAGGATTTGAGAAGGTTCATATGCATTCTAAATTGAAAACTTGTTGAACTATTTAACTCTATATTAATTCTATTTTTGTAAAACCATTAGAATTCATCCATTATTAATGAAATGTGTAGTCAGATTTATGAAAATAATTACTCCACTATGGTATTTGTTATCCTATTAATTCATAAAAACGTGATGGTTATAGAAACATTCATCCCCATTATCTTCATCCCCAAAATAGTTATTATTTAATTTTTTTGCATGAGACACATCCTCCACCTCTTACATACATTAACTTATGTTTATTGAACTACTATAAGCATTAATCATACCACATGTGGTATAAGTTCTCGTTTGTTATAACTGTTGGTTATAGTAGTTTGGGAAACATAGATGATATGAGGGAAAGTCTCAAGAAAAAAAATTAAATAATAATTATTTGGGAGATGAAGTTCATGATGAAATCTGTCTCGTTGATACTTTTTACATTACCACATCCAAAGATAAAATTTCAAATCTCAAATAAAAAAGTAAAAAGGTCCGTGACACAACCATGATATTAGAAACTCACCCCTACTAAGCATCACTAACTCTATTCTATGTTATTCTTCATTTTCCCTCATTTTTATCTCAAATATATGAGTTCTAGGTCCAATGAGGTTCATTTTTAGTGTGGGAGTATAAAAATAAACAAGTAAACACCTACGAGACTCCTAAAAATTCAATAATTCACATATTTTAGTATATCTTCAAATTATTAACACTAAAAATACAAATTTAATTCAAGTCATTGTGTACTAACTAGGATATCATGATAATCAGATGTGACTACTTCATTTCAAACTAGTGAATTATACTAATCATATTATATGTTTATATGATGGTTGTTCCATATAATTAAAATAATTTCAATAATAATAAGTCAAAATTTTAATTTTTGGATGATAAAGAATTATTTATCTCCCTTTTGAAACAACCATATAATTGGTACCATGAGATTAAAACTTAGAATCATAGCATCCAAGAAAATCCCTCATGGATAACCATCACATGTACTAATTGCCTAGAAATCGGGAAATGGGTATGAAATTTAGATTTTTATTAGGAAGTTCATTTGAAATATGGATTATTCTTAACATATTTGATTCCCTTGGGAAAGAACAACACAATGGGTTCATAATACATTAGTTCAACTTAACTTCAAAAAATCATATATAAGAACTGACAGCAACACAAATTTCACATCACCATCCCCTTATCCTTAGATGAATCGCTAACATATATATAGTGACTCATATTCTAAAATACCATAACTATACCAAACATAATACCCTTCATATTATAATATATGATACTCAAATATCAGTTATCTTAGGAATTGATCATCTTTTTCAATGATCAATTGTTAGATAATCTCACAGTTTATAGTCTATAAGTTTTCACTCAGACACCAAAAATATTGAGAAAAATAATGTTATATGATATAATAAAACATCCTACACATTATAGGTTATCCCACAAGGTTTCAAGGGACTGTAGTTGATTTTATACCACATATCTAATTACTACTAAGGTGATCATATAATTTCTCTTAGCACATTGTGACCCAAAGAAAAACATTTGTATGGAAATTCATACATTGTTCTACTATTAGGGGATACTTCCATTATCCATGATTATCCTCACTTTTACTCTCATAATATAAGCTATATACTACTATAAATAAACATCAATGGTTATATCATATGTCTTAAGTTCATATCTCATTTTCTTCATGAACCATAGCCCATAAAGAAACCACTTTCAACCATTAATCACACAATCTACTCTCAAAGGTCCCTCTCACACAATCAAATATTAATATATAATCCCCCCCTAATTTTATATTATAATATCCATTAAAATTTTCCCAACTGACCAACCTAAGGATCATAAGGTGAGGAAACCACTGAGTGAGACTAAAATCATCCCACAATGAATGGAAAGACTATTATATTCCAAATTATTGTTACATTTATACATCATGGTCATAAACCTATATCATAACACACAATAGTATCCTTACCCAAATTATATATTCCTACATATAACATCTCACACTAAAGAGCATATAAAACATTTCTCTATAATTTTGGTACCACCCACCTCTTTTATGAAGTGAACCATATGGGCATCACTTTTCTCATTCCGTGAAAGCCTAATACTTAGATACTCGATCACATGAGCCCATATATCATCAATAAAATAATAAACTTCATATTTATAAAATAATTATAATTAATTTCCTTGAAAATTTTACCTAGGAAGAACTTAATAAAATCCACCATGGAGTGCGAAAAATTCAGAACTATATTCAATATCATGGTAATGAACCATGACATCCATCATATCAGTAATATTATGGAAACAATTATCATCATTAAAATACTAAATTATTTTCTATTTAAGGAAAAAGGGAAATAATTGAAAGAATAACTCACCAGGACATTTACCAATTCTACATACTTCCTCATTTAAGTAATATACCAAACACAATTCAATGAAATAAACAAAACATTGATGCACCCAAAAATAGCAGGCCCACTCATCAAAAGACCACCACTAAAGTCAAAAAAACCATTGGAGGAACCCAAACAACCTATAAATTAGTGAGTATGAATACAAAATAACATACCTTGTATAAAATGTTTTATTCATCCAAGATAAATTATATGTATAACAGGTAAAATCATGGACTTGTTTGAGAATTGGATTAATTCGAGACTTGAGCCTTTTGAGCTTTGGATTCAAACCTTTGATGCATTTGAGACTTGATTCGAGCCTTAACTCAAGCTTCAATTTGAGTAGGATGAGCACCGAGAGTGGTTTGATTTTGTGCAATGCTTTAGATATCACTATTGAAGCAATCATGGTTAGTGTTCTTTAAATATATTGTGAGAATTTTATCAGTGCTTCCAAAAAAACGTGGATAAAGATACATTTTTTCAACGTTAAAGAAGCACTGATAAACTCTATTTTTATTAGTGATAAAGAAGCTTTGATAAAGGATTTGTAATTATAATTATAAATTAAATGATGTATATATATATATATATATACAAGGATATATATATATATATATAATTAATATGTATATATAATAAATATGTTTATTATCATTTTACTATTATAAATATATTTTTATCATTATATATATTTATTAAAATATTTCTATTTGTATTTAATAAATCTATATAAATATAAATATAAATATAGGAAATATATTTTCCCCCAGGTTATAGGGGTAGTGGTTCAGTGGTTGGGCCATCACGCAATCTAGAGGAACTAGCAGAGGCTCGATTCCCTCCCGACTAAGACACCATTCATATTTTGAATAGAGATATTCATTGCTATTTTATTATTTGGGGAATGTACAACACACGATGGCTTGGCGAAGAACCAAATGGGCCTTGGTGTGTGACCCATACACACGTTTTAACCCCTTGGGCTTCGGTCGAGTGGTTCACTAGTTGGGACATCTTGCAATCTAGTGGAACTAGCACATGCTCGAGTCCCGCCAGACATGGACACTGTTCGTATTTCGAATAGGTCTATTCAATTCCATTTCCTTAGCTAGAGAATGTGCAGCACATGTTGGCTTGGTGAAGCCCCCAATGGGTCCAATGGTGCGACCCATACGTAAGTATTGCAGTTGGGGGCTTACCCGAGTGGTAATGTCTCTTAGTAATCATGCATCAGACCCGGGTTCAAATCCGGGTGGTGGAGAATTTCCAAAGGTAGGTGGAGATGTAGGCAAGACATAGGCCTATTGACACAGGCAGTATGATGTAGGCGTGACGCTGCATTGGACCCTCAAAACAATTAGTGGGCCTTTGAGCTATGTAATGGGGTTTAGTCCAACTCAGCATTCAGTCCGTGTACTCAATAAATAAGGCTTGATGGGTGGGAAATCCCTTAGGGAGGCTATGGCCTACCTTTCCAGCTTGAGTATGTAGTGTGTGTGTTTTTAATATAATTGTAACTCTAATAACCTAATATATATAATAAATATTTTCTTTATTTAAATATATTTATTATAATTTTATAATTATTTAAATATATATATTTTTAACATTATTAAAGAATATATAATCTTAAATGAAATCATGTTAAAAATGGGTGAAATTGAATAATAAATAATGTTTACATTTTAAAAATGCGGAAAAAATGGATAAGTTCTATTAATTAAATGTATAATTTTTAAAACAAATACAGATATATATTGAAATAAATATGAAGACATGCTGAAAATATTAGAACATAGTAAATAAATATATATAAATATATAATATAACATTATTTAATGTCCAAAAAAATAAAAAAAATATTAAATATGAATTAACGCCTAACTGTAATAAAATTAAATAAATTAAATTAAATTAAATTTACTGATTAAACCCATAATATATGAAACTTATCAAGTTTTAATAAAATTCTAAAATGAATTCTAAAATGTGAATAAATTATATAAATATTTGTGGTATGTGTTTCTATATATATATAATTTCATTAATTACGTAAATATTTGTGTGTGTGTGTGTGTATTTTATATGAAAAAGCATTACATATATGTTTGTGAAATCAATGTAACACGCATTTTACATATTTATAATTGAAAAATAAAATGAAATTCAATTATGTCCATTTCCTAATACAATTAGTCAGAATTTTTAATTATAAATCATTCTCCACTAAATATATGACATATTTAATATGTAATCATCAATATTTTCAATTATATTAAATAAAATTTTAGAAAATTTTATACATTTATATATATATATGATTATTTATCAATGTTAAATTTATTAATGAGTAATTTTGTATAAACCCTATTAACAATGAACCAGACATCAACATTTTTTTAATTATTAAATTTTATTCATTTTCTATGTATATACTTAATATATATTAATTATTACAATTTATAATTAATATATATTTATATATATATATATTAAATTATTCTATTTTATGACTTATTGGTTAATTGATAAATTTGTTAATAATTTTTCAATTTATTCAATTTTCACATTTTTGTTTAATTATTTCAATTTATTCATTTTTTGTATTTTTGATTAATTATTAAATTTTATTCATTTAAAATAAATAAATACTATTTAGTAATATTTATAATACATATATTTGTATATTAAATTTATTTATTTTTATCAATGATTATATAATTAATAAAAAGTTTAGTAGTTTTCTTAATTTAAACATTTTTTTTATTTTGTTAAATTATATTATTTTATTCAGTTAAAATCTATATATATTTAAAATGAATTATTTATTAATAATTATAATTTATATATATGTATATTAAATTTATTCATTTTTATCAATAATTATTTAATTAATATAATTCATAATATTTTTTTAATTTACTTGTATTTAATTTTTATTTGATTATTTTTTTCATTTTATTATAGACCTTTATCAGTTCTAAAAAATAGTTGGTAAAGTATACCATTTATCTATGGTAAAATTAAAGCACTGATAGTGGGTAACCTTTATCATTGCGTTTTGTTAGCACTAATTTATCATCGCCGTAAAATGATTATTATGTAGTACTGAAGGGACACTTTTGTCTAAAATGAATAGAAAAGGATTTGGAAGTTATTTTAATGGGTGTGAAATGGTATTTTGTAGCCATCGATGTTGTAAATGGAATTGAACCTTGAAATGGGTAAATGTGTTGGTAGGTCGAAATGACCCTTTTATGAAATGAGTGGGAAGTTTTCAGGTGACTTTAAAATGGGAATTTGTAATATAATTGTTTAAAAAATGGAATGTTAAAAATTATTTAGATAATATGATGGGATTTATTGAATGGATTGGATCTTTTTTGATTGTTTGTTGGAAATTTCCATGAGGAGTGCCTTGTTATTTTTTTCTTTTCTATTATTTTTCATTAATATATGGTTATTCTTAATTAAATAGAGATATGTTAAATACATGCCTTTGGATATATTGAAGAGTTGGAAATCCTTGAGAGGATTCTAAGGGGTTCAGATGGACCAATACTTATGCGTAATGTCCTGAGTGAGCCTTCTATTCCACTAGGGTACTCTTGTGAATGCCATTTTGTGATGAAATCAATGGATTCATGAAGGTCCAATGCCATGGAATACCACGAGAATGCCATTTGATTTTGATTAGAATCATTAATGTGATTGAATTAGGGTATCTCCCTTTTAGATTATGGAAGTTCCTATATTTATCTAATTCTATAGATTAATTTCATGGATTCTTACAAGGTACCTTAGTGAATTCTATGGGATGGGCTCCCCAGATTATACATCATTACTTGAGTGGAATGCCTCCATTATAAGCCATATATTCCCATCCGGGCATGATTTTGAATTTAAGGGTTTCTTCCTTGAGTTTACATTGGTAGTTCAAATTAGTGGAATTCTAATAGTCAACCCTCCCTTGGATTCCCAATGGGATTTATTGAGATAGAATTCCCAGTTGATCCATGTGGATTCACTCGGATTATTATGACTAGGGTTTTTCTTGCTTTTATACTTTCGAATCGGTTGAGCTAGAATGTATACCATGAGTATAGACTAACTATATTGGGAGAAAGTAGGTGAATACAAATGTCATATATCATTATAGATCCTGTGCATCATTGGTTGTTTTACAGTCTTCTAGTTAAATTACAAAATTGTTAATTGTTAATATGTTAATTGGTAATTTTATATATATAAATCTTTCCTACACTATTTGATGGATTGTATATTTTATTAAAACTATTGGTGGTGGAATACTAAGTTTTAATCTCACCCTACATAGGACTCTATTATACTTGGATAACTGAGTAGAATACAATCCGTTTTTAGGTTTGAGTATTAGAAAGCATCGGTCATTATTGGTTGCTTTGGTTTGGCATTGAATCCGTGGAGTGTGGATGGTGGGACAAGCCTAGACTCAAAACTAGTTTGGGAATGAATTTTAATTCTATTTTATTTCTTCCATTTATCCTTGTATGTTCTCATCCCATTGTGAATTTATTATGTCATATATGTAATAACACATTTTTTAAACATTTGATACTGTAGTTATTTTGACACTTTCTCTATCATATCGGAAATGGTTTTTTGATCTGGAATATATGATTATTAATATTTCTACTACGATAGTGAATCTGATCAGGGGAAATAGTCTCCCCAATGTATCATTTTAGACCCTTTTACTAGTTATCAATATCTAGGTTATGGGCAGGTGAGCTTGAGGTTATGTGGTGAAACTTCTCATGGAACAAATTTTGTGGCATCCAGGTTAGGCATTATAAGGGACTTGGTAAACTGGTAAGGGTTTTTTTGAATATCCAAAAGAAAATGGGTTAAAATTTTACCCAAATCATATATATGATTATCTTTTTAGGGTGGTATATAGGTTTCTAGTGTGGGTTATACCATGGTGAACCCTACTGGGTCGATCCATTGTTTTCTCAGGTATGTCAGGATATGATGGGCCTAGGTCAAGTGGGTGGGGTGGGGTCATGGTTCACCTAGGAATTGAAACAATTAAAATGCTAAATTTTTAATAAAAATCAAAAATTATTTTTAGAAAAAACATAAAAAATCTAAATAAAAACTATGACTAAATGATTGGTAGTGGTTTCATCTTCCATGAATAGATTCCAAACACTACAATCCACAACATTTTCTTGAAATTGACTTGGATCATTTAGTGGTGATTTAAATACTATAAAATAGAATTTTTTATTACGTAATCTAATAATTCCATCATAAATGGGATGCATACACGATGGGTCCATACATTATAATGAATTACTATGAAGAGAATGATTACATATAAAGAAATCATTAATTAAAAGTGTTTCTAAAAGTGTTTACATTCCTTAAAAATAGGGCCTTTCCATTATGAGGTTATAGAAGGTTCTAAGAATAATATAAGTGCTTATCATGGTCAATACGGACTCAATGAATGTTTGATTCAATGGATAATTCACATATTTTACAAGATGTGAATGTCATGACCAATGAAAATTTTCCAAGATAAGAATGTCACTAAAACAAAAAGAATATCTTTTTTCATGTTAAATTTATAAATAATTAAATTATTTGAGAATAATGATTACCTAATTCTTGATATCATTATTCATAGTATATTTTGATGGTTTGAATCTCTTTTTAAGAGTCTATAATTACATTTGTAGGATCAAAGTGATGAATTCTTTTACTGTCAATCCTCATATACTCATTTGATTCTGAATTACATTAATGATTTTTTGGGTTCTAGCATGATTAATTGATCATCATTAATTTTTCATAAATATTTATTTACCATTATTTGGTCTTGAATTTGATCCATTGAACTTCTCATTCATGAGAGGATGTAATAGGGAAGAGGAAAATTCTAGATAATAATATTTCATACATTGGGATTCATGATTAGCCACTTATAAATTATATATGGTATATTTATAGACCGAGGTATAGTTTACATATTTTAATTAATTAAAGAAGTGGCCTTTATAAAATTTAAAACCCCCATCTGACCTAATTCTATGTATTAAATAATATTATTATTATTATTATTATTATTATTATAGGGAATGTGCTAACTGGTGCAGTGGAAAATATTATTTTACCAGATTGAAAAATAATATTTATCACTAGACAAAATTTTAGTTTACTCTTTCGCCCCATAATTTTTTGAATACCTGAATAAATATCTAATTAAAAATTAATCATAATATAAATATTTAATTAATATTTAGGAAAATAAATATTTATTAACAATTCAACAAAAATATATATTTTTGATTGATAATTCTTGATTAAATTATTCCTTGGTCTTAAACTAATTTAGATTATAATAAGAAACTGCAAATAGTATTTAATTATGGTCAATGGAAACACTAATTCTATGACCCTCTAGAATTCATTCATATTGGAATTAGCTGGGTTTAACTAAGGTCCAAATTACTGCCTACAAATGGTTTAAGTAACCAAAGAGAAATAAGTTAATGTTGTAACTTTCACAACCACACATGGGTGATCTCCATGTAATATAATCCCTTGGTCATAATATCTCATTAAGAAGGATGCATTCACATATCATTAACCTATATTCTTGATACATCTTTCTTTGATTATCTAAAATAGACTCATCATTAAACCATGGCCATGTAATTTAATGTGAAATTTATATTTCAATGAAAGGGCTAGGATATCAACTTCTATTAATACGGATGCGAAAATCCTTTCCCCGAATTATTATTTAATAACACGTCTTTCATGATACTCCCAACATAACCAACTTCTCAGTGTATTATTTTTGACATGTTTTATGATAATAACTCTATGTATGTGATTAATTGAATTCATTAATAATAATATTAAAGTATAATGACCATTACACATGCCTACATATAAGATTATTCAAGTACATCTACTCTTTTGGAATTCCTATTATTGAGTCTATTCTCATAATCTCTCATTATTGATACTACCAAGTGAAAAATTCATGAGAATAAGTTTCATGTTCTTATGAGTAATCACACCAGATATTTAATGTGTTATGTGACTTTTCACATAATATTATCTCACCATATTACATTATTTAATAATATCATCATGGAATTTCATGTTTCTTATCATAGAGGATAACTACTATGACCTTTTAATGAAAAAAATACTCTAGTAAATTATTACATAAAATTCAAAAATAACTATTAAATATATGTAAGAATTTATTTAAACTAATAATCACTTCCTAAAATATACTTATAATAAAAATTAAAAAACAATTGGTTCTAGTAAGTGATTATTATACATGTAATATTTCTATTCATTACATAGCACAAACCATAGGTATCTAAACCATTCTTGGAAGTTACATCTATTTATGAGATGGTGTATCTCTAAAATTAATCATTCAGAAAAAGTGGTTGATGATCCTTCCATTATTATGAAATTATCAAAAAAAATATTATTAATTCATAAATTAATTACAAATTATGTTAGGCTATAATAATTTGGGTTTAATTATGTATCCCACTATTTTATCAAGTCTCAATGACCCTCACCATTGAACACTATAAGTACCTTCATAGTATAAATTCTATTGGAATGGATCTATATTTCCTTTATTATAATAAAGATGTTGGATGTGAATATTTTATGAAATTATTTAGGTATTCATTCTTGTCAATTGTAAACTAGAATCTCCTTGAACCATTGAGTAGAATCCCCAATCCCGAAATCCTAATTGTATTTCCTCAACACTAGCCTCAACATTTATATTAGATAAGTATATTCCATTAATCTCAAAAATATTCCTTTAATTAAACCTGCTATATTAGTTAAAACATTTAGATAATTAAATGTTCCCCCCAAAAAGCTAAAAAAACACATTAATTATTGGTTTATATTAATTCAGCTGATGGAAGGATTAATGAATTAATACTGACTTGAGTTAATTAGTATTATTATGAATATATTATTTTTGTTTTATCCTTCACATAACTTCTTAATATTATGTTGATTTTACTTAAATAAATAACCATATTTTGATAAAACATTTATAGATATTCAATTTATTTAAATTTTATCTTTTCATATTAATCCATTTATTTATGTGATCATGATCTAGCATCTATAAAATAAATTATTTGTAAGATAGAAATAAATAAATAAATAACATGATCAATTAATTATCTAATGGTATATATATTTGGTAGATAATAAATCAACCTATAACCCTAAGGATAAACTTCTTATGTATGTCCTGGAAAGGGTTGCAGCATCCCACTTATACTCATATATATCTATCGCGTTGGTTTCATAATGTTCTTAAAATGAATTGTATCCACCTCAGTTTCACCATGAAATTAATCCATTTGTTTAAGGGCATATATTTATTTTGACCAACCCTTTGTGTGGTTTCAAGACTTGTGGTGCTCGAATGAGTCTTGGAATTGGTTTTGAGGGGTTTGACTACGAAATGTTGGAAGTGGGGTGAATACACGACATGTAAATGTTATATCTCATGTATGTATGGTTCACATCATGTGAGGATATAGTTCAAAATATATAAATTTTAGGGGTTAAAAAAATAAAATCATGATGCATTTTTCAATGAGAATCAAAGCATGACATTTACACAACATGTAAATGGTTTACACGCTAGGTAAATCTCATGTGAAACATGTTAATAAAGAGTGCAGTGACTCTAGGGTTTCTCAAAACCTATGCTCCCTCATATTTCTAGTGGACAGTAGCACCACCACTTGGTGTTTTTAGATCCCTTCAACACGAGATCAATTAATGGTTTCTATCTTTGATATTTGTTGATCTGTGGTAATCCAAGGTGCGTTGTTTATTTGTTTTCTAGTGGGTTATCATGTTTTGATCTTGCCCCTACAATATAATGTCACCATTATATTTCCTTTTATCCATGTTGGTTCTAAATAGGTTTTCTTGTTTTTTTATTGCATGGTTGGGTTACATCATCCTTAGATTTATGCAGTTTTTATGGGAGAGGTGATCAGAGATCTGTGATGTGGTAAGTTCTCTTGAAAATAATGTTGATAAATTTTGAGGTAGGGGAATTGGTTCATCTCTTTTATTTACATTTAATCATAAATTTCAAATTATTTATCCCATTGGATTGGAATTGTATTGACCGGATAATTATTGAACCAGAATAATGAAATTGGATAACAATCACATGTTGATGATGTTGTTGATTTGTATTATGACAGCGGTCTCCCATTATTTTCAAGATATAGTGATTTATATTATTTTCTTTTTAATCATGTTGATATTGATTGAAATTTGAAAATAATTTAAATATAAAACTAATTGAAAATTAATTGTCTTAATAGATTTAAGTATAGGAATGTTTTAATTTAGTGGTTAATATAATTTTATAATAATAATATTTATTCAATTCACATTTTAATTACAATTGATCTTCCATGAAATTAATATAATTGATAAATAATGTGAAGCATGTTTATGCTTCTTATTGGTAATAAATAAAAGGAATTTTAATTGAGAATATTACATCACTAGGTTTCTTTAACCAATATGAATGTTCTGATAATGATTTCTCTTTTATATATTGTTATATATTGATTCCTTAGGTTGAAAATAGTTGGAACTTGTAAATAAATGAATTAGTTAATTCAAGGCGATATAATAATCAGTTTTTTAAAAAAGGTAATTATCATGGCTCTGATTTTCCCATTTTCTTGAGAAGGGTGAGTTTCATGTCATAGAGGCATGAGAGATTTTTTGATTAAGAAGGACGAAGGCCTTATTTTGAGTTCCCAGTTTCCCTTTTGAGTGTTTGTTTATTCCTAATGATTTTTTATATTGTTTTTATATGATACTTGTGATATTATCCTAATATTCATGATCCTCATATGGATGATATGGGTCATGGAGGCCCAGGTGTGATGTCAGTTTAAAATGGCTAAGCCTAGGATGGCTTGTATGGGTTTGGGAGGATTGGATGTGGTGTGATTTTGATATGGATGACATATAATGGCTGATATGTGGGCAAAATGTCCGAAATGATGTGGCAGATGTTGATGCCTATGATGGAGGGATGCATCAGTATATGCATGTGGTTGTCTAGGATGGTACCAAGGGTGATTGAATGAGATAATGTTGGGATTACCCATTAATGATATGTTGATATATGGTATTCTCACTTGAGTTTGTTTAATGGTTTATGGCTGGGTTTCTTGGTTTTTGGAATTCCATTCCCCAATACTTGAGGTAGATATATGTACTTGATTGCATGTTTCCTATTGTTGGTATCCTAGTATGGTTTTCATAGGGTACCTGGTTTATATAATAATTCTAATAATAATTAAATAAATTTTTAACCCATGAGGTTCATTGTTTTTTGAATGAAATTGATTTAAATATTTTAATCTTGATAACCTATGTACTTGGTTGGATCATGCTTAGAGAGCATAGACTTTACTCATATGATTAATTTATTGTGATGTGGAAAAATATTAATGGTTAATTAATAGATCATGAATTAATTAATAGAAGGAATTAAAAAAATTAAATAATAAATTAATTTACCAATTCATGTTTATGTTCTTATTGGATATTTGGTCTTAGCAGTGGAAGTTGGAAGTCTGAGCGACATTAGATGCAATTGATTCTAGTACTAGGTTATATCGATAGTGTGGTTGTGAGATACATTATATCATGTATATTCATTGATATCATATGGTACTCAATACATTTTGATTAGGGAAACTGACACCCACTGGAATCTAGAAGAGTGTTTTTTCCAACAACGCAATTGGAGAATGGATGGATGGATACTCCCACTGGACCCTCTCTCTTCTCTTAGGAGTTACTTAGGATGATATGCATGGTGGCCAGTTTTCCCAAATATGTGTGTATAGGTTTGTGATGGATTGTGGTTATTTTACACATACATATTATTTGATATAGTATCCAAAGTATGATTACAAGTATGAAAAGTATATTCTATGATGTATTTATATACCTCTCAATTTGTGGGATGTGGGTTGATGTATAATACCTGATGTTTGATATATTCCTTGTAGGAAATGGTTGATTTTGAAAACTAATTGGTTTTTATAAGGATATGTGTTATGGGATGGTGTGGTTATGTGTTGCATGAGGTGCATGTTGTGGTGCCCTGACTAGGTGTCTTCGGGATGGCTTAATTTTGGAGAGAGATGGATTAGGATGTGCAGAATTGGTGGAATGCAGTAAACCAGGGGGAGTGGGAGTGGGGTCCCCTTTATGTTTTATAATTATACTATATACTCTCTTTTAGGTGATACTTGTTAAGAGTAATCCATGTTGAGGCTGGGAACATAGTATGCCTTTTTAGGTGTCAAATTATTTTCATTGTTGTTCACTATGATTTAGCATTCTTTATTTATCTTTTCCATGAGAAAATCTTGGGAGGATCCTATTGAGTATTATATCATGACCAACCTATGTATATAGAATATATTTTTCTTGTTAGCTGGACCTAGTTGGAGATTGGGTTATATATTAATAGCTCCTTAATAGAAGGAGTTTTTTGGGCTTTTTGGTCACTATCATATTTATCTTTTTGTAACTTATAGTTTTTATTTTGGGGTTTTAGTAATTTATGAATTAGCATGTTCTCACATGGTAATTGCTTTATATATATGTCTAATTAGTTTTTTGTTGTTGTATCCTTCTTATCTCTTTTTTTGTATGTTTCTCATAGAGGGTAATTCCACCCACATGCATCCTTATTATACCCTTAGTGCTAGTCTCTAACACGTGTCCTACTAGAGACAGGGATTGGGTAGTCACAATATCTCTCTCATCATTTTGGTATCTTTGTGGGGAGGGGTCATGATAGAGTGCTATTAAAGATTCAGTTTTTAGGGATAGGATAGAGTTTAGAGTAGGCACATGTGAGGTTTCCTGGTTTGGTAGGGCAATGGTGTCAGCCAAGTCTAGTAAGTGATGTCAACATGGTAAACTAGCTAATACATTGGTATTTAGGACCCCCTATTATTTGATTCATGGACCTTAAGGTCTTGTAATACAACAACATGATGTGATACGAGTAGTAGTGTAGATACCTAGGAAATGATCTTGAATTATTCTTCTTTTGGACTATGATTGAAATTGGTATACCTTGGGATATGTAAAAACCATAAAAAAGATAAAAATTAATGAATTATTGATATGTATTTCATATTCTTCACTTACGATCTCTATATTTTTGTTATTTTTTATTGGATGGCTCTTGGTTGACGTCCTGATTAGGTTCTCACCGAAGATGTTCAGCAGGATGTGCCATCAGATCACCATAGAGTGGATGTCAGTGAAAATGATAATTGGAGGAGGAAAATATGAGAGTTTCAATGCAAGAGTCTATAGAAGTATGAGGGATCCATTTCATATTCATTTAAAAATACTTGTTTGAGGAGGTTGGGATAGCTTTTAGTTCAATCTGGGCTTGGAAGGATCACTAGGTTTCGTTGTTCGTGATGATTCTATATAGATTAGCAAGGAAGTGGTGTTTCTTGTTCCTCAAGGATCATGAGGGGGAAACAGTTTAATGGGATGTGTTATAAGACCAATTCAGAGTAGTCTTTCTTTCTTAAAGAATGAATTCAACTAGTCGTTAGGATATTTTTACAATTAGGAAGAGGAGATCCATTGTGTGGGAGATTGGGATCCATTTTAGGACTCTTCTATGATTGCTTTAAAACTTTTTTTAGATGAGGAGGACAGGGTGAGGCATTTCATGGAGTCCTTATATCCAGAGATCTAGTTCCATGTCACCCTATTTGTGATGAAGTCATGTCTCGAGGTGCTGGCAAGAGAAGAGGTTATAGATAGGAAGTTGTCGAAAACTAGGTCTTCGTAAGATGATATTCATAAAGATTCCTTACAATGTAGAGATGTGTTCTCAAGTTCTCATTTGTTTGGATAGAAGTGTTCTTATTTAGTTGGGAGAAGGTCCCAGCCCTCATCATCTAATTTATCTGGGGGAATCATCTCTTAGACTAATTCCAAGGCAGCATACGCCTATTTTTCATTTGAAGGATGAGTTTATTAGTTGAAATAGTACCCACCCTTTCTAATAAGTATGTGTGTTTGATTTGTTTTACTCTAGGGTCCTCTATTGAGGATGTCTCTTCCATGGTAGGAGTATGGTGGTCCAGTTTTGGATTAGCATAAATAATATGGGGTTGAAATAGGATATCCCAAAGACACTCCTCATCTTCAAAGATCAGAGCATGGCTATGGAGGTAGTCTTAAACGGGGTTAGAGAAGTTGTGTAGCTGGGTTTCCTCAGCTTCATACTTTAGTATTTCCAGAACCAGTTGAACTAGATGTTATTCAAGGAAACTGCTTCTTATTAATAAGTGTTTTCATTCTTTTTTAATTAAGGGGAAACTTACGCCTATATATCACCTACCCACAACCATGACATGTGACTTGAGGTATATAGGCTTCCAGTACCCTTGGTGTTGAATATTCTATTTGGAGGTTAGGTAGACTTGTATGAAGTATGTTGAGACTATGAGTTAGTGTTCGGGAAACAATGCTCTTGGGGATATATCTTAGGTTTCTGGATACCAAAATATGACATCATCCATGGAACAAATTGGATATATTCATTGTATGCTATCACGGTTTTCATTATGAGGTAGGTTGTATTATATAATCATGATAGAGAGCCAGTTCTTTTTTGGTGATCCAAACCCTCATATGGATCAATGGTGTGTTACTTCCTTGTCATTTTTTATTTCCAAGTTGATGCTGAGTTATTTGGATGTTCAAAAGTTGGTATTTCCTAGGGTTATAAAAGATAACCCTAATGTGCATCTAGATGAGGTTGTAGCATTACGCCCTTGAAGGGAGATTTATTTTGGGATTGAGCTACAGCCAAGCATGTATCCTATATTGATGTATCTATCTCGGATGGCACCATCTGAGTTGTGAGATCTATGAGTACAGATTGATGATCTACTACATCACGGTCTTGTTCAGCTGAGTGTGTCACCTTGATGTGAACCAATTTTGTTTATGATGAATACTGATGGAATTTATTTCTTTGTATCAACTATCGTCTCTTAAAACAAGTGACAGTGAAGAGACACTATATTATTCTATGGATTGATGATTTATTCTATCAATTGAAAGGATAAATTGTGTTCCCAAATATTGTTTTGGGGTCAAGATATCTTAAGATGTGGGTGATGTATGAGGATATAAAGAGGATTGATTTCAGTTTTCATCATGGGAATTATGAATTCATTGTTA
Organism: Viscum album; assembly: GCA_963277665.1. Classification (NCBI taxonomy): domain Eukaryota; kingdom Viridiplantae; phylum Streptophyta; class Magnoliopsida; order Santalales; family Viscaceae; genus Viscum; species Viscum album. The sequence goes on along the minus strand of OY728119.1, from coordinate 200,571,908 downwards.
TTTCGTTCGGTGTGATTAATGATTCAAATTTTATCATGAGTTTGATGAACGTAATATTCATAGAGATATTGGATAAGTTCCTGGTAGTTTTCATTAACGACATCCTTGTGTAATATACATATGAGGAGGACTGGGTAGAGCATCTACCGGTCATTTTGGGAGACCTTCATCACTATATGTTGTTTGGGATGTTTTCAAAGTGTGTGCTCTAGGATCTTGAGGACTATTTCGTGGGGAATGTGGTATTCCATTGGCAAGTTGATGAGGATACTTTCAAGATAGAGGCATTTCTGTCTTGGGAATCCCCCAAGATAGTGGTAGAGGTGTGGAGTTTTTATGGTTTTGAAAACTATTACGGGAGGTTCATATAAGATTTTTTATAGGTTGAGACTCCGTTGACAGCCTTGAACTTTAAGTATCACACATTCCTATGGACTGACTTTTTTAGGAATATTTTGAGTATCTAAAAGAGAAGTTGTTCAATTCTCTAATTATTTCTTTCTAGTAGAAGGAGTTTGGTTTTAGGTTTTTTGTGACACTTCAAATCTTGGCATGGGATACATTCTGATGAAGTGGAAATAAGTTTATCCTTATGGGTCTCATAATTTGTTTACTCATGATTGTAACTATTCCACCCATAATCACGAGTTGGTTGTAGTTGTGTTTTACCTGAATTTGTTGTGACATTTCCTCATCGGTGAGTATTTTTTATTTTTACTGACCATGTGATCCTGATGTTTTTCTTCTCTTAATGTGACTTGAACATGATTTGGTGTTGGTGGATACAATTCTAAAAGTATTATGTCTTTGAAATATCATATGTGCTAGGAATGGGAATTTTGTAGCAGATACACTGAGAAAGAAGTCACATAGTATTGTCATGTTGGAATCTAGGGATACCTAGAGAGTAAAAATGGGACTATCAACAATGAATCTAGATATGGGGGAGGATGTTTGCTGAGGTTTTGTTTACTAGATAATGGTTCAGTCCTCTTTGGTGTAGAATGTGAAGGATTCTAGACTAGGGGATTATGGGGTGGAGGTCTGGAGAGACTGAGTTGTTTATTGAAATGTGGTTGATGGTTGGTCTAAGGATAGATAGCATCAGGTGTTCTTTAAGGGATGGATTATGATTCCTTTGGTGATTCATGTGATGGTTCTTTAGAAGTTCCATAGGTCTCATTTAGCAGTACATCCTAATGAGAAAAAGTTATACCAAGTGTGGAGAATTTGGTTTTTTTTCTTAGGTTGAAACATGCAATTTATGAGTTTTTTTCTTAATATTTGGTTTGCCATAAGGTGAAGGTTGAGCATTGTGTTCTCAACGGTTTACTCCATCCATTAGATATTCCCCCAATATAAGTTGTAGGATATCAAGATGGAGTTATCTACCATTTTTCCTCAAGATCAGGGACACTACCATTCTATATAGGTGAGAGTGGATTAATTGATGAAATTTTACTACATTATAGTGATCATGGAGTCATGATAATTAGATTTTATGTTGAGGAAATATATTTAGAAGGAGGTAAAAATATATAGGGTCACAAGGATGATCATTAATAATCAATATCATCAATTTACATTCACTATGTGGAGAGGACTCCAATATTCTTTTTGTTCTCAATTGTGCCCTAGCTCTCCTTTTCATCTGCTGACAGACTGTCAGAGAAATCGGACCATCCATACTCATGAAGATATGTTACTCTATTGTGTCCTATATTTTGGTGGTTTTTAGATTAGGAAAATTCCATTTTTGATGTTTTATTATAATAATATTATCCACTCTATAACATCCCGCCTTTTATCACATATTACATTATATAAAACCAAGGATCTTTAAGGTTTAGTGTCTTGGAAACCGGGAACTTAATACATGAAAACATAAAAAAAATTCTTCTTAAACACTTGAAAGGCTTCATCATTTGTTCATCCTAATTTCATTACAGCATCTCATAACCTGGGAGAATACATCAAAGGAAAGGTTGAGTATAAGACCCAGTAAGGGAAACAAGGGAAACATTTTACATGTGAACTTCAGATACACCAATAAAGCCATGAAAAATAACTTTAAGGCATGAGAAAGAGATCATGAGGCATATCATAATAAAAATAACATGTTTCATAACTCGAATATGTGGCTACAACATTTAACATATAAAATAATTGTTGTATCACCATGGTCCATCCCCAAGGTGTCATTAAAAAATTACCATGGTTATTCACCAAGGTATCGTTAAAATGGCCATATCTATAGATTAAGTATTTACCCAATGCATTGGAGCGCTATCAGGGCGCACCATTAATTTGTCTTTATTATCATGTGAGACACATAGATCATCATAAAAAATTTCATAAATAACCCATATAGCATAAAAGAAATGGGTTTCATTTCATAATCACAATGTTTTAAAAACTACATTAAAGACAGGATCTTTATGTCACTTTACACCCACGAAAAAAGGAAAGCGGGTTTAATGTATGTAAATAACAGAATTAAAATAGAACATTTTGATATATATTTTAATAACCCTATATAATAAAGATCTTTGAGTATTCACTTAATAAATTAAATGAATTTGAGAAAAAGAGAGAGACCTTTTGAGGCGAAAATTCTGCAGCATAATGGCTATGTTACAGGGTTTTAGAAAATATTGAAAAGAGAGGGGACATGGGTCACCCACTCATAAATGATCCATAAAACAGTAGATGAAAAAAATATAAGGTATATAAGAACATGGTAATATAATTTTAAAGGCATACCATATGAAATGAAAAATATAGAAGTAAAACTAAAATAAGATTTCTCTTATGAAAATTCGGCAGCCTAACGGTGTCCCTTAAAACTTCAAAAAATGAATTGATGAGATCAAATAGGTTCTGTCATCATATGAACATAACATTAAAGTATGATGGATATAGAGATCATACCCCAACATAATAAAAAGGAACTTGAAAGACTTGTCATGAAAATAGAACTTGAAAATGAGAAGGGTGAAAGAATCCCTTACAAAAATTCGGCAGCCTAACGGCGCCACTTGAACATTCTTAAAATGAATTTATGAGAGAAAGAGGGGGTATCTCATTATATTAACATTAAAAGGAAAGTATGATGAATATAAAAGAACATCCCCAACATAATAACATGGAGCTTAAAATAAATGACATAAAAGAGAATATATGAGAAGAAAGAGAGAGGTAGGATCCCATACAAAAATTTGGCAGGCTAACGGTGCCACTTAAACATTCATAAAACGAAATGATGAGAGTAAGAAGGGATATATCATAATATTATCATAAAAAGGGAATTAATATGAATATAAAATAACATCCCTAAACACAATAACATGGGGCTTAACATAAATTACATAAACGATAGTACTTGAAAAGAAAGAGAGAGGTAGGATCCCTTACCTTAAAACGTAACTCTTAAAACTCGAAGTTCGGGACCTTGAGGGATTGTGGCACCTTGGGAGGACTCCTTGGGAGTTAATGATACCAGAAAATAGTTGAGGATGATTTGGAAATGAAAATTATGGGGGAAAGGATTGGTATTTATGGGAGAAGTGAGGGGACAAAGCATTAATTGCCAAGGGACACCCCATCAGTGGTATTGGAAAACCATGGGCTTTCCCATGGTATTTGCTCATGGTTTTGTCCACTTGGGACACCTAATACCTTATCTTAATATTCGTAGGTTGACCAGAATTATTTCATAATTATCAGATCCTTAATGATGTCATTAAACACACAAAACTCAAAAACTGTATTTTCACTATTCACCAAAAATTCAACTTTCTCAGAAAAATCCCAAAAATTCACCTTAACGAAATATAGATACACTAATTTAAAAAATTAACTCCATTTTATGAAAATATTTTTATAAATATTTTTAATTTTAATTTTTAAATAAAATACACTATTCACCTGAAAAAAACTAAAACTTAACCAATAATTTCTGAAATAGTTATTTATCTATTTTGTTGAATCACATTACTTAATCAAGTTGCCTAGATTATATTAATACTTTCTTTAAGTGATATTACTAATCCATTTGGTCACATTACTAATACTAAGCATAAAATCACTATTCATAATTTACTATTCATTAGAAATTATGTTGATCTTATTATACTCTAAATTTCATACAAAACACAAATCTAGAAGACAATTTTTTGAAAATCTTTACACATTCTTAATTATTTAAGGTTTACATAAATATTTTAAGATATCATTTTTCCAAAAATTCATCAATAATATACATCCTATATTTATCTAGACACTTGAGATTCACAAACTTCACCATAAGAATAAATCACTGTTTTTATTTAAATCAAAGGATTACACAAGGCAGTTACTGTCTCGTTACATAGACCTTTATAATACCAGCATAAGACCTAAGAGTAAGGTGTGCTAGGGTGATAGAATCATGGGGCGGCTCAGCCAACATTGCCCGAGTAGTGATTTCTATCAGCATGAACTTCTCACGAAGGCGATTTCATTTCATCTTCACACGATGAAGTTCGGCTTGGGCTTGGTCCATCGCAAAGCCCAAAGGTGCTTCCTCCTTCCCGAGTTATGTTAGATGGGCTTCGATCGGCCCGAGACTACTGGATGCGGCCATTTAATCGTCTTTCTATATTAATTAACCAAGATCACTTGTATTTATAGACAATAATCACAACATTTAGTTTCCAACAATCATATTAACCAATGGTCATATAACAGTTGAAACCCAACAGTCTCATTTTAATTATACTAATTTTATTAAATGAAAAATAAAATAACCCATAAAAAATTTGGGAACAAAATTTACTCAAAAATTCGGGGTCGTTACAATCTTCCCCCCTTAAGAAATTGAGTCCTCGCAATTTAAAAATTAGGCTTGGAAATTTTGTTGAAATTACCACATCATAAAAAGAATCAGAAAAACTATTACTTTAAAAGAAATAAAGGGAAGTACACAGGTCACCCGAGTTAACCCATACTAGGATTCCATGTAGTAAAACATGGATATGGAAGAGAAAACAAAGGGTCACGTTCTAATGGAAAGTGATATAAAACATGATTATAAGAGAAATAACCACAACAAGATCACAAACTTAAGACGTGTTAAACGGTCTCTGATTACCCATAATGAAACATAAACCAACAACATTTTTTTATTGTAAAACAAATGTGGAAAGCTTCTGATTGTGGATATAAAAACCCACTTCTCCCAAAGATTTGCTGATCCATGAGGTTTTAATAGATGTATCAAAATAATCCATTTCAAACAAGGGAGCCAATGAAGAAGAACATTTGACATGAAAGGCTTTGAGTAGGGATTGATGACTTGGATACAGAGGAGAGGAAGTGAATCAAACATAGGAGGCCAAGTAGGTAAGGGCGTTCAAGTATGGGCACGCAAGTTGAATTGGGTGATCTAATATTCACTTAAGTGACTAAAAACATATATGGTAATACTTGGGTGAGACATAGCTCATGCCTTCAGAAGTATTCACAGGTGATCCCAGAAGTAGGGAACTCAAGTTCCTATGAAAGGAATAGGTGGAACGCAAGTGTTTCTGATTTTGGAAGGTTGGACACTTTAGACATGAAAGTTTTATGGGTTTATAAAACTAAAAGGACTTCATTATGATTATCCTGTCTCAATTTATCCTCTGTATGTGTTAAATAACTAACTTGAATGTTTCAGAGGACTTGGTCAAAGCACTGGGGAAACCACATCATCAAATGGGCTTTAGGGAAATTCTTCTATACAAATGAAGGACCCAAGGGTCTATTTATATGGAAATAAGTGACCTTGGGTGAAATGAAATTGGGCTCACAAGTGACTTGCATGCCAGAATGTGGCGCACAAGTACCTTGCATGCCGATGGTGTTTTGGCTATACTAGGGCGCTACTTTGGGTACGTAGACAAAATATTAACTTCATTCTCCTCCAGTATGATGGCGCATAAGTGTTTGTGTGCAGGTACCAAGGGTGGATCTTTTGGGACATAACCAAATTTATTTCTCCAAACCACAGGGGATGTTCCCCTGTACCCCTGCTTGGGATCACTGCTGGGCTACGGTCTCATCCCTTTGGGCTGGTGCCTTCCCTACCCTCATTGAACCCCATAAAAAATGCAGAGTTCCCCCGTGAACTTTTTGAGCACCGTTGAGGACAATTTGCTGAGAGGTGTATGGAACACATTTCATGGTGTCTATATATATCTTATATCATTTAATATTATATTAATTAATATATAATTAATCTTGATCATGTCATTTTATTCATTGTTTAAAATATCTTTAGATTTCATGTTTTGAATTTTCATAACATGTTCTACAAGTTTTATTTTGAGTTCCTAGGAAAAAAATGACATTTCAGGCCTTAAAATATCAATTATCCTTTTTTATACTATTCCCATATAGAAAACTTATTATTCCAATGTATCAATATTGGAAATCAATGTACTGAAATTAAATTCATGTAATCATTTTTGTGAACCATGTAGCTGATTTTTCATAATTAGGTACTCTATGTATTTTGACAATAAATTGAGTATACAAAGCTCAAAATTGAATGATTATTATTTTGGAATGAGAAGAATATTTTATACATTTCATTAAGAATACATCATGTTCTGAATCTATTTTTATTATATATGAAATTAGGTAAAATCATTGTATGTTTGTTTTCTGATTTTTGCAGTTTTTCATAAATATTTTGCTTTTATTTTTATGGAAAATTGGTTTTATAAATATAATTAAATTTATTATTGATTATTCATTAATATAATTAAATTTTATTACTATATATTTTGAATACCAAAATCAAGTTATGCCTTTATCTTGGTCATTTTTATGTCTAAAAATTGTAAAGTAAATCTATATTCGGTTTTCAAGAAAACCCTTTTAGGATTATCTTATGTGTTGAATTCACTTACGTAAATCACTTTTTTCAATTTATTATATGTAAAATAACCTAAATAAATCCCGTAATTGATTCAAAAAGGTTGACTCCCTTATGTTAAAATCACATATGTGAATTTGGTACCTATAAATCTGATAGGATATGATACCATCTTTTTTGTGGTGTTTCTTGTATCAATTTGATGCATTCTTATTTTATATATTTAAATTATTAAAATGAATTTAAGAATTTATATTAATTATTTATAAGTTTAGATAAGTGTTTTTGATTGTTTTAAATTTGTTATTGTGAAGAAAAAAGTGTTTTTCTTTTCCCACATGAAACTTATTGCTTTAAACTGAAAATTAATTTTTTTATTTCATTCATCGATTTAAAGGTTTTTAAATTAATATTAGAAAATTTTAAACTCATTAAAACTTATTTTATTATTTTTAATGTGGTTTTATTAATTTTTGGAATTTATCGGCTTATTTATTTCATTTTAAAACGATAAATTTTTGAATTTCATATTTATAATTTGAACATGTTATTTTCATTGAATATTTCCTTCGACAATTATTATAGAGGCCATTTAAATTATTTAATGGGTGAATTCATATTTGTTTTAATTATTATTTAATATTTTAAATTTTGGTCATGATTTTAGTGATAGTTATGATAATATATATATATATATCTCTTGGATAATCCAGTATCATTTTGTTTGAATTTTAAATTGTCTAATTACTATTTACCTATGTTAAGTTTACGTATTATAAAAGGAAATAGATCTTTTCTACTATATAGAATTGTATAATTCAATGAATTATTATACGATGCATCTTTGATGAGCTCTGTCATATTTGAAGTGATACATTGCAATGAAAAAAGTGGTGTGTACATTCTTCATGTGATGAAAATTTCTCACTATCCTTATAAAATCTCTCTGGGGATGATAAAAAACATCTTCAACTTATACCACCTTGATGAGATAACCTGATTCAACACTCAATAATCAATACCTAGGTTTTATTCGTATTATATCTATTTTTTATGGTCACTTGATTTAGTAACACTTCTTCCCATATCTCAAAGCTTTCACTTTCCCATTATAATTTTATATATAAATGCATTTTCTATCTTTTGGTTGTGACTCTCAAATTCGGAATTCAGGATCATGTTGTTTCTATTAAAGCCTAAATTTAGTGTGCTAATTGGGTTGTAACTCCAAATAAAAGAGTCAGTATCATTGTGGTTATCCCACCACTTTATAGAAAAATATTCTTTTATCTGGTAATGATTCTCCTTCAAAAATCATATTAGTATACAATGTATCTCTCACTGAGTAGAGAGGTATAAGAGTACAGTACACACACTTTAGACCGAACTACTATAAAATAAATCCTTATGTTCTTATTTTATTCCACTACTAATTAACTATAAAAATTAACATTCATAATTAATTTAGAGAATTACAAAAATATATTTAGTTTTGGTTAATCTTGTCTATCCCCCCTAGACCATTTGTTATCTTCCTATCAGTCCTAAAAATTTGAATAGTGCCTAGAATCCACAAAATACACCTCACTTTGATGGAAATGATTATGTCTACTAGAGATATATAATAGGGGAATACCTTAAATAGTTAGTCATAGAACATTGGTCCATCATGGAAAAATACAATTCTATACCAGAAGTTGACCCATGTACTCTTACAAGAATAAATTCTATAAGATAGATTTCAAATTAAATACATGTTAATATTTTATGTTGTGTTACTAATATAAGCGTATTTATCCATGTTTTTTCATTTATGAAAGATAGTGATATTTATAAGATTCTACAAGTTACTAACATTTTATTATAAAAACTAGCGCAAAATTATATTTGAATGCTTAGAGTTGAGTACCAAGACTTCAAGATGGGTCAAGATGAATCTTTGAACAAAATGTTCCCTAATTCACAAAAAATATGAATGGAATGAATTTTATTGGGGAATATTTAGAGAACCATATAAGTATTGAATGATTCATATGATAAATAATTAATAAATGCAATGAAAAAAAGATTACCATTGATGAATGAAATAACTTCAAAGAGTGCACACATAATGTGTTGATTGGATCACTACTGTAGTATGAACTGGAACTAAAGAACATAGCTAAAGAGGAGATGAAAATAAGAATAGGTGTATTATGTAAATATGTGAATGTTAATTATATTTAATTTATAATTGTAAATTATAGGATAGTGAAAAGGAATATATATATAAAATTGTTACTAGAGTTTACAAAAAAATGAAAAGAAAATGATTCACAAACTGATCAAGAAAAAACCCTCCAAAATAAAAATTCAAGAAAGATAAGAAAGAGAGAATTAATTATAAATCATTAGATGTTACTTGTTTTGAGTTTATAATGATATTTAATATCAATCTTGACTATACGAAACTCAAGAATAAAGAAAAATAAAATAAATATATATATAAAGGATTTGATAACTAGTTGGAGTTGTACAAACGAATCATATTTCAGTGAACAATATTTAAATGAGAAAGAATCCACTAACATATGTTTTATGACATATTTGAATAAGTTTGGTGATGATGGACTTTATTTGGGATGTTTTGATTCTGATTATGACTCTAAAAATCGGAATGTTTCTGAATTAAATGAAGAAATTAAAATATTAAGAATTATTTTAATGGTCCTGAATTATATAATAAGATTAAAGATAATAATGAGAAACTAGTTTTTGAGCATAAAATAATTTTACAAGAGAATTAAAAAATAAGATATTATACTCCTGAATCTCATTCTAATGTTTATGCTAATTTTAAATGTTATTAATATTTTAATGAAAATTTGAAAAATCATGTTGAATATCATAAGAAAAGTGTGTATAATTTTAATAGAGGTCGTGAAAAATATAATAAGATGAAATATTTTAAAAAAATAAATAAATATAAATATGGTATTAGATTTGATATGAGATTACCTAAAATGAATCAGTATCATTTTTTTAAAAGTAATTATGGTTTTACTTATACAATTACTTATTTTTAATGTGGCATGAATGGTTATTATGAAAACGATTATTCTCTTAGATTCAAAAAGTCATTGGGATTTAAAAAACTCATATTTATAAAAAAAATTATCTATATTACTATACAATACTTATTTGAATTTTTATGGGTACTTAAATTTTTTTACAAAACCTATTGGAAATAAAGTTTCATTGGTACCAAAATTGTTAAGTAATTTATTTTTTAAGAGAAATTCCTTAGATGTCTCAAGAACAACATATGATACATCAAATGTGGAAGATCAAGGAATATGAAAAGAGACCCATAAAAATTTACCACATACAACACATGTGATTTAGGCACTATTACATTTATAGATAATTTGTAAGGAAATGTAAATGGATTTTGTAATGTTGGTATTTCTAATTTTACTTTTATTTCTAACATTTTATATGTAGGCATTTTAAAAAATAATTTATTTAGTATATCTCAATTTCATGATAATAGAATGGAATTTAAATTTCAAAATGATAAGTTCTTAGTTTTTTAGGATAATTTTTTTATGATTATATGTTAATAGAAAGGAAAATATTTATGCTATTGATTTTATAGAACTAATAATTGAATATATTAAGTGTTTGAATACTATGAAGAAAGATAGAATTATTTTTCATCAATAATTAGGTCATGAAAATTTCATAATATTAAAAAATCCCTATAAACATTAGAATGTGTTATAATTACCTTCAATGAAGAAAGAAAAACTATATATTTGTGACACTTTTATAAAAGGGATACACCACAAAATCTATTTGAAACCTATCAATCAGATAATTAATAATAGAGGTTAACAATTAGTGCACCTTGAACTATTTGGTCCTACTAAAATTTCTAGAAATAGAGGAAGAAAATATAAATTATTTCTTTTTGAAAATTATAGTAGACTTACATGGGTTTACTTTCTAGTACATAAAAAATGATACATTATCTATATTTATTTCTTTTTTTAATATAGTTCCAAATGAAAAAGGATAATGATTGTTTATAACATTCAAAGAACTTTTTTAAGAGAATATAATTTTCCAAGAACTTCTTGGGCTAAATCCATTTTTTATAATTTGTTTATTTCAATTAGAATTCTTATTAGAGATTCATCAAATAAAAATCTTTATGAACTATTTATCAGAAAAATGATTAATGTAAGTTATTTTAGATTTTTAGGTTCTAATTTTTTTATTTTAAATTCAAAGGATAATTTAGATAAATTAGATACTAAAATTTATGAAGTTATTTTGATTAGTTTTTTAAATAACAGTAAATCATGTAGAGTTTATCACAAAAATACTTGTATTATTGAATAGTATGTTCAAGTTATGTTTTACCGGAATAATTTAAAATTAAATTTGGATCTTAATGTTTTTGATGATGAGTTTATATATTTTAATTTTGGTGAAGAAAAACCTCATCATAAGGATAAATACATTGAGGGGAATTATACTCCTTAACCTGATCAAAGATAATGTAAGATTCATAATGATCACCTTATTTAAAATGTTATTAGTAATACTTATTTTACTATTAAAACTATAAATTTTGTTTTAAATTTTATCATGGATTTTTATTTTATTTATAATAATATTCTTAAAAAATTTATTAACACTTCAAATTATTCTAACTAGATGGTTTCTATTAAACATGAGCTTAATCAGTTTATTAGGAAAACTTTTTAGTATTTATTTGAATTTATTAAGGAAAAATATATAATCATAACTAAATGGGTATTTAAAATCAAGCTGGATGAATTTGAAAATATTTTCAAAAATATCTCAAGAAGAAGTTATAGACTTTGATGATTCCTTTCCACCACTTTCCTAGTTATACACTATTAGAATCATCTTAGGAATTTTTGTTTTCAATGTTTAAAATCATATCAAATGGATATAAATACTGAATTCATAAATGGTTTTATAAATGTGGATGTCCACGATTCTCAACCAATTGGTTTTGAAAATGAAAAGTTTCCTAATGATGTTTTTTAACAATCTAACGATTTGTAAGGTCACAAAAAAGAACATTATGATTTGTATGAAATTAATTATTTTTATTTATTAAATAATAGTTTTAATAAAGTTAATTTGGATCCTAAAATATTTTATTAAAATAATTTTTAATTATATTTTTATAGTGAAAATTTATGTCAATGATATTGCTTTTGGTTCTTCTAGTGAATTGCTTTGTAATATTTTTTCTACATTGATTTCATCTAAGTTTAACATGAGTTTAATGGGAGTACTATTGTAATTTATTAGACTTAAAATTTCTTAAATGAAATATGGGATCTTCATTAATAAATCTATGTATGCTATGGATTTGGTTAAATGGTTTTGTCTTTCTTCTTGTAAATCAATGACAACTTCGATGAGTACAAGTTATAAATTAGATGTTGATTCATCTGGTAAATCTATTGATATTAAATTTTATATAGTCATGACTAGTATATCTCTATATCAATTATATTTAGGCCTAATATCATGTTTTTTTTATTATTTTCAATATTTCAAGTTGACCCTAAAGAGTGTCATATAAAATCTATGAAAATAAAAATTATGTGTGTTAAAGGAACTATTAATTTTGGTTTGTATTATTCTCTATATAATTATTTTGATTTAAAATCATATTATAATATTGACATTTAAGAATGTAAAATTGGTAGAAAAATAACATCAGATATCTCTCATTTTATTGGAAAGTATTAATTTCATGGTCTTCAAGGAAAATATTTTCTATTTATTTATCTACTGCAAAAGTATTGTACATTTATGATGCAATTCATTGTTCCAAAATATTATAGATTAAGAAAACATTATGTGATTTTATTATTTATCTTGATAAATTTTCTATTTATTATTAGAATAATTCTAAAATATCTATTTATAATAATACTTTATAGCATTCCAGATCTATTTTTAAGATTACATTTGTTTAATTTATGTACATTTTTTATTATATTACTATTTTTAAAACTTTCATATATACTATATGATGTTAACTTACTATTAAAACCTTTATTTTATATAAAGTAATTTTTTAAATGATTTCTCATTACTTTTTCAAATATTCTTCAAAAAAATATTCTTAATGCATTTACTTCTATGTTTTAAAAAATGGTAAATTTTTTATGGCTATTTGTTACATTTTTAAACATTTTATTTATTTTTGTTTACTTACAAAAAGGGAGAAATTATTTCGGTTATTTATGTACGATTTTATAATCAAACAAAAAGTGAGAGATTGCTGGGGAAAGTGCTTGCATATTCTTGTGTGTGTTATTATTCAACACCTCTCACGATTTCTTAATATTATCATACATTTAAATTTGTATTTTTTTTAAATTACATGTTTTAATATTGTTATAAATATTATATATTTTAATTTTATATTGATTAAATTATACTTAATATTTATCATATAATTTTATTCACTCCTTAAAATATCAATAGATTCTATGTCTTGATTTTTCATAACAAGTTATATAAAAATTATTTTGATTTCCTAGGATAAATAAGTAATTTATGACCATAAAATATTATTTATAAATGTTTTTTAATATTCATATATTTTAAAAAATCATCATATCAATTTTCAAAATCTGTGTAGCCAAATGAAATTCATGTAGCTGTTTTTGTGAACCACATAAGCGATTTTCCAAAATCGGATATTATACATATTTTGACCATATCTTGATCTATAAATATCTAAATTGAATTTTTTTAAAATATAGAAAATTTTAAACATTTCATTCGAAAACATAATATTATGAATCTATCTTTATCTTGTATGAAATTAGTATTGAAATCACTATATAGTTTCTATATGATTTCTGACGTTTCTCAAAACATTTTTGTTACTGTTTTTTATGATAAAATGATTTTCATAAATATTATTAAAGTGATTATTTATTTTTTATAAATATAATGAAATTTTATAAATATAAGTCAAAAGTATAAATATTTAATTATACCTTTATCATGGATGGTTTTAGGTCTAAAAATTGTATGGTTAATCATTTTCCAATTTTCAGGAAATACCTTGTGTGGATCACCTATATGATAAATTTGCTTATGTGAATCACTTACTTACATTATACATATTTGAATTATCCTATGAATAATCACATACTTATGTCCCATACATGATTAAATTCTGTTGATTCCCTTATATTAAATTCACCTATGTGAATTTGGCTATGTAGAAATACTATTGGAAATTATATTATGTTCTTTATTTTGTTTATTATATCAATTTTCTAAAAGAATGTTTCATATATTTAAGTTTTTAAAATGAATTTATAAATTAATATTAATTTTTTTATAACCTATTCTAATTATTTTATATTATTTTAAACATAGTTTTTTAAATATCAAAGTGTGTTTTATTTTCACACATGAAGCTTATAACTTGAATCTCAAAAATAATTTCTTATTATTTTATATTTTTTCCTCAATTTTATAGTTTCTAAATTCATATTTCATGATATTCGATGCATTAAAATTTGATTTATTTTTTTTAATGTGTTATTATTTTGTTTTTAATTTCTTTATAAATTTACTAAACATTTTAAATGGAATTTTTTTGAATTTCATATTTCAAATTCAAACATTCTATCTTTCTGGGATATTTTACTGAACTATTTTTATGGAAACTATTTAAATTATTTAGTATGTGATTTCAAAATGATTTGAATTATTCTTTATTGTTTTAAAATTTAGTCATGAGTTGATCTATTATTATGGAATGATAATATATCTCCATCTCTCGGATAATTAAGTATTGTTCTGTTTGAATTTGAAATGGTCCAACAACTGCTTTCATGTGTTAAGTATATTGGTTTTAAAATGAAATCATGATTTTATATTGTACATAAGTTTTAAAGTGAAAGAATTATGTTATGATACATCTTCAATGAGTTCTTTCAAATTTCAAGTTACACACTATAAAGAGAAAGTGTTGTGTACATTCTGCCTTGTATGAACATTTCACACTATTATTGGATTATCTCTTAAGGACTGAACACAAACATCTTCAACTTCTACTAACATTATGAGAGGATATGATCCAACATTCAAGAACTAGTGCCTATGTTTTATTCTTCTTCTATCTATTTCATTTTTTTATCTTGTGTTTGTAACAATTCTTCCCATCTCTCACATGATTTCACTTTCTCTTTATGATTTTACAAAAAAATCATTTTTAATATTTGGTTTGGGGAACCCCATACAAATGTAATTGTATGTTTTTTTATCCCTTCAATTTGAAGAAAATGATTCTATAATCAGGTTATGATTCCCCTTAAAATCTAGTATTGGTTCACAACATATCTCCTTATATGATTATATAGGTATAATAGTATTGTTGTCCCACATTGGACCGAACTACTATAAAAATTATCCTTGTGTTATTTATTTTATTCCACTACAAATTAAATCTAATAATTAACTTTAATAATTAATTTAGATAATTAATCTATCACATTATTTTTTTAAATTTGGATGATTCAACCCCTCCCCCCCCCCCCCCCTCTAAACAATATATCATCCTCCTATTATACTTAATAATACATTTTCCTACCTCAAGATAAGAATTATATGAAAATTTTAAAGAAGTTTGGAATAGAATATTCAAAGCTACTTTACCAACCTATTTTAGTGGGAATGGCGTTATCAAAAGATATAGATGGTAATTAGGGTGATCCTAAAGAGTTTAATAAGTTGTTTAAATGTTTTTTATATCCCACGTATTCAAGAAAACATATTGTGTGTGGTGTTACATTGTGCTCCATATATCAAAGTAATCCAAAAGAATCACATATCATGATAAGAAAAAAACTCACGGGTATCAAATTCAAAATTTAAATAGAAATAAAACATTACAGTTCATGAAAGACTCATATAATTAGTCATACAGATAAATATTGGGAATGTTATATTGATGAAAATAGATCTGCTTCTATTGGATGTTTCTTTTTGGAGGATATAATTGTTATTTAGCTTATAAATAATCAAAATTTTGTAGCACTCATCACTATAAAAGATGAGAATGTTACTACCACATAGGATGAAAAATAATTATTGTGTATGATGACAAAGTTAGAAGACTTGTTTTTTGATGTGAAGTTTACCCCTCTCTTAGGATGTGATAACAAAATTTTATAAATCATACTATTAATTTTTTTTCATTCTTTTTTTAATAAAAATAATATCAAATATTATTTCATCAAAAAAAATATGGAAAAATGAACTAAATCTAGAGTTTATTCCTAAAAAGAGAAAATGTATGATATGTTCACCAAATCATTCTTGAATGATATGTTTTATTAGATTAGGTTAATTAGGGGTTTACAACATCACCCTTTCCAAGTCTTTGGTATGTGATGTCTTTACCCTCCTTATTTTTGTCTTTTGATAGTGTCTTCAAATGGGGAGAAAAGTTGTAAGATAAATCAATCCATTAGTATGTGCTTAACCATCTTAAGATAGAACATATATTTTAAAAGAGTTTTTAAAATGTATATTTGATAGTTTTATCATCTATGGACTATATTAATATTTTTTAAAGTGGATGAAAGTAAATTTTGTTCTAATATGTTTAATTTGTTTTGTGATGAATTTTTCAAGTGTAAGATGATGTTTAAAAAAATTAATAAAAATTTCCTAAGATGTGTATAAAAATTTACTTAAGTATCTATTTATGGAAACAATATATTGTTGTCCAATTGTCCTTTTTTCCAATGCCAATTTAACTCACATAGGCTAGTAATTATTGGATATGTGATCCATTACATGAGTTTCAAAGATTTATTGATTTATATTACAAGGTTGAAAACAAAATTCAAATGCGAGATTGTTGATACAAAGAGGTTTTGAGGAAGCTTTTAAGAAGATATTGGTTAGGAATCTTTTGAATGAAAGTGGGTTTCCAAAAAGGATTTTATTTTGTTGTCAAACATATATCACCTTATTTGGTTAGCTTTCCAGTAAAGGTTATTAGACATAGATATCATCCTATGTTTAATTGATAGACTTTATCAGACAGCTGTTACTATACTAATTTGATCATCCTAATTCTGTGTTAAAATTTTATCATATCTTATTTACATGTTCCATCAGATAGATTATTTGATAAATAAATATGGTGATGATTTTTTGTTATTAATGTTTCTAACGTCATGATTATTTAATGATATTATGATCCAAGTCAATTTAAAAAGGGGATAAAATTGTATATATGTACAAAGTTTATATAATGAAGTTTTAAAGAAGTTCACCGGATATAAGATAATTATTAGAGGTTTGGATAGTATAGTTTGTGTTCAATTTTTATGATGTTTTGTAATTTAAGATAGTACAAATTGTTTTTTACCAATCATTTGTAAATTTTTTATTATCATATGAATATTTTCGAATAATAAAGGGAAGTTTTCTAGGATTGTCATCAGATGAATACCATCAAAAGATCTCTCATAATGTCAAAGATCAGAGTCCATTGGAATGTAAAATATTCAACGACATAGGAGAATCATGTACCCAATTCAACCACATAATTTAATTCACATAGTTAAATATTTATATTTTTTCAAATGACTATCATATGGACATTTATGATGTTGTGAAGCTTTTTTGTTATACAATGATCAAATGAATGTTTCTGAGTCATCCGACATATGGTTTTTGGTTTATTTTTTCAAATATATGTATCTGTTTGAATTTAAATGGTCACGGATTGGAGTATGAAGGTAACAGATGAAGGGTTTTGAGTAAATCCATTAGAATAAAAAATTATATGGTAAAATATATCTGATACATCCCTAAGAAGTTGTGGAGGAACATTAGATGAAGATAAATCATTCATAAGTTTTTCTATAAAGTTTCACTAGACAGATGAGTGGTATAAATTTATTCCAATTAAAAGTATTTTATGAAGATTTCATAAAGGTAAAAAATGTGATAATACTATTCTAATTTTTCAACATTTGAAATATCATGGAGGAAAGAACTATTATTCTCACAGAGTTGTAAGGAAGTTTGATGATTTTCATTGACATCAGGTATTAAGGAACATTCAATGAATTCTATAAAAGGATTTTTCTTAAACGAATACTGGAAATATTAAGTGGTAAGTTAGAATAATGTCCTCATGTTTCCCTAAAATCTCAGAGTATCCATGCTTTTATAAAGGGACTTATTACATAACGGAATTTGTGTTGGGGATTTGTGAAGTGAGGTGAATCACTGCTGAATTTTTAATACTATAGGATGAATATATTAAAGAAGCATCATTTAGAAGGATAACTAATAATGTTTCCCATAAATTTGGTATCTGGTAAATGGTGTCAACAAGTGATCTATTGATTGGTTTGTAAGGGAATCTTTCAAAAGATAATAGAAAATGTTTTCATATCAATAGGTATCAAATAGATAGTATACTAATATGATCATAAAAATAATGCGATTTTAGTGGTTTTAGTCCCTAAATAAGAACTGGACAAAGTATACTAGATAGACACAAGACTTAGTATACCAAACGGACCCATCGGATGAGCATCTATCAAACTGGATAGTTTTATTTAATTATATAGTGTAAGAGGGTGAAGAAGAATAAGTGATTTCATTAAAATAATGTTTAAATAAAGTATAAGAATCTCAATAAAAACATACTTAATAGTGCTGGGTAAGGTTATTATAGTTCCTAAAAAACATTTTATATCATTCTTATGTGTGAGGATAACATGCCCTTTCAATTGAATATAGTGCAATGAATGTGTAAGTATACTCCCTTCTTGTTTTAACCACATTCAAAGGATTTTTTTCCTTTAGTTTGAGAGTTCTTGGATTATTTTCAAACCATACCAAGTAAAATCTACATTCACAATGTAGTTATCCTTGTAAATACTTTTGTTCCTATGTTTTTATTTGTATATTTGTTTCCCATCAACATAATAGCTCTCTAATAGTAGGAGAAGGTTGTATCTTAAGTAAGAAAACATAAAAAAAATATCATTGATTCACACCTCCCCCTCTTAGTGATCACACAGATCCTAATTTTTCTTCTCTCTTCAACCTTCCTTTGAAAAATAAATTTTATATATGTATAGGGATGACAAGAAATTACAATACACATGTATATTATCATAAGATAAAGACAGTTTATTTACCAAACCAAATAACAAAATGTATACCTACAGGGATTGGATTAAAGAAATATGTTATTCAATAGTTTTGGGTAGGGAATCTACTAATTCCATGTTACATTTAATAGAAATAGGACCACCACAAACAAGAAATACATAAATAGTAATATATTTCTGGGTATCTACATTATTAGCATTGTTAGAATCAATAATTCTCACTATATCATTATCATAACTTTTATTATTATCAAAAAATGTATGGGTTAGAAGAGATAAAGACTTAAATCATGATTCATTTTAATGTATTTCAATACTATTTCCTTAGGTTTCCAATAAAAAACTAAATATATAGATAGAAAGGGAAATTTCCAATCTAGAGTTATTTATTTTCTATATAAGACTACCTACTAAATTAGCATTGGAATTTTTATTCATAAAGGACACATATGACTCAAAATTAGGGTTATAGGGTTGGGATTGGTTAAATTTGTATTCATAAGGCACATTAATAGGTTTTAAATTATCAAATAGATACTATTTTAACACCGTATTAACATAGGAACATTCATATATATAAAACACATTAATTTCTCTATTCTTAATTTTTTTTATATTATTTTTTTTGAATTACCCAGTTCAATAATTTCAAAATCATTGTTGAGTTGGATATTTACATGATTTATCAGCCTCATGTTCTTAAAAATAATTTGCATATCATCAATATATAACATCAAGTAAATAATATCATTTTTAACAATTTTGAAATAAACACATGCATCATGTTTTATAATATTAAAATATTTTGAAAGTGGAAAAGAATCAAACTATTTATACAACTAAATCAATGAATATTTAAGTCCAAAAAATGTTTTTGGTAAAATTCCAACTTGGTTACTTTTAAAATGTATTAAAAACGTTCAGGAGGCTTCATGTAGATTCTTTTATCCAAATTTCAATGAAAAAAAGAATTTTCCATGGCTAACTGTTCTATATAAAATTCATTACTTGAGAAAAAAACAAGATGTAATCTAATATGTGAATGTTTAACAATAGGGGTAAATATCAATATATTTGATTATATTAATTTGATAAAATACCTTATTAATAATATGGTTTTTATATTTAATGTTATCCCCCCTAAATTTTCCTCTTTCAATTTAATAATTCACTAGAAAACTAAAACTCTTTCACTTCTATGATTGGACACAACTGTCCAGGTTTGATTTTTAAGAAGGGATTCCATTTCATCTTTCAAACCAATGAACCACTTATTATATTAATTTTATTTTATGGATAGTTTAATTTTTTTGATTTTTCATTTTTATATAAAGAAAAATGTTAAATGCATAATCATCCATATCTACATGACTGGACTAGGAGGGGGAAAATAGTCCTCATAATCATATTTATTGTTAACTAATGGTCCTAAAAGACACTCTCTCCCTCATTCTATAACTTAATTTCAGAATTGGATTCACTATTAACAAATTATAGAGGACTAATGGAGGCATTATTGGGTTTAAAATGTGTATCATATTCTAAAAGAACCTCATTGTCCATGGGTATAGGCACACTGATATCATCAAACATTGCAAGATTCTACTTAAGAATGATATCCTCTTGTAAGACAACTATAGAACGTATAATAATTTTTTGATAACTATGATTATATATCCATGACCTATAACCCTAAACACACTAAGGATAGCCTAAAAACACACACTTGACCACCCAATGGCTTAGGTTATTAGTTCAATTGTGAGTATAAGTTGTACAACCAATGACTTTATGTTGTTCTAAACTAGAAGAAACAATCCATAGTTCCCTGGGTGTTTTAAAAATATTATTACTAGTTGGTAAAAGGTTGATTAAGTACATTATAGTATAAGTATCTTTTACCTAAAAATACTGAGAAAAACTTGATTGCGTGAGCAATCTTCTCAATCTCTATAAGATGATCCTATTAATTCATATTACTAGACCGTTCTATTATGAGGTTTATAAAACAATTTGTTTTCCTAAGACACCCTAATAGTTAAAAAATCCAACAAAGTCATTCAGTGAGTATTCCAACACATTATCAATTCTAAAGGATTTCCACTTCATTCTTATTTTATTCCTTACACCAAATTTCCAAGTCTTAAACTCTTAGAACACTTAATAATTATGTTTATATATATAGATCCATACTTTTCATGAATAATAATATAAAAATTCCATAATTTAATTACCAACATCATGGGTGGAAACCCTATAATGTAACCATAGATTTGGACAAACATGTTCAAGGATAACCTTGGATTTGTACACTGACCACATAAAACTCACACGTTTGGAATTTTAAAACACATAATCCTCACAAAAACAGAGGTAGCATGGGGTTATACCACTCAAAATCTATTTCTTTCCATGTTTATCCATTCCCTAGGAACTCACATGCCCAATTCCTCTATGTGATACAATATTTTTATCAAGATTCCAGGCATGGGTGGCATTCAAGTATTTCAAATGTGTTCTACTTACTAAAATATACAACCCACTGATGATAGTTACTTTTAATATATTTAGGGATCCTCTATCAATCATAATATGTCGAGAATCAAACCTAAAGGTGTATTTCATCTAGTCTATCACTCATAAGGATATGAGGTATCACATCAATTTAGGTATCCATCTAACATCATTTAGAGTTTCCATTAACCAATGATGAACCTCTAATGAATCAAAACTTATTATAGTTTTATTAAAACTCCTATTATTCCCTAAATACACATCATAACAATCAAATTCACTGAAATTAAGGAATTGTTCTCTCTTTAGAAGCATCTTTCTGAATATCCAAAATATAATACCCACTCTTTATATGGGTTATAAATACACACATATAAAATATCAATAGTATTGAAATTTTACTCCACCAATAATTAAAGATCAATGTCATTTTTATATTTTTTTTTACAAGAAAACTTATTTTTATACTCTAGAGATGTTTTCCTAAAAAAACATCACTTTTCCATTCACAGATATAGATTGACTTGTTTTATACATACATTAATCCCTTCATTTACCATGCAGTTCATTTCTACCTCTCAAATTAATTCCTTCAAACTCTTGTTTAATGGGGACCTAGTTACTATAAATTATTGAATCCATAAAAAACTATATGTGTTATCTAAGGATGTTAATATAATGATTTTAGTGGATTCATCATTTATTATGACACCTATATTAGTAAAATCATAAAATATTTTACTAAAATCATTGATATGGTTCTTTACTCTAGTTTTATGATACATTCTGGAATTATACGATCTCATTTTTATATAATATTTTTACCAAACATTTATAAATATATATAGCCTCAAGTTTAAATCATATTTGAGAAGTAGTAGACTCATAAGTGAGTTCTCAAAAAATGTAATCACTAAAGATAAAATAATATGAGACAATGATATTTATTAATGACATCGGAAAACACATATTATTTAGTAATAGTGGATTTTCCATTAGTGTAAATTCTGTAAACTTTCTTATTTAGATCACATGGAGCATCAAGATGCTCGTTGTGATCAATAATCCCATTAATTTTAATCCTCCATAGACTAAAATTATTTTCCCCATCAAATTTATTTATTTTAATCTTCATTAATCCTATAATTATGAATCATAGTATTATAAAATCAATTTTTAGGGGTTGTGTTGTCATGGTAGTACCTATTTAATAGCCAAGATCCAATTATTTATGTGATTCCATAAAAAAATTAGATAAATTCTGTTATTATAAAAATAGAATTCATGATGATGAGGAAGATTAATATGAATGTAAAGGAAAAGGAAAACAATCATATAACATGTTTCAATTTATATTGAACCTATGTGCATAGAGATAAAATTAATACCAATATCTTATTAAGAAAAAAATCATCTGATACAGGTGACCCGAGAAATATATAAGGACTAGAGATGTTATCTGGGGAAATGATCATAGCTAACCTAGGTGGTGATTATCAAACCCATCACATGGAGTTTTCATCTTAACTTCCTAGATGGATGTGTGTTATGCATACAGAGCGTTGAAGGATACATCAAAACTAGAAATATAACCAGGAATAAGAAACATAAATAATTTTATATAGTGCAATATCTCATCACCAAGATCTGGTGATAGAGAGAATTGTAGTATGTAGCTTTTTATATCTTTGGGTAAAGGATCCATCCCAATCAAAATAATGTATTAGTTTTCATTAGAATACAATAATGATAAATGATGGTAGGAACTGGAACATCTTCCTTTAGCAGAAAATAGAGCCTCAGATCAAGGCCCCTCTTATGATAGTATCCCCTTGATTTGTATCTCTCTCATAAGTAATAAAATAACTATATGTTTTATATCTTGGGGAAGATAAGTTGTGTAGTGAATTAAAAACCTATTGTATATTCTATTCCACAGCTGGTGTTTCCCCCACTTTTTTAAAGGGGTGGGATGGTTGGGCGGTTGTTAAAGAAACCCAGCTAAACCTCGAGTGGGATAAGGTATAAGGAGGTTTCAGTCAAGGTTGAGAGCAACCTATAAATGGAAAACTTCCCCAATGGTTCCACTATCAGCTTCATCATCTCATCATTAATATTCCATCAGTGTTTTGTATTTTGTGAGGCATATTCCCTATATTTACAAGAGAAATATTTATGAGGTTTTTCTCCTAATAATAGTGAGGGAGTTTTTACCCACATTAACTATAGTGATCCTTATATTTTTCTATGGGGTTTTTTCCCTTTCATTTTGGTGGTTTTCCACATTAAATATGGTGTCCATTTATATCTGCATTTTTCATTTTATTTTATCTCGTGATTATCAATGCACCGATGGGCGATTCATTTTCTGTCCCAACAAGTGGTATGAGAGAATGGATCTGGACCAGTTCTTTTCAATTTTTTGGGTATTCATAATTATCATAAAATTAGGTATGCACTGTGATTTTGATTCTCGTTGATCTTTAACATCCAAAAATAAATATTGAGATTATTAAAAACACAATTGTGAAAAATATGAGGTTTTATATTGACAGTGTATCTAGATAGATATTAAATTCGATATCAAAACTTTTAACATCAACAATTTTCAATTATTTAAAATGAAGATGCAAGCAGTGCAGCAGAAGGATAATTGTCTATTAGAAATTAATAAAAAACCAATGGGTGTGATGAAGGAGAAATGAAATGACATGGATAGGTATGATATTTTCAATATCCATTTTCCTTTGCTAGATGGGGTCCTATTGAGCATTGTAAATAAAAAGATGGTGTAGGAAATATGAGATACTCTAAATAATCAATACAAGTCCAAGTCACTTCACAAAAAAATTATATTGAAGATAAAAAAGTACACTCTTAAAATGGAAGATTTATTATTGGTGACTGACCACGTCAATAGCCTCAATACCCTATTCTCTCACCTCACAATGTTGGGCTACAAAATTTTGGATACTGAACGTGTGGAGATTGTACTCTATAATTTTCTAGATTAATATGAACAACTCATCATCAACCTCACCAAAAATATCCTAATGAATATGATATTATTCAAAGATGTTTCAGTTGAATTTATTAAATAATAAAGTAAATACAAGAACAAGGGGGACATATGAGATGCTTTACCCCAAGAAGAGGCTCTATTTATAGAGAGAGTAAGGATGATGGAGAGTGGTTCTAGTGGGAGACAAAATCATGGAAGGTCCAAATCAAGGAGTAAGAAGAAGAATGTCACATGTTAAAATTGTGGTAAGAAGGGTAATATCTGGAAGGATTGTTGGAATAATAAGAGTAGTGAAAATAGCTCTCAAGGAAATGTGGTGAGTACTTCTGAAAGTGGAGATATACAAGTTAGAGAAGATAAAATGATTGTTGGAAGAAGGAAATATGTCAACAATGCAAGGATAATTGAATTGGGAGAAACATGGCACTTGAAATATTGATGACGTTGGTTTGATCAGTACGAAACTACCCTGGAATGACTTTTTTTCATGAAGAATGATCACATTGATGATAATTGGAGTCATTTCCATCAAATTAAAGATACGTGATGGAATAGTATGAACCATCAAAGTTGTATTCTATGTAAATATATTGAAGAATAATATATTTTATTCAAGACAATTTTATGATATTAGATGCAAGACTCACACGGATAATGGAGTGATGATTATTGTGAAGGGCACAATTGTGGTAAAAGAGGAAGAGAGTACCTCAAAGAAGTTTTACATGATTATGGGTGAAATGTACAAGGAGGCAGTGATAGTGGTCATATAAACTAGCTCAAAGGAATTGTTAATGATATTATTACATCAAAGGCTTATCTATATGATAGAATGATTCATGAATATTATTTCATATTAGAATATGATTCCTTGGATTAAAAAGGAATCCTTACCATTTTGTGGGAACTGTGTTTTAGAAAATCCATATAGGTTAATATTTGAGATGTCAACTATAAGAAGCAAGTAGATCTTATAGTTGATCTATTACAACATTTTTCAAGAATCTATTATATACCTAGGATGAGAAAGGTACTTCATTTTCTTTAATGATGATTATTCTAGGAGATGTTGGGTGTTCACAATCAAAAGGAATGTAGATGTTTTTAAAGTCTTATAAACATTCAAAGTGTATAAGGATATTGAATCTCGAAATAATATCATGTGTTTAAGGGCTCAAAATACTGGAGAATAAACAAAAGAGAAGTTTGATACTTTTTGTTAAAGGGATGGAATCAAGTGAAATTTCATAGTAGTGTACACTCAACAGAATGGAGTGGAAGAGAGGATGAAAAACCACTATTTGATGGAATAAGGGTGGTGTTTATGACTATATGTAACGACCCCATGTTTTTTAATGGAAACCTTCCTTCTTATATTTATGTCATAAAATAACATGAAAACATAAAATAAAGAACTACTAAGTGATAAGTGACCTTTAAACATAAGTTTTTCACTCCTATGTTTGGAATTTTGAAAATCTGACATGCACGGTTGTGTTCAAAATGATTTTTGGAGTCTAATGAAACAAAAATAATTTTTGGTGAATAGTAACGTACCCTTAGGAATAGTAACATACCCTTATGAATAGTAAGATTACCCTTATGAATAGTAAATCATCCAAAATAACAGTAACATTACCTATGAATAATAAAATAAAATTTAGACATCTTAGAAAGTGACAATTTGACCTTAGTAAACGTTTCGGTATTTTGTAAGTCATAAATAATTAATCATAATTAATTAATTAATTTAAAAGAATAATTATTTCCCTAAATTGTATTCATAAATTATTAAATCAATTTCTTATAATTTTTAGATAATTTTATAAGACCCTACGTAATTTTTGAAAGCACTATAAAATCAGTTTTAATCTTAAAAACTGTTTTTTAAGTAAATTATGATTTTAATTAAATATTAAATTAATAATTTATAGAAAATTATTTTTGAAAAATAGAATCTATTTTTGGATTCTACACATTGAAAAATGTTTGGGGTAAATTTTTGGGATTTTTCCGAGATACATGAATTTTTTATGAATAGTGAAATATCGTAATTTACAAAATAAGCTAAATAAGCTAATTATATGGTCATGTGTGATGTTCTTTTGATGTAAGCCACTTGGTTCAGGATTACATTATAAAATTACTATTCTTGGTCCTTAAATACTCACTATTCCTTGTCTTGTGGGGAAATAATAAACTAATGAATTTTATATTAATGAAACTCCTCTCCCCTCCACTATAAAATCCACCCTTCACACCCTCATTTCCTCACACCTCTCAAGCTCCAAGCCATCTCTAAACTCTGCCCAAATACCTTTCCCAGACCCTCCTACGTGTTCAAGAGCTTTTTGTCTCATCAAAGGACCAATCTTAGGCCCTTAAGGAGGTTCTCAAGAGAATGATTCAAGAGGTAATTTCCCTCCCTCTTCTCCTTTAATCTCCTTTTAAGTTCGAGTTCATTTCTTGATCTATCCCCACATATCTTCATCCAAATTGTATTTTAACTCCATTATTATAAATATACATTAATTTTATGATTATAATGTCATATTATAACATCCAACCCCCTTTTCCCTCTTCCTTTTATTTTATTAAAGAGAACGTTGTTCGTGAGGTGTTAATTTATCACCTTCAAAAATGACATGCTTTCTTCTTCTATTTCTACCTTCAGATATGGTCATGAAATTATTTTTATTTTTGAAACAGAATATATTATGTGTATTATGTTCTATTTAAAGTTCTGTAAATAACCTATGGACATATTAGTAATTGATAAGTTAAAACAAGTTCGTTGTGATCCAAAAACCGCCCAAATTGACCCAAATAAACATCATTTAATTCTTTTCTAAGGATTCATCCACATGGATCTAATATAATTCATTATAAAATCATTCAAGCTCCTGTAATATCATTAATGATATGTAATATCATTTCTTTATTTTTACTCGTGTTCTACCCAAACTTCAATCTAATAATACAAGTGAACCACCCAAGAAAAACCATAAAAACGAACATCCCCAAACAATGTTTTTAAACTCTATAAGTCATCCAAAGGAACATAATATGACATAATGAGACCAGAATGAACCCTATTAATGTACAAATGGTTCTGTATTTATAATTAATGAATATAATGTCATTATACAGGACATTAAAGAGAATTAAGCATTCAGGTACAAGGTAAGGGGAAATCTCAAACCCAATTTTCTTCCTTCGGGTTCTCCCCCTTTCACTCCATTTTTGATATGGTTACTCCTTAAAGATAATTTTTTCATGATTTTATTTACTTTTCTGGGATATACATGTTTTTAACTGGATTTTATTTCCAACAAAAAAAAAATTCCAAAAGAAATCTTCTTTTAAGAACACCCCTTTTTACTTCTCACTCAAAGTGGACGGTTCTTGTAACATGTATGTTATTCCCTCTTTATTTTAGGAAACCAAGGCTTATGAATGGGTTATTATGAGACGAAACCCATTCCTTTCCATGGGTTAGTTATGTACATTTTTTATATGTTTTCTATGTGGAAAGCATGATGATGATAATGTTATGATGTGACAGGTGCGCCTGGAATTATATAGCGCAATTAAGAATGTTTCAAAGTTACGGGTGCACCCAGAATTATACAGTGCTCCAATGCATTGGGTAAAGTGATGAATCTCATGAGTAAATGTGAATTATGTGTGAACAAGATGATATCTTGGTTCAAAATTATTTTTGGTAGTTAACCACTAAGACATGATGTTTCATTTTTATGCATTGCCATATTTCAAGTCTTTTATTTATGCTCCTCTCATGTTCATGATCTTTTGCCTATGTTATGATTATGCTCACCCCATGATATATTGTTCCTATCTATCCTCTTACTAGTATTCTAGATCACCCCTTTTTATGTATATCCTCAGGTGGATACATGTACTAAGGAGAGGAAAATACCCAATAAGAAGCTATAGAAGAAGAAATTAAATAAATGTTTATTCTATATGTTGTATTTGTTATGTGTGGTGCTAGTTTTCCGTAGACACTAAGCCTTTGTATCCTCTTTGTGTAATACTATTATGTTTTTTATCTTTGAAATGATGTATTATTAATGTAATAAAAGGTCTCTATAGTTGGAATCAGGGGCAAGGTTTAGTTAATTTGGGAATTAGGATTAGTGAACCCTAGAGAAAACCTCTAGTATGAGACTAAGTAAAAATATGCACACAAGAATATTTACCTAGGGATCCCATATGTTATGTTTTTGGTATAATTGTTTAAATGAATAAGTTATTCATGAATTGTTTAGTTATGTTTTGTTCTATCCTTTTCTATTTTAAAAAATGGTGGGAACCAGGAGAAATCAGGCCAACAACTCATGCGAGGGACAATGCAACCATTGCACAAATGACATCCCCCTTGATTTGGGAGGTGGAGTTCAAAACATTATGGCAATGATTACCCAATTATCTCAGGTTATGAATAATAACCCTATTAATGTGGAACGTCCAACTTCACCAAAGAGGGAGCAACTGGCTATCAAATGTTTTATGCGGCAACGATCACCGACGTTTTTTGGATCTTCCAATCCACTAGTTGCGGAACATTGGGTCAATTCCATGGAGAAGATCTTTTTTGTGCTTCACTATTCCGAGATGGAGAAGGTGAATCTATCCGTTCATTGTCTAGATGGAGAAGTTGTTCAATAGTGGGATTTTATTAAGAACACCAATCCAAGGTAGGAAATTGAAGAGATGGTATGGGAATACTTTAAGATAATGTTTCATAATAAGTATTTCCAATGAAATATTCGCACAAAAATGGAAAGAGAATTAATAGAGATCACGAAAAAAGAAGGAGAATCTGTCAAAAACTATGAAGAGAATTTCAAAAGGCTCACAAGGTATGCTTCGGGTTTTGTTATCAATAATGATAGAAAAATTGATAGATTATTTAGTGGATTAAAAC
The DNA here is from genome assembly GCA_963277665.1 of Viscum album. Classification (NCBI taxonomy): domain Eukaryota; kingdom Viridiplantae; phylum Streptophyta; class Magnoliopsida; order Santalales; family Viscaceae; genus Viscum; species Viscum album. The sequence continues at coordinate 200,542,311 of OY728119.1, read as the reverse complement.
CACACCTTCGAAAGTCTCTTTAAATTCGAGACTTTGGGAGTTATGAAGAAGTTTTTCGGTGTGCTCTCAAAGTGGAGATAGAGTTTGGAGAATGGTCCCATGGCTATGGGGATAAGAAACGGAAGATGGAGTTTCAAGCTGGTGGATCTAGTGACAAAGGTGGGAAGAAATATCAACAACCAACAAGACAAAAATGTGGGAAGTTGCACCATGGGAACTACCTCAAAGGGATGGGGAAATGCTTCAATTGTGGGAAAGAAGGACACCATGCTCAAGAGTGTCTAAAAGACATGAAAAGGAAGGAGAATGTAGCCGATGAAAGGAGAGAACCACTCATGGTTCAATGCTACATCTGTAAGGAGATAGGGCTCTATGAAAACAAGTGCACTAAACCTCGAGTTCTCGAGTTTAATCAGCGTCAGTAGCAACAAAATCCAAAGGAAAAAAGGGAAGGCTTATTCCATCACTACTGCAGAGGTGAAGCATGATAATGAAGTCATACAAGGTACACTTCCTATTCACTCAATAATGGAAAAAGTCTTATTTGATTCTGGTTCTACGCATTCCTTTATATCTTTAAAGTTTTTTAGAACTATAGAATTGAAGCCCTGAAACCATGAAGTAGAGATATCTGTAAAAACACCAAGTGGTGCAATCAATGCAACCCAAGTGTTTGACTCTTTTCCTGTTGGCATATATGGTAAGATTCTTCTGGAAAATCTCATAATACTTCCCTTGGTGGAATTTGACGCTATAATGGGAATGGAATGGCTCTCGTTATATAGAGTGCATACCAACTGTCGGGAAAAGGAAATATCTTTTCATATTCCAAACCATCCCATGCTACTCTAAAAATGCAAGGAAGATCATGAATCTCCTTTGAAAAATCCTTCAATGGCGTGGGTGTTGATTCGCTATGAAGAAGCATACCTCGCCCAAATGGTTGAGTCGAAGGAAAGTTCCAACCTTGAGGAAATTCCCATCGTGAGGGAATACAGAGATGTATTTCTAGAAGAGTTACCCGGAATTCCCCCAGATCGTGAGGTCGATTTCTCAATTGAACTCATACCCGGAGGTACTCCTATCTCAAAGTGCCCCTATAGGATGGCTCCTATCGATCTGTATGAGTTAAAGAATTAGCTGCAAGAGAATCTGGAAAAAGGGTTCATATGCCCTAGTGCATCACCTTGGGGTGCGCTAGTGCTCTTTGTGTAGAAGAAGGATGGAACCGTGCGTCTGTGTATCGATTATAGGTAACTCAACAAGATCACCATAAAGAACAAGTATCCTCTCCCAAGGATTGATGACATGTTCAACCAGTTAAGAGGAGCTCAATACTTCTCAAAGGTGGATCTTTGTTCTGGATATCATCAGTAAAAGGTGAAGGAAGAAGATATTCAAAAGATTACCTTCCGTTCAAGGTATGGGCACTATGAGTTTTTGGTGATACCCTTTGGACTTACTAATGCCCTTGAAATCTTCATGGATTTGATGAATAGAGTCTTTAGACATTACCTCGACAAATTTTTGGTAGTGTTTATCGATGATATTCTCATCTACTCAAAGAGCAAGGAGGAACATGAAGAACATCTAAGACTTGTGTTTGCGACATTGATAAAGGAGCTTTTGTATGCCAAGTTCAGAAAGTGTGACTTTTAGATTAATCAAGTGATGTTCTTGGGACATGTGATCACAAGTGAGGGAATTTATGTGGATCCTTCAATGAAAAAGGTGATTAGGGAATGGCCCAGGCCCTCTAGTGTCACAGAAATCCATAGTTTTCTAGGATTAGTTGGATACTACCGAAGTTTTTTGAGAAACTTCTCACGATTGTAAAGCCCTCTAACTATGTTAACAAAGAAAGGGGTAAAGTATGTCTGGACGGAAGAATGTGAATGAAGCTTCAAGGAGCTAAAGAGAAGGCTGATCACAACACCTGTACTCACACTACCGAAAAGTGGAGAAAGTTTTGTGATATACAGTGATGCTTCAAAGAAAGGATTGGGTTGTGTACTCCTGAAAAATGATAATGTGATAGCCTATGCCTCACGACAGTTGAAGATCCATGAGCAGAACTACCCGAATCGTGATCTAGATCCGGAAGCCCTGATTTTTTCCTTGAAAATTTGGCAGCACTACCTTTATGGCGAGAAGTGTGACATATACACCGACCATAAGAGCCTAAAGTATATATTCACACAAAAGGATATCAACATGCATCAAAGAAGATGGTTAGAGCTAATCAAGGATTATGATTTTTCTATTCACTATCATCATGGAAAGGCGAACAAGGTAGCTGATGATATAAGTAGAAAAGAACATGCTACTTTATCCATGCTGCAGATTGAGAAAGACCCTATCTTCACATATATGAAAAGAATGGATTTGGAAATCATAATGGAAGGGGATACATCCTACCTTGCCCAAATGATTGTGCAACCATCCATCCTGGAGAAGATTAAGGAAGCAAAAAGAGATGATGTGAAGATACAAAATAGGGTGAATGCAGTAAAGGAAGGGAAGCTGCAAGAGTTCCATATCGAAGATGATGGTGTGATTCAGTTTGGAATGCGGCTTTGTGTGCCTTCATCACTAGGGATAAAGAATAAGCTATTTGATAATGTACATAGCTCATCTTTCTCTATCCATCCTGGGAGTACCAAGATGTATCGTGATCCCAGAGAACACTTCTGGTGGGATAACATGAAGAAATAGATTGCGGAATATATATATCAAGGTGATTGGTATGTCAGCAAGTTAATGTTAAGCGAAAAAAGTCCAAAGGTATGATGCATCCATTGCCTATACCCATGTGGAAATGGGAAAATGTTACTATGGACTTTGTCACAGGTCTCCTGAAGACGTCAAAGGGAAATAATGCGATATGGGTTGTGGTTGACCGACTCACCAAGACTTCCCATTTTATCGCTATTCGGGAAGACCTCTCGCTTGAAAAATATGCAAAGATATATGTGAAGGAAGTGGTGAGACTGCACGGTGTTCCACTCTCAATTTTCAATGATCATGATCCAAGGTTTACATCTAAGTTCTGGAGGATCCCTCAACATGCTTTGAGTACTGAATTAAATTTCACCATGGCCTATCACCCCCAAACTGATGGCCAGCCTGAAAGTACTATTCAGACGCTTGAAGATATGCAAAGAGTCTGCTCTCTTGAATTCAAAGGTGGTTGGGATCAGCATCTCCCATTGACTGAGTTCTCATACAACAATAGCTTCCACTCGATTATTCAGATGACTCCATATGAAGCTCTGTATGGAAAGTGATGTAGAACTCCAACCTAATGGGATGAAGTTGGAGAAAGAAAGCTACTTGGACCCTATCTTCTTCAAGAGATGACAGAGAAGGTTCAAGGCATCCAAAAACACATCAAATATTCTCAAAGTCAGAAAAAGAGTTATACTGACAACCATCAAAGGGACTTGGAGTTCGACGTTGGAGATAAAGTCTTCCTTTGAATATCTCCATAGAAGAGATTCATGCGATTCGGGAAGAAAGGGAAGCTAAGCCCAAGGTATATTGGCCCCTTTGATATCCTTGATCGCATAGGAGTCGTGGCCTATCGTCTTGCTCTTCCACCAAATATGGATCAAGTTCATGAAGTGTTTCATGTATCACTACTGAGGAAGTACATACCAGAACCCTCACATCTACTAAACTCAGAGGTGGTGCAGCTGGAAGATGATCTCTTCTATGAGAAGCAGCTATTAAAGATTATGGATCAGAGAGATAAGGTTATACACAAAATGACAACCCATCTTTTCAAAGTTTTGTGGAGGAACCATAAGTTTTAGGAAGCAAATTGGGAACCAGAAGAGGCAATGAAGGAGAAGTACCCTCACCTGTTTGTGTAAAGTGAAATTTTGGGGGCGAAATTCCTTAAGGGGGGAAGAATGTAATGACCCAAGGTTTTCAATGGAAAATTCCCTTCTTATATTTATGTCATAAAATAACATTAAAACACAAAATAATTAACAACTAAGTGATAAGTTACCTTTAAACATAAGTTTGTCACACCTATGTTTGGAATTTTGAAAATCTGACATACATGGTTCTGTTCAAGATGATTTTTGGAGTCTAATGAAACAAAAATAATTTTTGGTGAATAGTAACGTACCCTTAGGAATAGTAACATACCCTTATAAATAGTAATATGACCCTTGGGAATAGTAAATCATCAAATATAAGAGTAACATTACCTATGAAGAATAAAATAAAATTTAGACATCTTAAAAAGTGACAATTTGACCTTAGTAAACGTTTTGGTATTTTGTAGGCCATAAATAATTAATTATAATTCATTAATTAATTTAAAGAAATATTTATTTCCATAAAATGTATTCATAAATTATTGAATCAATATATTATAGTTTTTATATAATTTTATATGACCCTACGTAATTTTTGAAAGCACTATAAAATCAGTTTTAATCTTAAAAACTGGTTTTTAAGTAAATTATGATTTTAATTAAATATTAAATTAATAATATTTAGAAAATTAATTTTTAAAAATGTACTTCATTTTTGGATTCTACACATCGAAAAATGTTTGGGGTAAATTTTTGGGATTTTTCTGAGATACTTGAATTTTTTATGAATAGTGAAATACCATAATTTACAAAATAAGCTAAATAAGCTAATTATAGGGTCATATGTGATGTTATGCTGATGTAAGCCCCCTTGGTTCGGGATTAAATTATAAAATTAATATTCTTGGTCGTTCAAGACTCAATATTCTTTGTCTTTTTGGGAAATAATAAACTAATGAATTTTATATTAAAGAAACCCCTCTCTCATCCACTATAAAAGCCACCCTTCACACCCTGATTTCCTCACACCTCTCAAGCTCCAAGACTTCTATAAAATCTTCCCAAACACCTTTCCTATACCCTCCACCACGTCCAAGAGCTTCTGGTCTCATCAAAAGACCAAGCTTAGGCCCTTAAGGAGGTTCTCAATAGAAGGATTCAAGAGGTAATTCCGCTCCCTCTTCTCCTTTAATTTCCTTTCAAGTTCGAGTTCTTTTCTTGATCTCTCCCCACCTATCTTCATCCAAATTATATTTTAACTCCATTATTATTCACATACTTTAATTTCATGATTCTAATGGTATATTATATCATCCATCCCCCTTTCCCTCTTCCTTTTATTTTATTAAAGAGAACATTGTTCGTGAGGTGTTAATTTATCACCTTCAAGAATGACATGCTTTCTTCTTCCATTTCTACATTCAGATCTGGTCATGAAACCATTTTTATGGTTGAAACAGAATATTGTATGTGTATTATGTTCTATTTAATGTTCTGTAAATAACCTATGTACATATTACTAAGTGATAAGTTAAAACAAGTTCGTTGTGATCCAAAAACCGCCCAAATTTACCCAAAAAAACATCATTTAATTCTTATCTAATGATTCATCCACATGGATATAATATAATTCATTATAAAATCATTAAATCTCCTATAATATCATTAATGACATGTAATATCATTTCTGTATGTTTACTCATGTTCTACCCTAACTTCAATTTAAGAATACAAGTGAACCATCCAAGAAAAACCATAAAAACGAACATCCCCGAACAATGTTTTTAAACTCTATAAGTCATCCAATGGAACATAATATGGCATAATGAAACCATAATTAACCCTATTAATGTAAAAATTGTTCTTTATTTCTAATTAATAAATATAATGTCATTATACAGGACATTAAATAGAAGGAAGCATTCGGGTACAAGGCAATGGGAAATCTCGAACACAATTTTCTTCCTTCGGGTTCTCCCTCATTCACTCAATTTTTGATTTGATTACTCCTTAAAGATAATTTTTTCATCATTTTCTTTACTTTTATTTTATATACATGTTTTTCACTAGTTTTTATTTCCTTAAAAAAAATTCCAAAAGAAATCTTCTTTTAAGAACACCCCTTTTTACTTCTCTCTCAAAGTGGACGGTTCTTATAACATGTATGTTATTCCCACTTTATTTTGGGAACCCAAATCTTAGGAATGTGTTATTATGAGATGAAACCCATTCCATTCCATGGGTTAGTTATGTACATTATTTATATGTGTTCTATGTTTAAATCATGATGATGATAATGTTATGATGTGACGGGTGCGCCCGGAATTATATAGCGCAATTATGAATGTTTCAAAGTGACGGGTGCACCTGGAATTATACAGTGCTCCAATGCATTGGGTAAAGTGATGAATCTCATTAGTAAATTTGAATGATGTGTGAACAAGATTATATCTTGGTTCACAAGTATGTGTGGTAGTTAACCACTAATACATGATGTTTCATTTTTATGCATTGCCACATTTCAAGTCTTTTGTTTATTCTCCTCTCATGTTCATGATCTTTTTCCTATGTTATGATTATACTCACCCCATGATATGTTGTTCCTATATATCCTCTTACTGGGATTCTATATCACCCCTTTTTATGTATATCCTCAAGTGGCTACATGTACTAAGGATAGGAAAAGTTCCAATAAGAATCTAGAGAAGAAAAAATTAAATAAATGTTTATGCTAGATGTTGTATTTGTTATGTGTGGTCCTAGTTTTCCCAAGACACTAAGCCTTTGGATCCTATTTGTGTAATACTATTGTTTTTTTTATCTTTGAAATGATGTAATAGTAATGTAATAAAAGGTCAGGTTACTATACTATAGGAATTTCCAGAACATTCTGGGTAGAAGCAAAAAATACTGCATGTTATGTGATCTCCCAATCTCCTTCAACAAGAATTTGATCTTAAGACACAAATAGAGATTTAGACTGGTAAAACTACTAACTATTCATAGTTACATATTTTTATAAGCCTTGTATATAAATTTTTTAATGATCATAAATGATTGAAGTTGGATACAAGATCTAGGAGATATATCTTCTTAGGGTACACTGATGGTATGAAGGGGTATCATTTGTTAGACGCCACTTCCCAATAATTTATCATCTGTGGATAGGTCATTTTTTAGACAAAAAGGTGAAAATGAAAATTGATTGAGACATGGAGAAATAGAATATATAAACTATAATAGTTGAGGTGGAGGATAAATCCATTTAAAAACCAATTATATCCAAGGCACTACCAGAGTACGGTGATCAAGTACCGATTGAATCTAGACCACGATGGTCAACTTGGGAGAAACGATCACAAGTATGGCACTGGAACTATGTCACTGAGATAATTATTACATACTTATTATTTAAGGAGGATATAGATCTATATTATTTTTTGGAGGCAACCCATATTCCTAATGTATCCTCATAGATGGTGGTAATTCAAGAGGAACTTGAAGCCTAGTGTAAGAACAAGACTTAAGATCTAGTTCCATTTCCTCATGGAAAAAATGTTATCGGAAACAAATGTGTCTTTAAGATAAATTGAATTAGAAATGAACTAGGGAAAATATATCATGCAATAATGGTGGTAAAAGGATATATTGACAATGATGGAAATGATTTCAAAAAATATTTTCTCTTATTGTTAGACTAGTGACTACTCGGATTGTTTTAGTGATGTGTCAAACATACAGTCTACATCTAGAGTAGGTGGATGTGAATACTTATATTCTACATTTTAATCTTCATAAATAGATCTATATTCTCTAATTATAAGTACTATAGAAGAAGGAACATATAAATTTGTTTCCAGGTTGAACATAAATCTGTATTGGCTAAATCATGCACTAAGGTGTTGGTACAAGGGATTTGAATATTATATCATGAACTTTGGATACATTAAAAATAATTCAAATCATTTCTCATATTTTAGGAGTTTAGATCGTTATTATTTCATCATTATTCTATTTTATGTGGATTACATGTTCATTGCAGGCCCTATAAATGATCATATCTATGAGACGAAGGCATAGTTGGATAGGGAGTTTGATGTGAATAAAATAGATCCAAAAAACAAGATTCTTGGGAAGTAGATTTATGAATACATAAATAATATGATTATTTGGATTTCCCATAATAATTAATTATAGAAACTCTTTAAACTATTAAACATGAAAACATGTAGGCCCATATCCACCCCCACATTCCTTTAATTCCTGGTTATCCTCTATGAGGAGTCCTAGCAATGAAGAAGAGATGATGGAGATGTCTCGAGTACTGTATGCATCAGTAGTGGGATGTCTGATGTTCAATATGGTTTTTAAAACATTAGACATTACACATGTAGTGGGAGATGTTAGTATTTACTTATAGAATCTAGGATGGTAGCAATGGCGCATGGTGAAGGGGATACTAAGATACATCAATGGGACCTTAGATATTTCATTATGTTATGGTGGAACTGATTTTAAAATAAATTTCTACGATGATTCATATTTTTTTGATGATTCTGACCAGTTTAAAATCACTACTGGTTATGTTTTTACTCTTTCATGAGAATTTGTGAGCAAGATTTCAATGGTACAGTTAGTTATGGCTTTATCCATGATGGAGGCAAAGTACATAGTAGCTACCCAGGACTGTGAAGAGGTGATTTCGTGGAGAATTTTTTTGAGGATATTGGGAATAGGTAATGTTAGATTATATTAGTTTGTGAAAGTAACAGCACATTACACATTGAAATGAGTTCATTATTTCATTTCAGGATGATGAACATTGGGGTAAAATATCAATTGTTTTCAGATATGGTTGAATGAGTAAGTGTGGACATGTAGAAAATTCACACTAAATAAAATATGGAATATTTCCTAACAAAGGAGGTTGAATTTGATAAGATCCGGTAGTGTAGATCCTTTAGTGGCCTCACCATGACATGAAAAACGTGATTTTATAGAAAAGAAGGATGTGTGGTGATGTGATTGAATCTTAATTAATTCTTCAAGTGGGATATGTGTTGGAAATTATATTCTACGGCCATTGCCACACCCACTTTATCAAAGAGGGAGGGATGGGTGGGTGGTTAGTTTCCAAACCCCACCAAATCTCAAACAGGAGAACGTAGCAGGAGGTGCTAGGGAAGGCTAGAAGTAGCCTCTAAATAGAGGGCTACCCTAGTGGTTCAATCCTAAGCTTCATCGTCTCATCAACGATAGTCCATTAGTGTGTGGTATTTTTAAGGTTGATTCCCAACATATTCTAGAGAGATATTTATTTTGGTTTTATATTTCTAATAGTGAGAGGGAGTGGGCCCACTTTAATCTATAGTGATCCTTCTATTTTCTAATGGCATTTACCCCGTTCATTTTGAGGGATATACCACATTACATATGTTGTCCATTTGTTTCTGAATTTTTCACTTTATGATATATCATGATTATCGATTCACTAGTGGGAAAATAATATTTAATAAAAACATAACCTGGGGAATTTTATCCATCATCACAACATAAAAAGAAATAGGAATATAGAAAGTAGTTTAGGATGTGTGATGTGTGGATGGACAAGATCAAATAGGTTGTCTAAACAACATCATGTAACATCTCATAAGGATATGTAGCATCATGTCTGAAGCTGTAGAAATTAAAAATGGATCGATCTGTAAATGTGAGACATAGAAAACACACTTAATGAAACAAAAAGGCACACACAAGAAATAGTTCGATCAGGTATGATCAATGGTGCCCATAATCCCAGTCAAGGATGCCGAGATGTTGTTATAAGAATAAGGAATAAAATTCTAGAAATTAAATTATATGGATAAATCAATGTAATATTTTATTCAAAAAAATAAAATCAATGTAAAGATCATGAAGCATCCAAATATTAGGAATGCAAATAAGTTAAACAAAAAATAATTAATTTAATTCTAAACCCAACAATGTTGAGGTAATACATGAAAATTCACATATAAAATTGTTTGAGGTATCTTAAATTTTTATTAACCTCATTTTAGAGATCGATAAAATTATAAAAGGAATTAATTTGAATTTTTTTATTCTAACATTTGGCATCAGAGCAATAGATACCACTTCTCAGTAATAAAAGTGGTGAAGTTTACATATCAATTGAGCTTTATATTCTTCTATTTATGTCTATAAAAATCTTATAGATGTTGAAATGAATCCTATATTCTTTTTTGAGTTCATATCTATCTAGATTTGAGTTACTGTGATTTTCCAATGTTTCTTAATTATTATCATATTCATTTATTGATTTATTTCCACTACCAAATATTTGGCTATATCCAATACTAACTTTTATCATCGTTGGAGAATCACTAATAAAGGTGGTACTTTTATCAGTGATTTTCTTATCAATGATAAAAGGTATATTTAATAAAAAATTTAATTTATCATTAAAATTTATATGATAATATATATATATTTATATTTATATTGATGTAAATATAATATATTTAATAAAAAGTGATTTACAAAAGGCTAAATCCTCATTTTCACATAATATATATGAAATTTAATGAAAATCGATAATAAAATAATTAAAATATAATATTAATTAAAAAAATTATAATTATTATTGAGTAAAAGAAATTTAATAAAAATTCAAAGACAGAAAAAGTCAAAAAAATAATAAACAATTTCATAAAAAGTTGAAAATATAGCTCAAACTTCAAACAATCATAACTTTTGGTTTGGGTGTCTATTTGGGCTCTACCACATATCAAATCGAAACTTGTAAAAAGTGCTATGATTTAGTGACAAAGGGTTCCCTAGTTATGTTTTTTTTGGCCAAAAGCATAGGAAGGCCCCAAAAACTGTGTTTTTAGTTGCGGTATACCAATTGTTTAACATCTCATGGAATTTCCTCCTCGTTTTAGGGGGTTGTATTGCATTTTTTTCAGTGGGAAATGAATTTATTCTTAGGTATTACATTCATATTGATATTATAGTTTTGTTGTTTTATAATTTTTCATATTTTACTATTATTTATAATCAAATATATAAAAAATATATACATATTTTGTATACATTCACTCATAAAATTTTGATTTTATAAATAAATATGTAATCATGTTTACATATAAAATATTTTTCTCAATATATAAACCATATCTAAATAAAATATAATATTCATTTTATTATTTAAAATAAAAAGTTAAGAATATTTATATATCAACATATTATGTGTATATATATAAATATATTTTTGTGTGTCTCTATATTACAAAATTGATAAATATTATTTATATATTATAATATAGGTATATAAATATTAATATATAATATCTATAAATAAATATAAATATATATACTTATATTTATAGATACACACACATATATATAAATATATATATTTATATATTCACATTCACACACATGAAACATATTTTATATATGTATTAAAAAATAACCATATTAATAAATATATAAATAAATGTATATATATATATATATATGAATATATAAATATATTTCAATATATATATATATATGAATGTATATATAAATGTATAGTTATATCATAAAATATAGAAAGAAATATATGGGAGTGGAAAAGGTCCGGGCGAGTGAGGGGGAGGTCTCATGTTCAAAATTCACAAGAGGTAGTTATGTGTGCAGTAGGGCTTAGTGTTGTTAAAGGGGGTGGGTACTTTGAGAATTGTTAATTTGGTGGTGGTGGGAGTTCAAGTGCAATTAAAGGGGGATTTTGGTCAACCACGAAAAAAAGTATTTTTAAAATTTATATTCTTGACTTTTATCACTGATTTTTTGGCATTGATAAAATGAACCTTTTTTATCACTAAAAAAGGCAATGATAAAATTTTCCTTTTATCAATGCTAAAAAAAATAATTTATAAATTCCCCTCTTATCAGTTCTAAAAAAGTGCTTCTAAAATACCCATTATATCAATTATTTTTAGAGCTCATAAAATGGACCCCCTTTTGACAATAGTAAGGACAACAATACTTTTTTAGTGTTGATAAAGGCCTTTTTAGAGGCTATTAAAGGAACAATTTGTAGTGGTGTTTATTATAATCAAATAAATTCAATTATTACCTATAGGGTTCACATTAAATTATATTTTTTAATATATAGGGCCATTAATACTTCCATACATAGCATATTTAATTATTATTTTATTAGTATAAATGGATTGTGACCATTCCAACAAAGAATTAAACTGTATTATATTTTTAAATAATAATTTAATTATTGTAAAAAAGTAGAATGTTTTAAATCATGTACATTCTTAATATTTCACACCCATGTTATTATTAAATAGTAAATAAATAAAAAATATATATTTATTAATAAAAAACAAATTTTTAGGGTATTAGTGGTAATAATATTTATTGGTGATTATTTATTTAAAAAACATTCACTTTTTGATGTTTATATTAACCTTGCATATGAAATTTGTTGAATACCACCATTTCTATCATCATGGTCATGTTTTTATCAATGGTTTTGTGGGATAAAATAAATTTTAAATTGATTAAAGTTTAAATAAATGGTTTTGATCATAGAACTATCCATTTTTAAAAAACATTTTTCTAACCACTATAATAAACTCAATTTTATGAATTCCTCTACTATTTAGGTATATATCCTGAAATTAATGTCTAAAAATAGTATTTAAAAGGTCTTAAACTCATAATTTTGACATTATTTTTAATGGGTTATTGTCACTTCCAAATATTGAACTTTAGGTTAATTGTTTTTTAAGACCTTCATATAGATATATTCCAAATTTTACAAAATCTTCATTATAGATTATATATTTTTCATAATTATAAATATAATTATTTAATTGTGACTTTTTCAAGAAAAAATGTGTTTTTTAATATATATATATATATATATTATCAATATTTAATTACAAGAAACCAAACCATACGTACACATAAGCACCACAGTGGGTTAAGCCTCATCTCACCCCATAATGAATGGAAAGAACCCACTAGAGCTATTTTATTACATAACATGGCTCGAAGTCCCAGAGGCATAGAGGAATTAAAATATTGGTAGCCCAAAGGCCCTATGGATCAAATATAAAACACATGGTTTCCCCCATATGAGTATCCTACTAAATATTATTTAATTAGTTATATGCTCCACCACCCCTTGTTAGTTGGAAAAACACCATTTTACTAGTCTAAAAGTCACCCCTTCCCAGAAACATTTCATTATTATATCATATGATTCATTGTGGCATGGTACCCCTCTATCCTATATTGTTGAGACATTCAGGAAGGGAGTCTGAAGATATGTGACTTCACAATCATCTCACTTTTGAGTCTCCCATCTGCTGATACCTACATGATACCCTACTACATCACAAATCGGTTGTGTCAAACAATATAATAGGTCCAACTTCATTGATATTAACATTGTAGGTAAACCATCTATCCCATATTAAAAAATATGTGGGGATGGATGGCTAGTTGGTTAGTGTCAATTCCATGATCCCTCTTTCGAGGCATCGCACTTGGCAGTGCCTGAATGTCGCTAAGATTCACAACCTACCTATTGTATTGAGTTGTACCTCTACTCCTAACATGACACTTGATACCCATTGATGATAACTTGGATGACCTTTTTCTTAAATTAATTATTAATGGTGGTCCAATGGTCGTGTTTTCTTAAGTCCCTTAATGTCTCATAGACCCAATTTTATGGTCTGAAAGACCATTTCTGATTAATAATACCATTCATGTGGTATATCAATAATAATTTCTATAGTATTGATATAGAAACTTCAAAAAATATCCCCCTTAATTATTTTTCCCTTGATTCAGATGCAAGATTACAGGATATTCTCCAATAGGTAACCACCCCAATTAGAATCAGTTTTTTACACAGAATTTCTGATCAATTATAATTTCCACATTTAATTAAATTCAGATTAAATGAAATTAATATACGTTAAGGTATATTCAATGATTTTTTAACCCTGAACTTCACATATTAAGTGAAATTAATTATACAACTTCATTTATTTAAATTTATGTCCTCACAAATTACTTTTATATATATATTACTATGAGTTAATTTTAAGCTAAAATTTAGACATTGAACCCCATGTTTCAAAATTGCATTTGAAATTTTATATAAATTTTTAATGAATGAACTTGATGGATTTTTTTTTAGAAATTGAATATATTTATTTTATATATTAAATGTTCATGAAATGATTTAATTATTCCATTTTTATTCTTTTAATGTTTATTTATTTTGGTATTTACCATAACATCTCTAAATAAAAAAATATGATTCATTAAAATCACATTAAATAATATAATATTTTAAATATATTATGTTTTATCTCATATAAATTTTTACTATATTTATATTATTTGGAATATTAAATTTAATTTTCATAAGATTCCGAAAAAAATTATGAATAAAATATTTCATATTTTTATATTGTTTTTTAATTATCAAATTAAAATTCATTGTTTTTTGAATTTCATATTTAATTTCTAATTCCAACATAATTTTTTAATATCATAATTATAAAATTCTTCCCATGGAAAATTTTTTATTTTTAGATTCATGTTATCATGATTGACTATGAAAATTAAGCGCGGACTTCAATTCGGTATGTTATAAACCAAATAGGGTAGATGAAATTTTTAACACAATATGTATTGATTCTAGTTCTAAAATACTTTTTGAAAATACCTTGACTTTTAGGAAGAAACTAAAGGAAACTAGTGGGAATTCATCCTAGAATCTATTTCTGAAACATGATTCACTCACATGTGAATGTTCTTTGGATATGCATTGTAGTGTCAGGAACTAGATTTACTTTGTATATAAAAAAGTAATTTTGTATTCCATGTTTTCCTAGAAAATTGATTTAAGTATCCATACTCTTATTAGTGGGTTTTACATTCAGTTTTTTTATACTGTTTTTTCCTTAATATATTTAAATGGGATCATTGGAGGAAATATTTAACAAATGGTATTTTATCATTTGATTTAAAAAGTAATATTGTTAATGATTCTATGCATGTTCATGCTGGTATTAGAAGGGGTGATATAAATTAAACTCTTAAATATTGTGGAACCATATATTGTTTTATATCTCTGAGGAAATAAATCAAGGATTATTACACGAGGGAGTACATAACACTCCTAATTTTACTAAATTTGGAACATGTGTGGATTTAATTAAGGGAAGTAAAACTAATAAATCCAATAAGGTTCCAAATAAGAGTTCAATAATATTTGAAATCATACATAAGAATATATATTTTTTAGATATAGATATTCTTGGCATTAAATTATTTATTTCATTCATACATGATTATTCACAATATATATATATTCTTTCTTTATACTAAAAATGAATCTCATGATTTCATTAAGGAATTTAAGGATGAAGAAGAGAAATAATTTGGTAAAAAAGTTAAGATCTTGATGATAGATATAGGTGGTTAATATTATGGAAAATAGACTAAGTTTGTAGAGTTACACTATCGGTTTGTGAGGTTTATTTAGGAAAATAAAATAGTTTCCCAATATGTAATGTCTGGTTCACTAGACCAGAATCGAGTAGAAAAATTTATAAATTAAACCTTAATAGATATCTTATTAATATTTCAGAATAATTAAAACCTAATTCCTATAGATTTAAGTGCTTAAAAACATTATACATTTTACATTGGGTTTTAATAAAATTTGTATAAAAAAAACCTTTTAAATTATTTAGGTGTTGAAAACCTTGTTTTTGATATGTGCATGTTTAGGGATTCTCTTTAGAAAAGAGATTTTATAACCCGTAGGAAATATAGATAGATCCATGTACCCAAAGTGGTTACTTAATTAGTTTTGTTGAATGGTATAAAGGATACTAGTTATATTGTCCATTATTGTACATTATAATTGAATAATCAATTAATGAAACCATTATTGAAAATGACCAGATTAGTTTGTGGTATTTGATAAATATTTATTATAAGAAATATCATTTATAATCATGGTAATTTAACCCTAGGTGATATATTGATCATTGTTTGTAACACCTTTCATTTATCAATATGTTTTCAAACAAATACTATTCCAAATTTTTTTATAATCATCTTATGGATCATGTGGTTCAAAAATCTGAAACTCTTGAAGAACTAGTAAAAACCTAAAAATTTAGGTATAATAAAGGTAAAACATTAATGTTATCTACAAGGGTAAAAATATCATTTATTTCTTGTGATTATATAGTGTATATATAAGAATAAGAATATAATATTGGTGTTGAGAATGATACTGAAACATTTTGGAAATCCATTATTTATAAAGATTTTAACTATGGTATGATGACATGATTGAAGAGATAAATTCCATAAAGAAAATAATCTTTGGGAACTCTTTCAATTTCCTCTTTATGGGAAATATATTGAATGGAAATGGTTTTTTAAAACCAAGAAAAATTTATTAGGAAAAATTTATAGATACAAGTCTCGACAACTTGCTAAAGGATTCACTTAAAATAAAGGAATTGATTATACAAATACATTTTCATTGTTATTTAGAAAAATATTCATTACAAATTGTTTAGGAATTAGTGGATTATATTGATTTGTAATTTTAAAAAATAGATATGAAAACTAAATTATTGAAGGGTAATATAGATGAGTTGGTTTATATGAAACAACCAAAAAGATTATTCTCTAGTGATGGTGAGTATATAGTATGAAAGAATTAGAGGTTTATCAAAGGGTTAAAACAATAATCCTAATAGATGTAATTATGATTTCATGATGTGATTTATCCATTTGTTTTTTAATAAAATACTATAAATAAATTTAGTTATTGGAAGTCTTGGGGGACTAAAAAATCTATTTTGTATATAGTTAACATTTTACATACTAAAAATGATAAAGGATTTATATATGAGGTGAAACTATTTCTCTCTAAATTATTTGTCATAAAAAAATGGGTGACACAATTTATGTCATTTGAATTAAAATTTAAAAAATATAGGTTGAGACTAATTTTTGGAATGTCTTAATAAGCCTACCGTAATAAATTTGTTGTGATATTTCGTATAAAATACCATGAACCAGGTGTAGAACCCATTGTTATGTGTCATAAATTGAATTTGAATAAATTCCCAAAAAAATTAAAATGATAACAAATAAAATCAATCCCATTTTCTTCCATTATTGGGAATTTAATGTATGTACAAGCCTATATAGAGTTTTACATTGCATTTTTAGTTGGAATGTTGGGATGAAATCAGAGTAATTAAATTTTTGACTAGTATAAATATGTAAAGAAGTTATCAAGATACCTTTATAGTAATAAGGATTATATGCTTATATATATGTAGACTGATAGCTTGAAGGTTGTTGGCTATTCAAATGCATATTTTTGTAGTTGTGTTATTTAACAAAAATAAACATCAAGTTATATATTTATAGCAATTGGTGGAGTTTTTTCATGGAGAAGTTTCAAATTGACACTGATATTGACTTATATCATAAAATCGAATTTCATATCATGTTTTGGATCAAAATATCAAGGTGTATGTCTACTTTGTTTAATTTCATGACTGAATGTTATTAATTCTATTTACAGGGCATTAATGATGTATTTTAAAAATTAAATTTTCTCATATATGTCAATGAATAAACAATTAGGCATCCAAAGTAAACACATCTATATTATGTTCTTATTTATAAGGGAATTTATTAAACGTAAGAATGTGGATATTTTGAATATCAGCACTGGATTAAACATTTCAGATCTTCCACTAAATTCATGCCTCTATTAAAATTCAAGGATCATGTAATTTTTTTTGTATTAAATCCTACTATGGAAACTTTTTTATAAATAAATTAGACTAAAAAATCCATACATATATATTTCTCATTTTTTTAGTTACTATGTACCCATTCATAATTTGAGAAATATTTTGGCGCTATATAATAAGGAATGTAGTGAAGGTTTATTCATATTGTAAATGTATATAAATAATGCACCATGATACATGGAAAGAACTATTCATTAATTTTAGAGTATATACTTCTAAGATGCTTGTATTATGTTTCTTTATTAATGGATATGTTGATTTAATTCTCATTAGTTGTTATGGACCAAGTGTGAGAATGTAATAAATGTGGCTTATTCCCAACAATGCTCAATAACCCACCACCTAACAATATCATTTGAATAAATTGGTAGAGTTTGGGTTTTAATAGTTAAAACCACTATATTATCAAGTGACCTACACTACATGGATGATATATGAGATACATTATTTGTTTTATTCTCTACATAGATTGCAGAAGGCATCCAAGCATAATTTATTCTATTTTAAAATTTATAAATCTTTTATACAGTGGTTGTATGTATATTAAATTTATATCTAAGTCATATTAAAGATATAAAAAATAAAAAATACATTCATTAAATATAATTTTAATTTTTATATAAAGATTTGTAATATTATGAAGGGGATAAGAATTATAGAAGTCATTCATCATGTTTTTTCATTTTTGTTGTTTCTAAATTATGACAAACTAATGGATCTTAATAGGTCGTCATGGATTTTTCATATCCCTATAATGATGGTAAATATGATTTTAATGTTTAAAATATTATAAATTTGGATTTCTATAAATATCCATGCTATGTTAACTATATGGTTATTCCTTTGTTGAAACGCATCTATAATGTTGGGAGAAACATTAGTGACTTTTTAGGAGATGTTTTTGAATAGTCTAATTCAGATTTAATAAATAGGAGATTCATGGTTTGTATAATTATTTTTATTGATATATATCAACAAATTACATGTGGATTCATGTTTAAGATATTTGAAACTAAAAAATTTCTAAATCTTGAGCATCAATAGTGACCAAACATTTATTATTTCTACTGCTTTTGGTCATTTAGAAAAGTATTGTTGTTTAAAGGAGGTTAATATAAAGGTTTAAATAGTTTTATAGTATGGGGATTTGTTTCAAGATAAGAATGTGTGATTTAATATTATATAAAATTTTAAAAAGAAGAAAAATGGGATGAAACTTGAAGAAATTTTTAATGGGGGATCTGGTCAAAATCAGATATTCACCATAAAGAAAAACAAAAAAATAATAATACAACAATGATATTTTAGATAAATCTATGAATATGATGGTTGTTATACATTTGATTTAATCAAATTAAAATTATATATTTAATCTAGAGGAGGGGTCAGGTATAAATGATATTTTCTTAAACAATTGTAATGTTGTGCTATTAATTAAATAATGAGATGAATAAGAGTACTAATTTAGTGATAAATTCACAACTAGGAACATGGAAGTGGTAGATTTATAAAGGGTTTCTAATTTTTCTTAATATAAATATTAATGGGAAAGGTGGTATTAAGGAAGTGTTATTTCATGAAATTCATTTTGATTTGATTTTATTGGAGGCTAGTGGGGACAAGCTCCACCAAGAGCCATAAAAACATTATTCTAAAACTATGGGGTCTTTGATACTCTTATATAGTTTATATTCTCCATAATTGGATTCATAATTATCACCTTGATTTGGTTTTTGTGTCTAGTACCGTGTCACTTAAAGAATTCACAACCACATTTAAGATTAAGTTGTGTTTTCTAAATTAAATTTTTGTGGATGGAGCTGAATACATTGGGGGGACATGGTGTTTTTTAAAGGTATGGACAAGATTTTTTTGTTTTAAAATATCTAATAAATCATATTATATCTCATTTCAAGGATTTAAATATTATTGAGGTGTCCTTTTTGTTTCATATTGTTATCCATTTTTAATGATACATGGTGTTTGTTGAATTTTCTTAGAAGATTATGAAGAGAGTTCAATGGATCCATGATGATTGGAGGATATTTTAATGACATTATTTTTTGATAATGGGAATAATAGTGGTGTGTAGATTAGTTTTAATCTAGTTCATTCCTTTCATACTAACTTGGATGACACATGTTTACATGATCTAGGTTTTTAGGGCCATCCTTTTCTTATTCTTTGGGTAGAGAACCGGTGCTCGGATCTCCTCTCAATTGGAAAGATATTTTGATTCTATTGATTGTAATAATATTTTTTTATCTCTCATGGTTTCTTATCTATAACCTTTATCATAGGATCATTAACCCATTATACTTTTCTTCATCCCATTTGATGTTAATATGGTAAGGTGGTGTAATTTTAGATTTTAGAAAATGAGTCTTGATGATAGAAAATGAGGATAAAAAGTTATCTCTCATTAGAACTAAAGTGAAAGGATTATTTCATGTATACTTTAGATAATAGAGACTATTTTTTAATCATGGGGTTGAAAGAATGTGTATTGTTTTTAAAATCATATTTTAGATGTTGAGAATGAGTTGTGTGTACAAAATAGTTCTATCATGAAATATGGAACTCTTTTATAGTGATCATGACCTGGTTAGGTTAAATGCTTCCATGTCAAAGGGAAACATGTGACCTCATATGCGATATCCCTCCTAGAGGCTACTGACTAGCAGTGTGGGGCATGGAGGTGATAGTTGGTATAGTATACAATCATTATAAAAAAAGTTAATGGATAAAGTAAGAAGATAACACAAAACACCTAACCAGGAAAACAAAACCAAAACACAAAATTAATTAATAATTAATGCAGTTCATGACATCAATATACATTCCATAAACGATTACCCATTGTGGGTTAAAAACGCACATCAAAATAAATGATAAATAACATTAGATACAAAATCATCTAGAAAATGAGGATATTCCCAATTACATCTCAAACGTTTTGTGCAACCAACCTATAAATTTTCAATCACTAACCTATTGTTACTCCTATATTAGGGTTGTTCCCTTTACTAAAATACAACAATAAAACTGAACAAACACTAAGATTCCAATACAGAGTGTGAATATGATACACAGTAGGAAACCATAAACATTCCCCAGAATAGATCCAACAGAATAATATTTTTATATTATATATAATGAAAACCAAAAAAATATACATACAAACTCTTGATATAAGGGGTATTATACCATCTCCATCATGAATCATCCAAAATAATTTGGCTAGTTTATGGGATGATGTACCCGTAGTTTAAACACACCTAAAGGCTCACATGACCCTCCTCCATACCATATAACATCACCAGTGACATCACATCGCAACCATTGGGTATCACACCCCTCTATATATTTTCTCAATAAACACGGGTCATTATATTGGTGTGGGAACTAGTGAAATCACTGAAATGAGTATCTCCAATCCACTATAATTTCATATGATAGAGTTTTTGAGAAGATGAAATCAAATATCCAAAATTTTCCACCCTCGGTTGAGAGTATCAAGAGTATCAATTATAATCACCCTACTCACCACACAAAGTTTACCCTCACACTCAAATCCAAGAAAAATAATAAGAATAAAAATTTAAATTAGAACTAATAGAAAATTACAGAGTAGGGAAAGAATGTAAGGGATTAACATCCTTTAGAAAAAATATCCATCATACACAAGAAAAAAATTATATCTTTCTGTATTTTCATTGGAAGTACAATAATTACATGTCACTAAAAAAACATCAATAATAACTCATTACAATGGATCAATACTCTATAATTCATTATGTACATTCAAGTTTCACTATTCATGCAATTAATTCACCATTAAATGAGGCCCTCTCTTTTTTATATGAATAATTATCTAGGCATCCAAGTTGGACAACCTTATAACTTTTATAGATATTACTTCATTTGGTATGTGACTATATATATCCTATAAAACATATATTTTTACCACTTTCCCTATTTAACACTTCCAAAAATAAAATTCTAGAGACTTATTTCTTTGATAACCTTCTGGACAATTCATTTTCATATTTATAATCCTCAATAGTTACTTTAAAAGATACAAACCTCTCACAGTTCCATTGCTTCATGGAGGGGTCCTACATCCATTACTAGTAAACTAATCTAATAAATCATTCAGTGGACTGAATGTTGTGAACTAAATCTGATGATCTAAAATAGACTTCACATTGAAACCATCTCCTAATTGAATATTATTATAGGGAAACTTTGGAAACACTCCAACACCTTGGAAAAACATTTTAACTTTTCTCTCTCTTTAAATAATAAATTTTTATTCACTCTCCTTCTATACACCCAATTTCCACTATGTAATTATGCTACCTTAGAATTTATTGAACTAATTTCTCGGTGAGAATGTTCATCATATTTTGGTTTTTTTATCTTCCTAAGATTTAAGACTTTTTTCTATTACATGTTTATGATGAAGTGGTACTTTATGTTAATGTTATTTGTCCATTAATGGAACACATGATTCTAATTTTAGTGAATTTCATGCTTATTATAATTGAATAAAACTCTAACCATATGACTTTTCTCGATCTCCTTAAACAATCACATAAACCAAACCATATCTTTTTATTCTTCCATTGTTGTAAAAAAACTCTAATTTCATTATATTAAAATTAATAGTCCTCTCTAAGAATCAAATACAACTTATCATTATTCATCTATAGGTTAACACTAATATGGTCATGGTCTTTTGGGTGTTTCAACTCTAATGAATTCCATGTCAACAAATTCCTATAATGAATCTTATACCCAAAAACATAATGAAAATTATTCTAATCCTTTCAAATATATAATTATACATTTAATGGATTCCCAGTGTTCCCTTATATGGTTTGATATAAAGAAACAAATAACTCCCAAAACTAAATCAAAGTATGTCCATGAACTAATATTTTCATACATAAAACATTCAACCGATGATTAGAATGAAATGTTATACATGTACCAATTCTCTTATTCCATTATTGACACATTAGATTAGTAAAATTTGAAGTGTCCAGTAAGATGGGTCGATATTAGGTTACATCTAGTTATTCTAGATTTTTCAATGATATTCCAGATATAATCCTTTTGGGGAATTACCAAAGTACTAGATTTCATATACCTCTCAATCCTCATCCCCCAAATTTTCTTATCATGTCCCAGATGCTTAATTTCAAATATTCTTGATAACTCGCTCTTCAACTCCTAAATCTATGAAACCCCTTACCCACCATCAATATTCCATCAACTTGCAAGATTATTATAATGAATTTATCATCATTCTATCAAATGTTGTTACAACAATGACTTGGGTTACACATTTTGAATCCATCCCTTAATATATAACCATCAAAAATACAATTCTATTTTCTCATAACTTTATTTTTATCATGAAGGATTTTTTCAATTTATAAACCAAATTATAGTTCTCATATTTTTTGAAACCTATTTGATACTTTATCTAAATTAATTATGCTAAATAACCATAAAGTAAGGTCGTCTTTATATTCATCTATTTCAATTATAGATATTTTGATTCCATAATTCTCATCACTATTTGGATATCGAGATATTTAACGATCAGTGAGAGTATCTTTAAGAAATAAACTCATTTATTTCATTGAAATTCTTTTACCACTAGTCACACTTTGAAAGAATTCTTTTCATTAACCTTATACTTTAAATAGTAAACTCATTTATATTCAAGTTCTCATTTCAAAAATAGTAAATTAGTTACTTACTAGGTTTTGTTGGATTTTTTCAAAGATATATATTTATTCATTGTTGAATTATAATGTTTTGATTCACAGAGTGCCGCCACTTCTTCCATGAATTTAGGTTTCCCTACATCCATCAAAAGTGTGTAATTCATGTCATCCCCAAACCATTGAACATGTTTTTGGAATCTTTTTTATCTCCTAAACCAAGTTAGTTTCATTAAACTGATAGGCTCTTCCCTGTATTCTGAAGTTTTAACATTCTATACTCTCACTTGAGCTAGAGTAATCATTGAACTTTCTGTCCTATCATCCTTTGGATTGACCTCCAGACATTCAATGATTCCATATAAGTTATCTGATTTCTTATCCATTTCAATGTCCTTACTCAAATCATCTTGTACTTTGATAGTTGATTAATTAAATTCAACTTTTTTCTATGCTAAAATTTTATCATTTTATATAACCTTATCAATGAAGAGAACTTATCAAATCCTCATGACTTATCAACTATAATCATCCAATAGTAGAGATACATGTATTTCATCTTTATATCGAAGGATAAAAAATGATTCTGATTTTTGGATTGATCTTATCATGGTACTTAGCAGCAATATGAACATACACCGTACTTCTAAATACTTTAATGTAGACATATCCTAATTATTTACTAAACCATAGATATTATAGTTGTTCCTTTCCATCCACTGATATTAGACTATTATTCACAAGATATTCCACTTTCTTGAGTTCCTTACCAAAAAATCCCTTAGACATTCCAAAAACAATCACATACATTAAGCCATATCTATTAGAGTTTGATTCATTATTTTTACCACATCATTATTTTTTTTGTTTTTTTAGGAACTATCATGTCATTATTTGTCTATTTATTCAAGAAAAAAATTTAGAAGTTATATATGTTGTATTCACTATTTATTCTGAATGAATTCACTTCAGCTTCCAACCAAATTCCCTTTCCACCATGGATTTACATTAAATGATTTCCTTGAAAACATCAGACTTATTCTTCAAAAAGTTACCTAAAAATTTCTAATAACATCATCAATAAAATTTATAAGGTAGAGATATCCATTTCGAGATTTGATATGGGTGGGCCCCAAACTTATGAGTTAAACAATTATAAATTATGATCTTGAGGCTTCTATATATCTTACATAAAAGATACCCTTATTTGTTTCCCCATAACACAACTTTCACACCATAAATTTTATGTGTGATGATGATTTAGTATTATTTTATACATTATAAAATTACATTCCTCTCATAGGGAAGATCAAGCCTATATTGTAAAATATCTAGGTCTTAAGATGATTTGGTTTAGACCATTGTAATTGCATTCATGATTTTGGTCAAATATAATGTCTCATACTTTACTCCTCTTGAAATCACTATGGTTCTTTAAGTCACTTTTTTGACTCCATTTGAGAGTATCATTCCATATCTTTCCTAATAAATCTTTCAAATTGAAATAATATTTTTTTCAAAGATATTGGATGTTTTTTACTCTTTTGAGTCTCAATATCCTATATTTATTCGACTAAATATCCACATCACCCTTTAAAGAGTCATGCAAATATTCACCATTTGATAGATGATCTTTTCCAAAACTTCTTGATACATAATTCACTATGATTCCATGTTATTTCATTGAATGTAGAGAAAGACTAAAATCAACTACCCATGATTTCACCATAATGTAGAAATTGAGAAATAGTTTTTTTCTACCATTTTATTATATAAATTTAAGTATTAGAATCTGATTTCTTTATAGATTTTTCTTTATGAATTATTTAATTCTACTTGACATGTCTTTTCTTCCCACAACTTCAACATGTTAGACTAGGACCATCCAACTTACTCTAGCTTCTTTCTTGAGACTTGTCTTCGGATGGTTTCATTTAATATCTACTTAGGGATCCTTATCTATGATCACTAATATCACTATTATGTGGTGCTTGGAATAACCTTTGATGATGTTCTCATTGGGAATAATGGTTTGGACATCCTTAAAAAATTTCAATATTTCTACAGGATTTACTAACATCAGTCCCCATTGAATCACAGCTCTCTAGAAGTGGTCGAACTAGAAGTAACACCAGTACATTTTTTGGGAACTATACCTTCCCCAATTCTAGATACCATTTGATGATATTGAAATCATTCACATAATATATCAATTGTCTTATTCCCAGAAATATCAAATTGAATAACCACCACATCATGAAAACATTATCAAGTTCCATTGGTTTTTCATACATATCAAACAGGGTTTTCATAAACTCCACCATCGTTTTCACATAATGAATATTAAAGGAAAAATTTTGTGATAATGATATCCTCAAAAACCCAAGTGACCTATTTTCTATACATTCCCATTCCACCTTCTCAATTTTATCTTGATGCACACAAGTTAATGGAATGTATTGGTCTTTTTGAATGAGATGATCCTTCACCAATATTCCACAAAAGGAAAAATCCATTACATTAAATTTATATACTTGGAAATTATATTCATATGATTTCATACCATTCAAGAATAGTGAACTCCCGCTAAAAATAAAATAAAATCATGGAAATAGTTATAGAGACCATCACATAAATCTATTCTCTTACCACTTGTCGTGATAGGGGTGTTTTGTGATCATATGAAATAGGATCATCAATCCACTAAAATATTTCACACAGGAGGTTCTGTGTAGTGGAATACATACCTCTAGAAGTTTCCTCCCTCATATCAAATTACCAAAATAATTATTTATTGGAACCACACAAAACAATCAACCTTCACAAAAACTCTCTTAGAAAACTGGAAATTAAGACCAATTGAAATAAAACCAATAGAAGAACATAACTCAAGGAAATAAAAAACAAATTAATGTTCTTTCGAAATTCCTTCCTATGTGCATGGGAGAAACACTACTACTTTCCTTATATTCATTGAGAATAAAATAAATATAGAAAGATGAAACATATATTAGTAAAAACTAATTATAGTGGATTGAAACTTTATAATTCATTGTGTAAATTCAAGGTACACTATTCTGGTCACTAATTAATTGTTCAAAGTGGCCCCCGCTCCATTTTATATGAGTAATCGATCAGTATACCCAATTAAACTACCTTCCAACCTTCATGAAGATTCCTGTATTTGCTAGATAACTAAAAATATAAATTTACACTTTGACTTCGACCAATTTACCTATTGAATGATTCTAAAAACACCATTCTAGAGCCTTCTTACATCTCCAACCTTATATGATATTCTTTGGCTCTATCCCTCCAAACTACAATCATAATATATGAAATTCTTATGGTTTAATTACCTCTTGGACATGATATTCTACCATTGTCTTAACACTAAGCCAATCCATGTTATGGGGAACTAAATTCAATGACATAAATATATTGAATTGAATTCAATGAACTGAATCAATAAATACATCATAATAAATTCCACATAACATAACTAACCCAATGACCATAGTCACTTGGTGTCATAACAACACATAAATCCTTAAACAACATCTATGGTGAATACCTACATCATTCCAGATATCAAAACCATTACCTAAGTCACACATCAATGGAGGATCGCACAAAAAATATCGTGAATAATTCATCATATTTCTTGTGACCATGAACAAATTGTCACATGCCAATATGCTTGTACTCAAGTGGTATAGGCTCCTGCTTGGCATCCAAAAGACCCAAGATCAAATTCTGGTAGGGACGAATTTTTAGGGGTACTGTAGCAGGGCACTATAGTAGTACTATAGCAGTGGCAAAACTATTGCAGTGATGGTACTATAGCGACAGAGGCACTGTAGTAGGTATTGTAGCAGTGAGAGTAGCACATCAGCTACTTTAGCAATGTGGGTACTATGGCAGTACTATTCATCGAGGGGTCCTTTCAGCTAAAAATAGGATTTCAAGCCTTCTTTTCATGCCACATGGCCTTGGGCCTTTGGCCTATGTAATGGGTCTCCCTCTACCCAGTCTTTAATATGTATTTACTTTAAATAATAAATTGAGGCTTCGGCCCCAACCTTAAAAAAACAAACTTATGGCCATAGGCCTAATGATTTATAGAAATATAAGAATTCTATATCCATGAACATAGTGAACCAAAGTCACCCCCATCATCAACGAATGATATATAACAATCATACCATACAAAAAAACATCATGACACCAAGTATCTATAGTGAATCAACATTACCCTGTAGTTGGTGAATGCACCACTACACAATCATCACATCATAAACCTTAAGAATTGATGACCTCTAAAACATCCCCACTAGTATCTAGTCTCATTTTAATAACTATACCTGAAAAATACAATCCACTATCCTCAAATCACTCAATGATACCCACATCAATCACACACTTCCCATTCTATTATGCTACCACCAAGCCCACTTTTTTATAAAAAATAACATCCCAAAGACTATGCATTCAAGCGATGAATTCATGCCCCTACAGAGCTCATTTACCGATTTAGAACTGATTACCAATATTTCACATGTTCCTAGGTCAATACCACTTACATTTCATGGTCATCACATCCATAACACGCCTTCCATCAATACAAGATGCACTCAAGGAAGGGTGTATGCAGATTCCTGTAAATTATTCCATTCAAAAATGACACCAAAATCCCAATTACTCGGATCATGTACATAATTTCCATTTAGACTAAGATTCCCCATATCCTCACTCCTAGATCTGGTACTAGAAAAAAATATTCTTTATATACCAAATTTAATATAATTTGATGAGGCTCAAACTTATCCATCCATTATTGTAATAAAAATAATCAATATTAAGTCACTAAAATACCCAATACCTTTTAGATGTATATTTTTAGAGAATAAATAAAAATATTTAATTCAAAAAACTCATATATCTACCTCAAATTAGAAATTTTCTCCACTTAACCAAGGATTCCTTATTTTACAATAATTCTTCAACATATCCCACAAAATACTCCACACATGACACTCTTCTAGAAATATCATATGTAATGATCATATTCATAACATAGGGAAGTGAAAACATATTAAGGGTGAGATTAACTTCCCAATAAGGTTACAAATGATAATAATTAATGATTATAATGACATATAAGTTAAATTTTTGGGTATAATAACCTAACCAAATAACAAGAATACATCAAAATGAAATCATATGTGATACCACATGGATCATAATTCATGAATCACAACATAATGATTTTTTAATAAATCAGTAGATATTAAAGGATCATAGAATTGTAAGAATGTTGAAACAATATAAAATATTAAATAATAACCATAAGTCAAGTCTCACTACCAAGACAACATAAAATAATGGAAAAAGTCCCATAGTGTATTGGGTTTACTCCCTTGTCCCTTATATATTATCTTGTGAGATATAAAACATTATCCAATACATGGGAGGGATATATAATTTTGATTCTATCTATTAAATAAAAATATGAACATGTATTGGTGTTCTACATGAGGATAAAATACAAAAATCCATCAAAAATCACATCACGATAAAGTCATTGAAATTAAACACATATCCAATAAAATTAAGTAACACTCTAGGTAAATACACTTCAACTAAGATAACAAAGTTTAAGGTATTCACACAATATAAGTAAAAGGGTATATGGTTAAGTAATTAATATTCCAATGAATCAATGTATGGGTATCAAGGTGAACAACCTTCAATATAATGAAGGAAATACAAGTTATTCACAAAGGAAATGGCTTGGAATAAAAGTTATATTTATACACAACGGATTATTAAGAAATACAAAAGCAGTGACTGATCATTTCCCTTAGAGAGATTTAATTTCCATCACACCGAACATACATAAAAACATGGATAAATAATTGAAGGATTATTTTGACATAAATGAAAAACACCATTAAAAGTAAATTATAAAATCACATAGAAAAATAAGAAGAATTTCCCTTTTATTTTGATAACATTTAAAAATAAAAAAATATAGAATAATGGTAATAGATTTTTCTTTATTAATACATGAAAAATTGGAAAGTAATATTGATAATGAAGAACCAATAAAATATAAATAAGGGAAATTCATGCATAAAGCATTAAAAGTGAGATTCTTAATACACTTTTGTTAAGAAAATCAAAAATTAACAATGTGGAAAACATTAAAAAGATTCACTTTAAAACTTTTAAAATAAATTGAAAGATAATATAAAATTAAATTAAACAATAATTGAAGTATATATAATAATATTCTTGAAATAATATAAAGAATATAGAAACGAAAGAAAAAACTTATTGGCCAAAGAGAGGAGAAAAGGTCGATTCCACATACAACAAACTCTTTGGTTGAATTGTGAAACAAAGGGAGTTTAAATGTAAATAAGACATGTAAAAGCAATAAAATAAATATGTAATAAAATATAATATAATAATATGGTGGAATAATCCAAAGTTATAATGATAAATCTCATGAATAAAGGTTGTAACTTAATAAAAATAAATTAAGTCTTCAAAAAATCCCAAATATTCACCCTAAAATAATTTTACCGTGATTATTAAAATCAATATATTCTTTTTTATCCTATATATATTATAAAAATTAGGAATTTTCTTTTAAATTAAAATATATAATATAACGAAAAACTGCTTTTAATAAATGTTTTCAACATTAAGTATTCTTAATTTTATTTCATAACAATTATTAATTAAATGGTTGTTAATAGAATAGTTTTTACATTAAAATATTTTATTAAAATAATATATTAAAAGTGTTCAATGTAATTTATTAAGATAATAAATTACATAATATTTAAAAATAAAATTCTTTAAAAATTATCTTTTTTAACGCTAAATGATTATTATCACATATATTAATTATTTATCTTATCACCATTAAATTTAGTCAACTCATTTGAATAATAACACATCAAATTATTATTTAAAACCAAAATAATATGAAATTAATTAAGATGAATCATTTTAATTAGGATTTTATTTACTTTAGGATTTACTCTTATTATAATTTTTTAATGATATTTCACATTTTATTCGCGTAATGTATTAATATTTATCTTTAATTGTAAAATATATTATGGTTAGTTTTATTTTAGTTTTCTATGTGATGAAATATGTTGAACATAGTGTTTATTTAAAAAATACATACTAAAATCTTGAGGTCTATCATTATGACCATTTAAATAAATTGCATCCACATACTTTTATTTTATCTCTATGATGAAAACATATATGAGGGTTCTGTTATTATATTTATGACTATTGATATAATAATGTATTCAAATCCTTCATATTTTTTTCTAAAAAACATGTGAAACGCCCCAATCATATCCCATTAAAGTGTCAAACTATGTGTGTAGTTAAGATTTTTTTATGCATCGAGTGAATATCGAATTAATACTCAACCAACCTCTTTATATTTTATTACCCCTATATGTATCTAATCCAAATCCTAAACCCACATTTTTATACAAATAGGGATTTCATTGCTCGTAAACCACACGCTTTATACTACATGAAAATTATAAGATGGTTTTTCTAGATTTGGGCTTATCTTGAGGGATTTGACCAATGCAATGTAGTCTTAATTTCCAATATTAATTAAACAAAAATTTATCAAAATATTTCATACTACATTACAAACCCAAAAATTCTGAAAACCTATCCACCTAGAATTCAAATTAACCTTTATCCCCAATCAAAATTAATTGGATACTAATTAATATATACCTAAATCATATATACTCTCAAAAAGATATTAATATTTTCATAATATAAAATTTATTTACTTAACATCAAATTAATTTCCAAAAAATGGGCTACTATACCTCATTCACATATTCTTTCTAAAACCAATAATCATCTCCCAGAATATAATTAATCGCCTTAAAATCCAATCGCATTGGACCTCAAAAGGGGTATATGTGCCTTTAAACATAAGATCAACCTTAAAATAATTAACCCGTGATAGTATCAATAACACTTAAATTATACCTATCTAATAACATCTTATCATATCAATCTATCTACAACTAGATTTGATACCAACTGAGATTCCCCAAGCCCTATCTCAAGATCTAGTGCTAAAAAACGTATTCTATAAATACTATATTTGATATAAATTAATGTAACCTGAACATATCAATAAATAATTACTATATAAATAATAAATATTGAGTTAATTAGAAACCCTAGAACTTTTAGGTTTGTGGTTTTAAAGAATTAGGAATATCCTTTAATTAACAAAACTCATATTTTTTCCATCATATGCATATTTGTTCCAATAAACCAAGGATTGTCTATTTTAAAACAATTATTCAAAATCACTCATAAAATTCTCAACAAATCACACCCTTCTAGACATATCATATGTAATAATCATCTTTATGACATGGATAAATGAAAACATAATAAGGCTGATCAAAAATTGTAATTAATGGTAGATATGAGATATTAAAATCAAAGATCATAAGTAAGCTAAAGGTAAATATGTGGATATAAGAAAATAATCATGGAATTAGAACACATCATAAGTAAAACATACCAAATACAACATGTATCATAATGAATAAATCACAACATAATGATTTTGGCATAAGGAAGTAGATATGAAAGTATCAAAGAATCCTGATAATGTCAAAAAAATATAAAACATGAAATTATAAGCATAAGTCAATGCTAACTTCAAAGACAATATAACATAGTGGATAGATTCTCACAATAGATTGGGTTTACTCTATAGTCCCTTGTATATCGTCTCATGATAAATGAAACAGCACCCAATGCATTGGAGGGGTGTAAAATTTTAGGCTCACCAATCACATCATAATATGTGCATTTAAATGTGTTACATATAAAAAAGACATATATAAATCCATCAATAATCATAACATGATAAGCACATGGAAAATAAATGGGTATCTAATGAAATAAAGTAACTCTCTAGGTAAATACTCTTTAATTAAGATAATGATGTATAAGATATTTATACTGTATCGGTAAAAGGGTATGAATTTTGGTCAATAATTTTCTCAAAAAATAAATTTATGGGTATCAGGTGAACACTCTTCAATTTAGAGAATGAAATATAGTGTATTCACATAGGAAAGGCATTACAAGAAAACCTTTTGTTTATCCACAGTGGAATATTAAGCAAGAAAAATATAGGAATGTATAATTTCACTTATAGATATCTCATTTTCATCCCATTACAGATTTTTAAGAACATGGATAATGATTCTAGGATTATTTTTTCAAGGATAAAAAGAACCTTAATAAGTATATTATAAAATAAATTTTAAAATCATAAATAAATACCCTTTTCTTTAGATAACCTTTCAAAATGAACATTTCATATAATAATGGTAATATAATTTACTTTGAAAAAAATGAAAACTTATAAAGGAAGATTGATAAAGAATAATGAACGCAAAATTAGTAAATTTATTTTATGTGGAAAATTTTAAAATTATATACTTTTCACACTTTTATAAAATAATTCAAAAATGGCCCATGTTGAATTTTTTAAAAAGATCACTTTTAAAAATTTTAAAATAATTTAAATGATCTTTTAGAATTTCCTTAAAAAAATAATTAAAGTATGGATAATAATAGGGTTAAAATAATATAAACAACATATACATGTAATATAGTGATTCATGAATGTAAATAAGAGATAAGGTCGAGTTGGAATTCAAGGAATTGTTTGATTTAATTGTAAACCAAAGGAGGTGAAATGTGAAGGATAACTCTAATCCCTAAAAAAGAAATAGGGAATGAAATGTTAAAAAATAATAGGGAGTATGAAAACAAACATATAAGTATGAAGTTCAATAATTATGGTTATAACTTAATGAAAGTAAATCATGTTAATAATAGACCTTATGAATTAGCTAATATATAAATAGAATAGTAAGGAATATGGGGGTTAAATGAAATTAACAATATCTATAAATAAAAATTATTTAAGATATATAATTAAATAGGTTGTTATATAAACCATATACATGTAAATTTGTACATTGTCTCGTGTAATTAAAATTTAGACAAATAACCCTCATCTTTGGTCTCGTTTTATTTCATCACGTATGAACCTCCTTTATAATATAATCATGTTCATTAAAAAATTAATACATAAGTTAATAATATTAAATTTTTTAATTATTGATAATTTTTAAACATTTTAATTTATTTGCTATTATTTCATCTTAAAAGAGAATAACTTGAATACATGTTTTCTTTTAAATCATCACCTTTTTAATTATATTTTTATTTCAATTATTTATCATTTATAATTTTTGAAAATTATTTACAAAATATGTGTATACATTAAAATAAATTTATATTACATAATATACATTAACCATCCACGAAAGAGGTGATAATTAAATCATTGACCACAGTCTTGTAGGTGGATGAAAATAGCCACTCTTGGTAGAAGTCTAAAGAGTGAGAGAGGGAGTATTTTCTATAAATAGATGAAAGTAGTTATAATTGTATCAAAGTGAAATTAACATATTATATAATTATATATGAAATGTTTTAGTAAGTTATAAAAAAGTTGATATATAGGGATAGTAGAAAGAAGAAAAAAAAGAAAATAATGAATGAGAATCGGGGTTACCTCTTCATAGAATATTTACTCCTTTGTTAAATCCATGAAGATGTGTGGTAGAGTACCTAGAGAATGTACATATGGGTGATAAGATATATAATATAGGGGGAATTACTATATTTTTTCTTTGATAAGTTGATAAGGTGTGATTTTCTAATGCAAAGAAGAGGGGGTATTTATACTTGAGGATAGAGTTATTTATTGCATAAAATATTATCTATCTTACCATTTATGCTAACTAATTTTTAATGTTAATAGTTCCCATGATTTTTGTTTCTTTTTTGTTAAAACAGTTAGGGTTATTTGACATTTAAATCAATCTGGATCTAAATAGCACTATCCAACCACTCAATTAAATAAAAATAACCAAATACAGTTTTGTTATTAGGATAAAATATATTTTAGGTTCCAAAATGTCTAATATAGGTTTATAAGTTCAAATTAATATTTTTAATTTCATTATTTTACTCTTTAAAAGCATTTTCGGTTGAGAAAAAGGTTTCATAAATTTTTATGTCATAATTATAACATGGGGATTTCATAAAAGTTGTGATATTCATAAAAACTATGTTTTTTATTCTTAAATAATAAAATAAAATTCATTAGAAAAAAAATCAAAATCCACCATAAGATAATTTTGAAAAGAAAATTCCATAAAATATTTCCTTTTTATCAAATTAAAATTCCAGAATTTAGGAATTTAATATTTAAATGGAGGAAAAATATTTATGAAAATTACTTTTTAGACATTAAGTGTTCTTAATATTATTTTATATAAACTACTAATAAAATGAGTACTAATAAAAAAGTTTTTACAATGATAAATTTTATGAGAATTATCCATTAAATTTTTTTATTTAATTTATTATGATAAACGTTTATATAATATATAAAAATAAAATTATCTAAAAATGGCCTTTTAACACTATATGATATTAATCACATAAATTATCTATTTATCTTATAACCATTAAATTAATTCATTTCATTGGAATTAGAACGCCTAAAATTATTATTTAAAACCAAAAATATAAGCAGTTAAAATAAATCATTTTAATAATATTTTATTTATATGATGTTTTTTTCATCATCTAATTTTTTGTAATGAAATTTCACATTTTATTCTCATAATGTGTTAATTTTTATATTACATTGTAAAATATATTTTAGTTAATTTTAGTTTGGTGTTGCATGTAGTGAAAGGTATTTAACATAGTATTTATTTAAAAAAATAATTAGTAAAATCTCAGGATGTTGCATAGACCATTGTCATCAACGACACCCAAAATAATATACTAAGACCACTATTGTGCTACAAGGCACTCTTGAGCCCCTTAAGATTAATGGAAACTAACATTGATTCCATTTTATCATCATCCCATCTACATGCCTACCCCTACCGTAACATTTCACACAAACATAGATGTTATAGTGTAAAAAATTTAGAGACCACCTAACTAGAACTCAAAATATTCTAATTTTCATGTATTTCTAGTTGACTAGTGTAATTGGGGGATTACTCGAGTGGTAATGGCTCCCCATAATCTTACATTAGACCCTGGTTCAAATATAGGCTGGAGTGAATTTCTACAGGCATGCAGTGATGTGGGCATGATGTAGGCAGGTGGTGATGCAGGCATGAAATAGGAAGTATGATACATGCATGATGTTACACTAGGTCTTCGGGCTAGTTCATGGGCCTTTGGTCCATGTAATGAGAGTCATTCCCACTTTTCCTTTGGGACATGTACTAAATAAATAAGGTTTGATGGTTGGGTTATCCCTTGGGGGGGCTATGGCCTAACATAATATCTTGTGTGTGTGGCGTGTGTGTGTAATTAATGTAATTTTACCCCAAAGAACCTAATATATATATATATATATACTTATAGTTGATTAGTCTCCATTTAAAGAAAATCATGATTCCTAGAAAAATACCCTATTTGGGTCTTAACAAATATGAAATGAAGAAATTGTGATATGAATAGGAAACAAATTAAGGAGTACTCTAAGACATACTAGTGGTGACTGATAGAGATAGACCACACGATGAATAGATCAAAAATGGATGGGATCCCCTTTACTAGTGGAGAAGAATGAGAGATATGGAAAAGGGTGGGTGACCCTATCTCATATAAAAAATAAGGAACCCTTAATTAGAATAATTTAAATGAACTAACTAATTTAATATAAATACTAAAAAACTGCATAGGGGGTTTTTTTGTAGCATAACTGCATGGTTCATGGTGTAAAACCCTAACAAGGGCCACATTGAGGTGTGGTTTTATGGGACATAGAGAAATAAACTTCCCAAAGGAAGAACTAAAAAACCTAACCATCCCAACTCATGGTCAAGGTATGGTGTGAACATGTCCCTCATGTCACAATGCCCTATTTAACTAGGGATTCATATCACAACATCCACGCATTGGGGTGTGAATTCATCACCATTGACCACCCCTTAGGGTGTAATGAAATATTTTACACATGGTCAAATTATAGCCTAAAAATTAATCTCATAAATCCCCTCATTGTTGGTCATGATTATTCATGTGGGGGAAATCAAGTTCAACTAAAAAAAGAAAACATAAAAATAGATATAAAAGGTAAAGTTTCATATTTATGAGGAGGATTCTTCTAGGCCTTGGTGTGCTACTATTTTGTCATCCTAGATGGCTATCCCTCTTTGGTATTTTATAGGTGTGCAGTTACAGATATACAATGAAGTTTTTTGATCTGCATCCTATGAAACTCTCCGAGTCAGATTGGAATTTATCTATAGTGATCTTTGATCAGATCCCAGTGTTTTTCATCAGCACATTTTATTTAGATAGAGAGCATCTTGTTTATATAGTTAGATCTATTTTTATTTTTTATTAGGATGTTTTCTTTATGTCCAGCTACCTCTATAATGCATCTAATTTATACCTATAATCCACTATATTATTAGAGTATTATTTTTAAAAACCCACACATATTTGTGTGTCTCTAATTTTTACTCTGGATTATTATTGGATTCTTCTTTCCAGACTATTTCATGTGGTTTTTCCCTTTTGATTTTTTCCACATTAAAATTTTTTGGTGTCAGCGTTTATTTTATGCTCACATATATTTTTCCATCGAGAATCCTATTTATTTTTTCAGCTTGTTCAAATGGAAATAAATTTATTTCAACTATGCATTCACTTTGATATTGTTTGTGCATTAATCACTTGTCATATTTCCCAACATCTGGTATTAATGTTTTTTTGTTCAGAATAATTATGGATACTAATTACATTCATATTACTTTTTTTAGTGGTACTAACTAAGATATGTGGAAATTGAAAATGAATTATCTTCTTTTCATCAAGATAATTCATCTTCAAGTGTTTAATACTCATAAGTTAGAGAGAATGTCTGGTGAAGAATGGGATTTTGAGCATGAGATGGTTTTTGGTTTCATTCTTCAAAGAGTCTAGGAAAATGTGATGATCCATATTTTCAACATATCTCAATCAAGAACATTATAGGAGAATCTTGAGACTACCTATGCTTCAAATACAAGAAACAATAAATTTATTCTCCCAAAACAAATGATGGCTATACGATACCAATAATGTGTGTAAATTTATAACTATTTTATTGAATATCATGGAAGATTTAATTAATTTTTTATTATGGTTGTTAATTTTGAAGATGAGGTTCTTTCAAGTTTTTGGCTTAATAATTTAACATATTCTTGATAGTATTTGAATGTTACTATATCTGATTCTACTCGTAATAGTGTCGTGACATTCAATATTGTTAAGTCAGTTATTTTGAATGAAGTGTTTAGCAGGAATACTTAGAATAAATATTCTTCAGTGCTTTTAGTCATAGAGATAAGGGGAGAATTCAGGAAAAAACCATGGACAGAGCAGTCAATGTAAGAGAAAAGGAAGAAGATAATTCAGGTCAAAGTAGAGGGAGTTTGATTTTCATCATTGTGGTAAGAAAGACATGTTTATAAGATCTATTATCAGAAGAAAATAGAAAACAAAATGAAGTAAAACCATATGAAGAAGAATGGTGATGGAGATGATCTTGTCGTAGCTACTACCGGGGATGATCTTATTATTGTTTATGACTTCATTAATATTGATTATATTTATTCTTGTTGGTTTGTTTAAATTTTTTCATGTTTTCACATGACATAAATGAATAATTTATTTACATATTATATCCAGGGTAATTTTTGGATTTTAAATATGCATAATTATGGTCATGATGATGTTGTAGGTGTTAGGACTATTATTTTGGATGCCAGTAAGGTAAGTAAGCTGATTTTGAGGAATGTTCAACATGTTCCAGAGGATTTTCTAAATATTATTTCTATAAGTGTTATTGATGATGACAGTTTTATTAGTACTTTTACTGATTATTAAATGAATATTTCAGAGGATTCTTTGATGTATGTTCAAGTGAAGAAGCAGTCAACTTTTTACTGAACTATAGCTTCTATTTCGTGTAATACTTCTTGATCTGTTGACTTGAGTTTGTCTTATAAGTTATGGCATAAGATGATCATCCACATTATTGAGAAAGTGATTAGTTTTTTGGCTAATATATATCAACTTATAGATTTTAGGATTTTTCAAACTTGACACATGCGATCATTGGATGGCTAGAAAATAGAGTAGAGTGAGTTTCAGTGGTCATCCTTTTCACAAGAAGTCATAGGTACATGAATTAGTATATTCTAATGTTTTTGGTCCTTTTAATTCTAAAAATATTGTGGAATTATTTATTTTTCGTTATCTATTGATGAATACTCATTTAATATTTGGTATTATTTTTTGAATTCAAAAATTATGATGCATAATGTTATTAATCAATTTTAGGTCGCAACTAAAAGTGAATACGATAATAATTTGAAATGTATTAGTATTGATAATGGGGGTGATTACTATGGTCTTTTTTATAAGTATTATAGGAAGGGATTTATTTTTCATTATAATACACCACATAAGACACCTCAACAAAACAGTGTTTCTGAAAAGATGAACTAGACATTTTTGGAAAGAGTTCATTGTTTATTTTCAAATGAAAATTTACCTAGTTATTTTTGGGGTGAGGGTTTATTTACTACTGCTTATATTATCAATTTATCACCTATAGTTTGTCTATATAAAGACACTCCCAATAATTATTCGTATGGAAATGAGATCAAGTATGATCATTTACATGTTTTTAGTTGCAAGGCTTTTGTCCTCGTGCTTAGAGATGAGAGATCCAAACTTGATAGTAATACATGATAGTGTATTTTTATTGTATATGGACATGATGGGTTTGGATATAGGTTTTATGATATTTTTTTAAAGAAAATTGTCCGAATTCATGATACAATGTTTAAGTAGGGTAAAATTATTACAGATATTGATATGGGATAAAAATATATTTCTCCAACTTATGATGGATTTTTCAATATTGAGATAGTTTATGATTCACTTTTACCTTATATTATTGATTCTGATAATCATTTAGATTTATATATTAATGTTTAGGGTGAGTAGGTTAGAATTTAAGTGTCTAATGAACTTTTTTTTCTAATGATTAGGTTCCATGGGTTATTAATTAACCTATAGTTCCACTCCGTAGGTCCTCTCAACATCAAACTATTTCTACTTGGTATTCACATGATTAGTATGTGCTTCTCACTGAAGTGGGAGAACCAAAATCTTATGATGTTGTGATTGAATGTAATGAGAAGGAAACGTGGTTTTCTATAATGGATGTTGAGATGAAATTATTCCATGACAACCATACTTTTGAGCTAGTGAAATTACCTACATGTAAGAGAGATTATCAAAATCAATGGATTTATCATATTTAAAATGAGTAATCTAGTTTTTTTCTATAATACAAGTCAATGTTAGTTTTTAAAGGCTTTCCTCAGAATAAGGGTATATATTTTGATGAGATTTTTTCACCTGTTATCAAATTATTTTTCATTTGGGTTTTTTCTTTGTTTCTCTTCTAGTTTGGATCTATATATTGATTATATGAATGTGTATACAACTTTCCTCCATGTATATTTATAGGAGGGGATTTATATGGATAATTTAAAAGGGTTTGTTGAAACAGTTAAAGATAATTATATCTTCATGTTAAATAAGTGGTTGTATGGTTTGAAGCAAGATCTGGGGAAGTGGAATAAGATGATTTAATCCTTCATTTTTCGTTAGGGTTTCAAGAATACATCTTCTTATAATTGTTCTTTTTTAGAGATTTACTTGTGATGATTTTATTATACTGTTTCTTTATATTTATCATATTCTTATTGTTAGCCATGATGTTTCAAGAATCAAAATATTGAAGAAGGTTATTTTTCTGTCTTTTGTGATGAAATACTTGGGGCCAGGGTGACAGATTATTGGAATCTCAATCTCCCATGATAGAAAGGCCCAAAATCTATGGTTATATCAAGAGAGATATATATATAAGTTTTTTCATAGATTTTCTATGGATAGAGTGAATGTGGTTAAAAATCCTCTTACTTTAAATTTTAATATCAGTATTAGACATTCACCATCTACTAAGGGAGAGAAAGATGTGATGTTGCACATACCTTATTAATCTACCTTTGGTTGTTTTATATATGTGATACTATTTACTATACCTCATTTATCTCATGTATTTTGTGTGGTTAGTCGTTTTCTATCTAATCTAGGTAAAGATAATTGGAGAGTAGTGAAATATATATTTCACTATCTTCATATTAATTCTAATCTAAGACTTTGTTTTGGTAATGGGGAACCTATGATTTGTGGATTTAGAAATTCATATATGGAAGAAGATATGGATTTTAGGATGTCTACATCATTCTATTCGGTCACTTCTATAGGGGGAAGCATCTTTGTGGTCTAGATTACAGAGATTTGTTGCTTTATATACAAGATATTTAGAGTTTATTACAGCTATAAAGGCTTGAAAAAAATTATTGTGGATGAATACTTTTATTCTAGAACTCAATTTTATTCGGGATATATATGATTTATTTTTTGATAGTCAGAGTTATATTTTTTGGGAAATAATTCCACTTTTTATGTCATGTCGAAAAATATTGATGTCTGATATAACTGTATTTTTGGAATCCTTGATTCAAGAAAATTAGATATCAAGAAGATCCATATTAATGAAAATGGTTTAGAAATGTGTATTAAGAGTTTTCCCAAAGGTAATTTTGACACCTTCCAACTAATTGTAGGGTTGGTGATGATCCCCACACGAGTTCGAGGGGGGGGGGGTTGTGTATCCTCTTTCATTTAGGGGTATCATGTGACACTAAAAAAAGAAAAAAATATTAAAGGAGTATTAATGTCTTTATGAAGCATACCTTATTAGGGATTAGTGTGTGGATATTTTTGTATACCAATTGACTCTCCATCTTTGGTATTGAGGAGCAGTGTAGTTAGGGATATACTTAGTGATTTTCCAATCTATAACTGGTGGAACTCTTTGGGTCATATGGATTTTATCATTGGCTCTCTTTGATCTGATCCCTATTTTTTTCATATACACATATTATTCAGACAGAGAGAAAATTCATTACACAGACACATTTATAGGAATTTCATTATAATGATGTGTTATTCATTTCAGGCTACCTTCAGAGTCCATATACTTTTCTTCTTTGGTCCACTATATTATCATATTATTATTTTTAGGATACAACTCATCTTTTGGAGCCTTTACTTTGTACTCTTTATTATTATTGGATTATTTTTTCTAGACTACATCCCATGGTTTTTACCTTTTTGGTTTCCCATGTTAAAATTTTCTAGTGTTAACATTTATTTTCTACACACATATATCTGAACTTTGTACATCCAATTTAATTTATAGGCATGTTCAATCGAAAATGAAATTGCTTCCACGACACATTCACTTTTATTTTGTTTGATCATTCATCACTTTTCATCTATCCAAATACTCACCACACCAAAATACCATACATTTTGGTGTGGTACTCTACCTTTAGAATTTCAGCCTATGCCTCCAAGAAAACTCCTAAAATAACAACCAAAAAACTATACATACAACTCAAAAAACATAATTAATCCCAAATACACATGATTTAACTATAATTGGACCGGAATTACCTACCCAAACTCCTTGAAAAAATTCATCATAAGCATATACAGTTGTTGGAAACTAATTGATGACTTTTTACAAAGGAGAGAAATTGGCATATTTGATCCAGGTAATGAAACATTAAGGAAAGAGAATATAATATAATTTTCTCTAATTATAAATAATCTAAAAGAATAAAAAAACACTAATGTTCTAGGTTAAGGGATGAAAGAGATGGTAGGTGGAAACTAGCATAGGAATTAAATCTTTTATTATAGAATATTATGAGAATTTGTTCAAGTTTGAACTAATTTACATTTTTTATGAAATGCATAACTAAATTAAAATTTTTATATCTATAGACATAAATAATATTATTATTTAGGATATTAATATAGAATATGTTGGTGAATCCTTTAGGAGTATGCGTAAAAAAAATTCACTGATTCAGATGGTTTTCAT
Source organism: Viscum album (assembly GCA_963277665.1). Classification (NCBI taxonomy): domain Eukaryota; kingdom Viridiplantae; phylum Streptophyta; class Magnoliopsida; order Santalales; family Viscaceae; genus Viscum; species Viscum album. The sequence continues at coordinate 200,499,629 of OY728119.1, read as the reverse complement.
GCCATATTTTAAAAGATGTTTTGGCGCATTGTGCCTACAAATACAATGAAACATGTGAATTTTTTTGGGAAGGTACTAAGTTTATTGTCCCTATAATGAAACTATTATTTCCTTAATTCCTATGGTTCCAAGAGTTATATTTTTCAATAAATTCAGGGGCTTGGGCCTTTGTAATATTAATTATATATTATTTTTAAAGGTGTTGGCTAAAAGGCTTCAGTGGGTTTTTTCTTGTCATCATATCAGCTAGGAAAACATCTTTTTTTCTATTCTGTCATAATAATTAATTATTTAAAATGTTATTGTTTTATATGAAATTTTACATCCAATTAATGTTTAATCAGATGTTAATAAAGGATCAATGGTGTTAAGTCTTGACATGATAAATTATTTTGAGAGAGTTGAATATAGATTATTGTAAGTCATGCTTATTAGATTTTGGTATCCATGGAACCTAGGTTTGGAATGATATGAGAATAATTTTTTTTCTTATAAAACAATGTAAATGGTTATTTCACATAAATTTTATTTCTATCATGTGGGTTTTGATAGGTTGACCATATTTTTTATATCTATTTATGATTTTAGTAGATATTTTTCTTGAGATCAATTTCAAATAAATCTTTACATGGAAAAATACATATGGTTAAGGCTAGCAGTAATGGCCCATAGTCACTTATATTTTATTTAGAGATGATTTAAATATTTTTAAAATGGATACATTGGATGAATTTGGAACTAATATTAATCTCATTTATTTCCATTATAAGGTTTTAAGGTAAAAAGTAGACTTCTTAAAAAAGATTAATCTTTTATTAAAGGTTAAACTAAAGATAGTATGAATATATTTTGTTTAGTTATCCATGTTAAATTTTTCAAAAAGGATAATAAATATCTTGGAAATCCAATTATAAATGGAATATCAATGAAATATATTTTCCTCTCTATAATTGAAAGGGTTTGGAAACTTATTAGTGGTTAGAAGAGGAAGATTTTTCCCTAATCGGGATGGATTTTTTATTAAATCTATGTCTTAATATATATCTACCAATGTTATGTAAATGATTAAATTCCATGATTTATGGATTGATCAAATGTGATCATATTTTTCAAAATTCTTGTGGTTATAACTAATAATAAGAATAAAAAACATTTGGTTTCATTGGAGAAGTTATATATTCCCCAGATGAAGCATATGGGGATGTTTAATGATTCACTCTTAGATAATAAATTGTGGAAGTTTCTTTTATGATATTTATCACTCTTATATAATTTTTAAAGGAAAAATATTTTCTGATAAATGATTTGATGGATTCAAATATTTCCTCACACCCAATATATTTATGTTGGAGTTTTTGGGACTCTTTCGACCTTTTTAAAGAATGGGTTGGTTGGTTTATTTCTAATGATTTATCAGTTAAAATATAGGTGTATCTCTAGTTATTGGATTTATATTTCAATTATTGTGGTTCACATTTTCATATAGGTGGGTATTTTTTTGTTGTTCATCATTTATTTATAGATGGATTTATGGTTTGGATGGTTGATATAGTTTCCATTATATTTTATGAAACACAAAATAAAATTCTACTTAGTTTACTTGTATTTATCTATAGTGGTGGTGATCAAATATATAGTTGTGATACAAAAAATAGTTATGAATTTATTATTTCATGTTATTTATTTGAAATTAGGAGTGAAGATATTCGAAAGATAATTTTTAGAAAATTTAAAATTTTGATCTTTCTTAAAAGGTACAATAATTTTTTGGAAGGTGTATCAGGATATTCTTTCAGTTTTATAGTTTTTTTCATTATGTGCATTTTTTTCTTATCAAATATACCCTCTTTTCAATAGTAGTGTGGCAGTGGTTTTTCACACCACATTTTAGTTCCCATTAGTGGTGAAAATATGGGAGCAGTGGGATAAGAATCTCATATTGTAGCTATCTAATATTGATAGATTGGAGGAGGTTAGCTTTTTATTTGGTATGGTTAATTGTATTCATATAGTTTTTAGAATATTTTTAATTATTTATTATATTTAGATGAAGCATAGTGATGTTCTTATTAACTAAAAAACATTCAAGGATATGATTTGGATTAAAATATCTAGGAATTATTTAAAAATGTATAGGGGAAATAAAGGTGATGTTTTTTATGTTTTTCAAGTTTCAGATATTTTTTATAGTCTGATATTTATGGGTGTTGTTAAAATTAAGGTTAACGCTTCTATGTTTTAGGATTTTTTATTTGTTTTGGGTGCTTGTGGGGATTGATCCTTTAGTAACAATTTATCTTCCATGAATAAAATATATGATTCATGTTAGATTCCTCTGGTGATGTAAGCGATTACTATGTGTTAAAGTTTGTGGTTTCTAAAGTATTATGATTGGTAAGAGTTATTGTTGAATTATATTTTATTTCCATGATTTCCATTATTATTTTATGATTGTCCCCTAGGGTGTTCTGGTGGATAGGTTCATTCTCTTGGTTCATCGGAGTCAGGGGACTACTTCTTTCTAGTTGTGGCTTGTCATTTTAATTTCATGCCCTCATGCTTTATAGCTTTGAAAATACAGGGTAGGGCGGGGGAGGCCCAGTTTTACCTAGTTTAAAGACACACAAAAATTTCATGAAAAAGTCTCCTTTAACCATATTAATGGTTGTGGAATACACAAATAATGTTAACGAAGGTATTTTTGGGTTTGGTGTGATAATTATTTTATTAGTTATGTATTGTAAGATCTGAAATTTATTCTTAACAAATCCATTGGAGATGGTTCACTAGAACTATTGGCCTTCTTATTTAGTTATAATAGACAATTTTATTGAAATAAATGGTATCATATGAATTGATGTTTTACTGTAACCTCAATTTATCAGATCAATTAAAGCATTGTGGATGGTGTGTTCACTAAAATCTGAGTATAGTGGAAGTATTTTTATTGATTAAATCCATAAAATAGAGAATATCGTAAGTCCTATAGAAATAATGTTGAGTGGGGTTATCTGATGATTGTCCCTATAATTCAATCATGGATTTAAAGGAAGGAGTGAAGCTGGTAAAAGGGGAAGCTACCAGCTATTAAATGAAATTCCCAAGGTGGTGACGTATAGTGAATAAGTTTATGCATTCCATGAAATTTTATGATGAGATGTGGAAATTTTATCTAAAAGATTATACATAGGGAGATTCATCAAAGGCAGTAGAGTGAAGTTTAAATGATGTCCACAATTCACTTGGTGATGGAATTCTTCTCAACGAATGCTAAAGACAATCATATGTCTCTCACACCAAGAGTGTATTGCCCACACTTTTTGATTCATAATACTGAAGGGATGATCTAATGGTCCCATATTATAGGTGGTATTGGTAAACATATGGGAATGGATAGTAAAAATACTAAAAAGTGTCTATGGTGCATAACCTAAAGGATGAAGTGGATCTGGAAAAAGAAAACCTAGGAGTATATAGGTGTTGGAGGCTATAGTGACAAAGTTAAAAGTTGATGTCTAAAAGGATGGATACCAAAAGGAGAAAAGGGGATAAGAAATTAACAAAAATTGGAATTGGTGATACTTTTTCTGTTATAATATGTATGAAATTGGTACCTAGGGTTTTCCATATAATTTCAATTCATTGTGTTTCTGATGAAATGAAAAGATATTTTTTCATTCTCACATGGATGTAGGATGAAAGTCTAAACCACATAATCCTTATGTGAAATGTGTTTTCTGTTTTCTATTTTTTGTTATCATGCATGTGTGACCATCATATTCTTATTTTATTTTATGTTTACCTAAAAGAATATCATGAGGTGACCATAACTAAAGGTGGGGGATAACCTGATGTGGTGGATGGGGTGCTCAGACATCCTAGTTCTAGAAGTTGAAGTCATGGAAGATGGTTGATCAAAGGAATTTTATTCTAGTGGTTTATTTTCCATTACACTCAGCTAATAATAGGAGGAACTTATAGTGATTACAATCTATGACCTCATCCCCATTAATTTGTATAAAAAATTAGTTATCAATGGTAGATAATGGTAGTATAGTGTATGGTAGAATATCTAATCAAGGACTCGAAAGGATGATACTGGAAGATGGTCGTGGTACTAGGGGGATTTTGGGATATAAAAAGTTTTCATAACCCCCATTATTCTTGAGGTGTGTTACATTGTTGGTGGTAGTTGTACTTTGGTTATAGGAATATTAGATACTAAATGTTGAGTGGTTAGTTAGGTAAAAATAACATCATTATAATATTTTAGTGGAACTGAAGAGTCTTTGGGAATATTGAATGTCCTATTGATCAGTATATGTCATGTGACTTGATTAGCTCATATGGGTTTTTATTTTGGAATTTTTTTGGAATGATACTATAAATTATAGAGAAATACTACAAATTCAGTAGTATTTTCCATATTTGGTGAATAACGTTTTAATATGCTCGTCATAGTTTAATGATCTGATGGTGGACATTTTATATCATGTAGGATGTTTAGGTTTCTACTTCTAGAGGTTTTTTAGTTCCGTTAGAGATATAATTCATCCAATAGTATGATTATATACCAAGAAGTCCATGAAATCAAATAAAAGTATTATTTTAGATGTTTAAATTAGAAAAAAAAATTGACTGTTCCCAGAATGAGTTTTCTGAAGAGGATTCAGTCAATTATTCACTTTGAGGAATGTTAATAGAGACTAAGAGGTATATTCCTAGAAGGTCAAATTCTTTACATTTCACAAACCTACAACTAATAGGGTGTGACTAAAAATTTAAAAAGTGTTTTTTCAATCCATATTGAGTCATGAAAGATGACTCTAGGGGGTTTTCACTCAATAATTTTGAAACGGAGTTGGTTTTTGTTCCAGGAGACCCATGAGTATTAGAAAAGTGATGGTTTTATCCATGATTTTAATGGAATCATATGTTGTGTGGAATAACCCCAATTCATTAGAATATGGTCAGATAAAGAGAAGGAAAAATATAGAAGATTGTGGAAATTCACACTGTGGGGGATTCATGGTGATGGCTTGTGTGGAAAGGATTAAATATATGTAAGGAGGGTTAACATGAAAAGCTTTTGATGATGGAATATGGGTTCTGGGGTATGGTTTTCATGAGCTATTTGGAGTGATATATGTATAAGGATTAGAATCCAAAGTCATGTTAATATTTTATACAACTCAATGATAGTAAGGGATATATTTAGTTTTCATTGTTTTCATTCAAATTTTAGTGGTTTCTCAAATGTTAATCCATTTCACTTCAATGTATGGTCATCATAGACTTTAAATGAAATTTGATTCTTGTAGGTTGAAATTCATTCCAATAGAGAAGAGATGAGGTGAAGTGATAGTTCCAAAAGACTTCTTGTAGAGTTTTCATAAGTTAAATAAGACATACCTTGAACACTCAAAAATTGATCTCATAGATCGATTTTTTATTTTTAAAAAACACGTGTTGGATTCATGGGAAATATTGAATAAAAATTCTTAATAATGATGTATTCATGTAGTGGGTTCCAAAAATGGTGGCGTGGGATGTTGGGTTCAGCAAGAACATGTGGAAGTGAATTTAATATTCTATTTGGTGTAAGATATTCAAGATAATATTATATATATCTAGAATGAGGAAATGAACTATAATCTTGTTTACAATGACTATAAATGGTTTTATCTTTGGTCACACTAAAGATGGATGAAATTTGAACCCATGTCATGGTGCACATTTCATTGATAGAGTTTTTGGACCTATGGAAATTATCATCATAATTTTTTCGAGGAAATGGAAGTACCTCTTGAATGGAGGTGGTATCCTTGAAGGGGTAGAATCAAGGCTGGATGTTGTGGCAGAAAAGTTCCATGCATGACATGGTTTCACTTATCATTAGTTTAATGGGATTAAATCATGCCTATGATATCAAACATTCCAAAAAAATTTTATGGGGGTTGGTTTTTATAATGTCGTTGTATTTCAATGTACCAAAATGTTATCATATTGTAAATTATCAGAGATCAGAGTTTGAATGTAGGCATCTAAAAGAGTGAGTCCATGGACCTAGTGCATGGTTCAACTTGTTGATTAAAATTTCAATGAAGATAGATGATGGAAACTAAGTTCATATTTTTTTGGAGGAATCAATGGGGGAATTTAGATAAGTTTTCATGATTTTAATGGAACTGCGTATTATGGTTCAGTTATCTATGGAGATATTCTTTTAGTGGGGGCATGGATGATTAGGAGGAGCATGGAGGAGAACCATGCAGTTACAATAGAAGGAGGGTGAAAATAATATTTATAGTGGAACATTATTGTGAGGATGAGAATAGTATTAATGTGGGGGAATTTTGGACATAAATATTTAAAACAATCCTTATTTGGAAAAAAATTTGGTTTTGTATGAGAACAATTTTATGGGTTAAGTGTAGGAAACTATGGAAGTTTGGACCCAAAAAGTTACAATTGAAAACCCTAATAGATATAGTATACCAGTACCATAGATATATAAATTTAGGAAGAAAAGTAAATTACACCAGAAGCAACAACATTAATTGAATAGAAGTTTCACAGGAGCCTCAATGTGTCAGATCTGCAAAAGCATGTTGGACAGTGTGTTCCCAGGAAGTTGAGTCCAAAATAAGAAGTTTCATGGATGTAATTCATAAAATGGGGAAAAATGGAAGCTATATTGTGTTAATTATTATGAGAATTATCCAATTCATGTAATCAGGATTTGGTTAGGGATCTAAAGGATTGAGTGAAGAAGGTGGATGGGGGGTCTACTAGTTGATGAATGAAATTCTGAAGGTGGTGATGTATAGTGTGGAAGTTCATGAGTTTCACGAACTACAATTATGGGATGAAGAATTATTTTCTATAGTTTTTTGAATATAAAGATTCATGAAATTCATTATAATGAAGTGGATATGACTTGTAGCATTCACTGGGTGCGGGCATTCGGTGTAATGAATGCTACTAGAAATCAAAAGTTGGAAGTTCTAATGGAAGTTCTCCTATACTTGTTAGTTGACGGTGATGATTATATGACTTGTCAAGATCACTATAAAATTATTATTGGTCCAAATGTATGAAATTATGATACAACTACTAACAATCACTAACAAGGCGCGACCTGATGGTTGGGGTTCCTCTGAAAGAAGAACACCTTGGTGCATCCCGATGCCAAAGGCTAAAATTTCAATGGCCAAATTTTCAAAGGTAGAGATCGAAGGCCAAATGGATAGATACTAGAAGGATAATTGGGGAGATAAAATGAATGGAATATAGAATTTGTGATACATCTTACATTTAAATGATTTGGCCACTAGTACATGGGTTTTTCCTTTTAACTCATATGTACTCTGTTTTTTTTTAAGGAATGAAAAGAGATGTTACCATTCTCCAAAGGATATAGGATGAAAGAATGAACCAGATTATCCCTATGTACACTATGTTTTGTGTTTGTGTTTTCATGTGTGTGTTTTTATTGTGTACTTTTTTATCTTAAACATCTTATAAAATAATGATTTTAAGGTGACCATAACAAGAGTTTGATTTTGTCACCGGGGTGGTCGGACTAACCAATTCAAGATGTTGAACTTAGTGGGGATGGTTGATTATATTAACGTAGTTCTAAGGGTTTATTTTCTACTACGCTGGAAAACTAGAATGAGGAAACATTGTTAATCATAATTTTTGACAGCACCCCTAACATTTATGTGGGGGATTCTATTCAAAAAATGATTAATTGATGATAAAAAATATCCAATACTTTGGGACTCTAATTATAGGTTATTTTATACTATAAATATTACTTTTTTCATTTTTCCATTATGTTTATGAAAAGCAAATGTATGGTACTATATAAGTGGCTTTTAAAAATGCTGGATAAAGCCTTTATTAGTGCTCAAAAAGAATTTTTGATCTAAGAGTCGTTAAATGTGGTTCGCTTTTATCAACACTAGAAAAGCAATGATAAAGGGGCTCCTTTATCAGCACTAGTTTAGCATTGATAAAGGGTTTCCTTTATCTGTGTTACTTTGTCAACTGATAAAGGACCCCAATTATCAGTGCTAAAAGTAGTGTTGATAAAAGTTGACCTACTACAGTGTGCTGTTAAAATTACAACACACTATAGTAGCAAATAAAATTGTATATGGAAAATTTATAATTTAACTGAAATAAAAAAATATATCAAAAAAATAATACTATATTATACAAATTTCAAACATTTTTTTGTATAATTACCTTGTCATGTATTATCATGAACATTCAAAAACACCACTGGTTTCATTGCCTTTGGCACATGACCCCCTCTCAAAAAAGCATGATCATGGTATTTGTTACCGAACAAACCACCCCAACTCAAGAATAATAATCCACTTGCATATGAAAATAATTCTTATGTTATTAATGCAATAAATAAATAAATTAAACATAAATATGGAACAATACATTAGTAAAATGAAAATTTTAAATAAAAGGGAACCCATGGAGTCATACCGGTCATATCAGGTGTCATATTGACATACGGATGATTCATATACATCAAAAATGACATAAAAATCATTGTCCTAAAGTATCAATACAATAAAAATGTGTTTCATAAGTTTTGAATATCTCATGTTTCTTTTTTACTAAAATGAAAATTAAAATGGAAAACATCATCTTTAAGTCATATTGGTCACATCGTGTGTTGGTTTGACCTGAGACTAATTCCTACACATCACACATGGCTTATGAATAATTTCCCTAAAGTATCAATACAATATAAGATAAATTTCTCAGTTTTTTATTGTGCGACATGCGTTTTGAACTAAATTATCAATTGTAAATAGATAGATGAATCTTTGAGTCATATCGGGAACATCACAAACCAGATTGAGGTGAGACTAATTCCAACAAATCACAAATGACTTATCTATCATTTTCCTAGAGTATCAAAATAATACAAATGTGTTTTCTCATTTTTGAATATGTGATTTGTGTTTCGACCTAAAATTAAAATTTTAAATAAAAGGACACACAAAGAGTTGTACTGGTCCCATTGTGTGTCACATTGACATGTATTTCATTTCAATACATCTTAAATGTAATAAGGATTTTTTTTCTAAATTTATCAAGAAAATCTAAATTTTTTATATCATTTTTTAGTATGTTTTGTGTCTTTTTTTCTAAAATGTCAATTTAGAATGAAAACATGCATTTGAAGTCATACCAATCACATAGTGGGCCAACATGACAAGAGACTAATTCCTACACATCAAAAATGACATATGAATCATTTTGATAAATCATCAAGACAAACTGAGCACATTTGATTAGTTTTCAGTGAGCGACATGCATTTTGAACTAAATTGTCAAATTTAAAATGATAATAGACACTATGAGTTATAATAGGAACATCATGTATCAGATTAAGGTAAGAATGATTCCTAATTTTCAAAAATTACTTATGGTAGATTTTTCTAAAGTATTAACATAATCTAAATGCATTTTCTAGGTTTTTAGTATGTGAAGTGTGTTTTGTACTAAAATGTCAATTTTAAATAAAAAACACACTTAGAGTCATACTTATCAAAACTTATATTGGATTGATATTTTTTTATTCCAAAATTTCAAAAATTTCATAAGGATAATGTTTCTAAAGTATAAATACAATCGGAATGCATTTTCTCAGTTTTGAGTATTTCATGTGTCATTTTTACTAAAATGTCAATTTACACTAAAAACACACAATTTGAGTCATACCAGTCACATGATGTGTTAGTTGGTTATGAGGATAATTTATAAAAATCAAAAATTAATTATGAATCATTTTCTTAAAGTATCAAGAAAATAAGGGTTTTTTTCTTACTTTTAGTGAGTGACACAACTTTGGAACAAAATTTTCAATTTTAACCTAATAATGGACTCTTTGAGTCATACTTGTAAAACTGTGTCTCAGATTAAGGTTTCTCTAATTCCTAGACATCAAAAATAACTAATGGATCATTTCCCAAAAGTATCAAAATAATCAGAATGTATTTTCTCATTTTTGATTACGGGATATCTTTTTGGAACTGAAATGTCAATTTTAAAAAAAAGGACACACTTAGAGTCATACCAGTGACACCATGCCTCATATTGATGTGTGAATGATTTCTACACGTAATAACTGAAAATACGTACTTTGAGTCGTACCGGTCACATCTTCTGTCATTTTTCCATGAGACTAATTCTGATATATCATAAATGGCTTCTGAATCATTTTACAAAATTATCAAGACAATAAAAGTACATTTTCTTGGTTTTGAGTGAGTGACACATGTTTTGAACAAATTGTCAATTTTGAACTCATAACAGACATTTTTATTCATAACGAGAGCAACATGTATTGAATTGGGTCGAGGATGATTTCTAAAAATCTAAAAATACATAGGGATCATTTTTATAAAGTATAAAAAAATATTAATGTGTTTTCTTGATTTTGATTATATGATGTGTATTTGGAACTAAAATGTACATTTTAAAGAAAAAGGCACACTAAATCATACTTTTCATACCATGTGTATAATTGAATTGTTATTCATTCCTACACATAAAAAATACTTAAGGATATTTTTTCTAAAGTATCAAAAAAATATGAATTCGTTTGATCAGTTTTAAAAATGTCCTTTATCATTTTTACTAAAAAGTCAATTTAGATTGAAAACTCACACTTTGAGTTGTACCAGTCATGTCATGTGTTGGTTTTATGTGAGAATGATTACTACACATAAAAAATGACTTATGAATCATTTTACTAATGTAACAATATAATATGAGCATGTTTTATCAGTTTTCATTGAGTAACACATGTTTTGAAAAGAATTGTTGATTTTAAACTAATAACAGATATATTGAGTCATATCTGGGATATTGTGTATCATATAGAGGTTGGGATGATTCCTACAAGTCAAAAATGACTTATAGAGAATTTTTCTTATGTATCAAAGCAATTTGAATGTTTTTTATTCGTCCTGAGTATGTGACATGTGTTAGGAACTGAAATGTCAATTTTAAATACATAGACACACTTAGAGTCATACCAATCACACAGTACTATGAATTGATGTGTGGATGATACCTCCACATAAAAATGACTTAAGAATCCTTTTATTAAATTTTTTAAATTTTTTTATCGGTTTTGAGTATACCACATGTCTTTTTTACTAAAATGTCAATTTAAACTGAAAACATGCACTTTGAGTCGTTTCAGTCACATCGTTCATTAGAATTATGTGAAGTTGACTCCTACACATCAAAAATCACTTATTAGTCATTTTAATAATTTATAAAGATAATATGAGCATTTTTTCTTAGTTATCAATGAGTGACACACATTATGAACCAAATTTTCATTTTTAAACTAATACTGGACACTTTGAGTCATACTAAGCACACAATAAATATGATTGAGGTGAGTATAATTCCTACACATTAAAAATGATGTTTGGATAATTTTCATAAAGTATCAAAAAATATGAATTCGTTTTCTCAGTTTTGAGTATGTGACATATGTGTTGAACTAAAATGTATATTTTAAATAAATAGACACACTTGGAATCATACTAGTCACACCATGGGACAGATTTCTATTTGGTTGGTTCTAACATATCAAAAATTTCTTAAGGGAATTTTTCCTAATTTATAAAAACAATATGAATGCTTATATCAATTTTTAGTATGTTCTGTTTCATTTTTACTAAAATATCATTTTATACCAAAAACACACACTTTGAGTCTTACTGGTCACATCATGTACTAGTTTAATATACACTAATTCCTACACATCACAAATGAATTATGAATCATTTCCATAATGTATCATGACAATCTGAGTGTGTTTTATTGGTTTTTAGTGAGTGACACCCGTTTTGAACTGAATTGCCTAATTTAAACTAATAACAGACACTTTGATTCATATCTGGCACACTGTTCTTTAGATTGGGGTTCAGTAGATTCCTACATGTCAAAAAATTACTTATGGATCATTTTACTAAAGTATCAAAAAAAAATGAATTATATTTCTTAGTTTTGAGTATTTGATACATGTTTTGAACTAAAATATCTATTTTAACATGAAAACATGCATTTAGAGTCATACTGAAAACATCGTGTATTGGATTGAGTTTCTATTTATTCTTACATGTTAAAAATTACATAAGGATAGTTTTCAAAAATTATCATGTTGGTTGGATTTTGTTTTCTCATTTTTGAGTATGTCAAGTGTAATTTTTACTAAAATGTCAACTTAGAAATAAAACCCTCACTTTGAGTCATAACAATCACATCATATGTCAGTTTGACATTAGACTAATTTGTACCCATCACAAAAGACAGATAAATCATTTTCCTAAATTATCAAGATAATATGATCATGTTTACTCCTTTTTCGGTTATTAAAACATGTTTTGAACAAAATTGTCAATTTTAAATTGATAATTGGAAGATCGAGTCATACCAACAATATTGTGTATTGGATTTAGGTTCGCATGATTCCTACACATTAAAAATTACTTATGTATTATTTTCCTATGGTATCAAAACAATATGGCTTTATTTTCCTAATTTTGAGTATATAACATTTGTGTTGAACTAAACTGTCAATTTTAACTGAAAAGACACACTTTGAGTCATACCGGTCCCATCATGCAACAGATTGATGTAAGGTTGATCCCTAGACATCAAAAGTTACTTAAGGATAATTTTACTAAAGTATTAATATAATATGAATAATTTTTTTTAGTTTTTAGTATTCTTTTTGTAATTTTTATTAAAATGATAGTTTAGACAGAAAATATACTATTTAAGTCATACTAGTCACAGCGTGTGTCGATTTTACATGAGACTGATTCCTACACATAAAAGATGACTTATAAATAATTTAATTAAATTATCAGGATAATATGAGTTTATTTTCTAAGTTCTTAATGAGTCACACAAGTTATGAACTAAATTTCCAATTTTAAACTGATAACAGACACTGTGAGTCATACTGAGCACACCATATATAGGATTGTGGTAAGGATGATTCCTCCACAAAACAAATTAATTATGAATAATTTTCCTAAAGTATCAAAATAATCTAAATGATTTTTCTTAGTTTTGATTATGTGATGTTTTTTTAAATAAAATGTCAATTTTAAACTGAAAACACACACTTAGAGTCATAACGGACATATCGTGTATCGGATTGATGTTTAGTTGATTACTAAATATAAAAAATGAATTATGGATAATTTTTGAAAAGTATCAAGACAATCATAATTCATTTTCTTATTTTGATTATGTCATGTGTTATTTTTTCTAAAATATCAATTTAGACTTAAAACTATCACTTTTAGTCATACTAGTAAAATTATGTGTCAGTTTGATGTGAGATGGATTTTTACATGTGAAAATTGACTTCTAAATCATTTTACTAAATTATCAAGACAATAAAAGTGAATTTCCTTTCTTTTCAGTGAGTAACACATGTGTCGAACTAAATTGTCGATTTTAAACTGATAATGGAATCTTTAAGTCATATTATGAACACCTTGTATCGAATTGAGGTTCGGTTAATTCCTACACATAAAAATTGATTTTTTATTATTTTAATATATTATAAAAACAATATAAATGTGTTTTCTTTGTTTTGAGTATGTTATGTGTATTTTAAACTAAAATGTCAATTTTAATCTGAAAACACACACTATGAATCATATCAGACACACTATATATATCATATTAAGTTGCATTTGATTCCTCAATATCCAAAATGACTGATGGATCATTGTATTAAAGTAATAAAACAATCTGAATGTGTTTTTTACATTTTTAGTGTGTGATGTGTGTTTTGAAAAAAAATCTACGATAAAAATGATAAAAAATTAACTAAAAATTGGATGAAATAATGAGAAACTTTTCTAAATAAGTAGTTGTAATTAACCAATTAATTATTAATATCTAAATTCTAACACTATATATTCAACCCATTTTTTTATAAAAAATATATTTCCTCTTATGAATATGGGGCTTTTTGAAAGTCTATGTAGTACTGAAAAAATATAAATATGTAAAGGATTATTAAATATTTTAAATAAAATTGTAATTATAATAGAAAATACCTTTTGGAGGTTGATATTTTGTTAATATAATATAATATCTTTCATAAATATTTATACATATAAACTACAATCTTTTCCATTAGTTTGTTCTAGGAAATATATAATATTTTAGAAAAATAAGTAATTTGTTTTGATATATGTTTTGATATTGGAATTTTATTTTATATACCCTAATAATTATAAATTTTTATATGTTAATGGGCTTTTATGCTCATGGATTGTCCCCATGGCCTAGTTTTGATGGTATTTAAACACCACTATGCCATAAAATAATTTTCATTAAAACAAAATAAAAAAATTATAACTTCATGTTTACTTGTAAAATATGGAATGAAGTGTCCAATTTGATAAATGTAATCATGTGTGGTCATTTTGTTGTGTATCCATGCATTGAATCCAAGAAATAAATATTTTATGTATCCAAATTGACTATAATGTTTAACAAATGCTGCCTAAAAATTAAAATGGAATAAGTAATAAAATTAATGAAAATATTTTTACATTATTAAATTGTATAGTTATACCCCTACATCATGGGTATTAATAATAATCGATTATCTGTAAGTTTGATTTCATACATTAAGTCTACTTTTTTCACTAGTCCTGGATGTTGATTTTGTTATAATGAGAATAGTTGTGTAGAAGTGATCAGGGACTAATGAGTCAAAATTTATATTCATAGGTTCTTTTCTTCAAATAGTATTGATATATATCCCTACAAAAAAATATGAATAGTATTTAGTCATAATTAACATAGTAGATCAACTATTGGACAAACAAATCATGAAATCACACCTAGTATATACATGTATAACTGATACTCCTAGTCATTAATGCGTGAGTATTTCATTTACATTATCAAGACCAGTATATTCTGTAATGGCCTTTCTGTATTTCGATTATTTAAAATCAATTGTGTTCATATAACAACTTTCTAATGTTATATCCACATGAAACATTAATTTTAATAAATACTAAAGTTTAATGGGTATGGTAAAGGTACATTCTTACGATCATTTCAATTGGTTGGTTGATCTTTTAGATCGTTTTGATTTGACCTTCCATTTCACCATCTTTGATTTATCTTTTCGTAATAACATTCATATGTTCAAGCCTTTTTTATATTAATTGTTAATTTTTTTCATGAAAAATAATTTGGAACTTCATACCTCATTGTCGAAATGGATATTTACAAGATCTAACCACCATTATAAGAAATTTTCAATATCTTTATTAGCCATATAAATATCATCATCATCTAGTGGAGTAGCTTTCTCAACATTCGGATTGTGAGAAATGTGAATCCCTACTATCACATGACCTATTGGATGTTTTTGTCTAGAATATGATCTTGGATATTATACATGGTACCCATTGAAACAAGATGATGGATGGGTGTTGATATATATAAATCACAATAATTTTCACCCTATATAATAATAGTACAATAAAGTTATCAATGTTTTTCTGATTCACATTTCACAAATACAATTATAAAAATATTTAATAACTCCTCTAAGATAGGTCTTTGAGTTCAATAGATCACCTCAAATATGGTTGGTGTGGGGGGATCTTCATGTAGTGGTTGTTCTTGTTTTTTTTTTATTCTCTTTGGTTCCAACCCATTAAATTTTCTAAAAATAATGACTTCCAATTATTTTTTACTTCTATAAAAGCTAATCATGCTTGAAACTCTTTAATTTTCTTTTCTTTATCCACATGTTAATTTTCTTTCTAATAATATGTTTAAGGTGACACCCCAAAACCCACACCTTTGACACTGCCATACTATTATATCCTCTTCAAGGACACTAATAGTTGTTCTTCATAATGTACAACTACAAATGATTATTTTGAATAATTCGGAGAAAACATATCGAAAAATAAGTTATCGTTATTATGGAATATTCATTTAAACCAAAAAATATATTATTATTTCATAATTACACATGCTTCCCACACTTTTGTGGGTTTTCATCGATTAGAATCCCTTGTTTATTTACATGTGCCTCCTTCCATATCATATGACATGATATGGAAGAGGATTTGGATTTTGATTCATAAATCTGCATATAAATAAAGGAATATAATTATGATGTTTTTTTATTTCACATAAAATTATTACTGTAGATTTATAATACGTACAATTTTTTTTCAAGTGCGGTATACCCCACCCTTTCTTTAAAGTAGGGTTACGTTGGTTTTTTTTAATTTTGGTTATTTTCAGCACTTAGTTATTGTTTCAAAAATTAATAATTTTTAATAAATGATATTAATACACATATTTTTAAGAAATGTAGTATGATTCGCAGTGTACCTGAAAAGATGTCTCCTCACAATGACTAATAAATTCATCCCATGGTTTTTGTTTTATTAGGTGTGCATACATATTTTATGGGTTCATTTTTATTTTATCTTCAACATATTTTAGATTATACTTCATAACAATTTTCTAAAACCCTCTTTGAATATTTCTAGGGAGAATTAATAAAAATTTCATTTAGGATTCATCTACTGTAAATGCACTTGGCAGGTGATAATGAAGACTAAGTCAACATTTCATTACTATTTTTCATTAAAATATATAAATTATATCATAATATTCCCCAAACATCTTCCCAAATTAGTGTTTGAAGCATGGTGACAACACTTTTCCACAAATAAACATCAATGGGCATGTACATTCATGTGGTGAGACCAATATAACTATTAAACATATCCTTATAGGGGTTAATAGGCTAGTCGCGTGCATTTTATCCAAACTCAAATTTTATTCCATTATTTCTCACCTTAATAATTTTTTCTAACATTTTCATTATATAGTGCTCTTATTTTTTCTAGGATATAGGCTATTCACTGTCTACCATTTTCTTGGCTTCAACATCATCAATATGTTGTTCCTTTGGATTGGTGGAATAAGAAAGTTTAGAAAGTTGTTGTTCCTCTATATTGGGAGCACCAACATGTCAAGAAAATTATTGTTATTTATGATTTTAATCATCGACATGTGTGGAATTCATTATCTTCAAAAGTGGTTTAACGTGTTATTTAGATTAAATAAATGAGTAGGGTTAACATATAATAAAATGAGGTAACATTATTTATATTGCAAAAAATATATATATAACTTGATTTTTGAACTCCTCTTTTTTTAAAGTTGAATGGATTTGAACCCTCTATAGAGTATCCAAATACATTCATTATGGTCTCCTCTGACATATAAGACCCCATATACACTGGGACCATTGTGAAATGATTAAAAAATCCTAATCAAAGGATTATCCTCAGTTGAATAAACATATAACCCTTTAATAGTTTTGGTCGATAACAAAATAATTGATCACTTTTGGTTTGAAGGATATAGAGAATAAAATACTTGAAATTCTTGTGATTCCATTATAAATGGTTCATATTTTACCCTTCCATATTAAAATACACTTTCACGAATACTGATTCATCAATTTTAACTACTCTCTATTTATCAACCCACTTTCATTGAAAAATCAAAACTTGGAGTATTATATAATCCAACTCCTATATTTGTTTGATGATGCCAAAGTATGGCATATCCAAGTAAATTGGATTTTGTTCCTTTGTACAAGATACATGCATCACTTTAGCTTGAAGTGTAACTCCACTATTTTTCATGGTACTGCATTCATCATGTTCTTTTTTATAGAATGTATATCCATTAATTACATAACCATTATAAGATGATACTTGCACACTTGTTCCTATGGCTAGCCATCAAAGTCCTTTTGAAATTGAATCAGTATTTTCAGTTTACTCATTAAAAATATAGTCTTGAATCCATCCTATAAATTATTGATTATGTGTATTTGATATCCATATTTCAACCCTTAATGGATTCAAATTCCTTATAATTTAATTTTGGGTTTCAACATTTGGTGAAACCTCAAAACTATTTTCCAAACGTAAAAGTGGGCATGCTCCCTCTCTAAAATAAAAATTATTAATATATATATTTTGGAAATTCCTTCACTCACAATCCAACCATTGTGACGAAATTTTATTAAACCAATATTTTACACATTATACAGGTATTCAGTACATAATTAAAGATATTCCCTAACAGCATATCATTATACAATACAACCATCTAGACAAATTTTATTTTGGACATACCCTTTCAAAATATTCATATACCATTGAATGGGGGCAAATCCATTTATAATTTGCATGACCACATAAGTTAATCTCTCTCACCAAGTGAACCATCAAGTGAACCATCATATCAAAGAATTTTCACAGTAAGAACATCTCTAATTCAAATAATATAATATCAATTTCCTTTTCTATAGTTTGAAATTTCAACGGGTCTATAAATTTACTATATATAGCTTTGAAAAACAAACATAGCTTAGAAAATGTATGATGTAAATTCTTATAAAAATTCAATATAGAGTTAAATTCATTATATATAGTATCAAAACATGATATTCATGTGATTTCATACCCTTTAACTTTAATATAGTCATTGATAAAATATTCTTGATGTTTGATGAATACCCCTATAGAACCATTACATCATTATAGTAGTTGGAAAACTGATATATCTCATACTTCGAAAGAGTGTGAGAATATGGAGGAAGAAAAGTTTGCTTTTCACTCTTTATTGGATCCAACCCATCCCATATTCCCATGTCAATCATGTGGAACTTATCCTCAATTTCATCTTTTTTTCAGGTGGATTTAGTAACATTCCAATAACACTAAAACGTACATTTCTTTTAACTTGCATAACATCAAATAAAATCATGACATACAAACAATTCAAGTATAGTAATTATAAAAAACCTGATCTCTTTTTTCAACTAATATCAACCTAATTGATTGTATACCATGCTCAAAAATGGGACACCCTTGAGATACATTAATTCTATATCCTGAAAATTTTCCATAAGCATGGTGTTAATTTATCATCCCATACAACATGGCTCTCAACATGAACCTTTATTTTTGTAAACATCATAAATCGTAACACCTAAATCCCAAAATAATTAAAAATATTTAATCAATGGATTCAAATAGACTTCAATGTCATTACTCAGTTGTTTGGATCCTAATATAATCAGAGATAATGCGATGTAATTTTATTGCATGCATAACCATAGTGGAAAGTTTTAATTTAGAAACATAACCAGCCATATACTTTGAATGTTTCTTTGAAAACTATTAGGATTCACTTCATCTATAGATAGAACAAGATGAAGGATTCTCGATTAATTTCAGAATTTTGGATAGTTGTGATAATTTCTAATCCACTAAGGAGAGTTTATTAGTTGATGAAGTTTCCCATATTTATTTTCCTTATCTCTGTATCACGTCAATTTTCTTAAAGTCTTCTCACTTTCATATAGGCACCTAAACCTTAAAATGATTTGAAAGTACTGTACAACATTTCTAGTAACTGATTCATCTTTTCTATATCAAGAAGAACCACACTTTAGGACATTTTAGGTGTTATTTGGTCCTTTTTTAATAGTATATAGTCATTTGGATAGACATATATTCTTTCAAAGATTATTCCCATTGAATGTGGAATTATTTAAGTGTTATATTTTTAGTAAGGAAGCTTATTATCTTTTGGGATAATATCATTACAAAGAGAAAGTAGTTCAATATGAATTCTGTCACTCCATCATTTTCTATCTTTTAAATTATATAGCTTCAGAATGGATGAAAATGTTGTATATTAGTACAACTTGTATATAATGGTTTCCCTGTAAAACTCTTTATCTTCTAAAATGATTTTGGGAAATCATGATGTTCATCATCAATTTTCACTATCATTTTCCCTATAAGATATTCATCATCATTCACATCTTTATTAACATCCTCGATATAGTTTTCATCATTTTCCACACTTATAATCATATCAAATGATCCATAAAACACAGACTTATCCAAGTCACTATCAATATTCAATTTTACCTCGTGTTTAGTCCAACATTTATAACTTTGATATATTTTTTAAAATATCATATGTACTTATATCTCCCCTAGAAAAATTAGTTTCAAATAACAACAACATAAACAAGTAAAAAGGATTTTAGATGGGTGATATGCATGATCTTTTTCAAACTAGATGAACTCTTTCACAACTTCCTTATACTCATTTTTCATTTGATTGGCATCCATATATTTTTTATTCATATTCTTCCTATTTGATTCAGTAATATTAACATTTTAAAAATAAATAAATATGCATATAGTATATGCTTGAAACCCAAAAAAGGTCATTCTTAAATGATCATTTAAGATAAATGAAGTCATTATTCTATGATAATAACAGTTTTATGATGGTTATTCATATTTATTTGTACTAATGGAAATTATTTAGGTAAATTAATGTGTGATATCTATAATTTTTTAGAGAATATAATTAAATTTTTATCTATTTCAAAACGAATAGATCTAGTGTAGGGTTAATTTGATGATATCTCATATGATTATATAGAAATTCAAGATCAGAAAAATATAGTGATCAATTGAAATAAACTAGAGGGATGAGGTGGTGTTTATTCGTTTATTTACTATGTAAATGGCGGTCTAGGAAGTGTTTCAATTATAGAATTCTTACAAGATGAAGTTTATCATTTTTCAGATGATGAAAACATTGATAGGTCCAAATCGCATGGTCTTTAGAACCCACTATTTAAAAAAACTCTTGAATTTAAATAGAATGAACAATAAGTCTCAATTTTTGGTTCTCATGTTAAATTATAATTTTAGAAATTTCACATTTTATCAAAGGGGTATTCCAAAAACTCATTCCAAGCAATTGAATTCATTGAACACCGCATGCCTCTTTAAAACATTACATTTCTTAAATCAATGTTAAAAAATTTTCATCAACCCAAGTGGTATAAGAACCCATAACTATCATCATAACATGGAATTAATAAATTGAATTACCTTTTATAAAACATATAATTAAAGTAAATCAATAAAATCAGAGCATTTTATTTTGAAAGGACTACCAACTTTTGAAAATACCATTCAGATAATCCCTTTTTTAAGAACCACATTTAAAAACCAAGTTGAAGATATATAATTTGAGTTCCTAAACCACCCTTTATCCTTATACATGTATGAATTTTTAAATATAGATACCAGTCACCCCATTTAACATATTCACACATCATTTTGTGAAGATGGGAAACAATATGTCCATATTTATATCTATATAGTCTACATTTAATTCCTTCATTAAAAAACAATGAAAAAACATATTCCTCAACATGGTAAATAACTATATAAATCAATTGTCTTTTTCATGTACTACAAAATAATTTGATCCTGCATCAAGAACCTTTAAATAACATCAATTACAATCAATTTTTAGAGAATAAAGAACAATATCAAGAAGATAAACCCATGTTAAATACTCAGCATGTAGTGTAGCAGGTTGGAGTTCAAAAATAGTGGAGGGGTCAAGCATCTCAATACTCATTATGTTGGATTGATTTTGTTAGCTACATTGGTATTGGAGCAATTAAGTAGCTTATGTCTATATAGTTATACTCTGTTGGTGGTAATTTAAGATGTGTTGGGTTTTGATGTAATATAAACTTCTGATAGCATTTAAGAATTTGGTTCCACTCATGTTTTGGTTATATAATGATTTCAAGTTATTTCCTACATGATGGTTTGTTAATCAATGTGCATAACACATGTGTTCATGAAAAATCACAACTGTAAAATATATAAAAAATTGGAATCCATAAAAATATATATATAATAATAATGTTAAAAAATATTAAAAAGTTTATATAAAATATAAAATCCTATTAATGTTATAATAAGATAAAATTATTCATAACAAACTTAAAATAAAAAATAATGAATATAAATTAAGACAATGTGTATAGGTATCAAATGTAATATGAAATGATTTTCATAAAACATTGTAAATATAAAAAACTAGAGCAAATCATGCATACTAAACTAAACTAATATCAAAATTCCTACAAAATTTACAAATAAAGATTGATATTTTAAAATGATTGAGGTTTTTATGCATGGTAATGGAAGGAAATTAGGTGGAATTGTTTTATTTTAATCCATGAGAGAAAAAGGGGTACTTGGAAATTAGAGATAATTTCCAACAATACCATGCAAAAACTCTGCCTACTTATCATTTCTAATCACCACCTTACATGATAAGTGGTCGGGGATTTTACAGTGCATAGCTTGGAGATCTATGGGATCCGAGTGAGAAATAATGATGAATGAGTGAAATTAATGAGAATCTGAGGGAGAGGGTGACCCAACAATGGATCAGGGAAAGAGATATTGGGTAGAGAATCAGCAAGGTATATTGAGCATAATAAGATCATTATGCTCTCCATTCTAGAACACTAATCATTAAGAGTAGGGACAAAAAAAATCCCAAAAAAAGTAGGTATCCCATTGAGAATATTCAAAAATTTACAAACAAATAATAATTTCATAAAATAATTGACATTTAACTTCCAAAATAACACTAAATGGTACAAGTTGGCTTGATGGAGAGTTTTTTAATAAGAAATGAAAAAAAAGAGCTACATAGAATCTAATAACTTCCCATACATGGGATGTGGTATGGAGATGTATAGCTATTGAATTACTGTTGGAGACATTTAAGAGGTGGGTTATATTGGCCATGGTTATCAAGCTCTGTGGGAACGCTATGGTAATTTTCATGGTGGAAAGCAAAGGAGTTTGTAGGCATAGAAGGAATTTTGGAAAATTTAAAACTAACAAAGATGTTTGAGAGGGTGAGATGAATTACAAGTGACCAAATACCATGGATTTGGAATGTCTTGATTCTTCTAAAATGATTGAGGGAGAGTGATGGTAGAGATTCAGTTTTGTGAAAGCTTGAACGGTTTTGGGAAAAAATGTAACAGCCCGAGATTTTATAAAAAAATATTCTTTTTACATTCATTAATGTCTTGTGTTGTATGCTACACAGAAAGGATCTTTCACAACACGCATCCTTGACGCAATCGCGACCTTCCTCGATAGCTTGCGTCGTATGCAATACCGAGTTTCACTAAACAACGATATGCTATTAAAATATTATTAAAACTAGCCGTTATGAATAGTAATAACCACTTTTTGAAATTTTGTAAATTTTATTTTTCAAAATGGACTTATTTTTTGGATTCGGAATATCGAAATTAGCTTAGGGTGAAATTTTGGTACTTTTCGGATAACTTTCATATTCTGATGAATAGTGAAAATTACTAAATTTTAATTAAAAAGAACTTTTTTAATAGAAATAATTAATAGTGATAAATTATTAATTTGAGTGGTTTTAAAGTATATTTAGAATATATTTTTACAATTTAATACAATGTTGGTCATTGGATGTAATTCTACATTTAAACAAGACATAAACAAGTGTCAATCTTTTGATGGTTATTATCTCTTAAAAACACGCTATTTGTTTTGACGACGGGAATTAATTTTTAAATTAATTAATGCAACTAATATGTTTTGAATTTGGTAAAATAGACATCATTTTTTAGTTCATAATATAAAATATATCTTAGGCCTAATTTTTGGTATTTTTCTGGAAACATTCATTTTTTGATGAATAGTGAAACCACTAAGTAGTAGTTAAAAAAATGAATTTTTCATAAAACTCAATTTTACCGCTTCTGTGAGTGGAATTTCAAAATTCCGAGAGACACAGTTGATGTTAGTAAGTAAAATTTGGTTCAATGAGATGAAAATAATTTTTGGTGAATAGTAACTTTTTACCTTTTTTTACCACGGTTAAAAGTAAATAGGGTAATTAAGGGTAAAAATGTTATTATTATTACCCTAATACATGTCCTAATTCTATTGGATATGTGTAATTCGACTAAAAACAACCTTAAGAATAAAATATGACCATTTAGGCCCACTTGGATTAGATTAAGACATTTATTATTAATTTATTTAAAGAAGGGTTAAAATAGTTAAAATCAAAGTTTAATAAGTAAATCATTTTTAATATGGTGTCATACATAAGATAAATTCGACTATAAATATTAAGTAGAAATATAAAAAGATTTCCTACATAATGGTATTTTATTTGTAATTTTTAGACATTAAATAATTTAATTTATTTATGACACAACGATGATGCAGTAATTATCATATTAATGAAATATTGACATAATTGATGTTATAAATAACCAAATAAATATAATTTGAGACTTTTTATGAATTAAAATAATTTTATAGGTTAATATGACATGTTAGGATTAATTTAATTAACTTTTGTCGAAGTAATCATTCTGTTATAAGTTTCAAAAAAATCAACTATTGAATAGTGTCAAAATTGACATAAAATAGTTTTTAAAAAAATGTTATATTATTAATTGTTATTTAATTCCTAAAAATCTAACTTTCGGCCAAATGACTTAGATAAGGATAGATATATAAATAACAAATAACTTGGGGTTCTTTTGTCTTGTTATGGTAAGTTTATTAACCATATAGTGTAAGAAAACAAAAAGACACGGTAAAATTTAAATTATTTAACTTAGAGTTAAATGTAATTGATAAGGTTAACATAATAACCTAAAATTGTCTAAATCATATTGGATGAAAGTATTTCGACCCATACCCACTTTATCTTCAAAATAAGACCCTTTGGAACCATTATAAACCTAATTTTACCTTAATATGAAATAATAGTTTGAGATTTTCCTAAGGTGCCCCTCTCCTCCCTTATAAAATGGCACCTCCTCCCTCTCCTCCTCACACCAATTTGAGCATTCAAGCTCGGCCAAACCCTAACAAAATCTCTTCTCCACTTCCCTAGTATCATCCTAGAGGTCCTGGTCTTCTTCAAATACCATCCTTAGTTCCTTAAGTTGAGGTTAAGTGAAGGCGCGTCAAAAAGAGGTAATATCCAGTACCGATCTTTTTCAATTTATTTCTTCTTCAACTTCTTCTTCTTTAGTTGTTTCATGATAAACTAATAACATAAGTATTTCTTATATACTGATATGTTATTATATATATGAAACAACTCTAATTAACCTTCTATCCATCCTACGGAAAAAGGAAATCACCGCGCGTGCGTACGTACGGAATACCGTCTCCACGCCATGGTGTAATCTATTTTCCACAACCACCTTACTTGGATGGGTATAATGGTGTAAATAATAACTATATATGATTAATTTAAAGTGATATTGATTCTGAAATAGTATACATACACTCCAATACAGTCCCATGATCATGAGAACGATATCATCGCTCGTGCGTACGTACGGACTACCGTCTCCACGACACGATGAGATTCATTCTCCACTTTAACCATTCATGAATGATTATAAAGTATATATAATAAGTAATCATGAAATATATGACATAATAATGATACTAGATTTATGTGTATATATATTTATGTCATCTACTTAATTCCATTCAACTCAATAAGGAAACGAAAACAGCGTTCATGCGTACGTACGGCCTACCGTCTTCATGAACGGTGTATTTGTTTCCATTTACTGATTTATTATATATATGTATATTATGAATATATATTATATGTAAATAATGTTTTATATTCTGTAATTAAGTAATCATGATCTAAGTAATCATATGAATAATTACAAGTCAAAACACGGACGACAAATGAAACAATTTTACCCAAAACGCACTTTAACATGGAATTTACAAAAGAACGGGTAATATAAAGTCATAAGTGAACCGTATATGATATAATAACAATGAATATGATTCTGTAATAAGTCAATGACATTATTTAAATCATTATACAGGAGTTTCGGACACTTATGAAGCAAATCGGACCTAAGCTAAGGGAAATATCACAATCTTATTTTTATCCGAGATTGTTTATACTTTGGCATTTACTAGGGTGTATTTTATCATCCACATCCATGTTTCCTCAATATGTAATATTATTTCCATTCACCTACAATTTTTTAAATCCTATTTTACCCTCCGGTCAGTTTTTAGTAAAAGATATGAAAGGAATCTTTTGTCATTTTTCTTATGAGGTACTTTTTTGACTTTTCCGACAAAAGTACGAGAAGAATGTTTTTTTTTAACTTATACGGCATGAATGGATTTTTAAAACATTATTTCCAAGAAGCTTCCTTTACAAGTTTTCAAGTTTATTTTTAATCAACTTCTTTTAGTATAAAATTGTATGACATGTTAAGAAAGGAAAATGTTTTTGAAGTAGAAAGGATATTTTCCTCGAGAATGGAGTTCAAGTGTTTTATCAAAATTATTTTCCATCTAAGATAATATAGGGTTCTGATTCTATCCCTATAATTACATTGATTTGATTATGTTGTGATGGAATTATTTTTATGAATTCTTTTATCTTATATGAATTGTTTTATGATGTCATGTTGTTTAAGAATCCCATTTTTACATGGGTTATGTAATGATGTATGATTTATGATTTTGTGTCACACATAAGAATGGTATTATTATGAGATGGGTGGGACCTATATCTCCCTCCAATGCATTGGGTAAAGATTTTATATCTCATGAGATAGACATGGCTGGAACGGTAGGTTATACCGGTTCAGTGAAGCAGGACTGAAACGAGGGTAACTCAGTTCATAAATGGACTTTGTCCACTAAGATAGTCTTGGCAATGAGTCTTGCCTAATAAGAAATGATTCTCTATAATTATGTGTGTATGCCACAAAGTTTCATGTTTTAAGTTATGATTATTTAGATTTCATTTCACTACTATGATTTATCCCATGTTATGAAATTATGCTCTCTTTTGCAGGTTAAGAATTCCAAAATGTTATGTTCTTATGAAAAGGATGTGATTGATATTTCTTTTGTTTACCCTTATTGAGAATTTGAGCTCACCCTTTTATGTATTCTTTTCCCCAGGATATAAAGAAAGGTTTTAGGTATAAAAAAAGGAATATATTTATGGGAGATGTTGAAGATCTTTCACCACGATTAGAATATTATATTACGAGTTTCCAAAGACACTAAACTATTACGATCCTTGTGTGTGTGTTTTTGTTATGTACTAAGTATTCCGCAAAAGTAATGTAATGTACATGTACGTCAAGCTTCGGGTCTCTACAGTTGGTATCAGAGGAAAGGTTTAGTCAACCTTGGGAAACTAAGATGCGAAAATATTAGTGAGATCCCTAGAGATATTTCTAAGGTATGTCTAGGGATGTCCCTAAGGTTAAGTATACGTATAGGTTATAGTACTAGAATTACGCTAACGATCATAGAATTAAACCTAAGATGTTATATATTGAAGGTACTCCCCCTTTATTATGTTGTTTTCCCTATCATGATTTTTGCCTCTCACACTATTATTTTTGGGTTTTAGACGATGGCTGGAACCCGAAGGAACCGTGTTAATCAATGCAATGGACAATGTAATGATTGTCCTCCTGAACAAACAAATGTTATGGGAGATGGAGTCCAAAATCTTATTGCTATACTTACACAAGCTATGAATCATTCTGGACTTCCAAATGAGCAGAGAAGGGAACAATATTCTATTGAGTCCTTTATGAGGCAACGTCCACCTTCTTTCAGTGGGTCTTCTGATCCACTTGTTGCTGAACAATGGATCAGTACCACTGAAAAGATATTTTCAGTTCTTCAATATTCTGAACATGATAAAGTCATCTTAGCAGTATATCGTTTGGAAGGTGAAGCTGATCAATGGTGGAATCTTATCAAGAATACGAGGCAAAGAGATGAAATTGAGTCCATGGAATGGGACGAGTTCAAGAACTTATTTTTCAATAAGTACTTCCCTCGTATTATTCGAACAAATATGGAGAAGGAGTTTCTTGAACTAAAGCAAAAGGATGATGAATCTGTTGGTATATACAAAGCGAATTTTACAAGGCTTGCAAGGTATGCATCTGGATTTATCATCCAACCTGAAAGTAAAGTTGATCGATTCTTCAGTGGCTTAAAACCAAATCTTCGAATGGAATTAGCTATAAGAGACTTCAGTAGCTATGAAGAAATTGTGCGTTGTGCTATCAAGGTAGAAATGGAAGTTGGTGTTACTTATCCATCTCATAGTTTTGACAAGAAACGAAAGATGGAGTTCAAGGAGAAATCTCAGAATAATGGTGAAAAGAAGATGAATGTTTCCTTATGCACAAAGTGTGGAAAGAAGCATGGTGGAGATTGTCTTAAAGGGACTAAAAAATGTTTTAAGTGTGGAAAAGAAGGTCATCGAGCAGCTGAGTGTCGAAGTAATGGAAAAAGGGTTTCTAATGATGTGAATAAAGCAAAGACTGTAGAGAAAGCACCACCAACACTTCAATGCTTCAAGTGCAAGGAAATGGGGCATTATGCTAATAAATGCCCTAATCCATCGGTTAGTGATGATCGACATGAGCAACCGCTTAAGGAAAAGGACAAAGGGAAGTCACATGCGATCACTATTGGCGATGTTGAATATGAAAACAATGTGGTGGAATGATTAAGTGTTTATGTAATGGGATTCCAAAATAATGTTGTATCATGGAGTATTGGAATATTTATGTATTGGTCTAATGTGGTATTCAAAGTGATTGAGATATTTTTGGAAATAAGATGATACGCGCATAATGAAGGGAAAACGAGAAAATGAAATATTTAACAGTATTCATGAGATCATGATTGATATAAGGACTAAGTGATATCATGGTTTGAGTATATATAATTTTGAGGATTTTGGTATGTGGAAAGTGTTAACTTTTAACTACATTCATGTTTTCACTATGGTTCAATGGGTATTCATTTTTTCAAGAGAATACATGATTAAGGTATTCACATGATTGGAATGTGACCAAAAATATATATATATGGGGGATAAATGATGGTATTCACATTCTTGGTTGATGGCATTTCAAGTAATCGTTTTCTTTATACTATGAGCTTGGACCAAAGTATTTTAGATAAGCCTAAAGATTGGAATGGATTATGTTGGACATAAGTTAGTATTGTTTAAGGATAAAATTTTTTTGATATTATTTATGGGATGTTATAGTAATGTAGTTTTAGAAAAAGGACAACCTGCAGGACGGGCGACAGCCCATCGCGTCGGACAAGGCTATGGGAATCGAACCCACAATCGAAGTGCGACTGGCCTTTATCACCTTCCACTGGCCTACAGGAAGTCCATGTTTAGTATAAACTAGTTTTATTATATTAAGAAGTATGATATATGAAGTATAAGTCCATTTTAGGAACTATATATGATTAATCTCACTATAGATGGACTTATGTATTTTTTGATAACTTTTCTAACCTTTTGTTTGAGACAGATGGAATGACCCATCATTCTATCACATGATTTGTTAACACATCACGAATGACAAATTCAACTTCATTTCTTTAAGAGATGACGTGGAAATTTTCCAAAGAATGACAAACGGTGAGACTATACCAAAATCACGAAAGTATTTCTTCTAATTCGAATTTCATCAACTTTAGGGAAATGATCTTGAAAACCAAAAATGTTGTCCTAGTGCTCTTATATATGATGAATCATATGGTACCTTAGATCGTCACAAATTTATTGCTTTGTGATTGCTGGCTTTTCTATAGCCATGTTCTCTACCACTCTCCATCATAACATGATGGTTAGATTTCTCTTCTATATCCATATTTTCACCTATGTGGAAACCCAGTGATTAGTTTATTTGGGTAATAGTTACATTTCATACGTTAGTTTTTAAAGCCAAGTTTTGGTATTCCTTTTTGCGATGTGGGTTTCTATTAAAGAAACTTTCGAGTAGTAAACCATTTATAACCCTGACGAATTTTGAGGGCGAAATTCATTTTAAGGGGGGTAGAATATAACAGCCCGAGATTTTATAAAAAAATATTCTTTTTAATTTCATTAATGTCATGTTTTGTATGCTACACCAAAAGGATCTTTCACAACATGCATCCTTGACGCAATCGCGA
Source organism: Viscum album (assembly GCA_963277665.1). Taxonomy (NCBI): domain Eukaryota; kingdom Viridiplantae; phylum Streptophyta; class Magnoliopsida; order Santalales; family Viscaceae; genus Viscum; species Viscum album. Next base: position 200,469,543 of record OY728119.1, on the reverse strand, counting down.
CCTTCCTCGATAGCTTGCGTCGTACGCAATACCGAGTTTCACTAAACAGCGATATGCTATTAAAATATTATTAAAACTAGCCGTTATGAATAGTAATAACCACTTTTTGAAATTTTGTAGATTTTATTTTTCAAAATGGACTTCCTTTTTGGATTCGGAATATCGAAATTAGCTTAGGGTGAAATTTTGGTACTTTTCGGAGAACTTTCATATTCTGATGAATAGTGAAAATTACTAAATTTTAATTAAAAAGAACTTTTTTAATAGAAATAATTAATAGTGATAAATTATTAATTTCAGTGGTTTGAAAGTATATTTAGAATATATTTTTACAATTTAATACAATTTTGGTCATTGGATGTAATTCTACTTTTAAACCAGACATAAACAAGTGTCAATCTTTTGATGGTTATTATCTCTTAAAAACACGCTATTTGTTTTGATGACGGGAATTAATTTTTAAATTAATTAATGAAAATAATATGTTTTTTATTTGGTAAAATAGACATCATTTTTGAGTTCATAATATCAAATATATCGTAGGCCTAATTTTTGGTATTTTTCTGGAAACTTTCATGTTTTAATGAATAGTGAAACCACTAAGTGGTAGTGAAAAAAATGAATTTTTCATAAAACTTATTTTTACCGCTTCTGTGAGTGGAATTTCAAAAATCTAAGAGACACGGTTGATGTTAATAAGTAAAATGTGGTTCAATGAGATGAAAATAATTTTTGGTGAATAGTAACTTTTTACCTTTTTTTACCACGGTTAAAAGTAAATAGGTTAATTAAGGGTAAAAATGTTATTATTATTACCCTAACACATGTCATAATTCTATTGTATAAGTGTAATTCGACCAAAAACAACCTTAGGAATAAAATATAACCATTTAGGCCCACTTGGATTAGATTAGGACATTTATTATTAATTTATTTAAAGAAGGGTTAAAATAGTTAAAATCAAAGTTTAATAAGTAAATCATTTTTAATATAGGGTTATACATAAGATAAATTCGACTATAAATATTCATTAGAAATATAAAAAGATTTCATACATAATGGTATTTTATTTGTAATTTTTATAAATTAAATAATTTAATTTATTTATGACACAACGATGATGGAGTAATTATCATATTAATGCAATATTGACATAATTGATGTTATAAATACCCAAATAAATATAATTTGAGACTTTTTATGAATTAAACTAATTTTATAGGTTAATATGACATGTTAGGATTAATTTAATTAACTTTGGTCGAAGTAATCATTCTGTTATGAGTTTCAAAAAATCAACTATTGAATAGTGTCAAAATTGACATAAAATATTTTTTAAAACAAATATTATATTATTAATTGTTATTTAATTCCTAAAAATATAAGGTTCGGCCAAATGACTTATATAAGGATATATATATTAATAATAAACAACTTGGGGTTCTTTTGGACTGTTATGGTAAGTTTATAACCATATAGTGTAAGAAAACAAAAAGACACGGTAAAAGTTAAATTATTTAACTTAGAGTTATATCTAATTGATAAGGTTAAAATAATAACCTAAACTTGTCTAAATCCTATTGGATGAGATTATTTCGACCCATATCCACTTTATCTTTGAAATAAGACCCTTTAGAACCATTATAAACCGAATTTGACCTTAATATAAAATAATAGTTTGAGATTTTCCTAAGGTGCCCCTCTCCTCCCTTATAAAATGGCACCTCCTACCTCTCCTCCTCACACCAATTTGAGAATTCAAGCTCGGCCAACCCCTGCCAAAATATCTTCTCCACTTCCCTAGTATCATCCTAGAGGTCCTGGTCTTCTTCAAAGACCATCCTTAGTTCTTTAAGTGGAGGTTAAGTGAAGGCGCGTCAAAAAGAGGTAATATCCATTACCGATCTTTTTCAATTTCTTTCTTCTTCAACTTCTTCTTCTTTAGTTGTTTCATGGTAAAGTAATAACATCAGTATTTCTTATATACTGATATGTTATTATAAATATGAAACAACTCTAATTAACCTTCTATCCATCCTACGGAAAAATGAAATCACCGCGCATGTGTACGTACGGAATACCGTCTCCACGCCGTGGTGTAATCTATTTTCCACAACCACCTTACTTGTATGGGTATAATGGTGTAAATAATAACTATATATGATTAATTTAAAGTGATATGGATTCTGAAATAGTATACATACACTCCAATACATTCCCACGATCATGAGAACGATATCATCGCTCGTGCGTACGTACGGACTACCGTCTCCACGACGCGATGAGATTCATTCTCCACTTTAACCATTCATGAATGATTATAAAGTATATATAATAAGTAATCATGAAATATATGACATAATAATTATACTGGATTTATGTGTATATATATGTATATCATCTACTTAATTCCATTCAACTCAATAAGGAAACGAAAACAGCGTTCATGCGTACGTACAGCCTACCGTCTCCATGAACGGTGTATTTATTTTCATTTACTGATTTATTATATATATGTATATTCTGAATATATATTATATATAAATCATGTTTTATATTCTGGAATTAAATAATCATGATCTAAGTAATCATATGAATAATTACAAGTCAAAACACGGACGACAAATGAAACAATTTTACCCAAAACACTCTTTAACATGGAATTTACAAAAGAACGGGTAATATAAAGTCATAAGTTAACCGTATATGATATAATAACAATGAATATGATTCTGTAATAAGTAAATGACATTATTTATACCATTATACAGGAGGTTCAGACACTTACGAAGCAAATCGGACCTAAGGTAAGGGAAATATCACAATCTCATTTTTATTCGAGACTGTTTATATTTTGGCATTTACTGGGGTGTATTTTATCATCCACATCCATGTTTCCTCAATATTTAATATTATTTCCATTCACCTACAATTTTTTAAATCATATTTTACCCTCTAGTGAGTTTTTAGTAAAATATATGAAAGGAATCTTTTGTCGTTTTTCGTACGAGGTACTTTTTGACTTTTCCGACAAAAGTACGAGAAGAATGTTTTTTTAACTTATACGACATGAATGGATTTTTAAAACATTATTTCCAAGAAGCTTCCTTTACAAGTTTTCAAGTTTATTTTTAATCAACTTCTTTTAGTATAAAATTGTATGACATGTTAAGAAAGGAAAATGTTTTTGAAGTAGAATGGATATTTTCCTCAAGAATGGAGTTCAAGTATTTTATCAAAATTATTTTCCATATAAGATAATATAAGGTTCTGATTCTATCACTATAATTACATTGATTCGATTATGTTGTGATGGAATTATTTTTATGAATCCCTTTATCTTATATGAATTGTTTTATGATGTCATGTTGTTTAAGAATCCCATTTTTACATGGGTTATGTAATGATGTATGATTTATGATTTTGTGGCACACATAAGAATGGTATAATTATGAGATGGGTGGGACTTATATATCCCTCCAATGCAATGGATAAAGATTTTATATATCATGAGATAGACATGGCTAGAATGGTAGGTTATACCGGTTCAGTGAAGCAGGACTGAAACGAGGGTAACTCGGTTCAGAAATGGACTTTGTCCACTAAGATAGTCTTGGAAATGAGTCTTGACTAATAATAAATGATTCTATATGATTATGTGTGTATGCCACAAAGTTTCATGTTTTAAGTTATGATTATTGGGATTTCATTTCACTACTAGGATTTATCCCATGTTATGAAATTATGCTCTCTTTTGCAGGTTAAGATTTCCAAAATGATATGTTCTTATGAAAAGGATGTGATTGATATTTCTTTTGTTTACCCTTACTGAGCATTTGAGCTCACCCTTTTATGTTTTCTTTTCCCCAGGATATAAAGACAGGTTTTAGGTAAAAAAAAGAAAGATCTTTATGGGAGATGTTGAAGATCTTTCACCACGATTAGAGGATTATATTCCGAGTTTTCAAAGACACTAAACTATTACGATCCTTGTGTGTGTGTTTTTGTTATGTACTAAGTATTCCGAAAAAGTAATGTAATGTCCATGTACGTCAAGCTTCGGGTCTCTACAAAAAATACTTCAAGAATACGGTGAATAATTTTTGGGTTGATTGTGTTTGTGGAAAAATAGGGTTTCCTTGATAAGTTTTGAAGTTACATAGAGATTTTTGACATGTTATGTTGACAAAGAACCATGAAAATGGAATTGATGATCTGGAGGTGGTAAAAAAATAACAGATAAAAGGTGGCGTGTTTTCCAGTGTATGCCAAATTTTTGGGCCTAAAAATCAGAAAATGGAGAAACATGTTTTTGGAAAAAGAAGTTGGGTGCAAGATTGAAGGTGATTTGTAAATTTTTTTGGAAGTCATGATTCGAGATAAGAATGTCAAAAAATGGAAAAGGCATGAACTGTATGAAATATTAGAAAAATTTCACGAATGATGAGGTTGCGCAAAAGATGTTTGTGTGCTTAATGAGGCATCAAATGTTGTTTTGCACATGAGAAGAGGGTTTTGTGTGACACGTTAGGGTTTTTCATGATGCGTTAGGAATTTAAGCAACGTGTTAGGGTTTTTAGCGCAAGGGATAGTGATGCCTATAAATAATAGGTGACCCCCTCATTCGAAATAGATCAACAATTATAGAGAATCTGAGCTCTGAATCATGTAAGAATTTCGTGAAAATAGAGTTTCATGAATGAATTGGAGTTTCATGCAAGATAAGGATGTTTTTTGTAAGATTGGATTTTTGTGTTAGATTGAAGTTGTTCTTAAGAGGAGGTTTTTCATTTAAGGCATAAAACATTCTTGCACGTTCCAGTAAGGGTTACGTAAAATATTTGGAGTTTCCCATTACATCTTTAGTAAAGTGGTATTCCTCAGTGAATGAAGGAGGGATGTAAATTGAGTATCTAAATATTGTGGAGGATTCATTCATAAGAGATAATAAAGGGACCTACATGTCTATAAACTATGAGTAGATCTTCTGATAAAGAAGTGATAACACTTCAGTTGAGAGAGTGGTTAGCTATCAAGGTGTGATTGGTTGAAAACTAGGAGGGACTATGAGTACACTTTGAAATTTTAAAACATTAGTGTGATTATAGGGAATTTGGTAAATATTCACATCTTTGGTGTAAGCTCCTATTACATAGCCCAGTAAGGGTGTACCAAGCAAAATTGTTGTGTCATGCGCATGTTTTAAGATCTGTTCATACTCTGAAATGGGAAGGATATAGAATAGAGTATTATTTAACAATGAAATAAGATCAAAAAGGGATTTTGTTTTAATATTCCATACCCTGATTCATCCCCCTCCCCTCATGGTATTTGACCCAGTAGGCCTAAAAAATTGGTATCAGGGTGAGAGGTTAATATCAGTGTTTCTCTCTCATTGAGGGTTATCAGTCACAACGGAATTCCAATCTTCAATGGAAATAATTGTCAGTTATAGAAGAATAGGATGAAAAACTACTTCCGATATTTGGGAATGGATGTGTTTACAGTAGTGATGCATAGTATTTCAGATGATATCAATAGTTGTGCTTTATCAGAAGCTGAAAGAAAGTAATTAGATGCTGACGCCAAGGGAATCAATGCTTCAGGGGGAGCCATATAAAATACAATCTATAAGAAGTTGATGTAATGAAAAACATCACATGCTATGTGGGAAAATATATTGAATATATATGAAGGAGATTCAAATATCAGAGAGAAAATTATGTAGGTTCTATCGAACAAGTATGAAGATCTTAGAATTAACATTAATGGGTTTGTTGATGAATTCTTTGACATGGTAAATGTTGTAGTGGAAAACAGGTGAGGTCTTTGAGAATTCATTTAAGATATAAAGATTTTTAAGCGTATCTTGAGGAAAATTATACCTCGGTTCAATCCAAATGTTTCAGTATTGGAAGAAAAATATCTGAAATAGATGACACTTGAAAACATTCATAATACCCTTGTAGCATATGAAATGAGAAATGATGGTAATGATGTTGTGGAAAAGGGGAAATCTAAAGAGGTGGAATTCAATAACACAAATAATATCACCATTGAAGATTCTTATGAAGAATAAGAGATAGAAGAGGTGATTTCATTCCTTTACTAAAATATTTAAATAGGAAAAGTAATGTTCAAAGGGAAACTTCAACTTGCTAGCTTTAGGTGTGAAAAGGTCGGTCATCTTAGAGCAATATTTCCCAAGAAGTTCTAAGTAGATGGTGAGGATGAAGTTGAAATTCCCATGAAGAAGTGTTAAACCTATGTTAAGGGAATGAAATAGTTGAAGAGAAATTTCAATATAAAAAATAATCTTCCTTCATAAGAATATGACAGTACAGATGAATCTGAGGTTGAAGAGTTTGAAGTGATAGAGAACTACAAAGATTGTGGATAAAATGATATGGTGGAAGTGGTTGGAAGTACTTAGAAAAATATAATAAACCAATCTTTATGAGGAATAATTTAAAGGAAGAGTTGAAATAGAGGCTGAATTAGAAGCAACTCTTGGGGAAATAGATGTTTGTGAAGGAAAAATGATGAAATCCAACAAAGTGGTTCATAACACCAAAATCTATATACAATATCACGAAGAATATAAGTCTGAGCTAATGAAAGAAATTGAAATACATAATTCTTCAATGAAATTGAGCTCAAAGATAGATGTAGAGTACTAGATAAAAAATGAGGAATAGAGAAGTAAAATCAATATTTTTACTAACACTGAAATGGATCAAATCAAATGTATCGAAGAACCTAAAGAGGAATTTTTCTATCAGTGATGAAAATTTATGGATCAAAAAAAACTCTTGACTCCCAATATGACATCGATAAATAAGATCACGCAAAATATGGAAAAGTCAGAAGTGGGTAATAGAGGTCCAACAAAACAGAAGCAATAGACAAAGTTAAATGATATAGATAGAAAGGGGCTCGGTCAAAAATAGAAAGTAGTCATGGTAGAAGTCATACTGCAAGAACCCACTTCAAGATTGAATATTTATTTGGGGATGAAGAAGAATCATAGGATTAAAATAACCCAAGGTAAATCCATTGGTGTAGAAGTGACATGCGAGAATTAACCCTACATCGGGTGTTATTGCTATCAAAATACGGGACACTCACAAAATGTGTGTTCCAGAGCCATAAGATACCGAAGGGCACAAGAATAGCAGTGGCAGCCAAGCATAGCATGATACAGTATAATTTATTTCATGGTACATTGTTTTTGGTGTGGAGGATTTGTGAACATGGATAGATATTATACATCAACAGTGAAGATGAATGTGCCAAAGAAAAACCCAAATGGTAGTCAGAAAAAAACAGTGAATCAATAAGTGAGCTAAAAATAAAAAATCGATTTGAAGATTTGTAGGATGAAATTAGTCCATCATACTCTGAGAAAGATCAGGATTTCTGATCTATATTGAGTAAGAAGGAAAAACCATTGATCAAGAAGAAGAGATCAAATAAGGTAGTTATTTTATAAATTTCCCTTAAAGCATTAGATAGTTCTGGTGTATGGATCCTTAACAATGATTTCACATCATTTATGACAAGAAAGAAGGATCTTGTTATAGACATAAAATATGAAAAAGAAGGTGTTTTCATGTTTGGAAAAAAATGAATTCCTAAAGAAAATTGGATCAATAAAGGCCAAGATTGTGGGAAAAGAAATGAGACATGTTGATTTCTTAGTAGTAGAAAGTCTCAATCACAACTTTCTTAGCATTAGTCAACTATGTGACTCTAGGAATTATATAATATTTACTAATAAGATGTGAATCATTAATCAAAGGATGATATGTTATAGTTGTTCTATAGGGAAAAAGTACCAAGGGAAATATATACCTTATATGTGGGGAAGAATTTATGTGCTTTCTATCCAGAGAGGAAGAAAACAAGTTTTTTAATAAACAACATGGTTATATATGCCAACCATACCTCAACGATATGGTAAAATTATGATGCAGATAGAGGACTCCCTAAGATATCATGTGATCATACTCATACATGATATGAATGTCAACAAGGGAAGATCATCAAAAATATATACAAGTAAAAGGAACAGAAGAAAACAAGAGTGCTTGAATTGGTGCATGCTTATGTGTGTAGAAAAATCTCACCAAGTTACATTGATGGAAATATATATATTAGATTCTATTCATTGATGATTATAGCATAATGGCATGGGTATTTTTCATTTTCCATAACTCTGATGTGTTCAGTTTCATAAAACAGTATCAGAGGGAATCTGAATGAATGCTTGGAAAGAAAATTCTCGTGTTTCATACTGACAATGGTACATAATTCACAAACAGTCAAGTGGAATACTATCTTGAGAAACATGGGATGCGGCATCATTTTTTTTAGTGATAACTCTGCAACAAAATTTATTGGTTTAGAGAATAAATATGATCATCAACAACACAGACGTAATGATGGTTATTGAAAAATACTTACTAAATAAATTTTTGAAAGAAGAAGTATTGACATCAGTATAAATTTCTAATAAGGATCTTTTGTGTCTGAAGGAAGGAAATACCCCATATGATATGTGGTACAAAAATAATACAACATTAAAATACTTTCAAATATTTGGAATTAAGTTCTTTATTCTCAAAAAATAAAAACCCATGAAATTTTATTCATGTGAAGATGTGGGAATATTCTTTACCTACTCAAGAAAAAGAATATAATATAAATCCTTCAATAAGACGTTGGGAAAATAATTTGATAGAAATGATTTCACTATTGTAGAAAATGAAGGAAATATTAAAAAGCATAGTGAACAATTTCCTGATGAAAGTGATGTGGAGGTGAGAAACATAGGGGGAGCGGAAGTGGTAGATACTAATTTGGAATAAGATAATGAAGTTGAATAAGAAGACATTAAGTCTGTATATCAGAAGAAGACAAAGATTCAAGATGAAAATGATAGGCAAAATATCATTGCTGATTAGATAGTTCCTATTAAAACAAGAAGAATGAATACATTACCACATACATATTTTCTATCTCAAAAAAAGCCTAAATGTTTTTCTAATTTAGCTGGAGATGAAAACCGAGTTCAGGAAATGAATGATGAGCTGGACCAGATTGAGAAGCATCAAATGTGGGAGATTGTTTTGAGGCCAACAGATAGGAATTTCATCTGGACTAAATGGGTCTTTCTCAGTAATATGAATGAAGATGGAGTAGTGATTTGAAAAAAATATTGACTGGTATACAAAGGTTACTCCCAGATAGAGGGTATCAATGTCGATGAGACATTTTCACTTATTTCAAGGTTCGATACAATCATATTATTCTCATCTATTATAGTGCAATGGATGTTTAATGTTTTCTAGATGGATGTCAAGTCCCCATTTTTGAATGGGGTTGTGGAAGAACAATATACTGAGCAATAAGATGGTTTTCTCATTCATGAAGTTGAGACCAGATTTTTTTAGCTAAAGAAGGAATTATATGTTTTGAATCAAGAAACATGATAATGGTATTCAAGGATTGATCATTTTTTGAAGAAGATTGATTTTCAGTGTGGTGGAGTTGATTACAATCTATATGTGGAAAATGATAATAATCAAAGGATGATTGTGTTGGTGTATATTGATGACATAATATTTGGTGGATCAAATGAATCACAATGAAGAAATTTTTCTATATTTATGAAGTGTAACTTTGAAATCTCAAAGATTTGTGAACTAACATTTTTATTTTGTTTATAGGCGAGACAAGGGAGCAATGGAACATTCATTTCTCAATACAAATAAGACAAGGAAGTTTTGAGAAGGCTTGGAATGGATAATTTAAAGGAGATGAAGTATCCAGTTTCTACCCTGATAAAACTATCAAAATATGATGATGGAAAGGTAGTTAATATCACTAAATATATGAAAATTAATAGAAGTATATTTTACTTGACAGTGACATGTTCTAATATTGTTTTTTCTACATGTGAAAAAGTGATATATCAAATAAATCCCAAGGAAATCCACATGCATGAAGTGAAAATAATACTTCGGTATATCAAGGGAATGTTGGATTTCAATTTTATGTATAATGAAAAATATCATCCAGAACTATTGGGATATAAATATATAGATTGGGCTGGATCAACAGATGACAGAAAATCAACATCAGGAGGTTCTTTTTATCTTGGTGGATTGTGTATTTCTTGTCTAATCATGAAAAAAGATTTCATTTCATTGAGCGCCATATAATTTGATTATATTGTGGCCACTCAAGCACGCAAACAGTTATTATGGATGAAGAAACATCTTGATGATATGGGAGTTGAAGTGAAGTATTCAATTGGAATTCATTGTGATAATTCAAGTTCTTCAAATCATTGAAAAAATATATTACATCACCCAAGGACTAATAACATTAAATTAAAAAATCATTTAATTAATGATAAGGTAAAGTAACGGCTTGTGAAGTTAGAGTATGTTCCTAAAGAACAATAGGTTGCAGACATTCTGATTAAGGCCTCACTCAATGAAGCGTTTGATAGGAATCGATTGGCTCTAAAAGTATAGTCGAATCCCTACACTTGAAAAAGTGTGGATTTCGGACACCCCCTATCCCCGAGGTATGGTGTGTTTCCCCTAATATATTAATCTGTGTTCTGTACTCTTTGGTAGAACACTAAGGATTGACCTTTGAGTTTGTTGAAAAACAGGGATAAATTGTGGCCGATAAGATGGAGAAAATGTCTTATTTAAAGACAAAGGGAGAAGCTGATAGCTGGTACAAATAGATAGGGGGAAGCTGAAGCTGACAAGGGGAGCAGCAATATAAGGGAAGTATTAAATTTGATAATTCTAAAAGTGATTAATCAAAGAATACGTATCATGAAATCTAAGGTTCTTGACGAAATAAGTTGATTGGTTTTAATAATTGGTTTTAGAAATAAAGTGATTCATTGATGAACTTTTTAGAATGATCTTGATTCTCACACAAAGAATTTCTCATGTGGGATTACATTATGTGTTGATTAAATATTTGATAGATATATAAATCTCATGAATGGAATGGTGGATGAAGGTGTAAGAATATTTCCTAAGGTATCAATTTATGAAAGATTTATCAACAAACTTCGATAGGGATATTGTTGGGAAAAATTCCTCAAGGATACATTAAAGTAATTTTGGGTTGATTGTGTTTGTTAACAAAGAAGGTTTCCTTGATGATTTGTCAAGTTATAGAGAGATTGTTGAAAAGTTATGTTGACAAAGAACCATGAAAATTGAATAGATGATATAGAGTTTGTACAAAAATAACATATAAAAGGTAGCATTGTTTTCTAATATATTCAAAAAAATTGGAATCAAAATCAGAAAATTGAGATAAGTGTTTCTGGAAAGGAAGATGTGATCAAGATTGAAGGTGATTTTCAAACAAATGCACAAGGCATGTTTCGGGAATAAAACATCGAAAAATGGAAAAGGCTTGAAGTGTGAAAGATCGCAAAATGTGTGTGAAAAATGAGGTTGTACGAAAGAAGTTTGCACACCCAATGCAACATCAAATGTTGTTTTTCATGTTTGAATAGGGTGTTACGTGATGTGTTAGGGTTTTTCATGATGTGTTAGGGTTTTGTATGAGGCGATAGGGTTTTTTGAGCAAGGGAGGGTGATCCCTATAAATAAGAGGTGACCCACCTCATTTGAAATAGATCAACACTGAGAGAGAATCAAAGCTCTGGATCACGTAAGAATTTCAGGCAAAGGGAGTTGTGTGAAAGAATTGGAGTTTCTTGCAAGATAAATAAGTTTCATCTAATATTAGAGTTTTGTGTAAGATTTATGTTAGACATAAGATGATAAGATGATATTTTGTGTGCAAGGCATAAAAAATAAGCACAATATGTAGTAAGGGTTGCACAAATGATTTGGATTTTCCCATAACATTGTTGGTAATGTGTTATTCATCAGTGGGTGAAAGTAAAATGTCAATAGAGAATCTACATAAAGTGTAGGATAAATTCAGTAGAGATAAATAAGGGACCTACATGTCTATAAAGTGTGAGCAGATCTTATAAAGAACTAGTGAGAACACTTAAGTTGAAAGAGAAGTGAGATTTAAATTTTTGATTGGTTGTAAACTATGAGGGATAGTGACTCTACTTCGAACTTTTTAAATTGAAATGAACTTATAGTGAATTTGGAATATCGGCATATCGTCGTTGTATGCTCCATGGACGTACCTCAGTAAGGGTGAACCAAGTAAAATTGTTTTTTCATGTGTATACTTTAAGATCTCTTCTTATTATAAAATGGGATGGAGAGAAAAGAGATTTTTGTTGGACAACAAAACAAAATCAAAAAGGGGTAGTTGTTTTAATGATTCAAACCCTGATTCACCCCCCCCCCCCCTCATGATATTTGACCTAGTGGGCCAAACAAATAGTATGAACAAGGATAGCTCAATTAAGGTTCTATTTAAAATATCTAATAGTGTTTCAATAGTGCTTTTAAAAAATCACTGATAAAGAGAAGTTTTAACATCAAAAAAATAATAAGTGCTCATAAAACTTATCTCTATCAGTGATTTCTTAGCACTGATAAAGATGTGTTCTGTCGTCGCTCTTTCAGTACTGATAAAAATTATTTTTATCAGTTCTTAAAAAGCACTGATAAAGACCATATTTTTATAATATAATTTATATAATTAAAAAAATTAATTTTATATTATTGTAAATAAATAGGTTTTTTACAAGATCTAGGGTAGGAAACAAAGGACCTATCCCATTAATTATAATAAAATGATACAAAGTGGAGAAGAGGGTCAGACATGTCAAATAATCTAACAACCACAAAAGACCTAAAGTGGCATTAAAAGTAAAAGTCATCAAAATTGGATAGAGAAGGGCCCCACCTACCCCTAACAAGGGGGTTTGTCAAACAGATTTCAGCCTCACTTTCATGTCTTTTCTCACTACCAAGAGTCATGGCCTTCATTTGAAGATGGTTCAGTAGAGACTGTTGCACCCATATCATTGGAGTCCACATCATAAAGATTCCCCTACATCTGATGACTAGACCCAATTCTCATATAACTTTAGGAGTCCCCCTCTATGTTCACTACCTTTAAGGGAACCTCCTTAACTAAAGCAAGAACTCTGAAAGGATTGAAATTGAATACATGAGCCTTTCTTAGACTTCCAATTTTATAAGCATGATCACTTTGCACCACAAATCCCTACTCATCATCTCGAGAATTAGCATCTGGCCGAGATTCCAGATGAGCCTCATTAGCATAGTCTAGGGAAGCCCTACTTTTTTGACTATCATGTTTCAAAGGAGCATCCTTATTTGCAAAATTATCTAGAAAAATGAAAGATTTTCCTTGATATAGTTCACGACCAGGAAATGGGGTCATCAATATTGAAATATGAGGACCACACACCATTGATAGCTCTAAATTGCTTTCAATACTATGGTCCCCTGTACTACATTTGGAATACTCCAAACCTGATTAGTTAGTATTATTCACCTCCTTAACATTAGTAGAAAGTGGAGTGTTTCTTCCTTTCTAGTGATCCAACAAGGATTGTAAAATGATCTAATTACCATGAGGGGAATATCCTCTGTAAAAAATCGTTTTTATTTTGTCATATGAGCAAGCTAGAAAGGGTTTATCTGGTCTCAAAGTCAAGACAGTTGGATGAGAATCCATGGGTAACCCCTTCACTAGGGTCCTTCCTGTAAATTCCTTGATTTGAATGGTATCCTTAGGCTTTTAACATAAAGGTTCCTTAGCATCCATTTACTTATTTCCATAACATACCCTTGAAGAAATAAATTCCTCTTCAAGACGCTTCTGATCAGAAATCTATTGTATAACCGCTTCATTAGATGGTTGCTTCTCAACATCCTACCCTGCTTCCACAACCTCAACCCATGACCTAATAACTTGTTTTCGGTTTTCACATGGTTTGGACGGCTATAATTTTCTGAAACATCCAGAGTAGCAGATCACTCCCTCTTATGAAGAGATTTATCCTCATACAAATACCCCTCCCCAGTAAGAGCATTAGTAAAAGACAGTTTAGCCGGAACATCCCCAGAGCCTTTAGACAAGCTGACTGCATTCCTAGATTATGCTTAAGCTCATGGTCAAGGCCCTACCCCCATTGAGCTCACCTATTTAGGAACTCCTTCGTCCTATATATGAGCATACCCATAATTTCTTTGACCCCCATGATCAGTGATTCCCTGCTGCTTAATCTTTTAAAAGCATGAGTTTTCCTTATGCCCTCAAGTAGAATAAAAGGCACAGTTGACAAACCTCTTGCAATTATATATATATCTGTGTGTGTGTGTATGTGTGTGTGTATATATATATAATTAAATATATTTATGAAAGTTATATATATATATATATCAACATATAAATAAATATATATATAAATATAATAAATATATTTATTATTAAAATATATATTTATTTAACCATAATTATAGTCATAAATAAATATATTTATAAATATTTGTATATAATTAAAAATAAATTAATATAATTATTTTTATTTATTATATTTTATATATTTATATATTTATATATAAATATATATAATTATAAATATAATAAATATATTTGTTATAATTTTAGAATTATTTAAATATGTATTTATTTATTTATATTTATAATTATAAATCAATATATGTATAAATATTTGTATATATTTATAAATATATTTATATATAATTATATAATTATATATATTTCTTAATATATAATTATATATAATTATAAATATAATAAATATATTTATTATTTAAATATAATTATTATGATTTTATAATTATAATTAAAAATAAATTTTTATATAAATATATTTATTTAATTATATATTTAGGTAATTATATTTACTTATATAATTATATATATAAATATATATAATTTGATAAATTTGATAGTTGAGGTTCTGAGATGGGGTGCTTGTGGGATAAGTGTCTCCCTCTCTACAAACATGAATTCAAGGGTAGATTTTGCAATGAATTTGATCATGGATGCTTATTTTTATTTGGCGGAGGTCTTTGTTGACCCTTTGAAGAAGGTGGAAGGTGGATCTCTCTTGAGCAATGTGAAGCTTCCCTCTAATGAAGCAATTTTTGGTATGAAAAATTGAATTCATGTATCCTGCTCTGTTAAAAAACATTATTTTAGGATGTAATGATTCTTTGAATGTGGTTAAAGAGTCATGGGTAGGGAATTTATCTAAGAGATTCTTCCCTCACTCTCGATGTAACTCGTGAATCATAAAAAATTGAATCTCAAAGAATGGGGAACTCTACTTAATTGAGGTAAACCCTAGGATTTCTTAATAGAGACTCGTGGCTTGTAGGCACTCGATTATCTGACAACACACTCCAAAAATGAGAAGTTTCTAAAAGCATGATGACCTAAGGAAACAGTTGTTGTAGGTTTGGGGATTCAATTATTAGAAAATATTGTCGATTGGTATGGGTTTCTAAAATATTTCATTCCTTTCATAAGAGATAAAATTAAATGATTGGATCTATGATTTTGTTAATCTCAAGATAGGGGTTCTAAGATTTCAGGATTGGGACCCCTAGTTTGAGACTTTTCAGTAATGAAATTAGTTGCATAGTCTTTGATTCGGGTAAAAAGTTTAAATAGGTTATTTTAGCACCCACGTATTAACTAATATGTTGCCTTGGCTATTACACTTCTTTTAAATTTGGAAAAGATACTGAAGTGGCTTGGTATGTAAATTTTTTCAGAATCTAGGTTGGGTTTGATCTTTCTACACCACTTGTTGAAACAATGTAATTGATTTTTGGTGATTTTAAGTTTCAACTTGCTTTTGAATATGAAAAAAAAACTGAATTTTGTTTCAACTCCTTATGCATTGGACATGTTAAAGAAAAATGTCAGAGAGGTTTGAGATTCTCTAACTGTAAAAAGTATGGGCATCCAGTTGAGAATTGTATGTTAAACTTCCATTTTCTAATAGAAATATTCCATCAGCTAGTTAGAATTATGTGCCCGTGGCTGGGATGAGGAATTACTTTGATGTACTGGGAGTGAAGGATGGTATAAGAAGGAATGTTGGATCAGATGTTTATCCTCATCCAATCCAGAAGAGAAATCTGATGGTTAAAAAATTCTACAATCCATTTACTGTTAGTTTTGAAGTTTCATTTGTTGAGGTTCATATTGCTGCTTCAAATCCTGGTTGTGGTTCATCTACTGTTAATGCTATAATCCATTTGGATTATGATGAAAGAGAGGATCTTGATCCTCCAAATTTATGGACAATACACACTCAAGGGGTGTTTATATATGATTAGTCTAATGTTAACACGTTGATCCAAGGGGATTCTTCTCTTTCAATGTCATTCCGATGGACCAGGAGCCTGCTTAATATATATTTAAAAATGGTAAATCCTATTGCTACTTAAAAGGGGGTGACACAACTCTTAAAAAAGGGAAGGTGAGGCCGGTCATCCCATAGGACTTGTAAAGGATAAGAATGTTGCAGATACATCAGAGGACGTCTTAAATGATAATGATCTCACATCACGGCCAATTTCTCAATGGATAAGGGGGAGATAGCCAACTAATTGGGGCAGACTTGGGGTCAGGGTGGTCGACATAAAAAGATATGATCTCAAAATATTTTATCCTTATTTTTTTTTCTTTGGTTATGTATACCATGTATAAACTTTCCATGTTATGTTCTCTATGATTATTTTTATAATAAATTTTCAGGACTATGGTTCTAGGTTTCAAAATCAGTAGTCGCACCATCTTTGTAATGTAAGGTCGGTTTCTCTCAAAAGGAAAATTGGGTGTTGGTATACTATATCCCAAAGGAGCATTCTCCTCAATGAATAAGTAGATGGAATGTGATGGGAATTTTTTGAATGTTAATGGGGGAATATCTGCACCAAATCAGTAAAAGGATAATGTTGTTGTTTCCCTTAAGCGTGTGCATGACTCAGTGTTGTATGTTTCTATAACTCCTCCAGTGATGGAGTGTATAGAGCCAGGACATATCTCTACCAACAATGATGTTGTTTCTGCACAATACATACAGTATGTCGAGACTGTCGGTAGAGTTGTTACTTGACCCTTTATTTACAATGCTGGAATTTATCAATAATTTGGAATTTTTCACTCTCTCTAGGGAGAGTCATGAGAGGAATGGTAAAAATGGCTTGATAAGTTCTGATTTTAATGTATCTTCTCCTCCTTTGATGATTACATAGGATTCAAAAGAACATATGGATGGTTCCCAATGTGGGTAGTACAAAACTTTCACCCAAGGTTGGTTGGGATATGGGTCTCCACTTAATGAGTACAATAAGATTCCATTAACTCAACATAACATCTTCATGACTTCCAAAAAAAATTTAACTAATGGACAGAATTATAAACCTTATCTGGAAGAAGATGATCCATCGGGCATGGTTGACCACAATGCTACCTAGAAAACTCCAATGTAGTGGAGGTAAGGAAGACACCCAAGAGGTTGAGGTGGCTTCCTAGGTAGGGTTGGTATGCACAAAAACTAACATTTTCCGTTTTGGTGGAATTTGTTTCCCACTTGTACTTGCAACTTATCTTCCACTTTGTTTGTTTACTCTATTTTTATTAATAAATTTTTTGGGGTTATGTATTCTAATCCATGGATCATGTAATTCCTTGTATATATAATTAAATATATTTATATAATTATATATATATTAACATATAAATATTTATAATTATAAATATAATATATATATATATATTATTTAAATATATTTATTATAATTTTAAAAATTAATTGAATATATATATTTATAATTATAATTAAGAATTAATATATTTATAAATATTTGTTTATATTTATAATTATAATAATATTTATAATATAAAAAGATATATAATAATAAATATAATAAATACTCAAAGATGTGTGAGTCCGGGATGGAGACCCAGCCCACACCCTAAAATTTTATTAGAAACAGTAAAGCAAGTACATGAGATCTATAAAGAAACATGACAAAGCCACCATCACAAACATGAAAATCAAGATGGGGTGAGATCATTATGAAAACTAATATCTCTCATGCCCCTACCTCTTGGATGGAGGTCCCTCCTCCAGGTTCTGGCATTTTTCCTTGTCCTACCATCATTATCATGAGAGACATTATGGTCATCTGACGGGGTGAGCTCTGCGAGAGGTCATTGATCATGTAAACTAATCAGATCTGATTCCTCTGGTGAAATATTCAAATTAGAAGTGTTCCCTATTTTTCAAACTCTATTCATGGAAAATTTCTTTCTCATACATGGTCATTTTTTAACTCTTCAAGGAAGGAATGTATACTATTAGATCTATTCAAAATGTTAAGCTGATTGAGAGACTCTTTTTCCTTCATTTTCTCATTATCAGAAACCTTCACTACCACAGACGTACATTCATCTTTTTCACCTACTTCCCCCTGAGTTGATATCTTGGTTAGATTCTGAGGGGTAGCAGCTGAAAGAGGGGCCCTAAACTTGTGAGCATCTTTAACAGAGAGTTGCAATTGGGGAATCAATTCAGAGGATTCGGGGTGGAAGCACCCTCATATACCCTGTTATGTTCACTGGAACCCATGTATTAACTATAGATTAAGGCTCTACTAAATTCACATCTACACCATCGCAATATTTCTTTCCTTTTTCACCATTCCCATATCACATCCCATTAGATGAAACCAACTTGTCTTTGTTTGAAGGATAAGAATTCCTAACCAATAGTCTAACTATGATACCCGAATCCAAGTGATTCTTCCCTTTTTAGGCAGTCGAGGACATGAAAGTTTCTTTTTGTATATCATCTTGGTCCACAACTAGATCATCTTATGATGAATCCAAATTATCAACAATATTTAAGTCTTCCTTGTGGTTATAGTCAGAATTGGATCTATCGAAATTGGACTACATATAGACCATCTAGTAGTTACCCTCTATCCCCATACCTACCTTATCCTTGAACCTGCACCACTCCTCATCAGAATGTTTCATCATATTATTCCCCACCTATCCATCTCCATCATTCACTAAGGACAATTTTAACTTACAATTCTCAGCAAGATGAACATGCTTTCGATCATTGGAGCACTTTAGTCACCTATGACACTCTTCCTTTACATGTCCAATACCAAAGTGGTGATGAAAAAAATAGGTACATGATGATACTTTATATCCAATACAAACTTGAATTCATCAGAAACTATAGAAATAGTTTCAATCAGAGGCGAACAAATATCATACTCAACAAGGATTCAAGAAAATTTTCCAAATCTTGCAGTTTCAGCCTCCTTATCACTCTTTATTGGAGTTCCAACAACATAAGTGACATCCTACAAAATACAGGGATTCCAAAAGAACCATTTCAGCCCTGTAACCATAATCCATGATTGGTTATTGAATTCTTCACCTGATCCAGATCAAACCAAGGATAACGGTCTTAGAAATGAAAGGTGCCCATATTAAGAGAAATAAACCCAAATCTTGTGGCATTCAATTTCATTTCTAGAGAAGGAAAAATTGTTCTGATAAAAAACCCATAATGAAAAAAATGATACGCCAACTTATGATTCCCCATACCAGTAGAATGATATCATTCAAATCAACAAAATTCCTTACAATACCTCTTTATATATAGAGTCGTGCGATGATCAAGTGTTTTTTATCCTCAATTTGGTCCCTCAAAAACATAGTCTTCACTTCGACACCGGACAGTGTTCCATTTCGTGTGATCTTTTGGGGGGCTTCAAATCCTTGTGGTAATCAAAGAAAAGTGAGTGTCGGGGAGGTTCATGGATGAGGTATGCTCATTAAAATTCATATCAGACATAGTAGGATGATCACTATTCACATACACTATATTCTTCTTAGAGAGAGAATCAAAGATCCTGTAAGCCCCCTATATATTCGAAGATGAAGCATTACGGGCCACTCCTTCAGCTACGCACACACCTGCACCACCGATCATTCGTTACCGATTGCATTAAGCAGCGATCTCATTGATACCAAGAACATAATCAATATTTAGCTTCAGCATAGCCTGATTAAGGTTTATACTAGAGCTTCCATGGATATTTTCAAGGATCTATCTCCCAGGCCCCATCCACATCTTTTCATTATCAAATATAATAAATATATTTATTATTTAAAAATATTTATTATAATTATAAAATTATTTGAATATATATATTTATTTTTATGTTGGAAATGGATCATTTGTTAATATTTGGATGAACTCAAGGCTGGTTAATTGAAATGGGATTAAAGAAACTTTCCCCACCCTTGAAGGTCTCAAAGATGAAAAGCTTCTATCCCTTTTTAATAATGAATGTAGTGTATGGTGACCTAAAAAAATATCCTCCTAGTTTAATGAGAGATATAGGAAAATTATTCTTAGTATCACAATCGCTAGAGATTTTGGTACTGTACATTTATGTTTGATTGGGGAAAACTCTGGTACTTGAACTGTTAAATATAGGTATGTCCTTTCTTCAACCACTCTGAATTTAGAGGTGGAGGGTCATTGGAAATCTATCTGGTGCCTACGTATTCCCCTTGAATCTATCTATTTATGGTGGAAAGTCTACACCAGGATCATTACTTCTTTAGGGTTCCTTGGATATCTCCATGCATTGGACAAGCCAACATGTCCTATCTGGGTTCCCACACCAAAATCTCTTTTTCACACCATTTCCCACTACCTAAGAGTAAGGAACTTCAGGCGCACATTCAACCCTCATGCTAACAACCTCTTATATATGGCTCCTAATCTCATGACTCTTCTGGAGAAATAGTCTTCGCATCTTACCACCGAGGACCTGGCTTCTCATTACACAGTTACATGGATCATTTGGGTGAGGAGAAACAACATTCTCTTTAACCAGGTCTCCAAGCCATGCACCTTTTGGGTCAAGAACACATCCCAATATTTATCATCTTTGAATCACAATGAGCATATTTTTTGACGAACCTCCTTTCATGCATGATCCTTGTACCTTAAAATCCCCCATTAGTGGCACCCTAAAAATTAATGTTGATGCATCACATTCAGACAAAGGCATCCCAGGTTTCAGAACCATTGCCTAGGACTCTCATGGGCTGATCGTTGTGACTCTTCACACTTTATTCTTGGTGTTTCTCTTACCCTCGGTTATTGAAGCTCAATCAATTGTTCATGGAATGGAATTCACTTTGGAGAAAGGGTGGGATTCCATCACTTTAGAATCAGATTGCCTCACTATCGTCCATGTTATCTCTACCCTAGAGGATGGCCTTCATCCTTTTGTCCTTCTAATCTCAAAGATCCAGTCACTTCAGTCCCGCTTTTTGACTTACTCATTCTCCTTTACCAATAGTGAGGTTAATATGGTGGATCATCATTATGATGGTCGAGACCTCTTGAGTGACCCACATATCTGGTTGGTTTTGTTCCCCAGTTGGCTATCTTCTCTTGTTTTTCCTGATTTCTGATCTCTTAAATATGAGTGCCCCCACACATTATATATTTATATATATCTTTGTGTGTAAATAAATATTAAAAATGTTAAAATTACAAAAAATATAAAAATCATTAAATATGAAAAATGGATAAATAATATTAAATTAAAGAAATATTAAAAAAGAATAAATATAATTTTACTGATAAATCTATTTTGAAAAATGAATCCATATAAGATTAACTACATGAATAGTGAACACATACAAAAATGAAGTAAATATTAAAAATTCATTTAAATAAGATAATTATATAAATCTCTAAAATTTTTAAAATATTACAACTTAATAAATAAAATTTAATAAACACAAATCCTATAAATTAAAAATATATTTAAAATAATACATAGTAAACTATAAATATGTATAAAAATGAATTAATTCCAAAAATATTATATCAAAAATGAAAAAAATATACATCAAATGTGAAATAAATACATGTCATACATAAACATGTACACATGTTTTATATATATATGTTCATCCCACATACATGTTCATATATACATAAACATGAAAACATATGTACACATACCCAAAACTTACACACAGGACATAATTCATACACATATATGCATATAGAGATTTTTAAATATATTTAAGGGGGATGATGTGGGGTCCAAGAGTGCTCTATGTGGGGGATGGCGGAAACTAGGTTTATATTTAAGAAATGGTGCTTCAGTATTACTTGGGATCAAAACTTTTGGGTTGAAGAGGCGTATTTGCGGAAGATCTTTGAGCAGATGCCTCAACAATCCCTGAGAATAAGCTAATTCTAGGTCCAAGTGACAAGGGTGTGAGAATACACTTCTTATCAATGATCTATTCTTCACCGGAATGGATAATCCAAAAGGGAATGATTTCTCATGTCAAATCTAATCAAGATGCCATCATGGATTGTCTTACGATATGTCAACATTCAATCATTGGTTGTTTGAATTTACACATGGGTGAGATTCCCATGAGAATACACTTCTTATCGTTTCAATCCCTTCAATATCAAGAATACTTGTGTTTAAGTCTATATTATGATTTTGAGACTAAATTGGATCCTTTAGCACCCGCACATCCTATTTAACCTCGGATCTGTTGTGGGATCCCCATTAAGATGGTCAAAGCTACAGAGGTTTCCAAGTTTGGATAATTTTCTCGGATTCTTCTTGAAGATAACCTCAATTCTACCCTTACCGATCAAGTTATGATTTCTATGCTTGATGGTGATATTTTATTGGAAATTAGATATGAGAAACTCCCTACATTCTATCTAGTTTGCAATACCATTAGAAATTTGAAGGAGAGTTGATGCAGGGATGCGGCCTTTGAGTTCTGCTCTAAAAAAAGGAATCACTAAGATGTTTGCAGTAAATTTGTTCGTGATGCTGGTAAAATGGATGGACATCGATCGCTTTGGCTCCCCAGAATCAGGTAATTTTTGCAAAGAAGGTTGATCCACACACGTCTGGTCCTTCTAATTTGGTGAAAAGGTCTAAAGATGGATGTTGGCAGTTTCACATTGCTTGCATGGCTTCTAATTTTGAATATGAGATGGGTGTGGGTAAAAGAAATGGAATTTGACTAGATTTGGATGAGTTTGATGGTGCATGGAAGGGGTAGACCAGCTCTTGTCAGTCCTGGGCCAACATGGAATATGAGGAGACTTCTTTTAAGGATGTCCTGATCAGTCGATCTGGTGATGGAGGTAGTCATTCCCAAGGAAATGGGAAGACTAGTGCTGAAATCATTGTCCAGTGTGAGGTTGATAAACATTAGGATTTGGAGAAGTGGTTGGTCATGGTTAATGATAGAGAAGGCCGGAAGAAGGTAGCATTTGTTCCAATAATTAATGGTTCTTCTACCCATCCATTTTCATGGTAATGTCAATCTTCCATAGGTAGAAAAATGGTTGTAGGTGATAAGGAATTCTAACTAGTAACATGAAGGAGATCCGGTCCACATGGTTCTACGTCCATAGTAGTGCAAGCCCCTTGTTCTTACATAGTGAGAACTATGCCTTTGGGTGATGTTAACCCACCATGTAGGGCAAGGGAATATGATGGTTTGATAGAGGCATGTGCTCAATCTGACTAGCCTGGGAAGAATGTATCTATGATTGTCGTTGTTGACTAATCAGATTCATCAGCAGGCAAGGGGAATGAGGCGATCGAGGAGGGTGACTCTGTCTTACTAGACACTGACCCCAACAAAACTCGATTTACAATGCTTGACATTTTAATAAGATCTAACAGTAAGGATGTTTCCAGGATTTTGGTAAAATACATGGATCTTTTGGTGAATAATCCTCATGAATGAAGGGTGTCAAGGAAAATAGTGATTCTTCTATGAAGAATGATGTCTTAAATCAAGATGACTTATTAAAAACTGATTTCATTCGAGGCATTGAACCTCATGATGTTGAAGAGGATTCATCTACCAAGGAAAAAAATAGTTTTTTGTGACAGGGTATTTGCGGCGGGGAATGGTCTCATCTCAAAAAGTTTGTTGGGAGGGACTCTTTGTGATGGGTAGACGATACCCGTCGCAAAAGGTTTGGCACTGGTTGCGCGTCAAACCGCGGGAAGGGTATTTGCGACGGGCTCTTTTTCCCGTCACAAAAACCCAGCATCGGTTTTTAGTATTTGTGACAGGATTTATCACTTGTCACAAATAGTATGTCAGTAGGTTGATATTTATGACGGGTCCCGTCGCAACTAATCTAACCTATATATACCCCCATCCATTTTTCCTCTCATTCTACTCCTTTCTTTACTCCTCTCCCTCTACTTATAATTTCTCCATCAAATTTTTTCTTAATTAAAAATTTTAAATCAGAACAATATTTGTGGTGAAAATCCTCCGAAAGATTTAGTTTTAAGGTATTTATCTATCTGTTTAGTTTTTTTTCATTAATTTGTTATTTTTTATATTAGTTATAATTATTTTTAACTAGTTACAATTAAATTAAACAGGAATTAGATTGTTTTATTTAGCATTAATTTTTTTACAGATACGTGTGATAGTATAAATTAGTATTAATTAATAGTTATATTAATTATTATTAATCAGTAGTCATTAGTATTAATTTGAAAAATTGTTCATAATTTTTAATAATTAGTCATAATTTTCCTAACTTCTCGTGGATTTGAGAAAGGATGCTTCTTCTATTTTATTGGCAATGGTCTTGAAATTGAAGTAGAACTTTGGGCTATGATTAAAGCAATCAAGTATGTTGTTCACTTTAATTGGCACTAATTATGGTTGGAGTCCGACTCGACTATTGCTGTTCAAATTCTTCGTGATCAATCCTGAAATGTACCATGGAGGATCTTTCCTGACTGGATCGAATGTCTGCGACTTGCGGAGACACTCTCTCTTGAAGTAACGCATGTTTATCGTGAGGCCAATCCGGTTTTTGGTGCTCTGTCCAAGAGAGAAATCATAGAGGTTAGTTCCAATTGGTCCTGTGTCTCGCCTGAATTTTGCAATGACCTTGTCCAGGCTGATATTTGTGGTGTGGTTTATACCCGTCTTTCTTGATCTGTTCCATGACTCTGTTTTCTTGTGCACTTTTACTTTTGCTTAATATATTTTTTAGGAGCAGGTTTTTTTCCTATCTCTTGGCTTTTTGGGTAGTAATAATTAGGAGTAAATAGTAATAATTATGACTAAATAGGAATAATTAGGAATAATTAGTAAAAAATAGAAATAATTTTGAATAATTTTGAATAATTTTGAATAATTAAGAGCAATTAGTAATAATTAGTAATAAATAGTAATAATTAGAATAATTAGAAATAATTAGAAATAAGTAGGATTAAAAAGGAATAATTAAGAATAATTAGTAATAATTAGGAATATATAGAATTAATTAGTAATAATTAGTAATGATTAGTAATGATTAGTAATACTTAGGATTAATTAGTAGTAATTATGATTAATTAGGATTAATTAGTAAGAAGTAGTAGAAATAAGTAAAAATTAGGAATAATTAGTATTAATTAGTAATAACTAGTAATGATTTTGAATAATTTGGATTAATTAGAAATAATTAGTAATAATTAGTTATAATAAAGAATAAGTAGGAATGATTAGTAATAATTAGTAAAAATTTGTAATAATTAGTAAAAAATAGTAATAATGAGTAATAATTCGTAATAATTAGGAATAAATATGAATTATTTGGAATAATTAGGAATAAATAGTAATAATTTGCAAAAAATTGTAATAATTAGTAATAATGAGTAATAATGAGTATTAATTAGTAACAATTAATAATAATTAGTAACAATTAGTAATAATTAGGAACAATTAGTAATAATTAGGAATAATAAGTAATAATTAGAAATAATTAGGATTAAATATTAAATATTAGAGCTAATTAGGTTTAATTAGTAATAATTAGTAATAATTACTGATAAATAGGAATAATTAGTAATAATTATCAATAATTAGTAATAGTTAGTAATAATTTGTAATAATTTGGATTAATTAGAATTAATTAATAATAATTAGTAATAATTATGATTAATTAGGATTAATTAAGAAAAATTTGTAATAATTTGAAATAATTTGTAATAATTATTAATAATTGGTAATAATTAGTATTAACGGGGAATAATTAGTAATAACTAGTAATAATTACTAATGACTTGTAATAACTAGTAATATTTAGTATTAATTAGTAATAATTGGTAGTAATTGTGATTAATTAGTAATAATTAGAAATAAATATTAATAATTAGGAATAATTCATAATAATTATGAATAATTAGTAATAATTAGGAATAATTTGTAATAATTGGTAATAATTAGGAATAATTATTAATAATTAATAATAATTAGAAATAATTAGAAATACTTAGTAATAATTAGGATTAATTAGGACTAATTATGAATAATTAGAAATAATTAGTATTAATTAGGAACAATTATGATTAATTGAAAATAATTTGGATTAATTTGGTATAATTTGGAATAATTAGGAAAAATTAGTAATAATTTTGATAAATTAAGAATAATTAGTAATTATTAGTAATAATTAGTCATAATTTGTAAAAACTTAGTAATAATTTGGATAAATTTTTAATAATTAGTATTAACTAGTAATAATTAAAAATAATTAGTATTAATTATGAATAATTAGTATTAATTAGGAATAATTAGTAATAATTAGGATTCATTAGTAATAATTAGGATTCATTAGTTATAATTTGGATTAATTAGTAATAATTAGTAATTATTATGAATAATTATTAATAATTTGGAATAATTATTAATGATTAGTAATAATTAGGATAAATTAGTAATAATTAGGATTAATTAGTAATAATTTGGAATAATTAAGAATAGTTGGGATTTATTAGTAATAATTAGGATTATTTAGTAATGATTACAAATAATTGGGAATAATAAGGAATTATTAGGAATAATTAGTAATAATTAGAAAAAAAATGTAATAATTAGGAATATTTAGGAATATTTAGTAACAATTATAAATAATTAGAACTAACTTGGAATAATTAGTAATAATTAGGAATAATTATGATTAATTAGTAAAGATTAGTAATAATTAGGAACAATTATTATTAATTAGGATTGATTCTGAATAATTAGTAATAATTAAGAATGGTTTTGAATAATAGGAATAATTAGTAATAATTTGGAATAATTAAGATGAATTGGTAATTATGAGGAATAATTAGGAATAATTGTCAATAGTTATGAATAATTAGTAACAACTAGTAATAATTAAGAATAATTAGGAATAATTATTAATAATTAGTAATAATTAGAAATAATTTGTAACAATGAGTAATAATTAGTAATAATTAGTAATAATTAGTAAGAATTTGAAATAATTAGTAATAATTAGGAATCATTGGTAATGATTAAGAATAGTTGGTAATAACTAGGATTAATTTGTAATATTTATGGTTAATTTGTAATTATTAGGATTAATTAGTAATAAATAGTAACAATTAGTAATAATTAGTAATAATTATGATTAATTAGTAATAATTTGGATTAATTAGTAATAATTCAGAATCAATAGAAATAATTCATAACAATTCACATTAATTTGCAATAATTCTCAATAAATTTGAATAATTTCTTGTAGAATGGAAGTAATCCTTTTTTCCACGGCTCACCTCCATGAAACATTATCTCACTGAAATCATTATGAAAAATCTTCTCCAACGTATGGATATACATTTTTTTATTCACCAGAATTGACATGTGTACATCGTAGTAGGTTTTTTATATTGATTTCAGTGAGAAAAAGTTGCAAGGAGATGAGCAGTCAGGCAAAAGAGGCTCTTTTTCATGATGATTCATCATCTTGAAACTTTCTCTTACTAAAATCACAATGAAAAATATGCCTGGACATTCGAATATTGATTTTCATATGCATGAGAATGGAGAGTTGCATAGTGTGGCCTCCATGTTCTCTATTGTCATGCATACAAAAATGTATATTTGTACGTGAGAGTAGATTTTTCCTAGTGATTTCAGCTGAAGAAAGTGCTAAGGATATGACTCGTCGAGAAAAGGAGTTACCGGCAATCCACTTGAAATTATATCAGTTGTAATTAGCGGTAATTAGTAGAAATTAGCTGTAAGTACTAATAATTAGAGGTATTTAGTTTAAATTATTATAAATTATTATAGATTAGTATAAATTTTTAAACAAATAGTATATATTACTATGAAATAATAGAAATTTTTATAAATTGCTATAAAAGTAAATTTAAATTTCTTTTCTTTTTTGGAAAGTATTTTCCTTATATCAAATTATTCAAAAAAACATTTTATCTTATATTTTGTTGAAAAATATGGAACATGGAAGTCAACGATAGCCATTATTAGATGATAATGCTTGGATAAATCAGCATAGAAAACCAAATAGTTCTATTTTAAATCCAATATATATTGTGGGTGTTAATGGTTTCTTATCATTTGTACTAAAACCAGAATTGGTTTTAAAAGGGACAATTAAATGTCCTTGTTCAAAATGTGGTCTGAGGACGTTTGAAACATGTGAAAATGTTGAAGGTCATCTATTTAATTTTTCTTTTTAACTAGATTATTTTTTTTGGATCAACATGGTGAACACAGTTTCAAAGAAGATACTAATAATTTGGTTTAGGATCCATCATAGTTTCAAAATTTAGTACATGATGTGGCAGTTATGTCTTTTCAACAAACTGAAACTCAAGATGATATTGATTTAACTCTTGAGTTAGAACTATATTGATTTTATGAGTTGTTAAGGTTTTCTGAGGAAGCCTTATATCTTGGATGTAAGATAAGAAAATATGAAGCAACTACAAAATTTATGGATATTAAATCAGATAATGGAATTTCAAATAACTATTTTGATCAGATATTTACTTTAGTTAAAACATTGTTACCTAAATGAGATGTATAGCTAAAAAATTTCTATAAATTCAAGAGTTTGGTTCATAATATGGGTCTTGGTTATCAGAAAATTCATGTATGCTCAAATGATTGCATCTTATATTATGCAGAAATTGAGTTATTGTAATTTTGTCCCACATATGGACAATCGAGGAATAAAGAGGATCAACTTGGAAATTATGGATTGATTCTAGTAAAACAGTTGAGATATTTCTAGCTTACACCTAGATTACAACATTTATTTATGTCTCAGAATACAGCCGCATTGATTTCATTGAAAAAAACCAATATTTCAACTGCTAAAAGCTTAAATCATCCCTCTGAGGGTGATTCAGGGAAACTTTTTGACAAAGTGAATCCATATTTTTCTTTATAATCCTGAAACGTGTGATTAGGTCTTTATACTAACAATTTCTATCCATTTGGTTCTTACGGTAGTCACTTTTCAGGATTTCTTGTCTTTATAACGCCATATAATTAACCTCCTTGGATGTTGATGAAGGAGGCATACATATTTTTTACCTTATTAATTCCATGACATCTGAAAAATAATATTTATGTTTATCTGAAACCATTAATTGATGAATAAAATTCATTATTGAGTAATGGTGTCAATATATACGACGTTTCTTTGAAACCGAATTTCCTACTGAAAGATACATTGAAGTGGAAAATTAGTGACTTCCCAGTATATGTCATGTTATTTGGATGGATTACACAGGGTCAAAAATATTTTCCATATTGTATGAGTGACAAGAAATCATTTATTCTAGTCAATGAAAAAAAACTTTGTTTTCTCGACTGCCGGTATAGATACCTTCCAACTGATCATCCTCTTTGGAGGAACAAATATCATAACATAAAAGGTACATTTGAAAGAGATGAACATCCAATAATGATATTTGGTATAGAGGTAAGATCAATTGTATCTTCATTACCTCCCATCACATTTAGACCAACAATAAACCAATAGAAAATTGATGGCTTTGGGAAAGAACACAATTGGATAAAACTGATGATTTTCAGGATCTTCCTTATTGGACTGATTTTTTGGTCCTTCGCATGTTTGATGTCATGTATATTGAGAATAAATGTATTTATAATTTATTTCATATAGTTTTGGATACACCAGGTAAAACCAAAAATAATTTAAAGACATGATTAGATCACACCAAAATTTATAGCAACCAGAACTTGAATTATTTGAAAATGACATATCAAAGAAGTTAATGTAGCCAAAACATCTTACACTCTATCCAAAAATAGATTATTATTTTTTCAATGGATTTTATATTTGAGACTTCAAGATAGTTATGCTTCAAATTTGGGTAGATGTGTGAGAAATTGTCATATTACTGGATTAAAAATACATGACTTTCATGTTATAATGGAAATAATTTTACCAATTGGATTAAAAGATTTGTTGAATTATATGATTTGGGATGTGATTAAAGACATATCATTTTTTTGAGAGATTTTTTCATTGACAAAAGACTACAATACACTGAGAAAGAAATAAGAAGATGGTTAAATTTTTTGTAAACTGAAAAAACTCTTCCCGCCGTCTTTCTTTGAATCAATAGAACATTTGATATTATATTTGGAATGTGAAGAAAAATGTGGAGGTCTTTTATAGTTCTGATGGATGTACCCATTCGAGAGATGCATTCAAAAATTGAAGAAAAAAGTAAGTAACAAAGAATCGGTTAAAGGCTCAATTAAAGAAGCTTATTTGCAAGAGGAAATTTCATTTTTCTTATCTCATTAATTTGAATATGAATATCCCTAAAAAAAACTCATAGTCCATAACGTGGTAAATGTTGACGATGAAATTATCTATTAATAATCAGTTTTTAATCAGCCCAAACTTGGCTTTAGTGGAGTCAATGAATGATGGCTTTCAGAGGATAAACATCACAGAGCTCATACATATGTTCTGATCATCTGTGAAGAAATGAATCTATTTGTACTATGAGTGATCCTAACAATTATTCGATAATATTTGTTATAGTAAATAAATATTATCTTAATTTTCCTATATATGTTAATCATATCAAGAAACAACTTCCACAAATTACAATAGGTTCTCTTGAAAAATATCTATAAAATAATTGTTCCGTTTCAAAAACTTGTAACATAATTTATTTATAATTTAACATATAATATAAATTTATTACTTGTTATATTGAAAATTGTTTTACAAATTTTTAAGTATCTCAACATGCTGATAAAATTGATAATCTATTGTGTGTCTTTAGTAACCCACTGTCCAAAATTGTGAAATATTATAATGCATATGTCATGATTGGTTTTAGATTTCATACACACGCAGATGGGGAATCAAAAAAACAATAAATAGTGGTGTATTATTGAGAGGATCTCATCATAGAGAAACTAAATTTGAGTTTTACGGCATACTGGAAGAAATTATTAAAAAAATTATGTGGGACAAAATTAAAAAACGATGTTTAAATGTAAATAGTTGGATACTGAGAGAGGTTTTCATGTTCATCTGACCCGTGGAATTGTTGATATTAAATATAAAAGTCTTCTTGCAATAAATGAACCATTTTTATTGGCTGAACATCAAAATTATTATGCTAATTACGGTGCTACTTCAAAAGAGTTGGGTGATTGATAGAGAATAATAAAAATTAAATCTTTGGGAAATCAGTTTACTCAAAGTGAATGTGGCTTTGATGAAGTGAAAAGAATTGAAATTTTTCAAGAGATTGCTCAAAATCCATCTTCTTAATGAAGAGACGTGAATATCGATGATGACACCCCACAATTAATGTTTGATGGTGATGATAGTTTTAATGATGTTACAAATGAGTTTGAAATGATAAGATATGATGAAACTAAAACTCATATAGAATTTGATAGTGTTGAGGAGGAATATGAAGACATTGAAATCATCGGATATGAATATGTGGATGAATATAAAGATTAAAATGGTTATATGATGGTTATAATAACATATAATATATATCTATATATAGAAGTAGTTTTTAATAGTTTCCTAACAACAATCATTTCATGTTTCAGATGGACCTGAATCTGTTTTGTCAGTTACAAGAGGATGATCTACCTTTAGATGAGTAGGATGTTAGATCATATGGTCCTCAGACTTCTAGATGTCTAGGGAGGACTTAGAGGGGGAGTGGTATTTCCCAATTTATGATTCCTGGCCCTATCCTGGAGCGATGCCCACTTCTTGGCTTCGATCCATGCATGAATAGGTATGTTTACTAGTGTATTTTAATTAGTTTTCATTAATTTATTTATATACTAATTGTTTTATTATTTTTTCTATTGTTCATATATTTTCACATATAGATGTTGGATAGGGGAGTGCTATATTGTGCATTTATTTTTCTGAATCATGGGTCATATGGGTTGATATTCCCATTGATATTCAGCACTGCATGTTTGAACATTGGCTGGTACATAAATAAATAATTTTTATTTTGAAATTTATTTAATCGATAACTTGATATTAAACTTTATTTGTAGGTTTTATGTTATCCCATTAATTTGAGCATGTTTGGCGCTATCTGGAATGCATGATAGGGGTTTATGTGTGAGCATTACCATCAGTTTTTTTCACAATTTGAGAAGGAAAGTGACGACGAAAGTTGGAGTGAAAAAATTTGAGGAGCCTTGTCATGCCCACCATCATGATTGCATTTTATCTCATGTCTGGGATGGATTGTGTTCACATTGGCTGGGTGGATGTTTTTAGGTTAGATCATTGATAGGTTGACAAAACTGAGGGAGATGGGAGGTGAAACATCAAGCCAATAGTTGTACATCCAGTACGTATAGGGAACATATGGTAAGTATTTATTTTTAAATAATTTATATAACTTTAAATATAAATATTTATTTTATATTCAAATACGTATTTTAACAACCCGATGTTACAGAGTTTGACATTTATCGAAGGATGTATAGTGATCCGGTCACTAGAAAGATTAGAGACTCCAACGTCAAATTGTGGTTAGTATAATTTATTTTTGAGTTTTAAAATTAACTGTAAATAATATTTTAACTATTTTAATTTTAAATTACATTTGAAGGAGTCATATGAGGTTGTGGAATTTCAGTCATAGACCGAGAGTCAGTCTGAGACCGAAGGTCAGACCAGTGTCCAATGATTTGATGAGGCAGCATGGTTGCAGGCGACCCAATATGTCTTCAAGAAAGGCTGAGTTGTAAGCATCAACTCTCAATTGATTTCTAAGAGTTAGTATGGTACCGCTGCGATGTCGGCATCCAGCTCGAGAGGAGCTCATG
The DNA here is from genome assembly GCA_963277665.1 of Viscum album. NCBI lineage: Eukaryota > Viridiplantae > Streptophyta > Magnoliopsida > Santalales > Viscaceae > Viscum > Viscum album. The sequence goes on along the minus strand of OY728119.1, from coordinate 200,436,291 downwards.
GTGAGTCATCATCATCTTCTACACAGTATCAGTAGTAGTTACAAGCTCAGAGTGAGGTCATAGAAAGTATGTGTAGGGAGCAGGAGGAGATGCGTTAATGACAATAGCAGGTGATGCGCCAATGGCAGCAGATGCACCATGAATAGCTCTGATGACAATAGCATTAGGAGGAGGATATACATCGATGATAGCAACAACAACAAGAGAATATGGAGTATATGTGATTTCTGGCTTGTGGTTTCGGGATGGAGTTCTCTTCACCATCTCCTCCAGCTCCTACAGAAGACAACCTCAATGATTTCTTTATGATAAAACATTTTAATGAAACTTATTTTGTAATATTAACTATTTACATTTCTATATAGTGTGTTTTTTCATATTGTTGTGTATATTTCATTTTTTATTATTTATTTACTTTTTTAATGTTTATTTACTTTTTTGTTATTTTATTACTTTATTTAAAAAAATATTGCTTTATTATTTATTTATTTTATTTTTTTATAATTTTCTTTATATTATAACAAATATCGAGGTTTTTATTATTTTATAATTTTTTTTATTATTTTACTAATATTAATATTATTTTTTCATTAATAATAATAATAATAATAATATTTTATTAATTATATTATTAATAATATTATTTTATTATTTTACTACTATTCATATTATTATTTCATTAATATTAATATTATTAATATTTTTTTATTATATTAATATTATTTTTATAAATAATATTAGTATTATTATTATTATTTTCTAATATTATTTTATTATAATTTTCTAATATTATTTTATTTTTATTAATAATATCTTTTTATTCAATTTTATTTTTTAAATTTCTTTAAGATATTTGTGACATGCCATTTGTGACGAGGGGTCCCCATCACAAATAATTTTTAAAATAATCTCAGGTAAAATATTTTCAACGGGGCTCATCGTAAATTCATTTTTTAAATAATTTAGAGGAAACTATTTAAGATGGTTCTATGTACCATCGCAAATAGTTTGTTTTTGCGGCACCTTTTCTACAACGAGCCATCTATAACCGGGTCCCATCGAAAAAGGCCATTTGCGTCGCAAATGGCCCATCGCAAATAGTCCGATTTTTAGTAGTGTTTGGGCATAGATGATCTAAATGACATTTGGAAAGCTCCCAAGTAGTGGAAGAGAGGGAGACGCCTTAGAGGTCCGGGTGACTCCTTAGGAGGGGTTGACAAACATAAAATAAGTTAATTTTTACTTGATATTTTTTTCATAGTGGCATTTTGTGTGAACTTTCATCATTGCATACCCTCTCTTTATGTTGTACTTTTTTAATAATAAAATTTCTAGGACCATAAGTTTTATTTTGTCGTTCAAGTCATTCCTATTATATATTCATAGACATTTATATAAATATATAAGTTCAAATATCACATATTAGCAATATGTCATTTAAATTTTTATAATTGTTTGAATTATTAATATATATATATATATATCATATTTATATTAATTATATATATTCATTTTGTAATTAATGTATATAAACAAACATTAAAATTTTAATATAATTATGATAATTATATATATATTAATAACAATTTTCATTAAAACATTTTATCAGTGCTAAGAAGAATGTTGTTAAACGATACATGTCTATCAGCTCTTCTCTTTTAGGGTTGATAAAGGTCAATGCTGACTAAAGGGTGATATGTGGTAGTGGAAATATTATTTCACATCATGTTGTCAGACCTAGAGGATATTATCATCTTCTGTTTTGGATTGATGATTTTCCTTTGATAACCATGTCCTTTGTACACAAGTATTTCAATCGTTAAAATATCTATGGATTGTTTAAAAAATAATTAGAAAAATAAATCATTAAAGTCATTTAAATAAGTGACGTAAAGACTATTTTTAAAGTTTGGATGTCCATTCAGGTTATACAAATAACCAATAAAAATGATGTTTTTTATACAGTGTCAGTTTCTAAAAATAACTTATATCATAAACATTATTTTTAAATATGAACGTTTATTCACCATGATAGTTAATAAAATGACCACTCTAGTAAAAATTTTCAATTAAAATTATTATTATTGAAGAAAATAATATATTTATTATGTGTTTCACAATGAGTCACTAGATAACCTATTTAAGATATTTGAAAAATAGATGTATGAAAGGATATATTTATTTAAGATATTTAAAAACCAATGTAAGTAAAAGAAAAATTTTAGTATTAATTCATGAATATAGAGATATTATGTCTAATAATTTTTAAAAAATCATATTCGTATTAGCCACATTAAATCAGCCATAAATATCATTAATTTTAAAAAATTTACACAAACATCATGAATTTTTTTTGAATTAAGTTAAATTATTAGTGTAATTTTTTAAATTTTATATTTCTTGAAATCATTCTAGTTTTTTTGAATAACCATGATCATTGAAATTATACCATGTGTAATGCATGAAGGATTCATGTACCTCATCATTGATTCCATTTGATGCTGGTTCTAATCAAAAAATGGAAACTTTGTCAGCTTTTCATTAAAATAACTGGCATTTCATTGCAATTATTTTTCCAAAAAAAATTAAATACCCATCTTTTATACACTGGTCAGCTTTGAAAATAATTAATATATTAATATTAAAAAATAATATGGATGGATCGTCAAAAATTTTACTTTATTTTAAAAAGGTCGTTAAAGATAGGGTAACGTATCAATAACCCCAGTGTCCCCCCTACAGGTGTGCAAGGTGGTTGGGATGGGAGGGGTTTAGGGAATGCTTTGTGGGGTTGAGTCTACACATGTGGTTTCAGTTATTTCATGTGTTTTATAACCGTAATATAATTTATCTATAACTCCAGTGGAACCAAATCATTCAATGTTGCAACTCCACGTACACTAGACATAGCGTGTTCGGGAAGTAATCGTGCACCCATAGCTATCCAACGCATGCCTTTTAGACCACTCATAAATATAGATCGATGTTCCTTTTATAATGGATTAAAAGATAAATACGTTTCCATATTTCTAAATTTTAATCATTAATATAAATTTGATTATTATATATGATTTTAAATGGGTTAGTTAGTTCACATAAGAAAAAAATTATTGAGACTATAATTACATCATTGGGAAATAGTAGAGGTTCTGGATTGATGATCTGTCTAGATAATGATGAAATTCATGATTGAAAAAATCAATTAGAAAAAATTTTAATTGTCCAAAATAATAATGAAGGAGTGGTGAAGAAGGATATAATTGAATATAGATGATTGGAAAAAGACCATAGGAAGTTATGATGAAATTTGGTTCTTTTGGGAGCCAGAATCCTGATATAAACAAAAATGTGGCGGGTACTTCTAGAAGTGAAGACATTTTAGTTAGTGAAGCAACAAAGATTTTCGTAATTAAGTATATAGTATCTCAACGACACATATATAATACACTCAATAGAAACATGACACATTCCATCCCATGATAATGACTTGATCACAATGAAACAACCTCGAAAGGACTTGTAAACATGATGAATGATCACCCCTTGAAGATCGTTGGAGTCGGTACCATCAAATAGAAGATACATGATATTCTTGTTTGAAAAATCCTATAATTATGCCATATTATGGGACTAAAAAAGAACTTATTATCATCTGGAAAATTTGATGATATCGGATGGAATATTCACACTAAAAATTAATTGTATCCAATACACTGAAAAATAGATGCTTTTGAAGTCTTCAAAACATTCAAAGTGCATAAGGAGTATAAATATGAAAAGGATATCATGTGTCTGAGGACTAAAAAGGGTGTAAAATATATGGGGAGTTTGATACTTTTTATCAAAAATAATTTGATGTGATTTAAAAATAAATTTGAGGGAAAAATGTTTGAAAACCTCTTGATCACACACAGTTAATGTCTGTCAATCTTCTACAGAGGAGGGGATGAAGGAGTTGTAGTCTGGGAAACTATTAATTAGTGACTCTGCAGATGTCAACGACTCTAAAAAGGATAAAGAGGTTGAATTCCAGAGCAATGTAGTGGTTAATGATATGGAGGCTGAAGAGAAATATGGATATTGGAAGATCTCAAATCAGTGGAGGAGAGGGCGAAACCCTAGAGGTCGTGGTGAATTTTGTGGGAGGGAAGTTAGAAACAAAGGATAACCTTGTACTCTTTTGGTGATGTTTTTTAACACATGTACCCTACAATTTCTATGTTTCTTGGTTTTAATTTTTATTTAATAAATTTGGGGGATCATGTAGTCTTCCATGGTCTGCATTGTTGGGGTATAATGATATAAATATAAAATATATTTTTTAAATATGTTTTTGACTAGGTTAAATAGACATTTACACTTAATATATAAGATAATTAGTGAAAATGACTTCTAAAATAATTAAATAATAATAATTAATAATTTTATAATTATTATTGATTAATAGTCATTTAATAACAATTTGAATATAAAAAAATCAAACAAATTAATAAAAAGATTGGAAAAATTTTGAAAACGTATTTTGAAAATAAATCACCCATATCTTCTGATTTGGGTGTCTTTTGGGCACTACCACATATTAAATCAAATATTGAGATGAGATATACACCCTAATGACACAAGGAAACCCTCTATCACATTTTTCATGCCCAAAAAATATTTAAAAGACCTCCAAAACTGTTTTTTTAGTAAGGGTACCCCAATTTTTTAATATTTGATAGACTTTCAGCCATGTTTAAGGGGATAGATTTTCCTTTCCTCAATGGGGACTAGATTTATATTCATGGATTACATTTATATTGATATTATGGCCTTAAAATTTTATTGTTTTTCATAATGTATTCTTATTTATAATCAAATATATAACTATATATACATATTTTTTTATATTCATACATAAAAATTTTAATTTTATAAATAAAAATTAACATCCATTTTATTTAAAATAAAAATTCATGAATATTTATATCCATATACTATTACAGTATATATAATTTATATATATATATATATATAAATTTATTTGTGCGTGTGTATTGACAATATATTTATCTATATATTCTAATATATATATATATATATTGATATATAATATAAGTTAAAAAATATAAATATGTATAATTATATTTATAGATGTACACACACACACATACTTTTCTATATGTATGCACACACACACACGCGCAGGCACTAAACATATTTTATATATGTATTTATATATATATATATATATATATATATGGATAAAAAATGAAACATAAAATATATAAATATAAAGATATATCATAAAATACAGAACAAAACAATATAGTGGAGTGGAAAAGGTGTTGGATTATGAATGGGAGGTCCTTGGTTTGAAACCCTACAAAGGAAGGAATTTGTGTAGGTAAGTGAAGTTGTTGAATAGAATTGTTAATGGGGTGAAGTGTTACCTAGTGTTGTTTAAGGGGGAACTGAGGATAAAAAAAGTGGTATTAAAATGGGATCGAGCACTGATAAAAGAGGGGTGGTCCACCCTTCGATTTTTCGGGAAAAAATTCAAATTTTTTATTTCTATTTTTTGACTTTTATAAATACTAAAAAAGTGCTAATAAAATACCCTTTTATGAGCGTTTTTTATCCCTGATAAAATAACCCTTTTATCAATGAATTTTTTAGCACTAATAAAAGTGAAATTTATCATAACTTTTTTCAGAACTGGTAAAAGGGACCCCTTTTAATAGCGCATCGATTATCATCACTTTTTTAGTGATGATAAAATCTTTTTTTAGCGCTGATAAAACCATGTTTGGAAGTAGTGAATTTCCAAAACATTCTGGGTAGAAGCACTGAATACTACATGTTAAGTGATCAACTGATCTCGTTCACTAAAAATTTATCTCAAGACACCAATGAAGATGTGGACTGGTAAACACATTGACTATTCTCGATTATATACTTTTGGAATTCATGTATATGCACGGTTCAATGACCAGGAATGATCAAATTTTGATTTGAGATCCAGGAAATGTATCTTCTTCAGATATGCTGATGGTGTAAAGGAGAATCGTTTATGGGACCCCATTGACCACAAACTTATCATCCACATATATGTCATATTTGTAAAAGACTTGGTGAAAATTAAGATTAATAGAAACATAGAGAAAAATAAAAAAACTACAATGGTCGAGGTAGAGGACAAATCCTAGGAAGAACTAGTTTCATCTTTGTAGTGTCCCACACTGGAAGCCACTTCACAGTACCCTGATATGGTGTCCACAAGACCTCAAGATCACCTACGCATATGCTAGAGACTTTCAACTAGTAGTGAGGGATTATTATGTGTTTGTGGGAACACTATGACCTCCATGACCAGAGTGGAGCATAACAATAAAAAATATAAAATAAATAGAGGAAGCGGACTCTAAAAAAATAGTGCAAGTAACCCTCCCTAGAAGAACCAATAAAAAAATAATATTAAGAATAAATTATGCAATACCAATAAACAATAGTAGAATCTGGATAATAAATAATACATACAAAATGAAGATGATCATGATGTCATGTAGTTATACAAAAATAAGAAAAATGGACACATGAGTGCTGGTATATACCACATGCTATCAAAAATACAAAAAGGCCAAAATATAGCTAATACTAACAACATAAGCATAGGCTTGTCCCTATGCTCAAGTAGTCCATCCTAAGAATGACAATAAAACATCGGAAGCTAACCACTTACCTTTATCTATAACATTAATTTATTATTTATTGGCATGCTATTAATTTTATATTTCTAGAAATATATTGATCTAAACACTGTTGTAGGTGGTTTACACATGTGTGAAATATGGTAAGAGTTACTATAAGTAAAGTGCCAAGGTATGTACCATTCCCAAGCTTGTAATTTGTCTTGGAGGGTGTTTCCTAGGTATTTCTATTCCATGTTATTACTTTGAATTTTATTAACACCTTTATAAATTATTAGTAGGAACCCTAAGCCTATCCAAGGCAATCCCAATGCAATTCAAATTATCGCTCTAGGGGATATATATATATATATATGTCTAATTATATGGGATTCCATCCAAGGCGACCTGCTAATGAGATCCCATGTGTTAGTCCAGGCATGGTTTGAAGATAACAAGAACTAACCTTTCAGTCCATCTATAGTATCACATGTAGGGGTCCGAGTCTCTCTCGTGGCATGTTAAAACCAACATTCCACCAAACCCGTCCATGGGGTATCCCCTAGGGAACCGGCATCACTCATATAGAGGTAAAATGGAAAATGTATTCTTCCCAAGCATAGAAAGTGTTGACCTGATGTATTTACAGATTCCAAGAAAAAACTAACTATAAGGCATGTGAGCCCATATGAGGGTTCCTTAAGCTGGAGCCCCTTGTATCTCCCTCACCACCAAGTTAAATGCATTTTTTGACAATCATGATCATGAGATTTACCAAGGAAAAAAATTTCACATAATTATGAAGTTGGACAAGGCATTTAATTAAGAAAATCATATATGAAATAATTTGTAGGGTCCTAACTCATGGCCTACCACTCTAACTGATTCAATTTATTAGTTCAAAGCATTTATAACAAGGGAAAAACACCTCATTCTATGTTTAAGAAATTTAGAATAGTGGTAGATTGGTTATTAAGGAACAGATGCACCCATAAGGGTAGACCATGTCCAAAAAATCAACCAAGGATGTGATTTTTCATTAGCTAGGAACATTTTAAGCATGATAAAACATTTTGGATTATTTATTTAACATTTTGGGGTGTATTCGAGAAGTTTTGGTGTGAAGAAAAATGATGCAAGATATAGAACACAATAAAATGAGGGAAAAGAGGCTAGACAACCTAACTTAGGTTCACATTGCTCCCCTCATCCAACGTCAACCTTTGGATCGAGCAATAATGAGATTTATTGGAAGAAGCATCAAATGAACTGAAAATGGAGTAAATGAGATCACACCCAAATATCATTATAGAGGAGAAAATTAATGATGAATGAAAGGAAGCGGATTATAGAACATACACCAGTCTTTCTGATTCTTCTAACAGTGAAGGATTTGGATGACGGATAAAGGAGAAACGATGATCCCATGATTAGGCAAGGGAGAAACCCATGGGAGAGGGGAGGATATTTTATCATCTATACAAGAGAAGGAAGAAATGTGGGTAAATGTTTTAAATTAATTATGAAAAAAATATTATATTCACCCATCCAGATAGGGGCCCATGGTTTGGCCACATAGTTGGCCAAACCGTGCACCAACTGTGCGCTATACCACTTCCATAAGAAGAACCTACATGGATTGGGCACACGGTTTAACTAACTGTGAATAACCCATGAAAAAATCCTTTTCAAATTGTCTATGAAAAGTTAAATGAGCATGAAATATTCCTTGAATGGTTTTATAGAAATTGTGCATAGCCCAACTTCCCAGTTTCTCACACTGTATGGATAGAGAAACTGTGTGGTCTACGGGGCACAGTTTATCCTAACTTTACGACCCTGCTTACTTATCCATTTTTTATGGACCAAGGCTTCGAACAAGCCCCGTACCCCCTCACAACTCCAATGACTCAACTTGGAATTGTAAATGGTCCAAACAAAAGAATTAAAGCCAAAATGATGTTATGTATCATTGAGAAAATTTAGTACATTACAACCTCCCCTCCTTAAGACAACTCATACCTATGTTTCCCTTCTGAGGGTGGTGAAATGTTGTATGGGAAAAGTTTGGACCACTATTCATGTATATCCGCTTCCCAATCCCATGACTCATCCTATACATGGAAGTGCTACCATCGTATCCAGACTAGTGGAATTGACCTACCTCACAGAGACTTCGTGCTCCGATCAATGGTATGTATTAGATTCTCCTTGGCCTAATTGGCCAGAAGTCCTTATTTAAAATTTATTTTTGACAATCCCTCTTTTAAGGGATGAGGGGGAACCCTTAAAAGGCTTTTAGAATTAGTTAATTATATTTCTTGATATTCATAGAGGAATTAATTCTAGACATGACACATGGAAATTCCCCTCCCCAACATCTAGATCGTGAAGTCATAATCTCACCTTCGCATCAATTGTTCGGATAGAAATACATTTTCATAGGTGAACAGACCTAGTCCTAAGAGAAATTTCCATACCCTCACATTCTTCAAAATCCAAATATCTTTGATCTGGTGAAACTACCTACTCTAAGTCCTCATTCAGAGCTAGATCCTTTGGTCTGTTTGGAATCATATGCACTTTAAGATCTGAATGAGGTGGCCCAAAGGCCTTAAGGTGGCATGTAGGCCATGAGGTGGCCAAAAATCCTTAACTCTTCTGATAAACTTGAATGGCCTAAAGACCTTAAGGACTCCAGTCCCAAACTAGGGGGCCTAAAGGTGAATATTTCTAGCTACTACAGTACGGAAGAGTACTACTACAGTAACTGCTATAGTACCTACTACATTACCTGCTACAAAACTGCTACAGTACACCCTAAAAATATACCTCCACCCAGATTCAAACCTGGTTCTCGTGGATTCACATAAAGAGTCCTCAATAACTGGGATGAGGATCATGGGAAAATAATAGATTCTCCTCAAAGGATGCATCTACCTCCAGCTCAATGTCCTCAGGGTCAAATAAATGATACAATTTTGGATGATACTGTTGAATCTATGATATGTGGATTACATCATGTATGTCAAAGTACCTCTAAGGTTGCTGCAACCAATATGCAACTGAACTCACTCTCACCACTATCTCAAAAGTCCCAATAAACATATTGTCATGTGTTTTCTCAACAATACTCTATATTATAATATGTTTTTATTAATCAAAAATACCCTTGTTTGTTTTATAATAATGTTGTGTAAAGTATGTTTCAGGAATATATATCATGTTTTTATTTATATCTTTGATGAAATACAAATTTGTGGGATATGTTATAAAAACACCATTAAAACCCTACATTTGTTAAATGAACATATGGTTCGCCATCCCTATGCTACATTAAACAATTTGTGTATAGAGATGAAACCCTATGATAGATATTAAGTGTATCTATCGGCAAACCAATGTTTGAGAATCAAAAACTGTTTGGAATATCAACCCCACATTAGAATCTAGAATCATTGTTCATACCCTACATCCGGTGGTTTGAATGTATGGTTAATTGATACTATGTTTAGAATTCATATCCCAAAAAGGATGAATATATAGATCATCATCCCTAAATTACTTTGATCCCTATGTTATGCATAGTTGAAATTATGGTAAAGGGACCATGCGTTGGTAGGAACCCTATGCTATTCAAAGGAATCATACACTACATAGTTCAACCCTACATTGGTCTACTCAACAATGAAGTTTTAAATTCATGATTTTATCTGAGATTCATGCAACAGTCTTGAAAGAATTATAGGTTGATTGAAAGCTTCTCTAAGAGTGATTCAAATCTCATTATAATCAATTGGATGAACCATAATCAATAGATAAAGTCACTCCTATCCTTAAGGTAAGTTACGAATCCTATGTTCAATATGATTTTGAATTTATGTGTTCACTCAGGAGACTTTCTTGAATCTATTTAAGTGGAAGAAAACTATTTATATTATCAATTTATTTTTGAAATAAATGTGTTTTGTGTGATATGTGTGATATAGGTGATAAAAGTTTCACTCATTCACACATATGACTATATTCTTTTTAATATCTTTTACTGTGGTGCTGCAAAAAATTATCGACTCTGTTATTTGTAGAGGATGTTACACTCTAGAGACATACATATTTTTAACCTTATGATGTTTTAATATTACTGATATTGTTAGTTGATATTCAAATTGAAGATCATTTGAAACCAGTATTTCTTAATAATTATTATTTATTGAAGACTTTAATTTCTGATGAAGAGGATCCATCTACTATTTATTACTATTGTTGCTGAAATAATGAAGATTTACCCAAACTATCAACAAATCAAACTCATTTGATTTATTAGAGTATCAACAGTTCATAAATAGTTGTGGTGAAGTGTTAGCTTCATGTACTAAGCTTTGGATAACTGGTTCTCTGTTAATGAACTAGAAGACTCTGTTTATAATTGTTTGTAAATTTGTCAATTATCCATACTCAGTTGTGGTTTTGAAGGTCTAGTGGTAAGAAGACTTTCCTAGTGAAATTCACCATCTTGCAGAGAGATCATTGGTGGAGTGGACTGGGGGATATTTATTCCCCAATCCACAAAAAAATTTATATGTTCATTCTTTTTTGTTTATCCATTTCTCATATTCATTACAAAAGATAACGCTTTATATCTGCATAAATCTCTATTAGATTTTATAAACTAAAATCTATTGATATTTTTGAAAAGACACAATTCAACCCCCCCCCCCCCCCCATTGTGTTACTTTGTATTATTATGACCTAAAAAACCTTGGAGATAACTTTACTCATCTCCAGATTCATATATGACCCAATCTAGGTGATATACATAGAAATACACAATGTCCCACCTCAAACTCCAGAGGTCTACGGTGACGATTTGTGTAATACTTCTACCTAGACTTATCTGTAGCCATACATTTCTGAATTAGTTGTACTTTCTATAAAGTCTCATGAATGAGATGAGGACCCAGTAGAACTGCCTCACTTACTTCTAAACTATAGGATCCGATCACAGTGAAAGCATGCGATGGGTGGTGGCCAACTCTAATTTTTTCTATGATTGATAATTAATTCGATATTTAACAAAACCTTGAATGTTGTGATCAACAGAATTAAATCATTGAATCAAATAATATATATTACACTGAAACCAAAGGGAGGTTCATCACATTTTATATATAATTAATTTGATTAATTAATGAATTAAATTCATTGGAATGTTTTCTTCATTGATGAATCTGGTGATAGATTTACATTCTATCATTGTTGTGTTGTAGATGCCAAGTGTATATTTCCCCTAGCAGTGATTCACACATGTTCCAAAAATCTCCAGACATCACTGAAGGAATCTTTGAGTTATAGCATGTTAGATCCTTATGCTTTCATTTTATACCTTTGATCTCTTCCAAACCCACTTCTAAAGCATTCTCCTTGGTTCGATGGAGGATGATCGCTCTCCGTTATTGGGAGAATTCTTGGAGAAGGATGCTCTCTAGGCTTGAGAGGTTTTCTCCAAATCCATTTTTCACAACCAAGACAAATGAATTGACCTATTGAGGAAATAAAATAACTGGGTTTATATATATTTCTAGGGTTAAAATAAAATAATTGTACAAGTTCCCTTAATTATTTATTTAATCCTAAAGAAACTCCCTGTCAAATAATAATAATATCATTATTTCTAGACATGCACTTAACTTATGAATTATAATTAAATATTATTTAGTCAAATAATAGTCAATATTTATTCTCCCTCACTAGACCTAAAAACTCTGTCTTCCATTCCTTTATAATATTTATCGAAACATAAATAATAACTATTTATTTATTAAATAAATATCACCATATTATTCGCCAACACATAAATAATTATTACATTTACTAAATGAAAAATAAATATTTATATGTGATCAAGCATACATGAATAATTATTAAACCACGTATAGGAATATTATATATTCAAAATGTTAAATAATAAATAATAATATATATTATTTAATTTAGATTTTATATACACTTAGTGTGTGACCCTCTAGGCCACATTCTCAGTTGCATTAGGTGATTTAGCCTAAAGTCCAAGGTTGGCGTCTAGCAATATGCCAAAAAACCCATAGATAAAGAAGTTAATTCCAAAAACAACATGTCGCCTCATAAAAATTCATACTATGTAATATAATCCATTTATCATGTGATCTCAAATAAATAAGGTTTCATGCCGGTGTCATCAACCCATGTGCTCAATGTCTATTTCCTTAACCTCCAAAAATTTGAACTTTCCTATAGAAAACCATGGGAAGGGATTTATTTAGGCTATATAATTTCCATAAAAGGGACTAAGATATAAAATTCCATTAATAAACATAAGGTAAAAATCCTTTCTCACATTATTCATTAATGTAACATTACCCATGATGCACCCAACATTTCCAACTTCCCCATGAACATCGGTCATCATGATTTTCATCAATACATCTAAGTGTGTAACTCATAATACTCATTAATAATAATCATAAAGACTATGGATCAATACATACATCTGCAGATTGGAACATCCAATTACACATATAAATGTGGATTTCCTACTGGAGGGCCCCGTTCTTATAATATCCTACTGGATATTACTGTGGGAGAACACCCGGATAAGGTGCCTCAAAGTCTTATGAGTCTTCACCCCTGATAGCCTATATCATTTTTTCCCTCAAATGATATCATCCAGATATATAAAATATATTCAAGAACAGTGTCATTGCCTTCTCAGTTCTTATCATAGTGGGGAACTTCTATGTCCTTTTAGTGTGACAACAAATCTTAGGAAATTATCACATACAATATCACACATAAGAAAAAATATTATGTGATAAGTATTTTATTAATATTAAAAACAATGAATACATTTTTATCATAAATTATATAGAAGCTGGTTATAGGGAACTAACTCCAATATAACCAATAAAGAGGTGAACAAAATGACCTACTGTAAAGGGCCTCATACCGAGCCATCTGAATCATATCCTAAAAAACATTTGTTGTAAAACTCAATGATAGGTATGTACTTTTTTTATAAACCTCTAAAATCAAGAATTCATGTCTGAAGAATTTTCTCTAGCACCCATATCATACTCTTTTACTTCTTATTAGTCTAAGGGTGACATGGAGTACTCAAGATCACCTATGAACCCAGTGCCTTCTACAACCCTTCTAAAACTATGAGGTGAAGTGGGAATCTCGACCTGATATGATTGAATGGGGAAACCCCATTAAGGTGCAAAATCTCTTGGATGTAAATCCTCCCAAGATCAACAACTAAGAAGGTATCCCTAATCAGTATAAAGTTTGTGACCTTGGTCAACCTATCAATGATCACCCATACCACATCATTACCTTAAGGGGACCTCAAAAAATCCTGTCTTGAAATAAACAGTGATGTCATTCCATTTCCACTCAATAATGAATAGGTCCTATAGAAGTCGAGAAATTTTATGGTGCTCTAAATTCACATACTGATAGGTGGAGTAATGAGTGATAAAACCTACAATCTACCTCTTCATACCTGGCCACTGATACTAATGATATATGTGATGGTACATCTTGGTAAGACCAAGGTGAACTACCTAAACAGATGCATGATATTCCCTTATCATCTCTTCCCATATATCAGAAGGCACCCATACATGTCCATGGTAGAGTGGGGTCTCATTCTGGTCAACAACCCAACCATGAGGTTAGTTATCTCCAATACACATTCCATTAGGACAAGGCCCTATGAATCTGATAGTTTCCTCATATGCACCCACTCCAGAAGAGATAATGTCACTGTTAGAGTAGCTAAAACTAATTCCTTGTGCTGTTCTAGAACCTCCAGGTGCATCTCAAAAAACAAAACCATCAATATCCACTAATTTATGTTCTCCTAGATGGATTCTGTCTGGGTATTTTGACTCAATGAGTCAGCAATGATATTTCCATTTATTTTCGTATAAGCAAGCTCAAATTCAAACGACTATAGCTATTATACCCACCTGTACTACCTCATATTCAAGATCAATTGTGCAGAGATGTATTTGAGACTCTTTTGATCTATATAGACAACAAACTGGTCACCCAATAAATAATTCATCGAATAGTGTATGGAATGAAACATGGCTTATAGATTGAGGTCATGATTAGGGTAATTCTTCTCATATGTTCTTAGATGGTAAGACCTGTATGTTATAACTCAGTCACCCTGCATCAAAACTTCTCCTAGACCAATCCCTGAAAATAACCATAAATATTATAACTTTTTCTCAGTTCAACCATAATTAGGATTGAAACTGAAAGTATTCCCTTCAACTCCTGAAAATCTATTTCACAATATTCAAACTAGCCAAACATCACACCCTTATTTGTATAAACGATAAGAGGAACTCCTAAGAGGGAGAAATATTGAATGAGTCACATGTAATATCCATACAGCCCCAAGAAACTGTGTATGTAAAACACATTCTAGGGATGCTTCTAAGAAACCACAGTTCTCACCTTATCTATTTTAATTTATATGTTTGCCTCTGAAATGATATGACCCAAGAAGTGAACCATACCCATAAAAACATGTCATTTACTGAGATTTTTATATATTTTGTGCTCCCTCGGTGTATTCTAAATTATTTCAAGATGGTTGACATGGTTTGTTCTGGTAGGAAAATACACTAAGATTTCATCTATGAAGACCACCGTGATTGAATTTATGTATTGGTAAAAAACCAATTCATCATAGACATAAAGACTGTCAGAATGTTGGTAAGATGGCATGGCATGACTAGATACTCATTCAAGCCTTACCTTCTCCATAATGTTGTATTTGGAAATTATGATGGCCTCACACGCACCTCATGGAAGCATGAACTCTATTTAAACTTGGAGAAAATAGTCGCTCCTCAGAGATGGTCAAAGAGTTCATCAACACAAGCCAGTAGATACTAGTTATTCACTATAAGTTGGTTTAGTCAGTGGTAATTTACACAAAATCTAAGGGTACCATATTTCTTCTTGGAAAAAGGATATGTGAACCACATGGTTTTGTTCTAGGTCAAATAAAACACTTATCCCCTAGATCTTCTAGCTGCTACTTGTGTTTTTGGAGCTCTATAGGTGTTATCCTAAAAGGATGAATGGATAATAGTGCCACACTCAGCACAATATTGATGGTGAACATGAAATCTATATTAAGAGGTAAGATAGATAAATATCTAGGGAATACATCATTTAAATAATCCACAACAGTAGGGAATTCTAAAATTTGCAATCCCTATTCTCTCATAAAGCGACTAGCCATCTGGGCAGTTACTCTACCCAGCCTAGTACACTTGGGCCCAAGTCAACTAGATTGGATATCCCAAATTCCTTTATGGATATACATGTGACCCTTGGGAGATGTAAATCATACCCACCAAAAATATTAATCCACATGAGAATGATAAGGCACTATCCATTCCATCATGATAATAACATCAATGTTGATCATCTCAAGGATGAAGAAGGTCCACAGGAAACGGTACCGACCTATCTCAAGGTGGAACTCTTGGAACTGGAATATTCATTATAATTGGACCCCTAGAAGTGTATCGACAGACATACCACCATATAAGTATTGTATAACTAGGCCCAAACTCTCCCCAACCAAAGAAGATATAAAGGAGTGTGATTAACCTATATTGAATAATACATATTCAAAAGTAGAAGCTACTAGAATAGTACCCCTAACCATAGATGGGCTAAGAATATGCTCCACAACTATTGGTTTCACTATATATACATGGCCTAAACCACAACCCCGAGAGGATACCTAGGTAGTCTGGGTATTTTCACTATGTTGGTGAAGAACATCTGAGGCCTAAATAACACAGTCTCAATCATTCCCTCAACCTAATCAGATTTTAGAGGACCAACTCCCAGTATGATGTGGTGTCACAGATCCTATTCCTAGAAGTAGTTTCTGCACATATCACCTTTTACTGGCCACTATAAGAAATGATTAGAAGAAAGGATGGATTCTACCCATCCTACTGCAATACTAGCACTCAACCGAGTTCCTCATTCATTGTGGATTTTTTGGCCTAGCCTACCACACTAGTGACACATCACATAGCTGTTAGTGCAAGCCACCTAGATGGTATTTCTACTACATGCACCCTCAAAATGGAATTTTATGCTGCTGGATAAACCACATACCTTCTTAAAATATAAAATACCCTGACTCACATCGCTAGACTCCATTGGGTTTTTCCTAGTGATGAAGTTATGGTTCATGATCATAGAAATAGTGTTTAGTCGAAAAACATTCACAGCGATCAGATATCTTATACAATCCCATCCTCAAATCATCTCACAATCATCCGATCATCACTGGATAAGGTTGGTAAAAAATGATGCAATTAAGTAGGATAAATATTCCATCAATGAGATTTCACCTTACAAAAGGTACACGAATTCCCAAGAACAGTCTGTTCTCTAGGTGTTCTAAAAGAAGTAGTTGAATAAATCTATCTGGAAGTCTACCCAGACCATACCCTGGTGGAGACCAGCCTGAGTGAGGACATCCAACCAGCACATGGTGGAGTCACATAGCATGTAGGTAGTGAGATTGAAACTCTTCAATGGATTAATCTTAATATGATTGAATATAGACAAAATGGCCTCTAGTCATTATTCAAAATCTTGAGGTCCACCATTCCATGAGAAGGTGGGAGGATGATGCTACTGAAACTCATGAGTCAGCTCTTAAATGTTAGGGGTAGTTTGAGTATCACCCTATACTGAAAACATAAAACAAAATAAGCTATCCTAGAACTGATCATCAATACTAGTGGAATATCTATAGGAGGTGCCTCAGGTGATTATATAGGAGGAATCATTGGTGGATCCGGGTCGACCACCTTTAGAGTGTGCTCATCACCACACTCTTGGTGTATGACACGAGCACACAATGGTGACATTTCTATTCAATTTCCATGAGCACAAATTAATATAAAATTTATAATAGTGGTGGAATTTGTTAAAGGAAAGAACATACACAAGGACTTTCTATAACACGACACAACCCACAACTTTTTTCTGGAGTGAGGACAATGTAATAAGAGAAAAATGTCATAGATGAATCAAGAGACATCACAGACTTCCAACTACTAAGGTGGGGTTAGGGTCGAAGTCTTGTATAACTCA
Source organism: Viscum album (assembly GCA_963277665.1). Classification (NCBI taxonomy): domain Eukaryota; kingdom Viridiplantae; phylum Streptophyta; class Magnoliopsida; order Santalales; family Viscaceae; genus Viscum; species Viscum album. The sequence goes on along the minus strand of OY728119.1, from coordinate 200,418,433 downwards.
ACAAAGGTTCTAGTATGTGGAGTGTCAAATGAAAGGTTTATTGGAAAACACCCATTACATTTCATTTGGAATATTCATCTAGCATTAAACTTTTAATTTAAACTTTTCATATATTATAATTTATTCTTATTTATTTATATGTTGATATCTCAATCCAATTAATTATGTCATAAATTACAATTTAATAAGGGCCCATATTCCCTCTAAAAATAAATTGGAATGTCAAGTAACTATAACCAGACCTATATGCTTGGTTTCAAGATATAATAGTCCATGTATAGTGATTTTATTGAGAGAACTACCGTTTCCAATTTATAGAAGTAATTTCCACTTAAATATCCCCTAGAATTCCTCAATAAAATTATAAAATGTGGCATATTTGGCTAATTAAAGTTTCATCATTATTCTATGCAAGAAAACACTATTTAGATTGATATTGGACCTTTAATTAGGCTAATTATGTCATCCCTGCAAAAACACTTGGACACTATAGCACATAACAACCCAAGAACCACAACAAATAAAACAACACGTGAAATGCATATAGAAAATAATATATGGAATGGAATAATACAAGACATTAATATCCTAGAGTTCCTAGTATGATGCATGAGTTTATATGAATTATATAATTGGACTAGGGTAAAAGGTCCCATAATAATAACATCAATAATAAAAAAAGGGACAAAACAAGTGCATCACCCAATGGTGAAATCAATGAAACAGTAACAAGCACAACCAATAACAATAAGAATCCATCCTAGGTAATTTGGTTTTCCCCTGTGCATGGGTTAGCTACTCCCATGCATAGGTTCATTACCAAATTCCAATATACTATTCTCCTATATAATACCCAAATAGTAACATGAAAGGAATAGATCTATGATACCAATTTGTAGCATCCCACCCCGAAATCCACATCATGGTTCCATGAGATAGTGGCCACAAGACCTCATATGTGCCTCCTGTATGCTAGAGTATTCCGACTAGTAGTGATCCCCTAGGGTGTGTTTTTGGGTAGACTATTCCCTCCTATATTATAGTGGAGCACAACGATAAACAATATAAAATAAATAATTAAAGTAGAATCTAAAAAAACAGGACCAGTAACTTGTCATAACAGAAATAGTAACAACAATAGACAAAAATGGAATATTAATAATAAATCATGAAATAAAAATAAACAACTGGACGAATATGAATAATAAATAATAGGTACAAAATGAAGATGATCATGACATCATGTATCTATAAAAAAGGAAAAGGGATACATGGGATAATACATATACCACATGATATAAAAAAATCTAAAAAGAATATAACATTAACATCATGAGAATAGCCTCAGTCCTCTACTCTCGTACTCCATCCTAAGAATGATAATCAAACATCTAAATATATCTACTTCCCTTTATCTATACCTGAAACCATGAAGTCTTATTGGGTAATAGGTGTGTCCTTCAAAGAGTGTGAGATATACTCAGTAGTATTCCACCAAATAGAATCTAGATCATTCCATTTCATGAAATATAAAATGAGAAATCTTCCAATAAATAATAAATGAAAGACAATGAATAAATAAGATACACTAGATGAGGATCCTCTTGGGACCCTTGTCCAAATATACATGCTTCAGCCTAAGTTGAATGTCTCTAAACTAAGGTAACCTACAGAAGTGTGAAATATGATAAGAGTTTAATGTTTTAAGGAATGAACCATCCCCAAGCATGTGATTTGGCTTTGCAGGCGTATCCTAGTTATTTTAATTCCATATTCTTACTTTCAATTCAATTAATGCCTTTATAAAATATTAAGAGGAACCCTGATCCCATCCTTGGAGATCCAAAGGGAATTATAAGTTTTTCTCTAGGGGCTCTATATATGTCCAATGTCCTGGGAGTCCATCAATGGTGACCCATGAATGAGATCCCAAGTGTCAATCTATGCATGGTGTGAAGACAACAAGAATTAACCTTCCAGTCTATCCCTGGTATCGCATGTAGGGGTATGAGCCTCTATCAGGGCATGGTACAACCATGGCACCACTAAGCCCGTCCATAGGGTCTCTCCTAGGGAATCAGTGTCCCTAGTTTAGAGGTAAAATTAAAATTAAGCAGTGAGCCCATCCTAGGAATATCTATTGTTTCCCCTAGTTATTTACAATTTAAAAGACAAAACAAACTATAAGTCATGATGTGCCATTCCAAGGGTCCATTATGTTTAAACCCCTTGTATCTCTCTCATACACATAGGTGAAGGAACTATTTTTCTTCCAAGATCATTTGATTTAGTAGGGAAAACAATTTTCACATAATTATAATGTTTTCCAAGACCTTTAATTTAGCAAAAAAAATTATGAAATATGGTGTAGGGTCCGAACTTATAGCCTACCACTCTGACTGATTAAATTTATTAGTTCAATGATTTTATATCAAGGGAAACACACCTCAATTAGTGTTTAATAAATTTAGAATAGTGGAAGATAAGATATCAAGGAACAGGTACACCCATAGAGGTGGCTCATGTCAAAGAAATAAACCAAGGTGGTCATTCACTACTGTCTAAAAACATTTTCAGCATGAAAAACCATTTAGATTAATTTATTTATCATTTTGGGGAATTGTTGAGAAGGTCCAGTTCATGTCACAATGGTGCAATATATATAACACAAAGAAATAATGAAAAAGATGCTAGACCACCTACCTTAGGTTTTTATTTCTTTCCAAATCTATTTTTGGCCTTTGAATCAATCTTGAATGAGAGTTATTGGAAGAATTATTAAATGCCCTAAAATGGGGAAATTAAATCGCACCCAAATAGAATGATAGAGGAGAAAATTAATGAATAATGGAAGTAAGAGGAGTGCAGAGATTACCTCAAGATTTTATATACTTTTAATGATGAAGGATTTAAATGATGGATGAAGGATAAATGATGATCCCTATATTAATCAAGGGAGGAACCCATGAGAGAGGGGAGGAGATTTAATCTTCTAGAATAGATAAGGGAGATGGTTGGTTAAGGATTTAACTTCATTAAGGGAAAAAGTATAAATTCACCCATCCAAACAGGGAATCATGGTTTGGATATATGGTTGGCTAAGCTCTTTGACAACCATGCGTTCTACCACTACCTAAAAAGAACCCCATATAGGTTGGGAGAATAGTTTGAAAAACAATGTAAAAACCATGAAAAAATCCATTGTAACTTGTTTGATACAAGTTTCATGGGAGTGAAAATTTCTATGTAGGGTTTCATAGAAACCATGAAGAGACCCAATTTGCATTGTCACACACCACATAGTTAGGCATACCATGTAGGCTAGGAAATATGGTTTCTCCAAACCATGAAGACTCGTCTACTTCTCAAATTTTTGGGGCTCCAGGCTCCGAACAAGCCCCATACAAACCCAAGACCCTAAAGACTCCACATAGAAACTTTAAAAGGGACAATACAAGGAGATTAAATATGGAAAAAATTGTTTGGGCCTTTGAGAAATGTCAGGATGTTACACATTGGGGTATTACTAGAGCACAACAATCATGTACCGATTGAGTATGGACCATGATGACTAAATGAAGATAAAGTGAATTGGTATGGATCTCAGATTATGTATCGAAGATAAATATTGAAAACTTTTTATTGATAGAGGATGGAGATCCATCTTCTTTTATGGAGGTGACCAAGAGTCCAGATGTATCCTCATGGATGGCGGTGATTCATGAAAAACCTGAAGCTCCACATAAGAACAAGACTTGGTATCAAGTTTCATTACCTCGTGGAAAGAAGTCTACCAGAAAAAAATGGTCATTTAATATCAAGCAGGATAGAAAGAAAAAGGTGGAAATATATCATTCAAGATTGGTGGTAAAAATATATACTCAAATGGAAGGTATTGACTTCAATAAATTATTTAATCAGGTTATTTGAATGATGACTATTTGGGTTGTTAAGGTGATGTGTGATACAAATAATTTTCATCTAGGGAATCTATATTTGAAAATAACGTTTTTTCATTATGATCTTGATAAAGAAATCTATATGCTCCAACCCGAAGGATTTATAGAAAAAGGAAAATAGAACTTGGTTTCTAGGTTAAAAAATCTATGTATGGTCTCAAGAAGTCACCAAGGTGTTGTTATAAGATATTTTATTCTTATATCAAGATCCATAGATATAATATATTTAATTTGGGTTCTTTTTCATATTTCAAGGGTTTGTATTGTAATGATTTTATCATTCATCTATTATATGTGGATGAAATGTTAGTTATAGGCCCCAACAATGATCATATATAATGCAAAAGGACATAGTTGGATAGGGAGTCTAGTATGAATGACTTAAGAACAACAAAAAATGGTTCATGGGGTGCATATATATTGAGACAAAAATAATAGGAATATTTAGCTATAACAAAATATGTACTTGAGGAATGTCTTGAAATGATTTAACATGTATGAATGTAAGTTAATATCTACCCCTAATACCATTACATTCAAGTTATCCTCTATGATGAGTCCTTGTAGTGAATAAGAGAAGATGGTGAGGTCTCAAGTACCATATGTATCTGCAGTGTGGAGTCTGATGTTCTCTATGGTTTGTACTCGACCATAAATTGCACATGCAGTGGGATTAGTTAGTCGGTACATGGTGAATCTTGGATGGTATAATTATAACATATTGAAGAGGATACAAGGATGTAACATGGAGACCTTATATGCTACATTATATTATGTAGGATTAGATTTTATTATCAACAGATACATTGATTCATGTTTTTTAGGAGATTCTAACTAGAAGAAATCCACTTCCATTTATAGTTTTACTCTTTTATGAGGATATGTCAGCTAGATTCCAAATTTACAGTCAGTTGTGAATTTTTGATCAACTATGTAACACAACATGGAATCTACACAGACATGAAAATTATTGATTTCAATAAGAAGGTTATTGGGGTATCTTGGGAAAAGAAAAGAGCATATTCCATTATTTTTTGATAGTCAGAGAACCTTGCACATTGTAAGGAGTTTATATTTTTTCATTCTAAGAAAAATTTCGTTAGGTTAAAATATCAATTTGTCTAAGATGTTGTAGAGGAAGTAAGTTTCGATATGCAGTAAATTCACAATGAAGAAAATTTAATATATTTCTTGATGAAGGCGATTGAATTTGATAAGTTTAGATAAAGCAAATCCTCAAGTGATCTCGAAATAACATGATCAACATGGTTGGTTGGAAGAAATTATTTGTAAATAAGTAGTAGGTTATCAATGAAATATCCAAGTGGTAGATGTTTCATCAGCCTTTTTTTGTTGGAGGCCACCCACTTTATTTATCAAATGGATTAGGCAGTGACATATGTGGCAGGTGGAAAACCCCAAAAACAATCCAGCATGGGAATGCAATAGAGGGTGAGGTTTTCCTATACAAGTAAGTGGCTTCCCCTGGTTTTCTCCTTAACAATATTCTTATTATTATTTTTGGGTGTTTTGTGTGGATTATTAATCCATTTATTCAAGAGAGATGTTGTAAGAGTTTTCTCTTTATAATAGTGAGAGAGTGTTAATAATCACATTTTCTTACAATGGTCCTTTTATTTTCCCATAGTTTTTACCCCATTTTTTGGGGGGTTCTTCCATGTTACAAATGTTCATTTATTTCAATATTTTTTCACTTTTTTTATCACATAATTTATGTTATTCATTTATTAATATCATTTTATATACTCCCTATACTGATTTTTAATTAAATGTTCATAACTTATGCGAAATACTCATACTTTAATATTAAATATTATTTTGGAGTATTGTTTCGAATAATACAGACTCATGTATGTTTAGTATTTTAAATATAACTCTCACCCTAATAATCCAAATTGTGTTATTCTTCTCTTTCATGGTTCTAAATTCAATTTCCTACAAATCACTCTACTGGAGCATTGGCTAATTCGGTCATTTGAAGGGCCATATGGACCACACAAGATGACCCACCGGATCTGCCTAATTTCTGGACCAGCCTTGAAGATTTCATTACTGGGCTCAATATCCCAGCCCAAATGAGTGGATATTCTTTTTCAAGCTCTTTAATTTTTTAAGGAGTCATGGATAAAAATTTAAAGGCCCAAATCTACCATTTTGGGGCCCAATGGATCCATTGAAATCAAGCCCACCATTCTGTCCGGGGTTTTAAATCAGCCCACCATTCTTGACTTTTCAACTTATCCACTTGTTCAACGAAGCTCATATTTTGTGGTGTGAAAGATAAGATATGGAGGATCAGCTTTACATAATAAATTGTTCGGATTTGAAGGCATCTCCATATCCATAAATGCATTCACATTTAGGCCATGGAAACTTTCTGGATAAAATTGGACAGTAGAAAGGTTTTTAGTAATCCGGCCATAACTTTGGCCACAAAGGTCCAATGACAGCCCAATTTTGAGGGTGACTATTCCACATCCATATATACAATATTTTAGAAGTATATCTCTCGAGATACAGCTGTCTGAAAGGACATATTGGCGGGCCAACTTGAGGGGCAGTTTGGGAATGAAAACAGTCCACTACCTTTGGCTATAAATTCACTCCCCTCTTCTCCTTGAAAGAGGTTGGAACTTTGGAACTTAAGAGGATATATTGGCATGACCAAGTCATTGATAAGGGCTTGGGAGGATCTGCCACACTCTAGTTTTCACTTGAGAAACCTTTCCTCCTTCATTTCTTTCCATGTATTTCATGCTCTTTCCTTTGTAATTGTTTTAGTGTACTTGTAATTTCTTTTGAGTTTTCATGCAAGTTTCTCCTTCATCACTTCTAATTATCATACACCTTCTGTAGTTTAATATTAATAGTTTATTAGTTGTTAAAAATCAATCTTAAAACCATTTCCTTTAAGGGATTTCTTATTCAATCAAAACACGTGTTTCATTCACGTTCTTTGTAGTTCGTGTGTGTGTTTGGCACACCACTCTTTTCTTGTCCAATTCTTCTTCCTCTTCTTCTCATACCCTAATACTATAAAAATACCTACCAGATTAATAACCATCCTAATTTCTGAGTAAATCTATCATTGGGGTGAGTTATAATTTAGGTGTGTTAAGCGATGGAGAGCTTTTGCTCAATGTGTATTCTTTGAATTAACATTGCGTATGTTGGACTTAGCATGTCATGGATTAATGACTTGTTTTGTTTAACATGTGGTTTCCATGGATTATTGGAACCATAAATATGCTACCATAAACAAGATATGATTAATATTGGAACCCTGAGTTAAGTCACGGCTTGGATTAAAGCCTTAACACTTGGGAATTCCAATCAATGTCAACTTGTGACATGGGTGTTAATTTAATGTAATATAAAGAAAAGCTCAAGGATATCACAAGCTTGACTACCTAATGATGAACTCACCCCAATATTTATCAAATTGTTAAATCAATATTAATCAATCAATCATTTCAATTAAAGCTCTACAAACAAACCCCCAAATCAAAACACAAATAAAAAACAATCAACTATAAAAAATTGTACCATCGCCAAGGATTCGACCCGAGTGCTACTATACACATTAGCATAGCACCGGAACCTTGAACGGTCGATAGGCGAAAATCGGTCGTGCTTTCAAATGGCGCCGTTTCCGGGGATGGTGCATAATTGTAGTTGATAGTTTCTGATTTTTGAAAAAAAAAGACCAAAAAAATCAAATAACCCACAAAAAAAATATCAAAAAAAAATTACACAGAGAAAAACCCTCCATCATCTTCAAGTTTTACTCTGCTCTTGATGCCCCGTAGCCTCCCAAACAATCCCTCGGATTTGTTTGATCCTGAGATTGAGCGAACTATTCACCTAATTAGGAGGAACCTTGGGGACAATCAAAACAAACAAGTCCCACTCATTCCTAGACCAATTGATTTAGAGATGGCCAATCCTAGGGAACAAACCCTTAAAGAACTCGTTGCCCCCGATAGGAATTACCAACCTCTTGGTATTCAATATCCAAACATCGAGGCTGATTTCGAACTCAAATCGGGTTTGATTCATCTTCTTCCTCATTTCCATGGGCTAGCTGGTGAGGATCCTCATCTTCACCTCAAAGAGTTCCAAGTGGTCTGCTCAACCATGAAACCTTAAGGGGTTTCTGAAGAACAAATCAAGCTTAGAGATTTCCCCTTTTCCCTAGAGGATTCTGCCAAGTCTTGGCTCTACTACCTCCCACCGGGTTCCATAAACTCATGGGTTGACATGAAGAGACTATTCCTTGAGAAGTTCTTTACCGCTTCCTGAACAGCTTCTATCTGAAAGGAAATAAGTGGCATCCATCAATTCCCTAATGAATCACTCCATAAGTATTGGGAGAGGTTCAAAAAGCTTGTGGCAACTTGTCCACACCATCAAATCCCTGACCAACTCCTGATCCAATACTTCTATGAGGGGTTATTGGATATGGAGTGAACTCTCATTGATGCCGCAAGTGGCGGTGCTCTTGTTGACAAAACTCATGCAGCTGCACAAGAACTCATAAGCAACATGGCTGCAAACACGCAGCAATTCCATACTTGAGCACATGCTCAAGTGAAACAAGCCCAAGAGAATCAATCCATAGAGCCCAACAAAATGACTGAGTGGATGAGTGAACTTACAGGTCTTGTGCGTCAACTAGCTGTGGCTTCCAAAGCCCCAAACTCCTCTCCTCAACAATCTCTTTTCACTGGGCCTGTCAAGAACTGTGGAATCTGCAACTCACCAACTCATCTGACTGACACATGTCCACAACTTTAAGATGATCCATCTGATTCATCTAGTCCAATGGAGCTCAATGCGGCATATGCTCAGCAAAACTTCAACCCTCAACAATCAGGTCAGTTTGTTAGAAACTTCAACCAACCCCACTCTGGGCCCTTTTCTTCTACCTTTAACCCACCTTTTAGGTATGGTAATCCCATTTCTCATCCTCCTCAGTTCCCTCATCAAAATCCAAACCAGTTCCAATATGGTCAAAGTGGTGGTAACATCCATCAACCTTATCCTTTTGTTCCTCAACCCCAAAGGAACAATCCTCCTCTGGGATTCCACTATCCTAACGAGCCTTCCCAATTCCCCACCCAATATAATTGCTTTCCCAAGAACCAAAATCAAGGCCAACCCAATTTGGGACAAGCCTCTTCTTCTAAACAACCATGGGAAAGTGTTGTAGAGGATCTTGCTTCCTTCACCCGTTCTAGCCTCAAGAACATTAAAACCCAAATAGGTCAACTTGCATCCCACCTTAGCCAGCAACAACCATCCAATTCATCCCAACTCCCAGCTCAACCATTACCCAACCCTAAGGGTAATGTAAGTGAAATTGCTCTTAGATCGGGAAAGCAAATTGCTATGCCCCATGCTGATTCCTATACCTCCCCTTTCGATGTTGATATAGAAAATGAAAAGAACAAAAAGCTGGAAAAGGAACTTTAATCCACTCTTTCACCTCCTTCCATTCATCTAAGGAACCCAATTCCTTTTCCTCAAGCCATCTCCAAGCCTAAGAAGTCCTTTGAACCTGATCCTGAAATGCTTGACATGTTTAGACGTGTTTAAGTGAACATCCCCCTCTTAGATCCCATCAAACAAATCCCTAAGTATGCCAAGTTTCTTAAGGAATTTTGCACCCATAAGAGGCAACATAGGAACATTGAAAATGTTTCAACCCAACAGTCCATTCCCATGAAGTGCAAAGATCCAGGGACCTTCATGGTTCCATGTCAAATAGGGAGTTCCAACTTTGATGATGCACTCATAGACCTTGGAGCCTCAATAAATGTCATGCCCAAATCCATTTTCTCCAACCTTGGTCTAGGTCCCTTTAACCCAACGGGTGTTGTCATTCAATTAGCCAATCGAAGCATTGCCAGTCCTGAGGGGATAATTGAGGATGTTCTTGTTCGGGTCAATGATCTTATCTTCCCAGCTGATTTCTATGTCCTTGACATGGAAGGTGAGACAACCTCTTCTCTATCTCCCCTAATTCTAGGAAGACCATTCCTCATGACTGCTAGAACCAAGATCTATGTCCATTCTGGCATCTTATCCATGGAATTTGGTGACCAAGTGGTCAAGTTCAACATTTTTCAAGCCATGCGATACCCATCAGAGAATCACTCTGCATTCTCTATTCATGAATCTGATGACACTTATAAGAGTCAACTCACCTCCATTTCTTCATGCTCATCATGTTCTAATGATAGTGGAGACTGTGAAATCTGCTCAATGATTAACCAAGTTATAAATGGAGAAGTTGATGTTGACCTTTCTTTCTTAGACTCCATCAATCAAAGTGAACTTGAAAACTCTCTTGAATCCCACATCAACTCTGATCTCTACTGCTCCACCTTGGACATTGTTGAGGAAAATGATCCAAACCCATCTGGAATACCTTCTCCTGCTCCTAACTTGTCTAGCTCTCAAATAAAGGCTAAAACTGATCTAAAACCACTTCCTCCACACCTCAAGTATGCATTCCTTTTCCATGATCCCTCCTACCCTGTCATTATCTCTTCTTCACTTTCTGAAACTGAGGAGTTCCAACTTGTTCAAGTGTTAGAGGAAAACAAAAATGCCTTAGGTTGGAACCTAGAGGATATTCCAGGAATCAACCCTGCCCTTTGCATGCATCACATCCATCTAGAGGAATCATCCAAACCAATTAGGAAGCCTCAAAGAAGACTCAATCCACTCATACTTGAGGTAGTTAGGGAAGAGATTACCAAGATTCTTCAAGCTGGTATTATCTACCCAATTTCTGATAGTGAATGGGTTAGTCCAATTCAAGTCGTTCCTAAGAAGGGTGGGATAACAGTTGTCACAAATGAACATGGAGAAGTGGTCACAACTCGAGTGAAAAACAAATGGCGTGTGTGCATCGATTATCGCAAATTGAATGCTGAAACACGAAAAGATCACTACCCACTTCCTTTACTTGACCAAATGCTTGAGAGATTGGCCAGAAAGTCACACTATTGCTTTCTTGATGGTTACACTGGCTACTTCTAAATTCTAATCGCACCTCAAGACCATGAAAATACCACATTCACTTGCCCCTTTGGAACCTATGCCTATAGGCGAATGCCTTTTGGCCTTTGTAATGCTCCTGCAACATTCCAGCGGTGTATGATGAGTATCTTTTCTGAATTCATTGAGAATTTCATGGAGGTATTCATGGATGACTTTACCATTTATGGCGAGTCATTTGAATCTTTCTTACATTCACTCTCTTTGGTCCTTCAAAAGTGTGTCAAGTGCAACCTTGTGCTGAATTTTGAAAAATGTCACTTCATGGTTTCAAATGGGATTGTTCTAGGGCACATAATTTCTCAAGAGGGTATCCAAGTTGATCCAGCCAAAATTGAGGTGATCCAATCACTTCCTGAACCCAAATCAGTTCGAGACATTCGGTCCTTCCTTGATCATGCCGGTTTCTATCAGCGATTCATTCAGAACTTCCGCAAGATTTCCCTCCCACTCACTCGTTTACTTCAAAATGATGTCACATTCAATTTTGATGAGGCTTGCAAGAGAGCCTTCATTGAACTCAAATCTGCTCTCACATCTGCTCCAATAATCCAACCCCCAGATTGGTCCTTACCATTTTAATTGATGTGTGATGCTTCTGATATGTCCATTGGGGCTGTTCTTGGTCAAAGAAGAGAAAACATTCCTCATGTCATCTTTTATGCCTCAAAAAAATTGGATGAAACTCAATCACACTACACTGTGACTGAAAAAGAACTTTTAGCTGTGGTTTTGCCTTGGATAAATTCTGGCCCTATCTCTTAGGTGCCAAAATCATCATCTTCACGGACCACTCAGCATTAAAGTTCTAACTTAAGAAAAGTGATTCCAAACCAAGGCTAATAAGATGGATTTTAATGCTCCAAGAGTTTGACCTTGTGATAAAAGATAAACCTGGAAAAGAAAACCCTGTGGCTGACCACCTGAGTAGATTTTATAATTCTTCTCATTCTGAAATAATTGATCCGGAATTTCCAACTGAACACCTCTCATCTCTCACTCCAAAGTTACCATGGTATGCCCCAATTGTCAATTACTTGGTTTCTGGTGTTTTCCCTGAATATTTTTCAAAAGAACAAAAAGAAAAGATGAAAAGTGATTCAAATCATTATTTTTGGGAAGATAATAAACTTTGGAAAACTGGGGCTGACATGGTAATTAAGAGATGTGTTGATGAAACTGAACAATCCTCCATCTTGGAATTCTGCCACTCAATGCCTGGAGGTGGCCACTTTGGACCACAAAGGACTTCTCGAAACGTCCTAGATTTTGGATTCTTTTGGCCTTCACTCTTCAAGGACTCACAAGAGTTCTGTCAATCATGTCCCACTTGCCAAAAGTTTGGAACAATTTCCAAAAGAAACAAAATGCCTCAAAATCCATTAATCTTCTGTGAGCTCTTCGATGTTTGGGGCATCAATTTCATGGGACCTTTTTCCCCTTCCAATGGATTATCCTACATTCTCCTTTCTGTTGACTATGTTTCTAGGTGGGTTGAGGCCAAACCCACTAGAAAAGATGATGCTTAAACTGTGAGTGAGTTCCCCAAAACCCATATCTTCCATCGATTCGGAACACCACATGCTTTGATAAGTGACTTAGGAACTCATTTCTGTAATAGAACCATGGAGTCACTTTTGAAAAAGAATGGGGTTGTATATAAAACATCCACTTCATATCACCCTCAAACAAATGGAATGGCTGAACTTTCTAACAGAGAAGTGAAAAGAGTGTTTGAAAGAATTGTTAAGCCCACAAGAAAAGACTGGCCTGATAGACTTGGTGAAGCACTTTGGGCCTATCGAACAGCCAATAAGACACACATTGGGATTTCTCCATTTAGGCTAGTTTTTGGTAAATCCTACCATTTACCAGTTGAAATCCAACATAAGTCATTTTCGGCTGTCAAAACTTTTAATTTTGATTGTGAAAAATCTGGTGAAGAAAGATTGTTGCAGTTGACTGAATTGGAGGAGCTTCGACTCGATTCGTATGAGAACTCCATTCTCTACAAATAAAAGGAAAAGTAACTCCATGACAAGCACATTCTTCGAAAGGTATTTCATGAAGGTGAAAAGGTAATGCTCTTCAATTCTCTATTTCGACTTCACCCAAGTAAGATCAATTCTCGTTGGGAAGGACCTTTTATTATTACTAATGTTTACCCATTTGGTGCAGTGCAAGCCCAAGACCCTTCTTCAAAAAGAACATTCATGGTAAACGGACACCGGTTAAAGCATCACCATGAGAGTCCATTCACTTCAGGTTCTACATCGACTTCCATTGACCCACCACTAGATGGAAACGGCGACCCACCAAATCCAAACCAGGGGGACCTCCTTCCCTTTAACTCTCTCTCTCCTCAATCTCTCTTCCCTCTCTTCTTCTCTCTATTTATTCTTCTTCCTCTCTCCCTCTCATTTTTTTACAACATTCTTCCACAACCTTTTTTCTATTTTCTCTTTTGTGTGGATGTGCCATTAAAAATAAAAAAATTTAAAAAAAAATTAATTAAAAAAATGAAAATTAACAAAAAAAAGGGGTGTCATAATTACTCATCATCCAATATTGAAATTATGTCCAACCATTTTGGGGAGTCAAAAGGCTTGTTTTAAACTCAAATATATTGAATTTTTATCTCAAACTTGGGTAAACAATTTTGTGTCAATAACAAACATTTTGAATGAACAATTTTTGGTGCAAAATGATTCTCCCCTACCATGAGGAATAACATTAGCCTTCATTCCAAGGTCATCTATGGCCATCTTTTTCATTGTGTGTCTTCACCAATGATTGTGAGTCTTGAGTTTGTGTACCTTCGAGCTGAATTTCCATCTTTTGTGTGCATTAATATGATAGAGGCATTTTCTAAGCCACATGAGAATCAGAATAGCCAAATAGCCTCTCGTTACCCTTACATTGATCCTACTTTTGAAATCTCCTTTGAGCCTATGAAAACCTTTCATTTGATAGCCACATTACAAGCCTAATACCTTGTCCCACCCAACATCTTCATGGATTTTCATTGTACAATTTATTGAAATTTAAGTGTGGGGGGAATGGACTTCATTTTTGGGATTCATATGATTAAGGGCAAGCATCCATTCAAGTGTGGGGGAGAGGTTGTAATTCTGTGAGCTTTGGGGTGTATATTTTTAATTGTCATTTGTACAAAAGTCATTGAAAAGTGTTCAAAAAAATGAAAAAAAAATTATATTAAAAAAAATGAAAAAAAAATTAAAAAAAAGGAATGGGTTGTGTCTTGGGTGGGTCAAAAATCATTCATCATCAACCTTTGATCTTGTTATAACAACTAAAATTAGTTCCATGAGGAGATCAAGCATGGGTTGGGAGATGACTGTGAGACTTGTTCCAAGCACAACTTTCGAAAAAAAAGAAAAAAGAGAGAAAAAAAAAAGAACACTTGAATCATCTTGTATTGTGACATTATTGGAAGGCTTCCATGTTGTACATATTCCATCATCTCACCCTATTCCATTTTCTATCTCCCTCACTTTTCATTCATCACACATTCATGCCCTTGTAAATATGTGTTTCTATTTCCTTTCAAATCAAATTTCAAAAAAAAATGTGCATTGATTTTTCCATGTTGGTGTTTTTAACGCCTCTTTTCCTTTGGACATTATATACCTATTGTCCCATAGCCACTGAAAAACCCCTTAAAAGACCTCTTGATTCTTGTACACATTAGATTTGGGAATGGAAGCTGAGAGCTCTTACAAACTCTTGATTTTCACTTTTTGTTGGTGAATGAGTGAACCTCCTAAAATACATTTTTATCATCTTGAGAGGAGTTAGTTTTGAGTTCCTACATTTTCCAATTCAAACCTTGAACATGAAAAAATGAATTGTTTCTGATGCATTATTGTGAACCAAATTTGTGATGGAATTCAATATGGATGAGTGAAATAGTCTAAACCTCCCCTGATTGGTGAAAACAAAATTTTAATATTTGTTGGTGAATGAATATGGTTTTGTTTTGATTTTCTTTTGTGTTTGTTGTACATGAGGACATGCACAATATTAAGTGTGGGGAGTTGATGTTATTCATTTATTAATATCATTTTATATACTCCCTCTACTGATTTTCAATTAAATGTGCATAACTTATGTGAAATACTCATGCTTTAATATTAAATATTATTTTGGAGTATTGTTTCGAATAATACAGATTCATGTCTGTTTAGTATTTTAAATATAACTCTCACCCTACGAATCCAAATTGTGTGATTCTTGTCTTGTAGGGTTCTAACTTCAATTTCCTACAAATCACTCAACTTGAGCATTGGCTAATTCGGCCATTTGAAGGGTCATATGGACCACACAAGATGACCCACCGGATATGCCTAATTTCTGGACCAGCCTTGAAGATTTCATTACTGGGGTCAATCTCCCATCCCAAATGAGTGGATATTATTTTTCAAGCTCGTTAATTTCTTAAGGAGTCACGGATAAAAATTTAAAGGCCCAAATCTACCATTTTGGGGCCCAATGGATCCATTGAAATCAAGCCCACCATTCTGTCCAAGATTTTAAATCAGCCCACCATTCTTGACTTTTCAACTTATCCACTTGTCCAAAGAAGCTCATATTTTGTGGTGTGAAAGATAAGATATGGAGGATCAACCTTTCAGAAGAAATTGTTCGGATTTGAAGGCATCTCTATAGCCATAAATGCATTCACATTTAGGCCATGGAAACTTTCTGGATAAAATTGGACAGTATAAAGGTTTTTAGTAATCCGGCCATAACGTTGGCCACTAAAGTCCAATGACAGCAAAATGTTGAGGGTGACTATTCCACATCCATATCTACAATATTTAATAAGGATATCTCTCGAGATTCAGCTGTATGAAAGGTCATATTGGCGGGACAACTTGAGGGGCAGTTTGGGAATGAAAACAGTTCACTACCTTTGGCTATAAATTCACTCCCCTCTTCTCCTTGCAAGAGGTTGGCACTTTGGCACTTAGGAGGATATATTGGCACGACCAAGTCATTTCCAAGGGATTGGTAGGATCTTCCATACTCTAGTTTTCACTTGAGAAACCTTTCCTCCTTCATTTCTTTCCATGTATTTCATGCTCTTTCCTTTGTAATTGTTTTATTGTACTTGTAATTTCTTTTGAGTTTTAATGCAAGTTTCTCCTTAATCACTTCTAATTATCATACACATTCTGTAGTTTAATATTAATAGTTTCTTAATTGTTAAAAATCAATCTTAAAACCATTTCGTTTAAGTGATTTCTTATTCAATCAAAACACGTGTTTCATTCACGTTCTTTGTAGTTCGTGTGTGTGTTCGGCACACCAGTCTTTTCTTGTCCAATTCTTCTTCCTCTTCTTCTCATACCCTAATAATATAAACATACCTACCAGATTAATAACCATATTAATGGCTGAGTAAATCTCTCATTGGGGTGAGTTATAATTTAGGTATGTTAAGCGATGGAGAGCTTTTGCTCGATGTGTATTCTTTGAATTAACATTGCGTATGTTGGACTTAGCATGTCATGGATTAATGACTTGTTTTGTTTAACATGTGGTTTCCATGGATTATTGGAACCATAAATATGCTACCATAAACAAGATATGATTAATATTAGAACCCTGTGTTAAGTCAAGGCTTGGATTAAAGCCTTAACACTTGGGAATTCCAATCAATGTCAACTTGTGACATGGGTGTTAATTTAATGAAATATAAAGCAAAGCTCAAGGATATCACAAGCTTAACTACCTAATGATGAACTCACCCCAATATTTATCAAATTATTAAATCAATATTAATCAATCAATCATTTCAATTTAAGCTCTGCAAACAAACCCCCAAATCAAAACACAAATAAAAAACAATCAACTATAAAAAATTGTATCATCGTCGAGGATTCGACCCGAGTGTTGCTATACACATTAGCAGAGCACCGAAACCTTGAACGGTCGATAGGCGACAATTGGTCGCACTTTCAATAATGTTCGCCACACTAGTGGTAAAAACATTTTTTGTCCCAAAATTTGGTTTACCCCACACCGCATCTCTAGTGGGAAATATGGACATTATTGAGGATTACATTAATCACCATAGTGATACTCCATGAAAGGAAGTTGTAATATTCCACCAATATGATACAAAAAATGTAGATTCAAAATCTATTTCAAAAAATGTTTTTATATAAGGAGTCACACCAGTTTATTGAAGAGAGTTAAAATATTTCATTAAAGAACCAAAAGGATTCATTACTCTTTAATGAAGAGTAACACTATTTAATAAAGAGCCTTCTCTGCCTATCATTAATGGAGAGTCACACTCTTTAATGAAGAGTCTTCACTAACTCTCTTTAATAGAGAGTTAAACTCTTTAATGAAGATCATTACCTAACTATTGTTAATTGATAGTTACACTCTTTAATGAAGATCCTTATCTAACTCTTACCACTTCAAATTCAAACACGGATAAGAGTAAATAAATAGTAAATATCATATTTAATAAATATAACATCCCATACATTATTTAATTTTATCCATAAGGTTTTAAACCTCTAAATTTATATAAAATTGAAATACATAATAATATTATATTTAAATTTTAACCATTATATTGTGTAAATGTTGGAAAAAAAATCTTTCCTGATGATTATTTTGGGTCGATTGTGTTTATTGATAAGGTTTGAGGTTGTTGATGAAGGCTGGTTTCCAAAGAAGGCATGAAGAGTGAGCATGGATGTCTGAACTAATATATCAAAGCTTTAATGTATGAACTAATCTCACTGATTGTTAATGTATGAATTTATCTTGCGGAGTGTGAATGTCTGAACTGATCTCACAGAACATGAATGTTTGAACTAATCTTATGAAGTGTAAATGTATGATTTGATCTCGTAGAGCACAAATGTATGTAATGATCATGTGGAGAGAGAATCTTAGAACTAATCAGATGGAGCTTGAATTTTAGAACTTATCACATAGATAAATCTTGTGGAGTGATCAAAAGAAGTGCATATGTTCTAATGGATCACATTGATGTTTTATAGACAAGGTGGAGATGTTCCTCTTGTGATCGTGAGAGATAAAGGAGATCACATTGTCACATCACATGATCCATGTGCATATAAGAGTATCTCATGATGAGATCACATGGTGAAATTGAAGACACCGTATGATTGTCAATAGATCATGCCATGCACTTGAAAACATTTCATGATTGTTAGAGGATATCATGGAGAGATTTTGTGAATTGTATGATGACCAAGAAGCTATAATTTATGGACATAGATTATGGTCATTCGAAATCATGTGACCATGTGATTGTATTTGTATATTGTGATGGGATTTGGAAAATAACTTAATGATAATGTCGTTGACACCACATGATTTTCATTTGATATTGTGATGAGATCACATGAAGCATGCATGATTTTTAATTGACCATGTGATGGGATCATGGGACACACTCAAAGACATTGCAGTTGATCAAGAAAAGAACTTGAAACATGAAGTAGGTGATCAAGAGAAGTAATCACATGAAGTGGGTAACGTCAATTGTTGAGGTAGTGGAATGGATGAAAATTCATGATTTGCAGAGTTAAGGGGGTTAACATTTTCTTATAAATACCCATTGACTCATCCTTAAGAGATGATGGATTTCTTCTTAAAATATTTATTTGAAGAAAATTCTGAGGAAGGGGTTTCATGTCACACCTCGACATAATCAATTATTTTATTTCATTATTTCTTTAGCCTTTAATAAAATGCGTTGGGGCTCGGGTTGAGTCTCGGACAAAAAACTTTTGAGTTATGTTAAAAAGTGTGTTTTTCCACTGACGTCGCTGGGTGTAGGGGCGGAGCACGTTTTGGAAAACCCGTGCGGCTTCGCCCAGGAATCGGCACGATCAGCCTGCCTTTGGAAAAATTAAAATGAGTAAAATTTGTAATTTATTGTGTTATTTAAAAATTTTATTGTTCTTAATAATTTTTTTATTATAATTAAGGATAAATGAATATTTTTATTATTATATTTTTATTATTTTGTATTGTTGTGATTATTATTATTATTTTCATAATTATGTTATAAATAACTAATTAATTATTCTTATTATGTTATGATTATTATTGTTTGGTCCGGTACACAGGCACTGCATGGTTAGCGGAGACCGTGCGGATAGCTCGAGCAATCGTGCGGCTGCTTCTGGTTACGACAGAAGATATTGCACGGTCCGCGAATGGGTGCTTGAGTTGTCTGTGGGTCGTGCAGTTGCAGTATTCAAAGAAATAAAATAAAGAAATGTAGTGGAGGGTTATAAGAATAAAAATGAAGTTATTAATTTTGCAAATAATAGTTTTATTATTAAACTGTTTTGTTATTAATGATCATTACTGATATTAATGCTTTTATGAGTGGTGCAGGGTAACAGCACAGTTTTCCAGCACTTAAAATAAAGAAATAAAATGAAACGAAATGTGGAAAATGCATTAAAATAATACATAATAACTGCAATAATAATATTATTATTGTTGTGACTAATGATATTATATTTAATCATGTTCTTGTTTTTGAATTATCAAAATTAAAATTATTTTTATCATTTTTATATTATTTTCAAAGTTGTATTAATATTATTACAAATATTGATATTAATCTTAATATTATAATTATAGATTTAAGGCATTATTATTTTCTTTTAGACTTATTATTATTACTACTCCTATTATTATTATTAATGTTATTGGGTTTTGATTTTATTTTTAATTTTTATTTCTTTTAATATATTTTTATTTCCCTTTTTTCTAGGGTTTCTTTTTTTATTCTTCTTGTTCCACGCTACCCTACCCCCCTCTCCATGCGCTTCCACCCTCCCAGATTCAGCCTCCTGCACCCCTCCTGCTCTGTCGGCACCACCTGCACAAGCCGCGCCTCCCACGCCCTCTGGCTCCACCCGCTACAGTGCGTGCTCCAGTTCCCTTCCCCCCTCCAGACACCCCCCAGCACCGCCCCATCTCTCTTTTCCCGTAGTGCCGCAACTCCCTGTGCAGCCTTTATATCTTGCTATAGCACCACACCATCACGCGCCTTGCAATCCCACCATTCGCCTCGGGACGCCCTGCACTTGGGGCCGACCTCCCCTTGTAACGCCTCCAGTCGTGCCCTCCAACTCCACCTCCTGCCTACTCCATCCTCGCACCATCCAACATATCCTCTCATACACTCTGACCATGTATCTATGGTCCACACACTCCCCGAGTGAGTTTTTTTTAAATAAGTTTTCTTAAAAAAAAAATTTTAAAAACAGGCTAGGTTAAGAAAAATTTCGAAAATACGCCACAAAGGCGGCATCCACGATGTCGCCTTTAGGCTCGGGTGAAAGGCGACATCCTAGATGCCGCCTTTCCCCTAAAATAGAAAAAATATATATTTTTATTTTTATTTTTATTTTTATTGTTTATATATATATATAAACAAAACAAACAAAAATAAAATTTTCAGCAGAATTTATCTGCTATTTAAAATCCAGCAGTACTGTCATTACAATAGTCTAGATTCTGACAGAAGCTCTCACCCAGGGCTCCTTTTTATAAGAGAGCTTACCCTGGAAATCATTCTGTATTTCTAATGTGGTATTCTGATTCTCCATTTCCTACACAGAAAGTTCTGCATTTCCGATGTGGGATTCTGTTTCAAGTACATGACTTTGAAAGACTATAAAATATAAACTATAAGGCCAATATAAATGAAACTTAAAACATGGATTAAACATATAAAAAATAGTTGAAAACAAAAAACACATAAAAATGATAATAAAAAATAATTTAGAAGCATTCAAAACCACTTACTTGAAACTTAAGAAGTTTCAAGTATGTGATTTTGAAAGCTTATAAAATATAAATTATAAGACCAATATAAATGAAACTTAATACATGGATTAATCATAAAACAAATATTTTAAAATAAAAAGAATTTCGTAAAAAATATTGATGAAATATAATTTATAAGCTTTCAAAATGACCAACGTGAAACTTAAAAATGTTTCAAGCACCTGACTTTGAAAGCCTATAAAATATAAACTATAAGACCGATATAAATGAAACATAAAACACGGATTAAACATATAACAAATAGTTGAAAATAAAATTAATTTCGTAATAAAATGTTCATGAAAAATAATTTATAAGCTTTCAAAACCACCTACTTGAAACTTAAAATGATTAAAGTATGCGGTTTTGAAAGACTAAAATATAAACTATAAGACCGATATAATTTAACGTTAAAACATGGATTAAACATATAATAATTTATATAGTTATTAAATTAATATTATTAATAATTAATTATACAATTAAGAATTAGTTAATTAGAAATTATTAATAATTAATTATATAATAATTAACTAATTAATTACTAATATAATTTTTCAATATATAATAGTTAATTAGTTAATTAGTAATATAATTATAAATTATATTTATCCATTATAATTAATAATTAGTAATTATTCAAAATTACTATATAATAATTAATTAGTTAATTGGTTATATAATTTTTAATTATATAATAGTTAATTAGTAATATAATTATAAATTAAAATTATTTATTATAATTATTAATTATAATTAATAATTATAATTACTAATTATAATTATTCATTATAATTACTAATTATAATTATTAATTATTAATAATTAAATATTAATTTTTTAATTAATAATATAATTATTAATTATAAAACTATTAATTGTATAATAATTAGTTAGTTAATTAGTAATTATTAATAATAAAATATATAATAAATAATTAGTTAATTACTAATATAATTAGTAAAGTAGTAATATAATTTTTAATTATTTAATAATTAATTAGTTACTTAGAAATATAATTATTTATTATTTAATAATAAATTAGTTACTTAGAAATATAATTATTAATTATATAATAATTAATTAGTTGATTAGTAATATAATTATTAACTATATAATTTGTAATTTGTTAATTAGTGTTTATTAATCATTAATTATATAATAACTAATTAGTTAATTAGTAATAAAATTATTAATTATATAATAGTTAATTAGTTAATTTTTTGAAAAAGATATAGTCGAGGCCCTTTTTATAATTAGTTAATTCGTAATATAATTATAAATTATAATTATTCATTATAATTATTAGTTAGTATTTATTAAAAATTATTAGATGATAATTAATTAGTTAATTGGTAATTTAATTATTAATTATATAATAGTTAATTAGTTAATTATTAATATAATTATTCATTATAATTATTCATTAGTAATTATTAAAAATTATTATATAATAAATAAGTAGTTAATTAGTAATATAATTATTCATTATAATTATTCATTATAAATATTAATTATTAATTATTAATTATTAATTATTAATTATATAATACTTAATTAGTAATATAATGATTAATTATATAATTATTATTAATATAACTATTAATTATATAATAATTAATTAGTTAATTAGTAATATAATTATAATCTTTTAAAGTCACATACTTGAATCATTTTTAAGTTTCAAGTATGCTTTTTTGAAAGCTTATAAATTATTTTTCATTAACATTTTTTGGAAATTACTTTTGTTTTCAACTATTTCTTATATGTTTAATCAATGTTTAACGTTTCATTTATATTGGTCTTCTATTTTATGTTTTTTGGTCTTTCCAATTCACGTACTTGAAAAATTTTAAGATTCAAGTAGGCTGTTTTGAAATCTTATAAATTACTTTTCATCAACATTTTTTTAGAAATTCCTTTTGTTTTCAACTATTTATTATATGTTTAATCAATTTTTAGAGTTTCAATTATATTTGTTTTATAGTTTATATTTTATAGTCTTTCAAATTCACATACTTGATACATTTTTAAGTTTCAAGTAGGTGGTTTTGAAAGGTTATAGATTATTTTTCATCAACATTTTTTAGGAAATTATTTTTGTTTTCAACTATTTATTATATTTTTAATCAATGTTTAAAATTTCATTTATATTGGCCTTATAGCTTATATTTTATTGTATTTCAAAGTCACGTACTTGAAACAGAATCCCACATCGGAAATGCAGAATGTACTGCGTAGGAAAGGGAGAACCTGAATCCAACATCGAAAATGCAGAATGATTTTCAGGGCAAGCCCTCTTATAAAAGGGAGGTCTGGGTAAGAGTTTCTGTCAGAATCCAAACTGTTGTAATGGCTGTAGCGCTGGATCTTTAATAGCAGAGAAATTCTGCTCGAATTTTTTGTTTTGTGTGTGTGTGTATATATATATATATATATATAAACAAAACAAAACAAAACAAAACAAAAATAAAAAATTTCAAAAAAAATTAGGGGAAAGGCGGCATCCGGGATGCCGCCTTTCAGGTGCATTTTTCAAAATATTTTTGCCCTAACTGTTTTCTGGAAAAACAAAATTTTAAACGTAAAAAAAAATCCCTCCCCCAACTGTCGGCCTACCCTCCTTCCAGCAGCGCATGACCAGCGTTGTTCATGTCCTACGCCGACATCGCACCACCCACATCCTCCATATGGCTAGTAGTGGTGCAGCAACCCTAGTTCGCCTTTCCTGACCAGCTCCGACCCCATCTCCTTACTCTGAGTGTCCGACCAGCGCGCCACCTATCCCTACTAACTTTTTTATGGCCACTGCTCCGGCTAGCTAGTGACCCCTCTTCTGGTGTTGGTGCAGCCTTTTTACGGCAATAACCTTTCCTGCAAACATTTCCACCTCGATGCTCCTCTTGTCTGACGGTCGCACGACCTCCCAAATGGACTGCGCCCACTTCTGGCATCCTTGTTGCCCCTCTTTGACTATCACGCGACTTCGCCGATCGAACACACCCTACACCGACACCTTCCCCTATAAATTTAGAGGTATTTGAATTATTGAGATACTTATATTTATTTAATATTAAATAATTATTTGCAGTTTCGAGTATATTTATTTTAGCATAAATTATATAGTATTGATGCCCCACCGTTGGTGGTGGGTGGTAAGGGTTTGGGAGGGTGAGGGGCAGGTCGCGGGGTCAAGTCCCTGGGCTTGCAATTTAATGTAATTTTCTTCCTTGTGTCGTGTGCCGCTTTTGCGGTTGTACCCAATTTTTTTTATATGGTATTGAAGATAATTTATTTTTGGTTAATTGTTTCACCAACATTATTGTTTTTGGCATGTTTTGTGAGGAGTTAGTATGTTGAAAATTATGTTTTGAAAACATGTTGAGGTGGGTTATACGTTGTTCTTTCGTTTGAAATATTTTAAGTCGGTGTTACTATGTTTTTAGCTATTTTTGTGATGTTTAATTAGTTGAGTTATTTTTTGTCATTGTTTCTTTGTTTTAGATTGTTTCACTTTTTTCGTTGTGCTTTGACAAGGTAATTCTATGATACTGTGGTCGTCAGCTTTTGCATGTTTGTGCGCCTACTCATGGCATGTCACATCATTGTGTATGGACTGCGAGATGAGGTAGGTCCCCCACAACACTCTCCTTTAAATTTATAATTTATTAATTCCTTGATATTTTATTGATTTTTAATAAAAGTGAAATAGTATTAGATAATTATTTTTGGAATAATTACTTGATGTAAAGGAAGCTGTTTATTTTATGCATGAAACTTGAATTATTTTCTTCATTAATTGATGCACAATAGTGAAAGAATTCTCATTTGGGCTTTGAAGATAATTCACGGAATATCAAATGTGGTTCTGGTTTGATGGTAAATTTTTTTCTTCTGATGCATGAGAAAATGTTTTGGTTTCACTTGAGAAATGATGTTTCTTTTAAATGTTTCATAAGGCCCATTTGGCACTTTGATAAAATAAATTATTTTGGAAAACTTTCTTTGGAGTGAATCAGGGGTGATCTTGTTGTGTATGTTGATTTTGTGGGTTTTTTTGCGGGTTGTTTGTGCATTAAATTTTTTTGTTTGTTTGACATTGTTGACTCACCCCTTTTTTATTATACGTGTTGACATGAGAACCTAGCATAGTAAGGGAATCTTCTGAGAATGATTGTTGCACTAGTTTATAATATGCACTGGCTAGTGGCCCTAGGTACGAACTCTGCCCTGCTAGGGGATTGGGCCCCTCGGTTAGGTCAGGTAGAGAAACACCGGGTGTTTGGGCATTATGACATCATTTAGAGTATGCATTCCTTCAGGATGAGTCACACATATAATACATTTTGGATTGTTCATGAGCTCCTAGGTTCTACCCATGTTTTCATTAGTGCTTATTTGTATGTGGTGGATGATTGAGAGGACTAGTTCGGTTGTTGTTCCTCTTTTGCTACATTCCATTTCACTTATTGTCTGTTATGTATTGTGTGTGGTTTTCCTCTTGAATAAAAACTAAAATTTGGGTTTCTAAATTGTTCACGAAAATGTTTAAAAAAATGTAATGGACCTTTTCTCTTTAAACATTAAACTTGTTTTTAAATTAAAAAGGCAATGCACTGTTACTTGTTTTGGAAATGTAAGTGTGTGTGTGGAAACACATATTTTATATAATTTAGTTCAAACCTAGAATTAGTAAATTCTTTTTTAAAAGGTAGTTCTTTGGGGTTAGTTTTTTGTCCATGCCTACAGAGTTTTAATACTCATGCCTATAGTGATTTTATGTTTTTAGTTTCAATTATAGTTTCAACTCGAGCTTATTCATTCTGGGAGAATGTTGGTTGTGGTTAGGGGAGTGAATCTAGAGGTGACGAGGAGTTTTTGTTCAAGATCAGGTTAGTGTGTTTTTTTTTTGTCATTATTTCTTTCTAGTGTCAGTTATTTACTTTATATCGTTCAATTTTATTTCTACTACTTAGTTTATTTTCATTCAGAAAAATCATTCGCATCGTACTATGTTGATTCCCTAGCGCTTGTCTCCATCCTGAGAGGATTGGAAACACCTCTCGGGCCTTGCCACAAATCGGCTGAGGTGACCGGTTCAAGGTCGAATCAGGTTGGTTCTTGACAAAGTGGCATTAGAGGAGGTCAAATCTTGAGTAGACCTTGTTTTTTCAGAGCACCCATCGTTATTTTGGGTTTTCACTATAGAAGGAGTAGAATTGTTGGGACTTGAGGCATACAGATGAGAAGGACTTCATGAACCCTTGCTTGTTTTGAACCTCGGGTTACCATGGGATGTCCGAGTTGTTGGTGTCTTTTTGGTTCATTTGAATTTTTTTATGTTGGGAAATGAAATGGGAGCCTGGAAAGTGACTTCCATGAGCTTGCATTTTTTGGAAATCGATGTGGAGTCAGGGACATTACCCTAGAGTGCTCCTTGTGATGGTGGTGTGACTAGTGTATAGCCACCAACCATATGTTCGAGTCACCCATCGACACTAGTTTCCCCTAGTGAATCGTTTGGGTATTCTTTAATTAAAAGAATTGTTTTGAAAGATTTTATTTTGGAAATTTTGAAATGTTTTATTTGAAATGATAAAGACCATATTTTGATTAAGTTCTTTATTTCATTATTCCATAGTGTTCTCCCCCACGACAATTTGATGAATTCCCAAGGTGCAGCTTCGGGTGGTGCACCCTTAAGAAATCCTCCAGTTGATCATCTTATAAACTACATTCTGGAATTCTGGAATTTGATCACTCCCATGTTTTATGGTCAAGCAGATCCTCTTGAGGTGGATGAGTGGTTTCAGAAGATTGAGAGGAACTTCAGTTTCATTGGGTTGCCTGAGTCATTGAAGGTGAAGTTGTCTACCTTTATGCTTGAAGGTCTAACTTGGAAATTGTGGAAGTCTATATCTCGAAGCAAGCCTGGATTAGATCTCACATGGGAGTTCTTCATGTATTAATTTATCCAACAATATTTCTCTATCTTGATGAAGGTGAGGAAGATTATGGATTTGTGTTGTGTTCAGAAGGGCGTTGAAACAGTGCTAGAATTCTGTCGACACATCTTAGACCTAGTTCCATATGATCAATGGTTTGTTGCAAACGATTCTGGAAAGGCTCAGCAATTTGAGTTTGGGCTCTGACCTGAACTGTAGTCAAAAGTCATAGAGCTCAACCAACTACCTTCTCAAATGTTGTAGGGAAAGACTTTCTGGCCGAATCTGAGTTAGCAGGAGGACAAGAGGTGGTGAATCTTCCCTTGGACTTGGGAAGTAGTGCAGAGGATAGAGAGAATAAGAATGAGAAGCGACCTGATGTTGGTGGCTCTACTAAAGGAATTAAGATGCCTTCAGACTTGGAATCATCACCTTTGGAGCAGAACACTGTAATCTATCATCAATGTGGTAAGAAAAGTCACAAGAAGCTGATGTGCCCGAATGCTTTGAGACCCTGCCAAACCTGTGGACGTCTGGATCAGTTGAAGTGATTCTACTGAGGTGTTTCCAAGAAGTGAGTTGAAGCCAGACCTAGCTCATCGAAGGTCACCCCAGCCCGCCAGCAGAAGTAGGGAGATGTGTGGGGATCAGTTTGAGGTTTTCTCTTTGTAGCGTTCTTTGGATGTAGTGGTCGTCTCTTGTAGCATTTTGTGGTGTTTCTTTTCCTCCAGTTGTAAGAATTGTTTTTGTTGAACATATTTGAAACTTTTATTTTTTTTGGAAGTGTGTTTGGTAAAAATTCTTGTTCATGTGTTATGTTTGGGAATTTCTAAAGCTTGACTGTGACGCAAGTGATTCTTCAATCATCAGAGCTTTAACCATAGGCCTCGGAGTGAAGCTGGCGCGTAGTCAGGAGAATCCCAATAATGAAAAAGGCCTTGATTAGATCTTTTTACATAGTGTGGCATGGTTTGTGTTCTTACGAGGGTGCAACTTTGTTGATATAACAATGTTGATAGTTTTGATGCTCTGTCCCTTCTCCCCCCCCCCCCGTGGTGGGGGTTTTTCGTCTGTGTGGGGAGTTTTCAAGTACGGTTAGCCTTGTCATATCTTATGGTGGGGAGACCCACAGTGGGTCTCTCAAAGTTGCACCTGATCTAATTTAGTGTTAGCCTGATCCTTATGTTGGGGAGTCTATTCGGGCCACCTCATGTTAATATCATAGTTTCTTTTCATGTATCGTTTGGTGGTAGGTGGTCTCATGCGAAACCACCTAATCCAAAGTTCTTCCTCTTGAGTAAACATTGGGATTCAAAGTACACCCAACGTTTTCGTTGGAATAATATTATGGGAATAAGTGTAGGAGGTAGTTTAAGTTCAGTCGTTCTTTGGTTGAAATGGATGGTTTGGGTTATGCTCGGTGATAGTTAAGGTGTCAGTGTTTTAAGGATGAGTTGTGTGTCATGGGTTCTCGGTGTCTGTTTGGATCGATCAGCTAGAGGCACTTAAACTTTTGTAGGTGGGTGACACTTAAGGAACTTTATATTTGGGTCTAGTTCTTGTTATGGCTTTCCGTGGGAGGAAAGCGTTATGGTGGGGAGAATTGTCACACCCCAACCTAATTATTTCATTATTTATTTGGCCTTAAATAAATTTAGTTGGGGTTCAGGTTGAAACCGGGATGAAAACCGTTTGAGTTATGTTAAAAAGTGCGCGTTTTTCAGTTGACGTCATTAGGCGCACGGGTGGAGCGCATTTTGGAAACTCCGCGCTGCTTCGCCCAGGCATCGGCCTGATCCGCCTGCCTTCGAAAAAATTAAAATGAGTAAAATTGGTAATTTATCGTGTTATCTAAAATTTTTATTGTCCTTAATAATTTTATTATTATTATTAAGATGAAATTAATATTTTTTATCATTATTATTATTTTTATTATTTTGTATTGTTATTATTATGATTTTTGTTATTATTATTATCATTAAGTTATAAATAACTAATTAATTATTCTTATTAAGTTATAATAATTATTGTTTAGGTCGATGCGCGGGCACTGCACGGTTAGCGGAGATTGTGCGGTCAGGACGAGCACTCGTGCGGCTGCTTCTGGTTCGAACAGAAGATGTCGCACAGTCCGGGCATGGTTACTTGAGTTGTACGTGGGTCGCGCGGTTTTGGTATTCAAAACAATAAAATAAGGAAAAGTTGTGGAGTGTTATAAGAATAATAATGATGTTATTAATTTTGATGATAATAGTAGTATTATTAAATTGTTTTGTTATTAATGTTCATTTCTCTTATTAATGCTTTTAGGAGCGGTGCGGGGTAACAAAAAAGTTTCCCAACACATAAAATAAATAAATAAAATGAAACAAAGTGTGGAGAATGCATTAAAATAAGATTGAATAACTGCAATAATAATATTATTATTATTGTGACCGATGATACTATATTTTATCTTGTTCTTGTTTTTGAATTATTGAAATTAAAATTATTTTTATCATGTTTATATTACTTTCAAATTTGTATTAATATTATTACAATTAATGATATTAATAATATTATTATTATATATTTAAGGCATTATTATTATTATTATTAGAATTATTATTATTATAGGGAATAACACTTCGGACCACCTGCACAAGCCGCGCCTCTCGTGCCCTCTGGCTTCACCTCCTTCCATGTGCACTCAATCGCCCTGTTCTCCTCTGGAAACTCCGCCAGCACTTCCAAATCTCCCTTTGCCAGTAGCACCGCAACTCCCTACCCGGCCTTCCTACCCTGCGATAGCACCGCACCAACCTGTGCCTCTCCAACCCACAGTCTGCCTCGGGCCACCCAGCACTTGAGACCGACCTCCCCCTTACAACACCTCCCGTCGCGCCCTCTGACTCCACCTCCTTCTTGCTCCGGCCTCGCACCGTTCAGCATCTCCTTCCATGCCCTATGACAATGTATCTATGGTATGCACACTCACCCAGCCACTGGCCTACCCTCCTGCGGCATCGCACTACCGGTGTTGTTCCAATCTTGCGCCGGCACCGCACCACCTGTGTCCTCCGTCTGGCTAGCAGTGGTGCAGCAACCCCGATTCCCCTTTCTTGACCGGCTTCGACCCCATCTCCTTGCTCAACATGCACGACCAGTGCACCCCCTCTCCCTACCGACTTTGTTTTCCGGCTGCCACTCCTCCGGCCAGCCAGCGACCCCTCTGTCCGTGCTGGTGCCGCCTCTTTCCGGTGTATAACCTTACCAGCACACATCTCCACCTCGACGAGCCTCATTTCCGACGGTCTCATGACCTCCCAACTGGACCGCACACACTTCCAGCATCCTCGCTGCCCCTCTTTGACTGACGTACGACTTCGCCGATCAAGCACACCCCATGCTAACCCATGCCCCTTTAATTTTAGAGGTATTTTAATTCATGAATGACTTACATTAATTCAAAATTAATTAATTTTTTTTAGTTTTGAGTATATTTATTTTAGCAGAAATTATCTGGTATTGAAGATAAATTGTGTTTGGTTAATTTTTTCACCAACATTATTGTTTTTTGCATGTTTTGTAAAGAGTTAGTCTGATGTGATTTTTTTTAAACATACTAAAGTGGGTTATGTGTTGTTCATTCATTTGAATTATCTTAATTCGATGTTGCTATGTTTTTTTTTCTATTTTTATGATGTTTAATTTTTGGAGTTATTTTTGGTCATTATTGTCGTGTTTTAGATCATTTTACTTTTGTCGCAGCGCTTTGGTGAGGTAATTCCATGATACTATGGTCGTTAGCTTGCGCATGTTTATCTGCCTGGTCAAGGAATGTCGCGTCATTGTGTTTGGACTGTGAGATAAGGTAGGTCCCCCACCGCACTCACCTTTAAATTTAGAATTTATTAGTTTCTTTATATTTCATTGATTTTTAATAAAAGAGAAATAGTATTAGAGAATTATTTTTGGAATAATTACTTGATGTAATCGAAGATGTTTATTTTATGCATGGCACTTGAATTATATTCTTAATTAATTTATGCACAATAGTGAAACAATGTCGATTTTTCCTTTGAATATAATTCAGGGATTTTTGTGTGTGTTTCTGGTTTGATGGTAAATGTTTTTATCTGACGCGTGAGCAAATGTTTTGGTTTCACTTGAGAAATGGTGTTTCTTTTAAAAGTTTCATAAGGCTCTTTTGGCACTTTGTTAAAATAAATTATTTTGGAAAACATTTTTTGGGGTGACTCATGGGTGAGCTTGTTGTGCACATCGATTTTGTGGGTTGTTCTGCGTGATGTTTGTGCATTGGAATTTCATGCTTGTTTGAAATTGTTGACTCGCCACCTTTTTTTATTATACATGTTTACATGGGAACCTGACATAGTAAGTGAATCTTATAAGAATGATTGTTGCACTAGTTTAGAAAACACACCAGCTAGTGGCCCTTAGTACAGACTTTGCACTACTTGGGGATTGGGCCCCTCGGTTAGGCCAGGTAGAAAAACACCAGGCGTTTGGGCGTTATGACATCATCGAGAGTAGGAATGCCTTCAGGATGAGTCACACGTATATTACTTTTTGGAATATTCACGAGCTCATAGGTTTTACCCATGTTTTCTTTAGTACTTATTTTCATGTGGCGGATCATTGAAAGGCCTAGTTCGGTTTTTTGTCCACATTTTCTACTTTCAATCACCCTTATTGTGTTTTGTGTGTTGTGTGTGGTTTTCCTCTTGACTAAAAACTAAAATTTGGGTTTCAAAATTGTTCAAGATAATGTTTTTTAAATGTAATGTGCCTTATTCCTTTAAATATTAAACTTGTTTTTAAATTTAAAAAGGAAATGGACAGTTACTTGCTTTGGAAATGTAAGTGTGTGTGTGGAAACTCATATTTTATGTAATTTAGTTCAAAATTGGAATTAGTAAATTCTTTATTTAAAGTTAGTGCTTTGGGGATAGTTTTTTGGGCATGCCTATAGAGTTTTAATACTCCCGCCTATAGTTTTTTCCGGTTTTTAGTTTCTGTTTCAGGTTCAACTAGATCTTGTTCGATGTGGGCGAATGTTGGTTATGGTTTGTAGAGTGACCCACGAGGTTGCGAGGATTTTTTGGTCGAGATATGGTTAGTGTGTTTTTGTTGTTTGTTTTTTATATCTAGTGTCATTTATTTACTTCACGTCGTTCTATTTTATTTCTACTACGTAGTTAATTTTCATTGAGTAAAATATTTCCCATTGTACTTTGTTGATGCCCTGGTGCTTGATGCCAGACCGGGAGGATCGAGAACGCCTCTCAGACCTTTCTGTGGATCGTCTTGGGTGATTGGCTCAGGGTCGACCCGGTTTGGTTCATGACATTTCACAGGAAGTGAATGAGTATATGTTATTGACATCTTGTGAGTGTTTTGCATGAGAAAAATAAATTCCTATGCCGAAATTAGGAAATCATCATAATCAGAACAAGGTCTTATGAAGAGGTCACATGACGGTATATTATAAAGAGAAGTATGCGTAGGGTGTTTTCATACATAGGAATACCCATTTATATCACATGATCCATGTAACCTGAACAAGGTCTCATGCTAGAGTCTCACGATCCTTGTGAATTGAACAAGGTATTGCGATCCGCGTGAACTAAACAAGGTATCGTGAATGAGTTTCATGGAGAGGTGATTCACATAGTGGATTCATGTGATCTACATGATCTAAAGTGGGCCTTGAATATGGGGTCGCACAAAGGGGACTCGTGCTATAGCCTCATGGGGGGTCTTATTCTAGGATCTCATGCAAGGGTTATGCGCCAGGATCAATTGCAATGGTTTACATGTCAGGGTCTTGAGCAAGGTTATAATGATAGGGTCTTGAACATGGAGATACATGCCAACATTACCCTGTGAGAAATAAAATTTTCATATCTAAATTATGAAGAATAAGAAGAAATAGGTTCTTCACCATTATACAATACATGATGCAGAATTTTATTCACTGCAACATTCATGGTAGTGAAACGAATACTATGAATCTCTTGAAGGTATTCCATAGTGAGGAGGAGTTTCCATGATCTCTCATAGAAAGTTGATTCTTGAGGTGATTTTCACATCAAGGATGTGAAGGATCACATGAAGTTTAGAGGAAATTTTCACACATTCAGTGAAACTCTAAACAATATAAGATATTGTTCTTTGGATTGTGTGCCAATTGTTTTTCATTATAATGAAATGAGCATAAGAGGGATGTGTGTGGTAAGTGATCCTGGAGATATAGTTAATCTTCCAAAAACTTTGTAATAGAAGTGATTCCAGGCTGGAATGACCTAAATAAAACCAATAAGTAGTAATATTAGTGATTTTGGTGCACCAACACATTGTTGGATGCAGGCTCCTTGGACTATCCTATAGTGGTGAACCAAGTAAACACTTGTGTGTCTCTATGATTTCTTTCATGATTTACTTTCTATGCATCATCACATGATAAATATAGAAAGGATAAGTTCAATATAAATACAAATGATCCAAATAAGTGAAATTTATAATAAATAGTTCATGATCTAGTGGGGCTGGATGAATTTTGTAAAGAGTATACATAACCTAATTCACCCCCTCTCAAGGTATCTAAGCCCCTTTTCTGCCTAAAAAATTGTATCATGGGATAATATTATTTATTTTAATTTTTTTCTCTGAAAATATTATTTTTCTATTGAAATTGATGTTTTAGTTTTCTCTTATCTCAGTGAGTCATGGAAAAGAACATAACTTCAAAGAAGAAGCATAATTCTGATGATATTCCTCAGTGTGGAAGTGCCTACAGAAAGAGTGTGATTTTGTTAAAGGAAATCAACAATGTACTAAAGAAATTTTTTGGTTAATAAATTAGTTAAAATATTTAATCTTTCAATGATGCTACAATAATGAGTGAAGAACCTAATATTACAAGTGATATTGGAACTACTAATGATTAAGAAATTTCAAGATAGAAAAAAGTGTAATTCATCCACATAACAAGGGAATTGGATAAAACTTTGAAAAAAGATAACAAGTCTAAATACATATGGGTCTAATTGTAGGAAATTGATTTCAAAAGGATAAAAGGATTAAAAATAAGACATGTTAAAGTGGACATTGATCTAAGAGAGAAGAATGAATTTCAAGATGAAGAACTACACAAACTCAAAGTTAATGACAATTGAAATAATCTAAAATAAAAAAAAATAGAATTTTAATTCCAAAAGGGAATATCTTTCTAAACACCTATTAGAATTGGTTTAGGGGAATTCATGATTTAAATATTCTACTAATCATATGAATTAAAAAATAAAGAAAAAGTGACATGGTGGATAAGTTCTCCCAAGAATTGGAAGATGAGACAACTAGTTGGAATACTCTCATGAGACAAGGTAATACTCTTCTTGAATCTGGGGACAAGAAGATTCAACAATTGTGATAAGAGCTTTAATTAGTCAAAAAATAAGTGGATAAATTTAATGCCAAATGTGATCCCAAATTAAAGGATTCTTTTCATTTACTATTTGATTATCATCCAATAGGTAATAATTAAATGAAAAAATATGTTAATTCAGAGAAAAATCTTGAAATGAATTTCTCATCCCAAAGACCATATAGTTTGGGAAAATATGGTATTGTATATGATTAAACCTCCCACATGCATGAGAGGAAGAGAGTCATGAACAATTATAGAAATATGAAAAGTCTTGTAGGAGTTGTAAAGATAACTAAAAAGGATTTTATAGGAAGTAATTAAAACATGTTCTATTTATATGGGATGTGTGGTCATATTTTAGGATTTTGTTTTGAGGACTAGAAATATATTTCATGCTAAAATGATAGAAATGTTTCTAAATCCAAGAATAAGCAAAATATTCTTAAGAAATATGATAGAAGAGTCCATTAGAAGAATTTATCCAGGAAATTCTACCATTGTTGAAGACTGGGAAAAACTAAGAGTATGTGTGAAGAAGCCCGAAGGCTCAATGTCAAAATAAGAACTCTAGGTGTATCAACATCTCAACTAAGAAATGATGAAGGACGGTCTATTTTTAATGGGTTATGTGTTATATATTATAGTCATGAGAATTTGTAAAGATATTACTACTAAAATGAATTAGGGAAGGTAGTGGAACCAGCAAGGATATCTGCAACTTTGGTGGTGTATAATGAAGAATCCTATATTGTAAGACAACATGATAAGTTGAAAAATGGATTTAAAACCTATGAGGAAACTTAAGGATATCAATGAAAGTTGTACCAAGAAAATCCTCTATTAAAATCACAATAGATATATTTTAAGGAATGTGAATAAACTTATTAGAAAAAGGGGGGAGTCGTTCTAGTTGTGAGTAAGAAGAATGTATGTTCGGTGAAAGAATCACCCCCAATAAGAAAGAATGGGTTGACTTGAATAGATAATAAAGTAAAAAATAAATAAATAATGATTCAATAAATTCATGTTTCATGTCACAAGATGATAAGTTAAGGTAAGATAAAGAGTTCTCTAATGGAGGATGAAGCAAGAGCAGACAACCAGTGGAAGGATTCCTACTCAGAGAATAAATCATGATTAATGATGTATAGGTAGAGTATCAAAGAAAGAAATTTTTAATTGTGAGTATAAACCACAAATTGTGAAAACATTCAAGCAGAAATAACTTACATATAAGATGAATATGGATTATGAAGTTAGATAATGTCTAGTTATATATTCAGAACAATTGTTGTTGGTTGGGAAGTTAGAACAATCATATAAAGAGTACAATACTTTGTAAGAATGTATCAAATGGTTGATCTATCAGGATCAATCACAATCCTCTTCTTGAGAATTAAAAAGGTACCCCTATCCTTATGTGTTAAATGTTTCTCATATATTCCATAATTGTTTTAGGAATAAGGGGGAGATAAAATCCATGGGGTGTTGTGTGCTGAAAGGGATTTGGTGTATAAGTTGAATGGAGATACATGCAACAAGAAGAATCTAAACTCTTGAAATTCACATATGGTATCTGAATCAACAAGTGGTGTTAAAAAAAACTATTTTTTTCAAATATATATCTAGAATATTCTTGCTTTAGAAATGGAAGATCATACGATGATGAGCCTGATGTGAATTTCAATAATTATAAAAACAAAACCTGAATGATCCATTGGTTCTGAGAAACAGTGAATATCCAACCATTAGTTTCAGGTCTCAGTTCAAGTGGAATTTTTTCACAAAGAGAATATTGATTAGGGGAGAAGAAAAAAAACTCAATAATTTCATGTTTATCTTTTTTTTAATAATGGGGTATCAACTGACTATTTTTATGATACCACGGATCTATGAGATAAAATCAAATGAGATTCCTACAAGTTGTCTTCCCATTCTGAAGAGTAATTCAATATCTCGATTCAATAGATTAATCATTATTAATGATCTATATTATTCCAAATATATAGGTTTTCAAGGATATATGGTCACAATAACTCTAGGTTATATAGCCTCATCTTACAATAGATTCCTCAGAAGAATTGAGGAATGTTAGGATTCTCAAATCCATGGAATTAAGTGAGTCACATGAAAAACATTGGAGTTTATTTGATTAAATTTTTGTTTCCTAAAAAGAGTTATAACTTAGTAGTCTAAGAGTATTTGTCAAAAAATCAATTCTAAGTGTTAAATTCACTTTCTGAAAACCTTTTAGTAGTGTGAAACTATAAAGAAGAATGTAACTATAATCTTGAAAAGTGATAAAAGAATCAATGTTACAATATGAAGTTGATAAATTAAGTCAAAGGTGAAATTAATAATAGCTGACATGGACAAGTGTTTTTCAATTGTCAACCTATGGGGTCTCATGGTCTAAGAAGAAGTGCATGGCCAAATATGATGCACATAGATCATTGACAAAGGGGGTCTGAATTCATAAATGATAGAATATCTTATTGAATTCTATGTGAAAGTGGGAGATTGAGATGAAGCCTTTGATTGGTATCCACTGTAATAGTTCAAGTTATATAAATATTAGAAAAAACTCCAATCAATATTTCAATAAAAAAGAACAATGAAACCAAATATCACTTCATCGAGAAAAAATTAGAGCACGGGCAAAAAAACTAGAGTGCGTGTCTACTTAACAATAGGTCGCATACATCATAATGAAGGCCTTACCCAAAGAGTAATTTGAATGAAATAGAATAGCTATTATATTTTATTCAACTCCCCACATTTGAACAGTGTGGATATGTAACCCCAATCCCCAAGAACACAATGGAGTGAACTTTGGGTTCATTGAAAAAGGGGGAGAAACTTCCATGATCGAGATAGGGGGAGAAGTTGACATGTGTAGAAATGAAATAGGGGGAGTTTTAAATCTAATGATGTTAAAACTAGTGTATCAATAAAAAATAATCGTGAAAATGTGTGAACTTTGGGTTCATGATGCAAGCTATTGACATGTTCATGTTAAAAAGTGATCTCAAAGGCTAAGCTTGTTCTATCTTTTGGTATCGAGATGGTTTCCAGCAGAAGGTTTGATAACGATGTAATTTAAGGATGAAATTTACATTATACTATTGTTTCTCATGCTGATATTAAATCATGTGGGTTTAGAGTTTGTGTTAAGTAATTCTTTGATCACCATTTGGAATATAATAAGGAAAAATGGTATTCATGTGTATGACTTTTCAACAAGTTGGTTCTTGATGTCTATAAGTTTTTTCAATAAACCCAAAGGTGATATTGATGGAAAAAAAACATCTTGATGGTTATTTTGGTTTATTGTCTTTATTGACATTGTTTGAAATTTTTGAT
Source organism: Viscum album (assembly GCA_963277665.1). Classification (NCBI taxonomy): domain Eukaryota; kingdom Viridiplantae; phylum Streptophyta; class Magnoliopsida; order Santalales; family Viscaceae; genus Viscum; species Viscum album. The sequence continues at coordinate 200,380,778 of OY728119.1, read as the reverse complement.
GAAGGATAGTTGTCAAAGGTGGTGTGAAGAGTGAGTGTGAATGTCTTAACTGATCCCACAGAGGGTGAATGTTTGAATCGATCTCAGGGAGCATGAATGTCTGAACTAATCTCACAGAGAGTGAATTTATGAACTAATATTTTTGAGTCAAAATGTATGAACTAATATCATAGTGCATGAATTTCCAAAATGATCACATAGTTTGTGAATGTAAAAACTGATCAGATAGAGAGTGGATGTCAGAACTGCTCAAATAGAGTGATCACACAAAGCTCATAAGTCCTAATGGATCACTCAAAGTTTACCTAGGCAAGGTGGACATATCTTGATTATGATAAAGAGAACTAAAGGATATCATGTGATCACATCACATGACCTGCATGAGTATAATATGATCTTTTGATGAGATCAATCAGTGCACATGAAGACACCGTATGGTTGTCAACATATCATGAAAAACACTTGAAGACACCACATGATTGCCAGAGGATCTCATGGATATATCATACAAATCGCGCGATGATAAAGAAGCAGTAAATGATGGAGATGTCATGCGATGATTTAAAATCATGCAACCACATGATTTTATTTAGATCTCATGATGGGATATCATAAAGTGCTTAAAGACAACTTCACTAACACTGTATGATTTGTATTTGATATCGTGATGAGGTCACATGAATTATACATGATTTTAAATTGATCATGCGATGGGATAATGTGACACAGACAAAGCAAATGCAGTTGATCAGGCGAATCATAGGCAACATGCAATAGGTTATCATGTGAGGAAATCATGCGATGTGGGTAATGTAGATTACTGAGGGAGTGGAATGGATAGTTACTCAATATTTTCAAAGTTAATGTGGTGTAATTATTCCTATAAATACCCATTGACCCATCCTTATGTGATGATGAAGTTTTTATAAAAATATTTATTTTAATAAAAGTATAAATAAGGGATTTTATGTAAAGAAAAGGATTATATGTGATTGACACCACATAAGTGTTTCACATGAGCAGAACGATGTCTTGGGCCAGAATCACGCAATCCACCTAATCAAAAAAATGTCTTTCAAAGAGGTTTCATGATGGAATATTATGAAAAGAATTATTCATAGGGTGCTTTCCTGCATAGGTGAACCAATTGATATCACATGATCTATGTATCATGAAAAAGGTCTCATGATAGATTATTTTGGTCCATATGAATAGAACAAGGTCTTGTGATTTGCATGAATTAAATAAGTTCTCGCGAAGGAGTCTCAATGAGAGGTCCAGTGAAGTAGTCTCATAGTGGATTCATGTGACATGCATGATATGAAGGGTATCTCATGGAGGGGTCTCATGCCAGAGTCTTGTGGAGGGGTCTTGTTCTAGGATCTCACACAAGGGTTACATTCTAGGATCCTACACAAGGGGTTACATGCTGGGGTCTCATGTAGGGGTAACATTCTAGGGTTTTATTCCAGAAGATTCATTCCATCATTTCTCTGTAAGAAATATAATTTTTATTTTATAATTCATAAGAGAAATAATATATAGTATCCACACCATTTTACAACATTTTTAAAAGGATTTTATTCACTACTACATCCAAGGTAGTTAAAGGAATACATAGAATGTCTTGAATATCATACCAAAGTGAGGATGATTTTCCATAATCTCTTATAGAAAGGTGATGTTCAAGGTGAAATTCACATCAAGGATGATAAGGACCATGTAACATTTAGAGGAACCTATAATACATTTGGTAAAACTCTCAATAATAGAATATAATTTTCTTTGTCTTGATTTCTAATTATTTTCCTTTTAAAGTAGTGAGAATAAGAGGGAAGTGTTGGTGAATTTATCCTAGGGAGATAGTGCATCTAGCCCAAACTTTTTAAGGGATGTTATCATTGGAAAGAGTGACCTAGATGAAACCATTAAGAAGTGAGCTTAGTGATTTTTTTGCACTAACAAAATGTTGGTTGCATGCTCGTTAGACTAGCCCATAGTAGTGGACCATGTAAAAATCTGTGTGTTCCTATGCTTTCTTACTTTGTTTACATTATATGCATCATAATCAAATAAATTTGGTAAGGATAATATCAATATAAATGATAAAGATAAAAATAAGTGATCCTTATAATAAAGAGGTCAAGATCTATTGGGTAGTAAGAATTTTGTTTAGATTATCCTGAAGTGCCCAGATCAGTGTGAATCACTGAGAGGGGGAGGGGGTGAATCAGTGATCCTTTAAAACTTTTTACTAATTGATTCTTAATCAATTAAACCTCTATGGCTGGTTAAAGCCTCGATCCACTCTTCTTGTATCTCTCACCTTTCCACGAATGATGCAGTAAATGTAAAGGCACTGGACACAAGGATTTACAAGGTTCGGCACCAAAGGCCTACATCCTTGCCATGCTCTCTCAGCATGGATTCTCCCATTATAACTTGTTAGAATTACAATGGTCGATACAGAGTCTCACTGTATCTCTCCTGAGTCCCACAGGAGGGTCTTTATACTGCGTCCCACAGTGTTACCAGAGTCCCACTGGCCTGCTCCAGAATCCCACTGAAGACTTCTTCTCCCTGAGTCCCACAGGGTCTTCTCCTGGCTCCTCGAGTCACACGAGTAGCACTTCTTCACTTTAAGTTCTTCAAGTATCCTCAGCAGTCTGGGATAAAGACTGCTGGCCTTGCTCTGTACCTATGATCACTTGTGATGATCAGGTCTTCTCGCCTTGCTCAGGATTTATCTCCTTCTTCTAAAGATGACCTGGCTTCTCTCCGACTACTGAATGCTCAGACAAATAATATCTTTATCTTCGGTCTGGTCCAGTCTCAGTTCAAAACAACTTCATGCACTGAGTGCATGGCATCTCTGTCTCTTCATGCAATGATTGCATGGCCTTCTCAATTCTTCAAGAACCTCCTAGTCTTGGACAACTCAAATTGCACACAAGCTGATTCAGACTTGTTCACGTGTGCATGTGCATGCATGCAAGCATGCACTTCCCTTCTTCTCCTCTTGGTGCAATAAACCCACAAAGGGTGTAGTCAACTATAGCACACACCTTCTTCACAATCTTCACACACTTAATTCAATTTGCTTACACACTTAGAGTGTGTTCTACTTTAGTGTGGATGTCTTCTCTTCTTCTTAGTGTGTACACACTTTCTTTTGCACACACACTAAGGTTCGGCCTTGTTGTCTTTTTGCACACACTTGTTTCACTTTGCACACACTTTAGACTTGGCCTTCACTTGTTTAGCACACTCACTTCCTTGTTCTTTTAATCTTCTTCAAAGTGTGCACTTCACCTATGCACACACTTGGTTCTTCATTTTTCACACACAAGGGCTACGACCTTCTTCTTCAAATGCACACACAAAGTATGGCCTTGTCTTGCTCACACCCACTGCCCTTAGGGTACTTAGCACACACAAGATGTGTTCCTCAATTTGGCACACACTCAAGGGCTACGGCCACTTGTTGTTCTTTTTGCACACAAAGGCACAAAGGCCTTTCCTTCCCTTCTTGCACACACACAAGGCTACTGCCTTTTCTTGTTTTGTTAAGCACACACGGCCGTAGGGCCTTCTTCTCCACTTGGCACACACTTGGCCCGTAGGTGATCTTGTCCACTTTGCACACACACAAATAGTGTGGTCTTCTTGTTTCACACACACCCAAGGCTACGGCCTTTACTTGCACACACCCGAACTCAAACTCAAGGGAGGGCGCGCAAGGTGTGCGGCCACTTCCACTTCTTCAAAGCGCAAGGCACACTTGGTGCACAAGGCAGCATGCAAGTGCTCAAGGCCTCTAGGGCGCGCAAGGTGCACGACACAGGGGCGCGCAAGACCTCCTACCCGCGGGGCGCGCAAGTGCAACACCCGCAAGGTCTTCCTCTTGCCGCGCAAGGGTGCGGGCAGAGAGGGTGACAACCTCGGGCACGCAAGTAAGCGGCCTCGGGTTCTTCCTGTCGCGCAAGGGAGTAGGCGCGCAGGGAACACTTCAAAGCCTAGGGTGACTTCGGGACAACAGCCGCGCAATGTTTTGCGCGGTGGCTTCTTCTTCGCGAGGCAGAGGCACACACGGATCAACAGATCTTCAATAAAAACATCAGCAAACAAAATGAGTGCATGGGCTCTCCTTATATAGGCGATGAGAGCCTCTTCCATCCGCGTGAGATAAATCTTGAATCCCCGAAATCTTCGGATCTTCAAAGATATTTTCAAATCGTGATTTTTATCCTCTGTTTCACGCGGGATCTTTTATTTTCTCTTCTCCTCGTGCATGCGATTTATAACGCATGCACGGCCTTCGCCTCTTCTATCCCATGCATGCAAAGCCTCTGTTTAAACCAAATCCATGCATGTATAAACACCCTAAAGCCTCGGCAGATTCTCTTGCCTCGGCCTTCTTCGAATTCTTCCAAACATAGCATGCAAGCCAATTTTTAGGCATGGATCTGTTCAGTGTGGCCAGACGAGCCGAATGGAGGTCTCGGTTTCGAAAATGGTGGCCGGGAACTCGAAATAGGTCGTCGGGAGTGCTCTGGTTCAGCGGCTTCTCGCAGGTGGCTTCGGCTCGAGCTCGACGAAGGAGATGAGCCGGGAGCCGTTGGATCGTGATGCGCGACGGCCAGGATTTGATCATTGCCGCGGAGATGAATCGTGCGGCGTGGATCGAGCGCGCGATGAGACGGACGGCCAGGATTCGCTCCGGGTGAAAAATGCGCGTCCCACATCGAATTCTCTCGCGGAATTTCCGCGGTTTATTACCCTGCCGCTGCCGCCATATGCTCAGTTGAACTTCTCCCTCCACGGTGCCGCCCCGCACCGTGTTCTCCCTGCGGGCGCGCTCTGCGCCCACTCTCTGCTCCTGCGGGCGCGCTCCTAGCGCCCACTATGCTCCTCCGGCGCGCGGGTTTCACCACCGCGTGCCCTCGGGGGCTTATACACGGCCCCCTGCGCTCCTCCGGGCGTGCCCCAGCGCCTCTGTGGTGTCTGCGGGTGCGCCCCTGCCGCCCTGAGCTCGCCCCATGGGTTCCCCCTTGGGCGTGGCGCCTTAGGCCCACATGAGCCTTGGGGTTGAACCCACAAGGTGCTCACGGGTTGGCCATATTTTTTGGCTAAGTCTTGAATAAGACTTTGTAAAAACAAAGTCCTCCATGTAAAATATGCCAAGTGCCACTTGCCCTTCAAGGCATTCTTTTCCTTCATCTTCTTCTTGAGAATTCAAACATTAATCTTCTTGATTAAAAACAACTCCTCAATTTATAATTCTTCTTCACCATCTCATTTTCAACTTAGGAGAGAATTCTCAAGGATCTTCATCAACCGAGCTCCTAAATCACTTAAATTCTTCAATGTGCTTCATTGATCTAATCAGAGATCAATTGGATCAACTTCAAATTCACATGCACTAAGAGTTAGTACATGGACTTCATTAAACCACTTCATCCACTTAGAAGTAGTGAATGGATCATCTTGCTTCTTCAACTCCTCATGCATTGGCACTACAATGCATGGTCTTCTAATCATGTTGTGACTTTGTATCATCAGGATACAAGTTCTTAGAACTTCAAGAGCAGCTCAACAATCGTCTGATGTAACTAGAGAATGTTTCAACCACATCTCCTATGCCACTTAGTACTATGGCCATTCTCCTTCACCACCAACACCATCACAACCTTTGGCATTCACATCTTGACAATTCTTGACATCCATTCATTCCAAGACAACTTCATGTCTCATTGACAACAAATGCAACACAGTGCACTTCAATCTCCCCCTTTGTATTTGTTGTCAATACACTCCTTCAGCACATATGAATGGGTCAATATGTGTGCCAATATTTTCTCCCCCTTATTGGAAATCAAATGCAAAGGTGTGGTGTGGTTCACTTTCAAAAATCTCTTCCTCCCTTATAAATAGTATTCTCTTGAAAAACACTGAGAGAGGGATGATGTCACATGTTCTTCTTTAGCAAAGAACCTTTAGTAGATCAACTCTAAGTCTACTTGGGCTAACCCGGTGTAGAAAACAAGAGTGATGTAACCAAGGTACTCAATGCTGTCCATAACTCTCTACACATGTGAGATCATGCTTAGGGGTTGAATTTTTTCAGATATTCAATGAATTGCTGAATCCTGCACATACTTCACAAAACTCATTAGAAAGTTCAGTGCAAAGATAAAGCACCCCCTTTCTTCCATTTGTCTTCAATTCATACTCCCCCTTAATTGTCATGATGAATGCAATTAAGAAACAAGGGATGAAAGTATGATTGGAATACCTTTACTTCTCTCAAGATGGTATTGATCTCAGAATCCCATCTTCTTCAGATTGGCTCCCCCTCAAGGGGTGCACTCCATTCAATCCAAACCATCCTCCAGCTGAGAATGATCATCATCTTCAATTACCTGCAATGTCAGCACATGAAAATACCAATAGTACAAGGGAATAAGATGGAACCTCCTTGGTTCATCAATGTGAACAACAAGGTTGAGAAGATTCTCTCAACCGAGATGTCCCATTTTCACCATTCTTCACACTTGCACATTTGATCTTCAATGATGTTTGTGCTGGTGTGGATCTCAAAACATCTTCATGTGAAATCTTCTTCTTCTCTTTTGCTTTAGCAATTGCCAGTACTTCCTCTTCAGCTCTTTGTAGATCTTTGGAAAGTTGCAACTGATTTGGCCATATGACTAGTAAATCATTTGGAAGAGTGGCCTCAGTTTTGGAAGTTCCACATGGTTCCTTAGATACTGTCAAGATACCTCTCTTAGGCAACTTGTTTTCAATCAATCCCTTCTTCTTCTGGATTGATTGTCTTTTGGAGTTCAGTCTGCTTCTATTTAGTTTCACGGCTTCTTTACAAAGGTCCATGATGTGTCCTTTCTTTCCACAGTAGAAGCATGTTTTCTTAGTGGTCCTTCTGGATGCATCACCCTTCTTGGATTTCAATTCCAAGGACTTCTCTTCATTATTCAAACTCTTCTTGGGAGCATCTTCCACTTTCTTCTGCTTGCTTCCCAAGGAATCTTTCTGAGCCAGGTTCTGTGATCTTTTCTTCTTTTGAGCTCTGGATACAGTTGGAGATTGACATGTATCTTTTTGACCACTTTTGCAATCATCCCAGATGTTGTCAAGTAATCCAAATCTATTTGCAGTAAACAGATGTCTCTGGACCTGTGGATGCTGCTTCTTTACTTCTGGCTTGCTCCCCCTAGGCATGGGCTTCCTCTGTACTTTGGCATTCAGTGGATTGTACCAACAATCCTTTGCACAATGCCCATACTTGTTACAACACCAACATTGACCCACAAATCTTGACCTCTTGAGTTCTTCTGATTTTAGGCTACTTTTCTTGACTTGTTGTGCTGTTTCAGGAGAGCTCTCTCTCTTCACTGTCTTCATCCATACTTGTTTGGATTCATTCTTCCATCCTGCACTTTTAGTAGAAACACTTTTAGAAGCATGAGTACAAGATGGTATGGATGGTACCTTCTTTCTAGAAGAAGTTGCACTTTTATTGGAGGATGTCTTTCTCCTAGAATCATCCTGCTCAAAGCATACTTGAGTAGCAACATGTCTTCTTTCAGCTGACTGGGAGGATTCAGCTTTAGGTGATTGCTGATTTTTCAATATCACCTCCAGTTTTAAGCATTTCATATTGAGGGAGTTATTCTCATCCTCAACAGTTCTTAGCTTTCCTTCCCAATTATCCACCAGTTGTTTCATCTGGTCTTCATGCACCTTCTTCAATTCTTGCAATGAATTGTCCAGCTCCTTCACCCTTTTGACTTTGTCTTCTAGTTGAGCATCTCTGACAACCATTGACACTTTGTGCCTCTTTTCCAGTGCATGGAAAACTTCTTTGACCAATACTTTAAAGAATTCTTTCTCAGAAAGGCTTCTCTGCAATTCTTCAGCAGTGTCTTCATATCTTTCATTGCAAAGAGATATTGTTTCATCTTTGGCATTTACCAGCTTTCTGAGAGTGTTGGTTATGCCAACCCTTTTTGCCAATTGATCTTCCATTGCATTGGCTTCTTCTTCTAACTGTGATTTTTCTTCATGAAGATCATGGATGCCTGTAGCTATACACTTTGCCACTTCCATGGGAACTGTCTTCTGAAGATATTTGAGTGCACTCTGAAGATCATTCATTGTTTCAACTTCATCACAGCTAGGACATGCTTTCTTCATCTTCTTGGCCTGTTTCTTCTTTCTATTTTTCTGAGTCTTGGCAGATATCTCCATTTGAGGCTGGTTGCTTGTTTCCTCAAATCTGCACTTCATAAAGACTCCCTTGGATCTTTTAGAGGTAACCTCCCTTTGATACCAATTGAAGTGCCCAGATCAGTGTGAATCACTGAGAGGGGGAGGGGGTGAATCAGTGATCCTTTAAAACTTTTTACTAATTGATTCTTAATCAATTAAACCTCTATGGCTGGTTAAAGCCTCGATCCACTCTTCTTGTATCTCTCACCTTTCCACGAATGATGCAGTAAATGTAAAGGCACTGGACACAAGGATTTACAAGGTTCGGCACCAAAGGCCTACATCCTTGCCATGCTCTCTCAGCATGGATTCTCCCATTATAACTTGTTAGAATTACAATGGTCGATACAGAGTCTCACTGTATCTCTCCTGAGTCCCACAGGAGGGTCTTTATACTGGGTCCCACAGTGTTACCAGAGTCCCACTGGCCTGCTCCAGAATCCCACTGAAGACTTCTTCTCCCTGAGTCCCACAGGGTCTTCTCCTGGCTCCTCGAGTCACACGAGTAGCACTTCTTCACTTTAAGTTCTTCAAGTATCCTCAGCAGTCTGGGATAAAGACTGCTGGCCTTGCTCTGTACCTCTAATCACTTGTGATGATCAGGTCTTCTCGCCTTGCTCAGGAGTTATCTCCTTCTTCTAAGGATGACCTGGCTTCTCTCCGACTACTGAATGCTCAGACAAATAATATCTTTATCTTCGGTCTGGTCCAGTCTCAGTTCAAAACAACTTCATGCACTGAGTGCATGGCATCTCTGTCTCTTCATGCAATGATTGCATGGCCTTCTCAATTCTTCAAGAACCTCCTAGTCTTGGACAACTCAAATTGCACACAAGCTGATTCAGACTTGTTCACGTGTGCATGTGCATGCATGCAAGCATGCACTTCCCTTCTTCTCCTCTTGGTGCAATAAACCCACAAAGGGTGTAGTCAACTATAGCACACACCTTCTTCACAATCTTCACACACTTAATTCAATTTGCTTACACACTTAGAGTGTGTTCTACTTTAGTGTGGATGTCTTCACTTCTTCTTAGTGTGTACACACTTTCTTTTTCACACACACTAAGGTTCGGCCTTGTTGTCTTTTTGCACACACTTGTTTCACTTTGCACACACTTTAGACTTGGCCTTCACTTGTTTAGCACACTCACTTCCTTGTTCTTTTAATCTTATTCAAAGTGTGCACTTCACTTATGCACACACTTGGTTCTTCATTTTTCACACACAAGGGCTACGACCTTCTTCTTAAAATGCACACACAAAGTATGGCCTTGTCTTGCTCACACCCACTGCCCTTAGGGTACTTAGCACACACAAGATGTGTTCCTCAATTTGGCACACACTCAAGGGCTACGGCCACTTGTTGTTCTTTTTGCACACAAAGGCACAAAGGCCTTTCCTTCCCTTCTTGCACACACACAAGGCTACTGCCTTTTCTTGTTTTGTTAAGCACACACGGCCGTAGGGCCTTCTTCTCCACTTGGCACACACTTGGCCCGTAGGTGATCTTGTCCACTTTGCACACACACAAATAGTGTGGTCTTCTTGTTTCACACACACCCAAGGCTACGACCTTTACTTGCACACACCCGAACTCAAACTCAAGGGAGGGCGCGCAAGGTGTGCGACCACTTCCACTTCTTCAAAGCGCAAGGCACAATTGGTGCACAAGGCAGCATGCAAGTGCTCAAGGCCTCTAGGGCGCGCAAGGTGCACGACACAGGGGCGCGCAAGACCTCCAACCCGCGGGGCGCGCAAGTGCAACACCCGCGAGGTCTTCCTCTTGCCGCGCAAGGGTGCGGGCAGAGAGGGTGACAACCTCGGGCACGCAAGTAAGCGGCCTCGGGTTCTTCCTGTCGCGCAAGGGAGTAGGCGCGCAGGGAACACTTCAAAGCCTCGGGTGACTTCGGGACAACAGCCGCGCAATGTTTTGCGCGGTGGCTTCTTCTTCGCGAGGCAGAGGCACACGCGGATCAACAGATCTTCAATAAAAACATCAGCAAACAAAATGAGTGCATGGGCTCTCCTTATATAGGCGATGAGAGCCTCTTCCATCCGCGTGAGATAAATCTTGAATCCCCGAAATCTTCGGATCTTCAAAGATATTTTCAAATCGTGATTTTTATCCTCTGTTTCACGCGGGATCTTTTATTTTCTCTTCTCCTCGTGCATGCGATTTATAACGCATGCACGGCCTTCGCCTCTTCTATCCCATGCATGCAAAGCCTCTGTTTAAACCCAATCCATGCATGCATAAACACCCCAAAGCCTCGGCAGATTCTCTTGCCTCGGCCTTCTTCGAATTCTTCCAAACATAGAATGCAAGCCAATTTTTAGGCATGGATCTGTTCAGTGTGGCCAGACGAGCCGAATGGAGGTCTCGGTTTCAAAAATGGTGGCCGGGAACTCGAAATAGGTCGTCGGGAGTGCTCTGGTTCAGCGGCTGCTCGCAGGTGGCTTCGGCTCGAGCTCGACGAAGGAGATGAGCCGGGAGCCGTTGGATCGTGATGCGCGACGGCCAGGATTTGATCATTGCCGCGGAGATGAATCGTGCGGCATGGATCGAGCGCGCGATGAGACGGACGGCCAGGATTCGCTCCGGGTGAAAAATGCGCGTCCCACATCGAATTCTCTCGCGGAATTTCCGCGGTTTATTACCCTGCCGCTGCCGCCATATGCTCAGTTGAACTTCTCCCTCCACGGTGCCGCCCCGCACCGTGTTCTCCCTGCGGGCGCGCTCTGCGCCCACTCTCTGCTCCTGCGGGCGCGCTCCTAGCGCCCACTATGCTCCTCCGGCGTGCGGGTTTCACCACCGCGTGCCCTCGGGGGCTTATACACGGCCCCCTGCGCTCCTCCGGGCGTGCCCCAGCGCCTCTGTGGTGTCTTCGGGTGCGCCCCTGCCGCCCTGAGCTCGCCCCATGGGTTCCCCCTTGGGCGTGACGCCTTAGGCCCACATGAGCCTTGGGGTTGAACCCACAAGGTGCTCACGGGTTGGCCATATTTTTTGGCTAAGTCTTGAATAATACTTTGTAAAAACAAAGTCCTCCATGTAAAATATGCCAAGTGCCACTTGCCCTTCAAGGCATTCTTTTCCTTCATCTTCTTCTTGAGAATTCAAACATTAATCTTCTTGATTAAAAACAACTCCTCAATTTATAATTCTTCTTCACCATCTCATTTTCAACTTAGGAGAGAATTCTCAAGGATCTTCATCAACCGAGCTCCTAAATCACTTAAATTCTTCAATGTGCTTCATTGATCTAATCAGAGATCAATTGGATCAACTTCAAATTCACATGCACTAAGAGTTAGTACATGGACTTCATTAAATGATAAAGATAAAAATAAGTGATCCTTATAATAAAGAGGTCAAGATCTATTGGGTAGTAAGAATTTTGTTTAGATTATCCATACACTGATTCCCCCCCTCTTAGGGTATCTTAGCCCATTTTGTTCCTAATAGAAAATTTCTCAATGTTATGTAAAATTTAAAGTTTCTTAATAATTAAACAATAAATTTCATAAAACCACTATATATTTCACATGTATAAAAAATTCCAATTTAATATAGAATTACAAACTCATAGCACTATTATAGACATGTAGTTTGAATATGTAAAGAACTCTCTAGGAAGTTAAACCATAAACTTCCTTAAGAAGTGGTACCACTTATAGGTTCATATAGGTTAAACATTATGATGTGGTCCCAATATTATTACCACAATACTCTATGGTTATAAATGTTTAATTAAGAGCTAACACTCAACCACAAATTATAGCGGGAAATATTGACATAAAATATATTATGATAGAATATCAATAACAACAATCCTCATTGTAAGTTATTTTTACATACTAAACACAGAAATTAGGATCTACCTAATAAAATTATCATGATACCACTACCTAATTACTATTAAGTTGGTCTTAGTACCATTTATCTTTTATTCACACATATAAAATCCCTCAATAGAGATTTTGTAAATTAATCCTCATGGTTTTTATATGATCTATTATAAAAAATTGTTATGTTTCCATATTGTAACAATGTTCTTGCATAATTGGGTCTCGTTGTTATATGTCTAGACTTCCCATTATACATGTAACTATATGTGCATGAGAATCTTGGTTCCATATCACAATAAATATAAATATGATACATTAGGTTAAGCCACAAATTAATATCTATTAACAGATCCCTAATCAACTCAGCCACTTTCTCACTAGACACTAAGAAAATAAACTTCAAATACATTGTCAAATGTGAAATATATGTTTGTTTCTATCTCTCCCATGAAATATCACAACCTAAATGAGTAAATAACTATCCTAATGCGTATTGATTATCTCTAATACAAGTAATCCAACTCAGATCCATGTATCATTCTAATACAGATGGATAATAATTTTATTATAAAATTAAATATTTGATATCCATTAAGTGTCCAAAGATTCTCATTATATATTTCCAATGATATACACAAGAATTTCTAGTATATCTATTCATATTACATATTGAAAAATCAATATAAGGTCTAGTTCAATGTATTGTATGCATTAAGGAACCAATCACACTAGCATATTCAAGTTGTACTATAACTTTGAACATATATATAAATAGTTTAACACTAGAGTCTACGAGAGTACTAACATCTTTAAAACTAATATGATTAAAATTATTTAACATTTTTTCAATGCAATGAGTCCAACTTAAAGAATATCCCCCAATATATTTACAAAATCTAATACCTATAATAGTATCAACTATTCCAAGATGCATTATTCTAAATATATAAGACAAGTAATTCATGTTATCATTTATAGTAATCATATTGGTTAAAAAAATTAACATATCACATAAATATGGACATTCAATAACTTCATATTCTTTTATCAATTTTGAATAAATACACTTATCTGCATTGTTATGAATAAAACAATTAGATAAGATAATAGAATCAAATTTTTCAAGCACTTTCTTCAAGGATTTATGAAGGATATAAAGATATTCGACTAGTTTAAATACCTTATTTTCATTACCCTATAAAACAAACCCTTTTGGATGTTCCATGTAAACATATTCATTAAATTTCCATTAAAAATGTATTTTTTACTTCCATTTTATGGGAATATAAATTATTAACTAAAGCTAATGAAAATAGTGTCCTTATTGAAGTAAGTCAAGTTACATGAGAATAAGTATCAAAATAATAAATCCTTTAATTTTTTCTAAAACCATTGGTAACAAATAATTCTTTAAAAGTATAAATAATACAGTTTGAAACATACTTTTTTAGAAAAAAAAATTTGCAAAAAGATAGTTTTTGAGCCTTTTGGAAAGTCCACAATGTCCGAAGTGTTATTCCCTATAACAGAATCCATTTTATCATTAATTAATTAATTCTATAAAAAACATATCTAGAATACATAGCCACTTTATAAGTATTTCGTTTATCTGTTATAACTAATACTATATGATTTTTATTTAGAATATGATTATTTTGATCTCCCTCAACAAGGAATCCTATGGAATCTGATGAAATAAAACCAGGATGTAGATTTTTATCATTCCTAGGTCTTGTACTCCATTTAGGTTCAAATATTTAGTCACTATTATTATCTACAATTTTATTTGAACTTGATTAAGAACAAGATATTAGGATATGAGGAATATATTCCTCTACATTATCATTAAAAAATTTATTTTAAAAAACTTTGTATCCCTCTATTCAAAAATTACATTATCTTCCAAATCTATACTTCTATATACTTTTTTATTTTCTTCATAACTAACAAAAACACCTTTAATGTCTATAAGACCAATTTTATTTCGTTATTTTTAGGAACTCTATGATTGGATAAACACCCACACACATTAAAATATAAAATATTAAGTCTTTTTTCGTTTCCAAATTTCATAAGAGTAAAATTTATCCTTCCAAGATGAAATTCTATTATATATATGAAATGAATTTAACAAAGCTTCACCCCATAACTTTAATGGCTTCTTAGATATTTTAATCATATAGTTTACTATTTATACTAAAGTCTTATTTTTTCCTATCATCTAAATCATATTACTAAGGTGTATAAGGAGTACTACATTGATGAATTATCCTATTTTCTGCCTAGAACTTATTAAATTGATTCATAATGTATTCACCACAACTATCTAAGTCTAGAAATTTAATATTTTTATCTAATGGGTTTTTAACATCATATTTATATCTATTAAACATATAAAAGGATTAAAATTTTGTTCTAAGAAGATATACATATAAAAATATATTTATGTCATTAACAAAAGTAACAAAATACCTTTTTCCTTCCTATGTTAAAAAACTATTTAAATCAAATATATCATAATGTAATAATTCTAATATTTAATTATTTCATTCTACACTTTGAAAAGGTTTCTTAACTATTTTAGATTCTACACATGCTTCATATTTATCAAATTCATTGAAAATATTAATTAAATTTAATTTCTTCATTACTTTTTATGAATTAAAACTTACATGTGCTAAATGATGATGCCATAAATTTAAACCCTCAATAAAATAATCAAAATATTTAATAAAATTATAAATAAATAGTTGATAATTTTCATCACTTGAGGTCCACTTCCCCTCAAACATTCCTCTCTTAGAAAAAATAGCCTTGATAGATTTAAATGGAACTTGAGATTTCCTATTACAAATAAGATCAATAGAGAATATATTATTTGGAATATAGGGTATATGAAACCCATTTAGATGAGAAAATTTCTTCCAATAAGTAATTTTTTCCCATTATTCTTCAACTAGTGAATTTTATGCATTCATTATTTCTAAGGTGTACATCTTTCATGATTATACTTTCATAAAATGTTATGAACACTGAACGATCCTTGCATACATGCACCATTTCCTGAGATTCAACTAACCAATCTATACTCATCAAAGTCATTTTATCTTTTGATATCATCACAACTAGATTTTCTTCTAAGAGTATATTCAAAGTGGGTTTGTTGACTTTATATTTATAATGGAATTCCCTTGTAAAATGCCTAAGTTTTCAATGAAAAAATAATTCTTTTTTTTGAAAGGATTTATTTATTCTTAAATTATTGAATTTTCTTCTAGGAATGTAATGAATAGTTTTTTATTCCTTTACATCAACGATATTAAACTTGGTGTCAAATTGAAAATTCATACCCACATCTCTCAACACAGAATCTTCGTCAATGTGAATAATTTTTTTAATTATTCCATGTAAATATCCTCTTGATTTTATTGAGTTACTTACCAAATGCTTTCCATATTGTCATAAATTTAGATATAATTTCACATACTTCAAATGTTTCTAGAATATTAATTTTTAGGGAAAAAAGTTTTTTTAGAAATTACTTAGAGGTCATGAACTTTCTCCAACATCGTCTATTTATCAACCTTCTCAAAGTTAACATATTTCTTAATAAGAAATTTACTGGTACCTTCTTCCTTAGATTTGTACTTGGATTTGAGCATGTCCAAAATCACTTGAGTGGACTTCATTTTATGGAATGGGTTATAAATTTGATTTAATAATGTTTTGATAATATTTCTTCGACACAAAACCTTATTGACTTTACATTTTTCATCATTGAGATAATTTTACCAACTTATGTCACGTTAATAGATGTTAAATTGGGATTTTGAGTAGGATCATTGAGGATAGAAGGAATATTTGGTTTGAGTATGTAAAAAAAATTAATACCATAAGAATGAACTTCATCTTATCTTTCCATTGAGATAATTCCTTACCATCAAATTGATCTATCTTGACCATGTATTGATTCATATATTCCAGGAATTAGAATAACTTTTCATGGAACTAAATACTTAATATAATTAGAAATAGTGGATCAAGATATACGTGCTCTCAGTCGTAGATGGAACACTATCCTTAAGGATTTATTCTTCCCAAAACTGTAGTGCTAGTGGGAAATATAGACTTCATAAAGGATTCAAAAAAACACTGAAGTAAAATTCCATGATAGTAAGTTTCAATGTTCCACCTTTAAGATATAAAAAATGGATATTCACACCCTAGTTCAATAACTGTGTGCACATGAGTATTTTCACCACTTTAATAGAGTTAAAATTTTTAATTAAAGAGCCATGGGGATTCATCCATCTTTAATGAAGAGTTACACTCTTTAATAAATATCATTTTATAAGTCTCCATAATGGGGAGTTACACTATTTAATGAATATCTTGTTTAACTCTTTATTAAAGACCCTTATCTAAGTTTTAACGCTTTTAATTAAAATTTGGATAATAATAAATAAATAATAAAAATTTTATTTAGTAAAATAACTATCACTCATCTCTATTTTCTATAATCAAGTGTTCCCACATACACAATGTCAATGGTAGATAAAAAATCCATCACATTACAGATGGTGACTAAGGAATAATGTTGAACATTAACAACATGTACAAGGAAGCCTTCATGATGAGTTCATATATCAACATGTTTGTAAAGGTTCAAGGACACCTTAAGAGTTTCATCGTCTATATCTCACTCTAAAACAATCACTTCCTCTATCACAATCCTCTCACTTCTCTATCTGACTCCTTGATCTACACTCATAGACTCTAACAAAATTTCAGGAAACTCCCAATCCATCTCCAACTGCTTCAGATGGAATACTTATGGTTAATATTTAATGTTTGAAAATTATGCGAATCACTCTTCAAATCAATCCTCCAAACCTATTCTAACTATAGGATGGTAGAGGGAGTCATCACCCTGATGATAAGATCAAATTGAACAAGATTTCCAAAGAGATAATATTGTGCCCATGTTAGGAAAAAATATACCAATATGGATGTGTTTCAAGTTGTGTAGGAACACAATCCTTAAAGATTTAGTCCACTCCACACTGAATTTCATGTAAAAAATCTAGACTTCCTCAAGGATTCCATGAAACACTATAGTGAAATTCCACGATATCATGTCCTAATGCCCACTAATATGATATAAAAAGTGTATATTCAAAAACTATTTCAACACATTTGATCACTTGAGGAGTCAAACTACTTTAATGAAGAGTTGAAAATTTTAATTGATGATTCATGAGGATTCATGCATCTTTAATGAAGATTTAAACTCTTTAATAAATATCCTTCTCTAACACTCTTTAATGGAGAGTTACACTCTATAACAAAGAGCCTTCTCTAACTCTCTTTAATAAAGAGTTACACTCTTTAATGAAGAGACTTATCTAAATATTACCTCTTCAAATTCAAACATGTATAATAATAAACAAATAAAAAATATTATATTTAATAAATATAAAATTACCCTACTTTATTTAATATGATTAATAATCTTTTAGACGTAAAAATTTTAAAAACATTATTATACATAATAAATGTATCTTTTTATTTAAACATTCACATGTTGTAAACATATCAAGGTGAAATAAAATTTAAATTTAAATAAGAATTAAACTAAAAAATTTACAATAAATCATGATATGTCTCAGAAATAAAAAATTCTCATTTATTATAGAATCACAAATTCATATAACAATTATGGATATATGCTTTCATCCAATCATGAACTCTCTAGGAAGTTAAACCCAAAAAAATTATTTAAAAAGATTAACCACTTCTATGTTTATAAAGGAAAGACATTACAATGTTCCACCATTATTATTTCCACATAACTCAAAATTATTAATGTTTTTAAGGGTTTTTAGTCAACCTCAAATCAAATTGACTGATATTGGCATACAATTTATTGGAAAAAACTGTCAATATCAACAATCATTATAGTAAATTATTTATACCCATTAAACACAAAAATTAGGATATAACAAATAAAAGTATTTGGTTACCATTACAAAATGAATATTCAATAGATTTAAGTCCATTCTATCTATTATTCACACATATAACATCTCTCAGAAAACATTTTCTAAATGAATCCACATTGTTTTTACATGATCTCATATAAAAAATTATTATGGTACCATTTTTGTAATAATTGTCTCACATAATCATGTATCAATATTTTTTTTGAAGAAATTGAAGTTTGTGTTGGAGAACCAACTCACACTTCTCAAGAATTTATTAAAACATGAATGGTTATAATGTAAAAATGAGGCACAATAAACTTTCACTAGAATAAGATTTACTAAAAATGAAAAAATTAAGATGAAAGAAATCAAAAATAAGAGCTTTGTAGTAGAAAAGTCACCTCATTGAAGGTGTCTATTTTGTTTCATCCCATGTGTATAAATTATTTTGAAACTCTTGAAAATGATCAAGCTATATCCTCATATAAAATAATTCATGGGAAGTAAGCAATTTTATATGAGCAAAACAAGTGAAGAAAAAACATCAAAGTATCCAGTAATATGTATCAATAGTCTATATCTTGGAACAATCAAACAAGGTTAACTAGCATCACCCAATAAACAAAGAGAGTACTATGAAACCCACTTTTATATAAATCATCCATTACCAATATCCATGTCTTGTAGAAGCCAGATGAATCCTCAATAAATTAGAAAGATCTACAAAATTCACTACAAATACGCATGAATTTTTTTTTCAATTCTTTTCTAACATACCACATGAATCAAAAAATATGTTCAAGTAGTATCCATGATCGTTAGACAACATTTATGATAATAAAAAAAACATGAAATGATATTCATGTGCATGTACGGTGAACCAAAATGGATTTATTCTTTCCAAAATCTATCCACTGTGATATATACAATATTGGAAAATGAAACAGAAGGTTGAAATAGTCTTATCTATAAAAGCAATATAATCCCAATGCCCATCATTTCAAAAGTGATGACACACTTCACAATCACAAAATTTCACCAATTCAAAATGCCCATATAACAAATAAAAATCCTAAAAAATATAGAACTTAGTGTATCCTAAAAAAAAGAAACAGATAAGAAATCATATAGGACATTGCCAAGGGATTTCCTTGTAATTAAACTCAGGATTTAATTAGTAATAATACACCATTTTAGTGAGCATACATTTTTTGATTTAGAGGTAGGTTTAGGCATAAATTTCACAATATTTTTATTTTTGTAGAAAAATTGCATCTTTCTCCTACAACCAAGACACTAATATTTTATTTCCCAGGTCCTACTAAATGACTTAATCACCCATTAGAGTAGGATACAAATTTTCATCAAAAAATAATACATTCTAATGTATCTTCACCATAAGGTGGACTCACAAGCTATTGACGGGGGACTATTTTTTCATTCCTAGAGGTCTCTAATGACTGAGTAAATATTATTATCTACTGGTTAGAGTATACTATATGTTTCATAGTTTTATTGGTATTAGGATTAATGAATCCATTCAAATCAACCATTATTATTTTACCATTCCTAGAGCATTACTCTAATAAATTGTCCTCAATCTAATAAGGTTGCTCATAACCATAATAAAGTTATTCATTAGAAACACAATGGTAATAATGATCCACATCCCACATGGGTACATGTTTTTTTCTCAAGGTCATAAATCTAAATCTTCATAGAATTTTTCTTTTCTTCCTTGATAGGTATGGAATTTTTAATAGCATTTAAAAAATCAGAAGTGGAATCAAGAGAGAGGTGAGTCATGGAAGGTCCTGCTAGATGTTTATTAACATTATTATCAACAAGATCTCATGTAGGTCTAGAAGAGTTTACATCTTTCCCCTTATAATTTAACTTTTCTACCCAAATTTATGTATGATGAATGAGGGGGCGAGTTAAAGTAGGCCTAATTTCACATCCCCTATTGGAATACCCAATTTTAGAACATTTAATATAGTAATCTGGAGGGTTTTCAAAGACAACCACTTCTAAAAATCCAAATTCACCATTTTGAAACCATATTTGGGAAGGAAAAGGTTTGTATATATATATATGTAAAAATTATAGAAAAGGAATACCTATACATGTTCTTAATAGAAAAGTGTAATTTTAGTGGTTGGCCAATTAAACTACCAATCCAAAATATGGCCGCCTATTTTAAAAAATGAAACTGAAATCTAAGGAATCCTAAATAGATAAGGGAAATGGGACGTTAATAATCAGTTTAAAGTTTAGGTGCCACTTCAAAACATTCATGGGGAAACTACCAAAATTCTATGATCCTCTTGTCCATAGTCGGTAGTATTCGTTCTTAGAGGATAATCTGAAAACCACATGTGAAGAGGTCAGTAGACCAATATAAAATAAATAAAATACATTAGCTTCAAGAGATTTCTAATGAAATTTGGGTGAAGTTCCATGCTTGATTTTTTCCAACAAGGAAATAGCATAGATTGGAATAGAAGAGAATTACCTATTCCTTTGAGAAAGAGTTCGTTGAAAAACCCTTTTATCGATATCTTTTCATATCAATGCAAAATGATGCTTTGGAATCTTCATTCCCAGTGAAAACATAAATGAAGGATTGAGAGTTCGTGATAAGTTTTATTTTATGATCTTCTTCATGAACACTCTCTATTGATCAATTTTAAATCTTGATGCCCTATCATGTCTCGAACTTATATGTCTAAACTTCCCATTATATATGCGACTATATACACATGATAGTGTTTCTTCACTATCAAAATGAATAGTAATATGATGCATGGGATTATGGAATTAATTTATATCTAGTAATATATACATAATCCACTCAAACTCTCTCCCATTGGTTTCCAAGGCAATAAATCCCAACTCTATGGTTGAATTTGAAATACTTGTATATTTGTTTCATTACAAAGAAACAATACAAACCTCAAGAGTAAACAACTATATAGATATGGATTTATTATCTATGATACATGTAATCCAATTTGCACGAGTGTATCCTAATTATATAATAGGATAATCATTGTAGTATAAACTTAAATCTTCAGTCTTCAAGAATCAAAAAATTCTTGTTGCACATTTCTAATGATCCACACTAGGATTGCTAGTATATTCAATCATTTCACATTCTTAAAATGAAATATAAAGTCTATTACAACGAATTTAATATATTAAATAACCAATTACACTATCATATTCAATTTGTGTTACAGCTCTATTCGTGTTAAAAAATAGTCCAACGTGAGAGTCAAATAGAGTGTTAAAATATTTGAAACAAAGATGATTAAATTTATTTAGAATTTTTTCAATGTAATTATTAACCCCAGCTATATTTTATAAATTTAATACTAAGAATATTATCAACTATTCCAATACCCGTAATTTTAAACATAAAAGATACAAATTTCTTTTTCTCATTTACACTAATCAGATTTGTTCCAAAAATTAACATATCATCTATATATAGACAAACATTAACTCCACATTATTTTTTCAATTTTGAATAAATAAACTTATCCACATTTTTGTGAATAAATAAATTAGAAAAGATTATAGAATAAAATTTTTCATTCCATTTATTTTAATCTTTCTTAAGTGAATAAAGAAATTTAACTATTTTACATAACTACTTTTAATTACCTTGAAAAAAACTCTTCTTCTTGTCCCATGTAAATTTTTTCATTTAAATCTCCATTAAAAAAATTAGTTTTTACATCCATTTGATAGACATATAAATGAGCGATTTATGATACTGTAAAAAATATCCTTAAATGAGCATAAGTATCAAAATAATCAATCCCTTCCTTTTGATTGAAACTTTTAGAAACCAATATTTTTTCAAAATATTGATTGATACCATTTGAATCATACTTATTTCTAAATACCCATTTAAAATCAACAGGTTTTGACCCTTTTGATAAGTCCACAATGACCCAAGTGTAATTCTAAATAATGTAATCCAATTAATCATTAATTTCTTCCTTATAGAAAGAAACATATCTAGAAGACATAGCTTTTTTATATGTATTTGGTTCATCCTATAGAGTTAACACTATAGTATATTTATGTAAAAGATAATTATTTTGATCTCCCTCAATAAGGAAAACTATAGAATCATGAGAAGTAAAATATGGATATAGTTTTTTAAATTACTATGTCTTATACTCCATTTAAGTTCAACTTGAGAATCATAATTATTCTTTTTTACTACAATTGAAATAGATGGTGTACAAGATATTGGGGTATGAGGAATAACATCCTCCACATTATTTTAATAAAATTTATTTTCAATAAAAACTCTACATCCCTTGATTAAACAATGATATTGGATTCCAAATATATAATCATATATAATTTTTTTTTTCTTCAAAACCAAAAAAAATCACCTTTAATTTCTCTAGGTAAAAGTTTAGTTATTTTAGGATTAAGAACTCAATAATAGGCTAAACACCCCCATAATTTAAAATAGTAAAGGTCATGTATTCTTCCTTTCTAATTTTATAAGGGTATAATTTATTCTTATTACATGTGGTTATATTATAAGTACGAAATATTGTTAATAAAGTTCTAACCCATAAATTTAATGATGCTTAGATTTATTAATCACATAGTTTGCCATTTCTACTAAAGTATGATTTTTTACTTTAAACTAAGACATTTTTCTAAGGTGTATAATGATAATTACTTTGATTAATTATACCATTGTATTTATATATCTTATTTAATTCATTCATATAGTATTAACCACATCTATTTGAGTGTAATTATATAATAAGTTTATTTGGTTAGTTTTTAACTTCATAATTTTATCTATTAAATATATTAGAGGATGAATATTTTGTTATAAGAATATATACATGTAAATATCAACCATAGTTATCAAAAAATTAATCAAATATCTTTTTCCTATACAAATTAACAAACCATTTAATTCAAATTTTTTAGAATGTACTAATTATAATATTTTGGAATTTCTTTATACACTTTTATATATTTTCTTTACTATTTTAGATTCTACACATTTTTCACTTTTATCAAATTCATGTTGAAAATTAATTAAATTTAATTTTTTAATTATTTTAATGGATTAAAATTAACATGTTCTAAATGATCATGATATAAATTATAGGACTTAATCAAATAAGAGTAAGCTTTAATCATATTATTAATATATATTTGATACATTTCATCACATTATTACCCCTACCCTATATAAATTCCTCTATTTAACAAGATTACCTAGTCAAGTTTAGATGAAACTTGAAATCCCCTCATAAAAAGATGATCAAGAGAGACCATATTATTTCAAATATCAGGTATATAAAATAAATTTAGAAGACCCAACTTATTACAAAAGTAAAATCTAGTTCCACACTTCCTTGACCCGTGAATTTAATATATGAATTATTTATACGGTGTACTTCCTTCAGATTAATACTTTCATAATTGTTTTTGAACATTGATTGATCCACTCACTCATGAACTATAGCTTCATAATCAAGCCACAATCTATCCTTTATTGATTTCATGTTACATTATATATCATTGCGACATGATTTTCTTCTACTAGAAAACTTTTAGTGGTTTTGTTCAAATTCTTTCGATAGTGACATTCCATTGAAAAATGTCATGTTTTTCTATAAAAACATTACTCTACATGATTTTTTGAAGGATTAAATTTATTCTTTAATTGTTGAATTTTTTTCTTGACATGTAAGGAAGACTTTTTTTATTCCTTTACCTCAAGGATATTATTCTGGGTGTCAAATTATGAAACCATACCCATGTATCTCAACATGGATTATTCATCAACACGAAGATGTTTTTTTCACTATTCTAGTGAAATATCCTCACTCTTTTTAATGTGTGACATACCAAATTTTTTTTACAAAGGTTAAAATTTAGGAATTATTTCACTTACTTCTAATGTTTTTTGTATATTAATTTAATGAAATGAAGTTTATTCATAATGAATTATATTTCATGAAATTTATCCAATAACATCTTATTATCAAACATATCTAAGTTAAGATATTTCAAAATAATAATATTTTTGGCACCTTATTCAAATTTTTACTTGTATTCAAGTACATCCCAACTATAAAGTATAATTAATTAGGTATAATCGGTTATAAAGACAATTTGATAATGTGTCGTTAATATGTGTTGAACAAAAAACCTCATCATCTTCATGATTTTTACTTATCGCATGAATTTCGTCGACTTATTCCATATTAATGGTAGTGTCATTAGAATTTGGAGTAGGATCATATGGGATAAGAGTTAGAATCAGTTTGAGTATGTAGAAAAATTTATACCATAAGAATGAGCTTCATCTTGTCTTCCCACCAAGAGAATTTATGACCATCATACCGATCAATCTTGACCATGTCTTGATTCACTGACTTCAAGGACTCAAAATGAATCTTTTTGGAACTAAATATTTAATATGGTTGAGAAAAGAGGGAAATTTTCTGATCCACATGGGTTTAATATCCTTGAGAATTTAGTTTACCCCACATCATGTTGATAGTGGGAAATATGTAATTCTTTAAATATTATAAGAAACATTGGAGTGAATCACCATGATGGATAGTTGTAGTTCACCACTAATATGATATAAAAAATCGATATTCTCACATTATTTCAAAAAAATGTGTGCACATGAGGATGCATGCCACTTTAATGAAGAGTTGTAATATTTTATTAAAGATCTATTAGGAGTGAAACCTCTTTAATAAAGAGTAACACTCTTTAATACGGATCCTTATCTAACTCTATATAATGGAGAGTTACAGTCTATAATAAGTTTCTTGTATAACTCTCTCTAATGGATAATTACACTCTTTATTGAAGATAATTATCCAACTCTTACCACTTAAAATTAAAATATTTATAATAATAAATAAATAAATAATATTATATTTAATAAATATAATAGTCTGAGTATTAGAGGACCTCAGCTCATTCACACTGCTGAAGTACTACTTCACCATATTCATCTCTACAAAGTGATTCCTTGAGGTTCACAACCTGAATAATTCATGATTTGGAAGATTAAACTTGAAGAGGAATTGGATGATGAAGAAAGATAAGGATATGAGGATCACTACGAAAGTAGTAGGATTTGGTCTTGTGCTTTCCATAGCCACTGTCATGATGGACCTGATGATGCTCACCTACAAAAGTGTATCATGGGGTTAGAAGTGGTTCTAAAGTTTTTAAGTTGTCTTTCCCTTGAGAAATTTTTCAATAAGGGTTGTGAGAATATGAACTTTCTTAAAATTAAAATCAATAATCCAAAATGGACTAGATAAATTTCATGAGGAACTTGGTTTTTGTAAACCACATTTTGATGGTAAATTCTATCACATGGATTTATCATTTGCCATTACTAGATATAATCATGTAACTCACCCAAATCATGATAATTAATACAACAAAAATAAACAAATAATGTATCAAAATCGTCAATAGAGATAAGGTTATTTACTGAAAAATGGTTACGATCGATGAAGATGATAAATCTATCAACATTTGATAAAGATATATATAATGGTAATCCTGATACAATAATATGATACCCAACTCTGATTCTCCAGTGGAACAATACTCCAATTATTGGTAAATGATAAACCATTCTTCTTGGGAAGCAATGTAAGGCTTATGCCCAAGATTCTCCTCTAGATCCCAAAAGTATCATAGGAAAATAAAGGATTTTCTCTCACTCATATGAACCAAAATAGGTGATTGAATCATCTTATTTTAATTAAAAACAAAAAATATAAAAGTAAATTATGATGGAAATATAATGTTATGGGCGAGGCATGTGACAAAGCTGGATGCATGACGCATGGATGGAAGAGATCATAGAAACTATTCACATAATCGAATGAGGAACAACTCATAGGGACATAATTAATCACTCAATAATCTATGAAAACAAAATTTTGATAAATCCTAATATATGAGACAAAAAACATACCAAGAAAGCACAAAATGACACTTAGTGAGCAATTATATCAAATTTAATCAATAGTACCAAAAAATACTTCAACCTTCTATAAAGGAGAGACCAAATAGAAATATTAAAGTTAAATGAAATAAAATGTTACAAACCACAACCTTTTAATAAAAATGATATTATTGATAATTTTATTTCAAACTATACTATTTAATTGATACTATATTAACTAAACTTAAGTATTTTTAAACTTTTATAATTGTGTGAGTTTAGTCAAACTACCAGCCAAGATTATTGGAAGTTTGTATCATAGTGATACACCCCTTCATAGATTCATTGTTATTTTTAACAAATTTAAGTATAATATCTATATTATTCAATCTAAAATGGATAAAATTTAAGGGTATACTGACTATCATAATTTACTTCTATATTACTAGTTGATAAAGAAAATTCATTTATCAGACCCTTTAACCAAATTGACTTTTTTATAGATTTATTTAATGAAATATATTTCATGTCAGTGTTAGATAACAAAACTATAGATTTCATCTTACACTTAACGAAAATAGTTCCCCTATAAGTAATAAAACCATAAAGAGTAATAGATTTACAAAAATCAATATTATTAACATAGTTATAACCAAAAAAAGTAATAATACCATAATTATAACTATTGTTCTTTTCATATCAAATTCATAAATTATTAGACATAGACACATACCTAGGTATCTATTTTAAAAATCCTAGGGTTGTTTCCTAGTATTTCGCATAACCTTTATCATACAAAACATATTAAAGGAAATATTTGTTCTAGAACAAAAAATTTCATAAAAAATACTACTAATTATGTTAGATTATGATGTCTTATTTTATAATATTATTGCCCAATCTATTTTATGTTATTATGCCAATTTATAGTAGATCATAATGTATACTAGTCCACAACTCTATCGACATGGCACAATAGTAATTCTAACTAAATTTATAAGAGTTGACCGATGACACCGATAGTGGTACTGTAGCTGTGTAGACTTTATAGAGAAGGTACTAAAATAGCTTGGAATTTTGTGTAAATGGTAAAATATCTGAAAATATATTTATTATATTACTATTATATCATAATGGTCTCACTAGGTATATTATCACTATAGCAATTTCGGTTACTATAGAACCACATTTCACTATAATCTCCCCTTGAGTCGGGGTTTCTTTTCTCTAAGAATTCACCATGTTCTCTTATCTATAACATAGTGAAATCATTCTGCATCTCTATAGATGTAGTAATGACTCATGAACCATTAAAATTGTGTGTGTTCTTGACATTTTCTTATTATTTTTTTCTTTTTTCTCAATTTTAGTATTATTTTGTGGAAATCTATTAGTGTTGTTCTCCTAGTGTCTCGGTAGAATCTTATTTATAAATTCTATCCTAGATTCATGATTAGTGGATTGTATAAAGTACAACATGAAATGACGACCTAAAGGAATAATAAAAATTATTATATTCTCAAAACAATAATATTTCAAAACCATTTTAACATAATAATGTTTTGACATATGCAAGACAAGAGTCTCTTTATCCCTAGAAATTTCCTTAACTAAAATATATATTTTCATTTATTAAGTCTTTCATTTCAAAAATATAATAATGTTGTACTTTTCTATGACTAATAAATATCATGTTATAATTTATAAGTCACATGTAATCAATATATAAAAGTAGGTAAATCATTTAATTCTTGACATTCTTGAAACTAATACATGAAAATAATTTACTTCTATTAAAAATATTTTCAATCATAAATGAATCAGACCATTTATACAAATATATTGATGATTTTTTAAGTTAGTGTAAGTAATTTTGTAAAATAAATATCTTATTAGGTTAGAAGTCATTTTAAAATCCTTTAATAGGCTTCATATAAATTATTCCATCTAGGTTACCATGAAAAAAATTTAGTTTTCACAATAAGTTCTTTAATATGGAAATCTTATCTATCACCAAATGAAAGTAAAATATGAATAAATGAATTCTCAAAAATAGATGAAATATCTTACTATTTTAAATTTATTCACATTTAAGGAATCCTTTGGTTACTAATATAGAGTTGTATTTAATTTTAATGTCCCACGTATTATCCTAATTCCTTTTAAAACCCCATTTACAACCAATTACTTTAATATTTTTTGTCTGGTCATAATTATCTGATATGACTTTTAAGAAGTAAATTAATTTCATCGTGGATAATGGAAAAAAATTCTTAGACTCTTTGGATTTCATATATCTGTTAAATGTTTTTTGTTCATCTCTATTTATATCATGAACAATATTAAATGCTTAGGCAGCCACATCTGCATGACTAAACCAAGTAGGGAGCTCAGATTTAGAATCTAAATAAAAATCACTATGATCCTTTATAGAGGATTAAATGAAGCTAAAATGGGATCAAATTAGTCCAAGGCTCTTAGGTAACCTCAACACCCAATGGTTGGGGTGTTTCATAAATTTCAGGATCAATAGAGTTCTGCTTTGGCTTGATACACTCATGAAAGATTGCATCATGACTAGTCATGAATTTATGGTTACTAGTTTTGTAAATATAGAATAATAACCCTCAAAACTCTTTGTGTATATCTCAAAAATACACTTCACATCCCTAGGTTATAGCTTATCATTCTTGGTATGAGTATAAGTTGTGGATCCAAATACTCTATTGTGTGAAAGACTCGGTGTTATTCCTATCCATAGTGATTAAAGTGTTCTAAAATAAATAGATGTATATGTGAAGAGATTAATGAGGAATTCTGATGTAGTATAATATTTTTCCTATAGAAACTATATAAATCCTGATTGTTAGGGTATACATGTTACTCTCTTTAGGATACATATATTTATATGCTCAGCTACACCGTTTTGTTGAGGGGTTTCCACAATAGTATGGTGTTTTTAGAAAACATAAAATTTAAAGAGTTCTATAAATTTATTAGACAAATACTATAACCTATTATTAGTCTTAAGAGTCTTTTTATTACTACATGACTAGTTTTCTGCACTAGTTTTTCACTTCTTAAAATTCTAAATGTTATCAAACTATGCTTCAATATGTAAATCCATACCATCTATGAGTATTCATCAATAAAGGTCACAAGTTAAAAGCCTATACCATATGATGAAATCCAATATGGACCCAATAGATCATAGTGAACTTACTCTATATGTTTTAAAGATTTACAATCATACCAATTGAAACAAACATGTTTGGACTTATCATACACCTAATCTTCAAATAAGGGAAGATTTCTAGGGATTATATTGATCAAAAACACTTATTTACTATATCTATCTTGGACTTTGAAACTCATAATCCCAGGAAAACTATTCCATAGGATAGTATTATATAAAACTATGATAAGGTAGGAATTCTATTTATTTATGTAATTTTTACCTTCTAATACATAAACCCCAATTAAAAGGGTTCCTTTTATCACGGTGAGGGAGCCATGAGAGATTCTAAAAAAACTAGAGTCTGACTAAAAGGTATAACCCTTCTAATCATGATCTCCTTGGGAAATGAGGTTAAGTTTATGTTTATGTACCCATATGACCACTTATAGATTTTAACCATCCCATCATGAATCTCTAAAGAGATAGAACATATACCTCTAATATGAAAACTCTTGTTATTCCCCAAACAAACATCACCCAACTCAATCTCTCTCAACCTAGTTAAGTACACTATTTTGGAAAACATATGAAAGGAGTATCTAGAATCCATAATCCACTATTTATATTTTTCATGGTGACACACATTAATAAAATAAACATTATTAAATACCTACTCTAAACACAAAGAACAATCAATGTTTTTACATTCATAATCATTATTCCTATTAGAATAGTTCCACTTTATTTACTTGGGCTGTTTAAACTGAAAACATTTAACAACCCTATTCTTGAAAATTAAATAGTTATTCTGTGACTGACTTATTTCCCTCTTCCTAAATCTATTCTCCTATATACCTTTAACATTGAATAAATAAACCTCTTGTTTATTAGAGACTCAGTTTTTATTTTAATTATAAAATAAGGCTGATTTAACCTATTCAATCACTAGAGTGTTCTTACCATACATCATTGAATCCTTAAGATAACTATATGAGTAATCTAAGGACGTTTACAAAATTATACATAGTTATTCATCATTAATTTTGAAACAATATTAGACAAATATAAAATATTTTTTTAAACTAGTCAATATGTGTCCTGACTAGAATTCCAAGGCACATATTGAACTTATAAAATATCATTTTCTTATATAATATTTCAACAAATGATTTAGTCATATATAGAGCCTCAATTTTAGACCATATTTGATCAAAGATAGATTTACAATATACCATTCAAAGGAACATATCACTTTAGGTAAACGATTAGGAAATGAAGACAGTTTCAAAGTTCTAATAAATCCAATAGAAATATTTATTATCAGTAGATATGAGATCACAATGTTTTGGCTATTAGTAGCAGAAAAAATATAGTGGTAGTAGCATTTTGATAAGAAGTTCATAACTTCTAATGATTGTATTATGAGATTTAATTTTTTTTATTGGTTTAATTAGTTGGGGTGGTTTAATTTGTATAGAATACGAGGTTTCTAATTTCCAAGGATGGTTCACCATAAATTTTAGTCGATAGTGAAAAATTGTTCAACTGATTGAATAGTTTTATCAAAATATTGTGGGATCACATACACTATTTGTATATTATACTTTAAATCTTACTTATATTGTAAATTTTATAATTGAAAACATGGAATCCTTTTACCTCTTGAGTAATAAATATTAAAAAGTATTCTCCCATGGATGTAGGGAAAAATTCCAAACCACATAATCTTTGTGTACCAATTTAATTTTCCTATTATGTGTTTACTTAAATGTTTGTGTTTGAGATTTTTGAAATAGTGTATGAGAGTTAAGGATTATTTGAAATAAAAAGGGTTAATAATTAATTATAATTATGGTTCACTAATACATGGATAGTTTTGGTGGGTTGAATTACACAAAAAAAACTATGGTCTGTGCACTATTGATTAGCCACTAAATGAGGCTAATATTCATTGTTAATATACATAATTTTCATGTTCTTTGTTATTCATAAATACCATTTTAGTGCATTTTACACTTTGAACATCATTTCACATTATGATTGTAATACCTTCTTAAAATGCACTATTATGTGGTACATTTTTGAACATCATTTAAAGTACCCCAATGATTCATCTGATTTTAAGGAATTGAATTATACATATTTTAATTTGATATTTTTGTAAATTGATATAAAATTATATATGAACATGTTTGATTCAGGGATCAATGGAGAATTCATGGAGGATGATGGAGATATTTGGCAATGAAAGGAAGCAATTCTGGAGAAGGCAGATTGGACACCAGCCCAATGATGAGACTGTGGGGACCAACATACAGGCCCAATTAATCCCAAATTTCGTGGGATGATAGAAGACATGTAAAGGAACAAATCCCTCTTCAGGAGTTAATGCTAATTCGGCCTCCATGTTGGTCATTTCGGCGGCCCAAGTTAGATATAAAATTCTGGGCCAGATTCTGCGGCCCAGAAAAACATTCCACCAATTTGATCATATCTCTGAATCCGAAGCTCCAAATGGGCCCAAATTTTACAGGAGGTTAGAAGACATCCGGAGATCCATTTTATTCTTCTATGGACCACCCTTATTCGGCCATATAGAAGGTCATCCAAACGTGTCTGTTCGGTGGATGAAATCTGGCTGCCACCTCGGGTCAAATGTGGAAAATTCCAAATTCCACAAACTTTCCACCACCCTAGGCCTACCATACTCAAGTGGGATGACTTGTACTGTTGAAGGATCGACCCAAGGCTCCCAAAAATGCCTATTTAAGGCAGTGGTGGTGAAGGAGTTGAGGATCTTGGATGCTTTGTTTAATTGTAATGTTATGCTGCATTTTTGTTGGCTCAATTTTGTCTTTCACATGTAAGTTGTTCAATTCACTTTAGTTTCTTAATAAAAGTTCTTCTTCTACTCTTATTATGTTGTTCTTAATATCACTTTGATACCGTTGGATCAAGGTGTGAATTTATTCACACCAACCCTTGTGAAATTATTCACACAACGGTGGAGTGATCATTTTATTTTTGTTGTTTTCTTTACTTCTCCATTTCCTCCCTTATGAGTCTACTTTCCGCTTTCATTGAAACCATGGGATCAATGGAGGGATAACCCACTTATGGGTTGATCCAAGGGAGTAGAAAGGGTCTGTCTTGGATGTTATTTATCACCTAATTAATGTATAATCACTTCTTTAATTGGGATTTTTATTTGATGATTTTTAAACTCCATCGTCCTTGTTGAATTTAAGGCCACACACTTCAAGTACTAATACGATCCTTTACCTTGAAGTGCTCAAAACATTGATCCTTCAAGTGTATAGGTGATTAGTATTAGAGGGTGTAGGCATTAAACCAGTAAGTGGTGATG
This sequence comes from Viscum album, assembly GCA_963277665.1. Classification (NCBI taxonomy): domain Eukaryota; kingdom Viridiplantae; phylum Streptophyta; class Magnoliopsida; order Santalales; family Viscaceae; genus Viscum; species Viscum album. Next base: position 200,348,127 of record OY728119.1, on the reverse strand, counting down.
TTGTTTTATCTCCTTAAATGAACCCATCTCAAACTTAAGAAATTGAAATCATTAAAAAGAAAATACGTCCAATCCACCCCGAGTGATAACCTAGGATCAACTCATTCTTTTAAATTGAATCCACTTAAATATTTTAGATATCTTTAAAACCCATCCAAAATCAATCCACGTTGGCCACTTCATATCCAAAAATCCATCCCTTAGGTTGTGTATCTTAGGTATCTTCTTAGGTCTCTGTGGAATCGACAACCCAAGCTACACTACAAGGACCGTTCTACCCTTCTTCTCTTGGGTAAATTTGGGCGTTTTCTTTTAAAAGTGCACAAGTCCTTAAGGTAATTTGAGTAGGCAGGTATGGTTTGGATTGCATCGAGAATGGGTATGTTCAACTTGACTTGTGAAAATATTTCCCTCAACGTTTCACTCAGTTCAGGTTTGGTTCTCCCCCTCATGCGTTGAGGAAATGGTGCAGGTTGTGGGGTTGTTTGTTGAAGAGTTGTTTCTTTCACATTGTTATCAGTTTCTTCATTTTGATCTTGTGGTTCATTTAAATTTTCATCCAAGTTTGAATCTTCAGGTGGGTTCTGAATTAGTTGTTCAGGTTTCTCAATTGATTTCCCACTTCTTAAAACAGTCACAGCCTTTAGTTGTTCATGAGTTGTTTGAGCACAACTTGACTCTCCCCTTGAAGTTGAGGATGGCACCGCCTGAGTAGGCATGGGTGCCTTTCCTGTTTTGATGGTTTGAAGTTCTTGTTTTAGGGAAGATACCTCCGAGTTCATCCTCTCCATTTGTTTGCACAGTTGTTCTAGTAGGCTTTGTGGAACAGTTTGGGTTGGTTCTTGAGTAGGTTGGTTTATCCCAGGGGGATATTTTGGAGGTGGGATGGTTTGTTGAAAATGGACCGGTGGTTGTTGGTATTGGATAGGTTGGGTTTGGAACTGGTTATGGTTTTGGTAGTTCTGATGGGGGTAAGGATTTTTCCCTTGTGGTTGGCTATGTTGTTGGTTATCCTTCCATCGGAAGCCTGGGTGGTCATTGTACCTTGGATTGAAGGTGTTTTGGTATTGGGGCTTTTGAAAGTTTAGGGCATTGACTTCTGCTGGGGGTCCTCCTAGAAGAACATCCTTGATGGATGGAATGGTTGGGCAGTTGTCTGTTTTATGGTCATGTTTGTCACAAATTGTGCAAACAAGGTCTACATTTTGGATTTCATGGACTTTCCTAAGGTCTATCTCTTCAACCTTCCTAGAGAGTGCTGCGAGTTTAGCCCTAAGGCTTTCCTCTTCTCTAAGTGTATGAATTCCAGTGGTTCTTTGTGGCTTTTCAGAATAAGGTGAAGTTCCCCAAGTTTGGTTTTGTTCAGCCAGACTTTCCAGATACTCGTAAGCATCATTTGGGGACTTGTTTTTAAAAGTTCCATTACACATCATGTCAATGAATTGTTTATTACCCGGACCCAACCCTTCATAGAAAATTCTCACTTGTTCAGGTATAGAAAACCCATGGTGTGGAACCATGTTTAGGGTGTCTTTGAACCTCTCCCATGTTTCATAGAATGACTCTCCCTCTTTTTCAAAAAAGTTTTGGATGCTCTTTTTAAGTTCAATTGTTTTGTGATGAGGGAAGTATTTTTTGTAGAATTCTCTTTGCAGTTGGTCCCAAGAGTGGATTGATGCAGGTCTCAAGTTGTTTAGCCAATTTTTAGCTCGATCCTTTAATGAAAAAGGAAATAGCCTCATCTTAGCAGATTCTATTTGATGTGGGGGACACATGGTTTCAACAATGTCGTTGAACTCTTTGACATGAAGGTATGGCATTTCTGACTCCATCCCATGAAAGGTTGGAAGGTGGTTTAGGACATGGGGTTTGAATATGTAGTTGGTGTCTCCTATGGAATTGTGTCTAATGCATGAGGGGGCATTGGTCCAAGCTGGAGTGAGGTAGTCGTTCATGGTTTGATCAACTACATTCCCTAAGTTTGGAACTTCTTGGTTTTGGTTTCCCATTTGATTCCCCCCAGGGTTTACAATTTGATTTTGTGGATGACCCTCCATTGGACTTGTTTCAAGTTCTGACTTTGGGGTTTCAAGAATATTTGAATCTGATTTAAACCATGTCTTCAACCTCAGAGGAGACTCAATCCAAATCTTATGGATGTGGTAAGGAAATAACTTCTTAAGTTGTTGAAAGCTGGTATCATCTACCCCATAGCTGAGAGTGAGTGGGTAAGCTCAATTCAAGTTGTCCCAAAGAAAGCTGGAATCACTGTGATCACTAATAAGGATGGGGAAATTCTTCCAACTAGGGTGAGTAGTGGCTGGAGAGTCTGTATTGACTATAGGAAGCTCAACTATTGTACCAAGAAGGACCATTTTCCCTTGCCCTTTATTGATCAAGTCCTCGAGCGAGTGGCGGGTCATCAATTCTATTGCTTCCTAGATGGGTACTCAGGTTACAATCAAATCGAGGTCTCCTTGGAGGATCAAGGGAAGACAACCTTCACCTGTCCATTCGGCACCTTTGCCTTCAAACGCATGCCGTTCGGGTTATGCAATGCCCCTGGAACCTTCCAGCGGTGCATGATGGGAATCTTCTCAGATATGGTAGGGTATTTTCTAGAGGTCTTCATGGATGACTTCTCTGTCTTTGGGGATACATTTGAGGGATGTCTTAGGAATGTGGAGAGAGTTTTGTGAAGATGTGAAGAAAAGAATCTGGTCCTAAACTGGGAAAAATGACATTTCATGGTAAAAGAGGGGTTAGTCCTTGGCCATATAGTCTCGGGTAGGGGAATTGAAGTTGATAAAGAAAAGGTTGACATCATTCGTCACCTTCCATCACCCAGAACTGTTAAGGAAGTGAGGTCCTTCTTAGGACACGCTGGTTTCTATAGAAGATTCATTAAGGACTTTAGTTCAATCTCTCGCCCTCTTTGTGCTCTCCTAGTAAAGGATGCTCCATTTGTTTGGACAGAAAGCTGTGAGGGTTCATTTTCAACCCTTGAATCCGCTCTCACCTCTCCTCCCATTATGAAATCTACAAACTGGGACCTTCCTTTCGAACTCATGTGTGATGCCAGTGACTTTGCTGTAGGAGCTGTGTTAGGACAACAGTGTGATAAAACTCCATATGTCATTTCTTATGCAAGTAAATCCTTAAATGATGCCCAAATCAATTACACCACCACTGAAAAGGAGTTACTTGCTGTTGTGTTTGCCTTAGAGAAATTCAGGTCCTACCTCTTAGGATCACCCATCATTGTATTCACCGACCATTCAGCTCTAAAATATCTCTTCCAAAAACAAGATGCAAAGGCTAGATTGATTAGGTGGGTCCTTCTTCTTCAAGAGTTCAATTTAACCATTAAGGATAAAAAAGGTGTCGAGAATGTTGTAGCTGATCACCTCTCTAGGTTGGAATTCAAGGACAAATCACATCACCTTTCTGTGTCTGATTCATTTCCTGATGAGAACCTCTATTCTGTGAGTGATTGCCCTTGGTATGCTGATATAGCCAACTTCTTAGTTTCAGGGGTCATTCCAAAATTCTTAGGGACCCAAGCTAGAAGAAAATTTCTTTCTGATGTCAAGCATTATGTGTTTGATGATCCATACCTATATAAGTTCTGTCCTGACCAAGTCATTAGGAGGTGTGTGCCAGAATCCGAACAAGAGTCCATCCTAATGTTCTGTCATAGTGAGGCTTGTGGAGGTCACTTTTCCTCTAAGAAAACTTCTGCCAAGGTTCTTCAATGTGGTCTCTTTTGGCCCACCCTCTCAAGGGACTCCTACACATTTTGTCAAAGCTGTCCTAGGTGTCAACAAGTAGGGTCCATCACAAAAAGGAATCAAATACCTCTCACTCCAATATTAGTGGTTGAAATCTTTGACTGTTGGGGAATTGATTTCATGGGTCCCTTCCCAAACTCTAGGGGATATCTTTACATTCTCTTGGCTGTCGATTATGTCTCAAAATGGGTTGAGGCCATTCCTACAAAATCCAATGACCATCAAACTGTGATTAGATTCCTTAAAGAAAACATCTTCTCTAGATTTGGGATTCCTAGGGCTATCATTAGTGATCGTGGAACTCATTTCTGCAATCGCCCATTCTCATAGCTCATGGAGAAGTATGGAATTTCTCACAAAGTTTCCACCGCTTACCACCCAAAAACCAATGGTCAAGCTGAGTTATCCAATCGAGAAATCAAACAAATTCTTGAGAAAACTGTTAATCCATCTTGGAAAGATTGGTCGAGCAAACTCTTAGATTCTCTTTGGGCATATCGAACAGCATTTAAAACTATCCTAGGAATGTCCCCATATAGGTTGGTTTATGGTAAAGCATGCCATTTGCCAGTGGAGATTGAGCATAAGGCCTTTTGGGCAATCAAAAAAATGAACTTTGACATTTCTTTGGCCGGAATAAAGAGGAAATTGGATCTAAACGAGCTTGAGGAACTTAGGATGGAGGCTTATGAAAATTCAAGGATCAATAAAGCTAGAGTTCAAGCCTACCAGTCTAGGAATCTTAAAACTAAACACATTGAACCGGGGAAACCTGTGCTTTTTTATAGTTCTAAACTTCATTTTCACCCGGGAAAGTTGAGGTCTAGATGGTCCGGTCCATACATAGTGCATAAGGTGTACCCCCATGGGGCTGTTGAAATTCAAGATCCCACCAATGGTCAAATATTTAAAGTTAATGGTCATAGAGTCAAACCATTCATAGAACCATTACAAAAACATGAAGTTGATGAAGACCTGAGTGAACCTACCTTTGATGAAAAAAACAACAACAATTAATCAATAAGGGGTTTAAGTCGAGCTAACGACGTTAAACAAAGCGCTGCACGGGAGGCAACCCGTGGTTTTTATGTTTCTAATATTTCTGAATCATCTTTATTTTTCAAATAAGATTACTTAATAATTTTTATATTTAAAAAAAAAATAGACTTTTAAACTATTCTTCTATTATGAGTATGGATGGGTACGAAAGAGGAGCACCGTATTCATCCGTGTCACGTGGTGTGATCCTTGAGTAATACCTTACCCAGAAATTTAAAAAGAAGACAATGTATCATCAGTTTATTTTGTTTTTAGTATTCAATGGGTTAAAAAAAATATATAATAATACAAAAAAAAAAAAAGTCCACGCCATAGGCCGTGGGGCAAACCCCGTCACAACCGGCGAAGCCGCGGGGACTCGAACCCGGGACCGAAGGGAGACAGGGGTGCGCGCTTACCACTGACCTGCGGCTTCTTGTGCTACCTTATTCTATAATTTTTATATATATTCTTATATTTTACTTCCTTTATTATATAAATATATAAATATATATATTGTTTGTTTTTGTTTGTTTTGTTTGTTTGTTTTGTTTTTTCCTTTTTCCACTAGGGAACTTTGCAAGCGACATGGATATCAAATGAATAAATTCGAGCGGCAAGAACTTCAAACTTCAACCACCAGGTGACTTCATTCCATAATCCTCATTTTTAATTTCCTTTTTAAATTTTTATTCCCTGCCTCTACTCCTTCTAATTTTTCATTTCTTCAAACACTGGGGACAGTGTTGTTTTAAGTTGGGGGGGAGATAAAAAAAAATGCTTTTGTGTCAAAAACAAAAAATGAATGATTTGAAAAAAAAAAGTAAATGGAAGGACAAATTCCTTTAACTTTGAACATGGTAATACACATTGCACACTTTGAAACTGAATATCAAATAATTTAGCATGCCCTGATTCTGATTTTAATCCTTGTATAATTTCATGAGCATAGATTTTGGAAAGTGTGGCTGTCCAATGTGATATTTCATCATTTATATTTTCATCCAAAAAAAAAAATGCCACAATGCACGTCCTCTAGACTGTGGGGTACTAATTTGAATTTTTGGGGTCCCATAATAAATAGCATATGATGGTTTTATTTTTAGGAATAATATGAGTATTTTAAAAAAAAAATTATTAAAAAAAAATAAAAAATAAAAAATAAAAATAAAAATTTGCGTGTAGAGCAATGGATTGATAAAATGCGAGGCTTTCGGCACTTGGGGATCGTGACTCTAGAGTTGTCTAGCCCTGAGTTTTTCAATCTATCTCTATTTATGGTAATATGACTTTGTTTTTGATTAAGTTAACTCGAGACAATGCCCGAGTATGTGGGCTTCACTTGGTGCCCTAAGGCCTTTGAGTCTGGGAGTCATCGGCAAAGTCTTGCTACATGGGTTAATTTGATTAATTGCAATCTCAATTACTATAGCAATATCGCAAAAAAAAAACAAAAAAAAGGATGAAGAATACTCATATTAGGATTAAATGTGATTCCACCTAGCGCTTCCATGATTTCCCCCTTGAATGAAAATGAACCCCCATATCTATTGTGATTCACAACACATCATTACACCTAATTGAGATGGATGAAGTATGATGATGGATTTGATCAAAGGAATGGGCTTGGGATTGGGATCTGCTTATGAAAATATCTCGTATTAAAAGATTTTGATGGGTTTCATGATTGTTTGGTATAAGGTTTTTTGGTGATCATTGTGTATTAAAATGTTTTTAGAAAAGGGAATTTGAATTTCATTTTTTGATGAGATATATTTTGCTCGGGACTAGCAAAACTCAAGTTGGGGGGTGTGATTAGCCACTAAATGAGCCTAATATTCATTGTTAATATACATAATTTTCATGTTCTTTGTTATTCATAAATACCATTTTAGTGCATTTTACACTTTGAACATCATTTCACATTATGATTGTAATACCTTCTTAAAATGCACTATTATGTGGTACATTTTTGAACATCATTTAAAGTACCCCAATGATTCAACTGATTTTAAGGAATTGAATTATACATATTTTAATTTGATATTTTTGTAAATTTATCTACACTTAAATATGAACATGTTTGATTCAGGGATCAATGGAGAATTCATGGAGGATGATGGAGATATTTGGCAATGAAAGGAAGCAATTCTGGAGAAGGCAGATTGGACACCAGCCCAATGATGAGACTGTGGGGCCCAACATACATGCCCAATTAATCCCAAATTTCGTGGGATGATAGAAGACATGTACAGGAACAAATCACTATTCAGGAGTTAATGCTAATTCGGCCTCCATGTTGGTCATTTTGGCGGCCCAAGTTAGATATAAAATTCTGGGCCAGATTCTGCGGCCCAGAAAAACATTCCACCAATTTGATCATATCTCGGCATCCGCATCTCCAAATGGGCCCAAATTTTACAGGCGGTTAGAATCCATCCGGAGCTCCATGTTATTCTTCTATTGCCCACACTGATTCGGCCATATAGAAGGTCATCCAAACGTGTCTGTTCGGTGGATGAAATCTGGCTGCCACCTCGGGTCAAATGTGGAAAATTCCAAATTCCACAAACTTTCCACCACCCTAGGCCTACCATACTCAAGTGGGATGACTTGTACTGTTGAAGGCTCGACCCAAGGCTCCCAAAAATGCCTATTTAAGGCAGTGGTGGTGAAGGAGTTGAGGATCTTGGATGCTTTGTTTAATTGTAATGTTATGCTGCATTTTTGTTGGCTCAATTTTGTCTTTCACATGTAAGTTGTTCAATTCACTTTAGTTTCTTAATAAAAGTTCTTCTTCTACTCTTATTCTGTTGTTCTTAATATCACTTTGATACCGTTGGATCAAGGTGTGAATTTATTCACACCAACCCTTGTGAAATTATTCACACAATGGTGGAGTGATCATTTTATTTTTGTTGTTTTCTTTACTTCTCCATTTCCTCCCTTATGAGTCTACTTTCCGCTTTCATTGAAACCATGAGATCAATGGAGGGCTAACCCACTTATGGGTTGATCCAAGGGAGTATCAAGGGTCTGGATTGGATGTTATTTATCACCTAATTAATATATAATCACTTCTTTAATTGGGATTTTTATTTGATGATTTTTAAACTCCATCGTCCTTGTTGAATTTAAGGCCACACACTTCAAGTACTAATACGATCCTTTACCTTGAAGTGCTCAAAACTTTGATCCTTCAATTGTATAGGTGATTAGTATTAGAGGGTGTAGGCATTAAACCAGTAAGTGGTGATGTTGTTTTATCTCTATAAATGAACCCATCTCAAACTTAAGAAATTGAAATCATTAAAAAGAAAATACGTCCAATCCACCCCGAGTGATAACCTAGGATCAACTCATTCTTTTAAATTGAATCCACTTAAATCTTTTAGATATATTTAAAACCCATCCAAAATCAATCCAATTTGGCCACTTCATAGCCAAAAATCCATCCCTTAGGTTGTGTATCTTAGGTATCTTCTTAGGTCTGTGTGGAATCGACAACCCAAGCTACACTACAAGGACCGTTCTACCCTTCTTCTCTTGGGTAAATTTGGGCGTGAACCAACTATTCAGATGAACTCTTGTTCTATGTTCGAGAGACATCACAAATTAGATCTTCCCAATAATTGGTTTCAAAGCTCGATTTTTACTACTCAACTAATCAGGTAAAAGTCACATTTTCATCAATGATGTATTGATTTCACTTGAGGTTACTATCATTAGAAGATATGTTATTGGATGAAGAAAATTTTAATTGAAAAGTTTGATGGAAGAAAATTCAGTATTCAGCAGATCAATGTTGAAGATTATCTCATACAAAGGGATTTGGAAATTGTATTTTTTGGATGGACAAGTTTTAATGGGAAAAGTTAGAAAAAAACACATAGATTATTAAGGATGTGATTAGAATGAATTGTGGCCTTTAATATCTGTGAGAATAAATTTATGGTTTAGCTGATGATGGACCTAGAGGATATGTATGAGAAACCCACAACTCTAAAAAATATCTTGTAATGAAATTTTAGTTTTTCATGATGTTATTGGAAGTGAGGATAGTAGAATAATGTGTGAATTATTATGAATAAGAGTGAACTTGAAGTAGTGAAAGTTACTTTCATGGATAGTGTCTGGGAAATCCTTTAAATTTTATATTTACTAGAATCATGTGATATAATAGTTAATATGATCATTAATTTAGGTAGGAAGATTTATCTGGTGTTTGAGTATGTTCAAAATTTGACCCTTAATGAAGAAAAATTGAAAAGTAAGGTCTAATTATCTTCCAATAATACACAAAACGCTAAAGGAAGAGTAAACCCACCTCACAATAGAAATCATTTGTGAATGAAAAATAAATCAAGGGAGAGGAGTTTATGAAAGTTAACTAGTCCAGGTATCACCTTATTGTATTGTGGTATGTGTTGACATCTCCATAATAATTATAGAATTCATAAGTAATTCACTAGAAGGAAAACTTCTAATATTTTAAATTCCATTAGCACAATAGAGGGAGGAAACAACCTATTTCTTAGTTTCAATGCTCTGATGAATTTAGAGGTAGTTTAATCTAGTGTGTATTTCTATTCAATGGAAGATTACGGGGCATGTTCAATTATGTATCTTGAAGCATTGTAAAATTTCAATTAGAAAATGATGAATACTTAGATATTGTTGAAAAGTGAGATGTGAACATTTGGATGAAGAATGAGTTATTCTTATGATTTATGGAAGTGAGACACATTATAGGCCTCTAAAATAATTTCATTTTTTTAGGATATAAAGATGATAATGGGTATGGAAATATTTTTCCCTATAGAGTCGGAAAAGTGACTCAATGATCTATGGTAGTTGTGTGAGGGGTAAATGATGGAATGATTTATGCGACTTAAAATTATGATAAAATTGCATTAGACAAAAATAAAACCTCATAATATCTAGAGGTTTTTCATTGTATAGATTTTCACCTCAATGAGTGGAATATGAGGGTTTTATCATGAAATGGTGTATTGAAACTCAATCATACAAGCATTGAAAATTGTGAGAGTTTTTTGTGGGGGGAACCAAACGTAGTTTTCATTTAATTTGAATATATGAAATTAAAAATCTCAAAATATATAATTATTTCACTCATATATATGGGGGAAACCCCTAGTATGGTATCATAAAAGATAAATTTACTTTATCTCATTTATTTATGGTACAATAAGGAAATTTTGGGTTTATTTTAGTAAAAATAAATCACATGATTTTAGTTTCTCTATGTAGTGAAAATCCATTATGGGAAAACAAATTGATAAAAAATTAAATTATCAGATCATATAATGGTGGATAGTACAATAGTATCAACTTTAAGAACATTTTCTAGAATAAAGGGATCAGGATATAGAGGACCATACCTAGAACACCAGAAAAAAATTGTGTAATAGAGAGAATGAACCATCTATTGAATGAGATAAAAATATATAAGTGTGTGCACTCTATAATTCCCAGGTCCATTTGGGTGGAAGAGATAAACACACCTGCATGATTATTCAATATAATTTAATTCCCTATTATGGGATAGATTCTACCAAAAGAGACATGTTTCTGTAAGTTATGGGAAATTTTTCATTTTAAAGTCTTCCTAATTTTGGTGTATATTCATATCAAAGACATGGATAGATAAAAACATGAATATAATTCCAAGGTATGTTTCTTTGTTGGATATGGGAACAAATACTTTGGTCTCTAACTATGGGATGCTGACAAGTTCCAAGTCATCAGAAGTCAAAATGTTCTCCTCAATGAGAAGGTCTGATGGAAGTACCAAGACTTTGCTAAATTAGATGTCAAGGGAAAGAAGATGACTACTATAAATCAAGTTGTTGTGTATGAAATATTCGAAAGAAAAAAAGTTCCATTGACACCAAATGTTAGTAAATATTCCCCCAAAGTCTGATTAATGAAATGCATACCATAATTATCAAGTCCTATTAAAGACTAAGGAAAAGATTCAAAATTTATGTAATTGGTGGTTAGTGCACCAAAAAAAACATTTTCGAAAAAAGAAGAATCTCAAGATTATTTGAGAATATTTTCAAGAGTTAATAAACCAGTCTTGATATATATAGGGGATTTGAAATTCCTACCTTTAATAGATGATAAGAAACATGAATTCCCAAAATAGGAATTGATACTCAATAACCTGAAATTGTTTGAGTCATCAATATAGGAAGAATTGAATTCCTTTAAGTTCAATGGAACATGGTGTCTAGATAAACTACCACAAGGAAATTAGCACTAGAGAACAAATGATTCATCCATTTTATGGGATAACAAGATGTAATTATAAGATCCAAGGTGTGAATAGTGGTGACTAGATTTGAATAAAATGAATGAATTGATTCCTTATAAATTTTCTCAAAAACATTTAATCATAATACCATTCGAGCAGTGATGAGTTTAGTTACATCAAATGACTTACACTTGGTGAAAATTGATGTAATGACTTCATTTATTTGTGGTGACCTAGAGGAGGTGATTTACATTAACCATACCAAGGGTTTTGAAGATCATCAGAATAAGTTCCTTGTTTTTAAGCTGACATAAAAACTCTAAATATTGAAACATGAACCTAGAATGTGAAACTATAAGTTTTAGACTTTCATGATTGAAGAAGGTTTCATGTGGTTTAGTTATGAATATTTTAGTTATCATAAGTCATGGAATGATGGGACTTTTATTATACTTAATTCTAATGTGTATAACATATTACTGGAAGTCCTAGAAGTTTCATGAATTTAATAGATGAAAAGTAAGTTGTCGAGAATATTTTAAATGAATAATATTATTCCTCCCAATAAAATCTTTGGTATTATGATGTATAAGGATATAAAAATTTTCACACTTGTGTTATCCTATAAAGAATACATCTAGAAAATCATTGTTAAATTTTGAGTGAGTAGATGTAATCATGTATCATCCCCTCTTTCCAGGAACTTCATGTTATTCAAGTAACATTCACCATAAATAAAATATGAGGCCCAATACCTAGTGAAAGTATCATTTTCATAAGTTGTTATAAGTTTAATATATTTGAGTATTTTTATAAAGCTACACAATAATATTTTGGGGAGTTATAAGTTAGTTTATGTTGAACCATATAAGAGATAAATCAGAATCCATTAATTGGATCATATAATACATTAAGGTATCATAAGATACAACATATTCATTGGGGAAGATGATCCTTTGTAGGAATTAATATATTCAAATTTTAATGGAGACTTAGAGAACCAAAAGAACATGAAAGGATTTGTATTTAAGTTTTGTGTAATGAAGTTCATTTATATGTCTCAACTATAACCTATGGTTAATTTATATATAATATAATTATAATATATTTTTGATAGGAAATCAGATAAGTAGTTATTTTTTTTGTGCACTAGATTAAGGATCTTGAAAATACTTAGAAATGAGTGTTATTTTGTGACAGTCAGAGTGAAATTCACCTTAATCAAAATTTAGTGTTTCATGAAAGAATGAAATAAATTGACCTGAAATTCCATTTCATCTTTAATATTTAGGAAGATAATGTTTTTTATATGTATAAGATATCAGTGAAACCAAATCAGGCTAACAATTTCATGAATGTCTTGGTCTAAGAAATCCTTAGTAGCTCTATGCCTCGATTAGAATTGGGTGAACAAATGATGATGGGAAACACTACATACATGAGAAATAAGGATTTTTATCAGGATTTCCCCCAAGTGTTGAAGGTTTCTCATAGAGTTCCTTGAAATAGTCTTCAATTAGGATACTATTAGAAAATTAATCTTGTTTCAAATATGATAAATCCACCAAATAGGGAGATTACCAACATATAGGTGGGATTCATGTTTTGAATATTTTTAGAAATAAAAACCCACTAGTAGTTGCAGTCTTATTAGAACTTCATATATGTTAATAAATTTATCATGAGATCCAATGATGGTTTATCAGTAGTAGTGGTTGATTCAATAGAATCTATAGGGAATCAGTGGTTTCCAGTTTCCAAATATGGTTCTCCTCAAATTACAGTTATTCATTAAACCTTTTTAAACTAAATGAAAACTTCAATTCAAGTGTGGCAGGACTACTTATATTATTTGTATCTTTTATGTGAAATCTTACTCATATAAAAAATTATTGACTGTAGAAGATTAATCCTTGTACTTATGAAGAAATGAAGTTTTGGCAGTGTTCTCCCATAAGTATAGGATGAAATCCCAAACCAAATAATCTTTGCGTGTCCTCTTTAATTTTTCTATTATTTCCTTCTACGAATATTTATGTCTAATTTTTTTGAATGTGCTTTTGATAAGTAAAACATAGTGTTGTTGATTAGGGAGAGGAAGACATAAAATTTTGATACATTAAGTAAAGGTTAGTTATGGAGGTTTGAATTACAATGAGAAGAACCTATGGTGTGTGTGATATTCCAGTAAACTGACATTCTATGTCTTGGTCATTTCATAGACCATTACTTCCCAAAAACAAAAATCACGAAACTACATTATTTTCAAAGGAAATAAACAATAACATCTATTTTGGTAACAATAGACTAGACATTAGGGGATAATGTCATATCTTTATTTTTAATACCACACATAGAATCAAGAAGCTAATTGTCATCTAGTTTGGAACTCTTACTTATTCTCCACAAATTCAAATTATTTTCCCCATAAAATATATCTATTTATAATTTAATAGGACCCATATTTTATTAATTTGATAGCTCTTATACCAATTTTCATGGGAAGTATTGTTGCAGTTGTCCACAAGAACAATCAAGATCCACTAATTTATATGAGATAGATTATATTTCATTTTCATAAATTTAATTTTTAATATTAAATTGTGAGATTAAATCAATATATGAATCTATATGAGAATGCTTACAAAATTTAAAATAATAAATAAAAAACAATATATATTTTTTTAGTCCACATAAGACCTATGTGAACGGTGATAACATCAACACCAAACTATATTTACTACTAAATGAAATTAAAAAAATAAAATACTGGAAAGAAAGAAATGAATTATAGAAACTATCTGAAGAAGACAATATTATAAGAATATGTCGTTATAGTCAACTCCATCATGTGGTGTAAGCACGAGTCATTTCTCTATGGACTCACTCAATACACCAATAGAATAAAAAAGGATACAAAATAGAAAAAACTAATGGATCATAATCACATTCATAGTTTAGTTTATTTTATGAATCATGGTTAAGAGTGGTCAATATGAGGAATCTATTAACCTTCAACAAAGATCCATGTAGTGGTGGCCATGATCCACAAATCTGGTGGCCTCCTCCAATTATCTACTATAATGATACTCTTGTTACGGGTAAATGGTATGTCTGATATTGAGGGAAGAAATGTAGGGATCATGTCTAATATTCTCCTCAAAATATCATGAAGTATCATAGGAAAATATAGGTTTATGGATCTCTTTCAAGAAAAAAATGAGGAGAATAAATAATATTATTTTAATAAAAATCACAAAAGTTGAATGGAAATAATGATGGAAACATGAAGTGTTAGGATATACAGGAAAGAAATTCAGATGCATGACATGCATATGGTAGAGATTAAAGTGGTTGTTCACATAATTGAATGGGGGAAAACTCACAGGGACACATGGAATCTCTCCACACATCGCTAAAACAAAACATGATTCAATCCTAATCTATGAGAAAAAATTAACACATTTAGAAAGAACACAATGGAACATGGTGATCCATTGGATCAAACTTGATCAACAACACAAAAAAAAAAACATTTTCAACCCATAATAAAGGAAAAAAATAACCAAAATAAATGGAAGGTCAAATAAATTATATAAATTATAAAAATACCAAAACTATGAAAAATAATTCATAAAAGCCATGAAATGAAAAGGTAAGGTAGAAAAATCTAGGTAGATTTCATAAGAATTTTAATTATAATGATATATGTAGGAATAAAATATCACAATAAGAGAAGTGCATAAAAAATGGGCAATGATAAGGGTGAAGGGGGGAGTTGGGAATTGATAGTTTGGTGCATATTTGGACATGGTGGTGACTTGATGTATATAGTAATGAATGGTTTACACATGATTAGAAAATTGGTGTGGTGGGTACATGGTCATGTGGAGAATAAGAAGACCATCAACAAGATATGAGCAAGGAATGAGAAGGGGAAGGTAGTGAAGTAACTAAAGGTGAAAAAATAGAACTTGATAGAACTCCTATAGGAACTGCTACATGTTCACTTAAATTTAGTTCTACCATTAAACAACATTAAAATAAAAAATTGATAAAGGGTGCAATTTTATTAGTGCTAAAAATTCACTAACAAAGGTAACCTTTATCAATGATAACAAAAATAACTGATAAAATAAAACTCATTATGACTATTTTTTTTCACGAATAAAGGTCACCCTTTATAGGCACATTTTAGCACTAATATAAGGCATCAAGATTAATTTAATTCATATATTTTTAAATTTGATTTATATAACAATAAGTATTTATATCTATATAAATACAATATATATATATATATATATATTAATTAATACTTTTTTATAATTATATACATAACTATAATTACATATATATATGTATATTATAAAATATAGTAATATAAACTCTATAAATAAATATGTAAGTTTACTAAATATAGTTCATATTTAAATTTATATATTTATTTTCCAATTATATAGTTTAGACTATACTTGTATATTTATAATTGTATATGTGTGTGATTATAATATACGTATAAATTTATAATTATATACATTTATATATATACATTTTACATCAAATATATCTTAATACACACACACACATATATATACAATGGTTTCCTTGAATATATATTTTATATATACATATTTATATATTCCTAAATATTTTTTATATAATATATATATAATTATAAATACAATATATATATATATATTCAATAATCTTTACTTTTTTTTATTCTTTTATACTTATTTATAATTATATATAAAACTATAATTACTTGCACACACACACACTTCTTCACCTAAAGGTATTTAGATTTTTTTTACTTGGATAATCCATCTTTTTAAATGGGTTGAGAGAGAACATGTACATGAACCATAGACTCAGAGGGAAAAGTAATTTATGATTATATATGTTGATGGCTAAGAGACACATAGACCTTGGAAGCTAGCCCATAGAACCTACACTAGAACAACCCCTCCCCACCTTCCTTCCATCTCCCACTATCATATCTCCTTGAAATTGTGTTTGTGGTCCACCACCATCACCCCATGCAAGAGTAATAAACAAGTGCAGGCTCCACCCATCCAAGTGAAATGACCAAAACATTTATAAATGAAATCCATTTATTAAATGAGTAAATTTCATTATTAAAAAATGAAGTTAAATAAACACATGTACTACATTGGACCGTTATATTTTTATCAAATTTAAAAGACCATTAAGAATAATAAACATTGATAATATAGTCATTATACAGTGACCATTAAGATTAGTATATTATGGGTTATGATAGAGTCCATTGGACAAAGAAAAAGGAATCAATAGCCTTGAACAGTAGGATCATACCCTATAAAGCCCATTTATTAGAGCTTCCAAGGAAGATAAAATCACCAGACTTTTCCATTTACCAAGCCCAATATGAGATTAAAAACCTAAAGCATGAGAGAACTCATTTATAGGAGAATTTCATGCTCATTGATATCATGACAAAAACCATATTCTATAAACCACCCTAATAAAATATCACCATTACACACATTTGATAAATTAGATATGATAAAACACAAAAGATATTTTTGGATTCAATGAAGACACACTTTTTTATGAATTAAATAACATTTAAAATGAATTTTATTTTAATAAAATATAATAATAAGTTAATATTTATTTAAAAATAAATTATAATAAAATTTCATGAAGTCAAGTGTAATTTTCATAAGGGTAAGAAAACTATTATTATAAAAAAATTTCAATAAACAATAAATATGATTAAAAAATGAAAATTATAAAATTTAGAGAATCATTTGATAAAATACATATTATTTTTCAAATCATCATGTCAAAATTATCCAACCGTTTTTAATAATTTCCTGATACAATCTAATTTCCGGTTCAAATTTAATATGACATAATTATACCGTATGTATTATGAAATCATTAAATACCAAATGTGATGTAATAAATACTATAATATTATTCATAACCAAAATTATGTTTCACCTTAAAAAATGATTTTTAAAGCTATTATATTAATTATAAAAAACATTAGTGATTCCTCCAAAACTTATATTATATTTTATGGTTTTAAAATCAATTATTGATAAAAATGACTCAATTCCACATAACCAGGGGAATTATTTTAATTTTTTTCTATTATTATCCTTATAAAATAATAAAAAACACTCCTCTTTGGAAAAACTCATTTGAAAAAACCATAGGAATGTTTTTTTGATTACTTTATCATATAGAGTCCAAAACCTCTGTTTGGAAATTAATAAATAATTATCCTATATTTTAGAATATAAACTAACAAAAACTTCCATTCATCTTCACTAAAAACTCTTGGATCATGATTTTAATCTTCAATTACCACCATATATTCCTCTAATGGTTCTGTAAACCTCTTAATAATATCATCCCAAGTTTTAGGAAACACCCTCTCAAGGTAAGGGATCATATCCTTCTCCTCTTTCTTCAATAACCTTCTTTAAATTATGAATTTTTAAAATTTTTCTTTTTGGATATGTTTTGAAACACTACTCTGAATGCACATATGATTTAAAAATGATGAGAGACCCCTTTCACTATCATTTAACCCTTCCATGAATCTTTATATACACCTGTTATTCTATCGAAATCATCATGTGATTTTCCATGCCAAAAAATGTTTATTTGAATACCCATTTCCATTTCCTCTCAATGTTATTCCCAACATTGTACCTATCCTTAATTAATTGGGGAATCTCATGTATGAAACCCACAATTATTAAATCATGTGGTTAAATGTGATGATATACATCCATATGTTGTATGGTCCATGTGACACACTTATGCATGTATAAGATATGAAAGTGATGAATGGTCCCATAATTATATGTCCGTATAATGCATTGGTTAAGGATTTTATCTCATAAGATACCATATCTAAATCATGGTTGGTTATATTAACAATGATATGTTATGATTTCTTGGTTTTTATCCTTGAATTATGTTTATAAATTCATGTTTGATATTGTTTCCACATTCCCATGTTTCATTTATGATATCATATTATATATTGTTTTGATGTTGATGTTTATGATTCTCACCCATCTTATGTTACCATGATATTATTATTGACTCAAATTTACTTCTTTACCATATGTTACATTTTTTATTCCCTTACTAGGATTTATATCTCACCCCTTTCTTATGTATGTCCCTAGGTTATCGAATGACATTTTAGAAGATCCAAGGAATATAAGGGCATGTTTTATAGATTTTAAATAATGTTGTGGTATTTATATTATAATTTGTTTTGTAATGTACCTAATTACACAAAGGCACTAGTCTTCATGTTCTTATAGGGTTGTATTAAGTCTATCATTATAAAATAAATAATAAATTAAGGTGTGTTAAAGATATGGGTTGTTATAGTTGGTATCTAAAAAAGTATAGTTATTTTTTGGGATTGTGATTAGAAAATTATAGTCATAAAATTTGGGATAATAAAAAGAATTGGAAAATATACCTAAATTTTAATAAAGTATATAATAGTTATTTTCCATGAAAATTCATCCCTATATGGATACTGCAAGTGGATATAGCTCAGGAACAATTATACCTAGGGGTAATAACCATGAAAATGGGACATTGATTTAGATGTGATTAAAACCTAGAGCATGACAACGTGCCTTACTGCACAACTAGTTTGACACTATCATGGGATATTCTATGTTAAATTCACAAGATATTTATAAAATATTATGAAGGGAACAAAAATGTACATAAGATTTTATAACAGGAAATATAAAATGGATAACATAGCCTGAATCCTATAAATTCATTGGTTGGGTAATATATATCATTTATTAGTTAACCCATTAATTTTCATCATTTCTCGTCTATGTGTTTAATATTTTAAAAGTTATCACCTAGAAGTTTATTTTGGATGTTGTATATGATTAGAACTAAAAATAAAATATTAAAAGGAAAACTTATCTTCCATTCATGAACATAAAATTTTCTATGTGAATATGGTTCTACATGTATTTTCATATCACACAAGTCTAGTAGAAATATTCATACACCAACTCAAAACATGAAAATTGAGTTATTAGTGAGGATGGTGAATGGGTTAATTATTGTTTCCAAAGAATATAAATCATCCCTTATCCAAATTTGTAGGCTGAATTTACTAGATAACCTTGTGATACTCCCTTTAATATAATTAAATGCTATTCTAGGCATGGATTATATTTCCTTATATAGAGAAATGATAAATTATTGAGGGAAGGAAATCACCCTCTATATCAAAAATAACTCTATGATTCTGTAAAATTTAAAGAAGGATGATGAATCTCCTTTGGTATAATCATTTAAAGAATGGATATTATTTTAGAATGAGTCATCATATCCTACAAAAATTATCTAGACGAAGAAAAATATCATCCTTGAAGACATTCCCTTTGTGAGGGAATTCACTGATGTGTTTGCTAAAGAATTTCCTAGTCTTCCTCTTAGATAATAGGATGAGTTCTCAGTTGAGATTATATCTAGATATTATATAATATACAAGACTTCTCATAGAATGGACTCTTTTTAACTTGAATATATTAAGAATAAATTGAAAGAGAATCTAAATAAAGTGTTTATATGACCATGTGCATCACTGTGGGGTGTATCAAGCCTCTTCTTAGAGAAGGAGGATAGGTTAATAAGCCTCTACATTGATTATCATGAACTCAACAACACCATGATAAAGAAAACTTATCCTCTTCCATGGATTGATGGATTATTCAATCATCTACATGCCTACCAATACTTATCTATGATAGAACTTTGATTTGGATATTATCATGTAAAGATGAAGAAGGAGGATATCCCCAAGACTATTTTTCATACAATGTATGGGCACTATGAGTTCATAGTGATTCCAATTGGACTATCTAATGCTCTATAAATCATTATATACTTAATAAATAGAGTATTTAGGAATTACTAATGTTCATTTTATTTTTATCTATTGACCATTCGAAGTTTTGATGCTCTTATATAGTGTGTATAGAAACACTCGGGTCAAATCCTCGGTGATGATAATTTTTTTGAAGTCAATTGTTTTTTTTATTTTGAATGGGGGGGGGGTTGTTTATAGAGATTAATTAAATTGATTTATTGATGAAGATTGATTTAAAAAAAATTAATATTTATTTGATTGATTTAAGAATTTTGGATTTAAACATAAAATATCCTTGATATTTTTTAAACTTTTTACTAAATTAATATCCACTTCACAGGGTGATTTCAATCAAAATTCCCAATTTTTTTGGATTTAATATAAGCCTTAAACAGGATTCTAATCATTATAAAATATCATTTATGGAAGGTTAAATATTTTATGAACCTATTTGAATATGTGGTTCCAATAACCCATGGAATCCACAAGACAAAAAATATTTCATTAATCTATTACATATTTTTTTGAAAAATACAATATTAATTCAAATAATTCTAGATGAGTGAAAACTCTCAATTACTTAAAATTCCTAAATTATGACTCACCCCAATGGGAGATTTACTCATCCATTTGGGTAGTTAATAATCTCGTTGGAATTTTCTTGATGATTAGTTAAATGAAAAAGAGAAGGGAAGATATGATAAAATAATTGTGCACTGAACATGTAGAAATAAAGGTTGCTAAACCCACACTTTTTATTGAATGATAAAGTAAAAAATGTAAGGGTTTTAAACTGGATTTAAACCATTTTAAGAAAATAAATATTACATAATATAAGGTGTATAAGAATAATAGAATATGATGATGTTTCGTGCATTAAACATCAAATGAAATTATAATAAAACATACACAATTACAATTGAAGGAAATTGGAGGATGTGAAAAAAGTATAGATGAAAGGTGTCTCAAGTATAAATTATGTTTGGAAGGTACAATTCCTTTCAAAAGGATTTGTTCATGCCAATGTTTCCTCTTAAGTGCTGAAGTGACAACCTCTTACATGGAGAAGAGGGAAGTGTATTTATATCCCAAAGCGGTGGACTATTTTCCTTAAAATAATACCCTTCATGCTGGATTAAACATTTAAACATGAATAAAGTAAAATAGAGAGAACATATTATATTATAAGTTCAGAATATGGTTATTTAATGTTCACCCTGAAAATGTGGAGGCCACTAAACTTTTTTAGCCTGTGTTATGGTTGTTTTCCTAAACCATGTGTCAATGTCTAGTTTTATCCAAAAAAAATAAAAGGGCATAATGTGAATGCATTTTAGGATATGAGGATGCCCTAAAAGCAAAAAAAAAATATTCTTAAAATTTGGAAACCAATATCTTTAATTTCTACCCAAAAAATTAAATCACAATTGGACTTCTAGATCAGGAGAAAATTTAATAATTTTGGGCTATTAACAAATCCCAGACCAAATTTTGGGCTATAATTTTATGCATAAATTTGTCCCACTATTAGTTATGTTGGGAATAATTTTTTTATAAAATAAGTTTTTGGATATCCTATAACATATTATGGAGTTTAAAAAAATATCCCCTAGATTGATCCCATAAATTCAATTATAATCGATATTCATGTTTTTTCTACAAATTAATTGGTCCTTTTGTGTGGTCCATATAGCCATTGAAATAGAAGAATTATCCAAATATCCATTTGAATGATTTTTATTAATTAAAATAATTAACCCTAAAAAAAATAATCACAGAAGTTGGATTATTATGGAGAGAGTAATGGTCAATACAATAAACTAACTTGAATTTGGATTAACTTAAACAATGATAAAAAATTATATTTAATATAAAAAAATTGGAATTCCACACTAATTATGCACTTTTACTAGAAAATAATTAAGGGGGGGGGGGTAGATAAAAAATTATTCATACTTCAATAACATTAACTCCCCCACACATAGGATTTTTTATTTTCCCATGCACAATAAACACAAAAACATAACAAAATAATTTTCACTCACTATCCAATATTAATTTTTTTCACCAATCAGTGGAGGACAAGACTAGTCAACTTATTCATAAATAATTAGAGAAAGTTTTTTTATTGCAATAATATTTTAATAAAAATCATTTTTTATTTTTAAAATTTTAATTGGAATATTTGGTCACTCAAAACTTTCTCCCGTTAAGATGATGTAAATTTATTCATAGAAGCTCACCCATTCACCAACCAAAAGTTAAAATCATAGATTTTGTAAGAGATCATAGATTCTATTATATATATAAATTTCACAATAATCTACAAGAATATTTTTATGTATTTTTCAGTGGTTATGGGATAGTAGGAATATAATGTCCAAAAGAGAGGAAATGTGGGGGGTGGAACACAAACATGGACCAAGAAATGCATAATTTATGAAATGAGACACGGAAGGTTATGGAAAAGAAATATTTACAATGGAAAAAATGTGTCAAGGAAGGAATAGAATATATATAATATTTAAAGATTATGAAAAGATGAAATATGTAAAAAACACAAAAATTCCCCCAACGACATAAGAAAAGATGAGGCAAGTGACCATTTATTATTCTTTTTTTTTATTTTTTATTTTTTAAAAGTTAAACTTGGAAACAATCTCACACTTGTATACTAAACCATGTTTTATCTCCTCTTGAAATTAATTTTAATAGTTATAGAAAGTTCAAAGGTCAAGGAAGAGTGATTTTTGACCCCCCAAGACAAAACTCATTTATTTTCTTCCATTTATTTGTTTTTTCATTTTTTTCAAGTATTTTGGACAATGTCTAATAATTCTTGTAAAAATTGACATAAACATATATACATTCCCAAACCTCACTAAATTAAAACCTCTCACTAGACATAAATGTATACTTCCCCCAAGCATATTATAACACATTGGAAATCAAGTAAGGGTTACCCAAAATGAAATCCATTCCCACACACTTATATCTTAAAAAATAATGTATTTAAAAATCATATAGATGTTGGGTGAGACATTATTTTTGTCTTGAAATATGGATATAAAAAAGGGTTTCTAATGATCAAAGTGTATTACAAAAGGAGGATTAATGTATAAGTAATGGGTGGTTATTTGGTAATTTTTATTATCATGTGGTTCATAAAATGCCTCTTTCATATTAATTTACGCCAATGTAGGAAATTCACCTTGAAGGGATAAAAAATATTGACTCTAAATCGGGGGTTAAAACACAAAAAATTAAAAGATGGTCATATGTGGTAATGAAATTAAAGCAAACATTGTTCCTTAGATTTGGGGAATAATATTTTCCAATAAAACATTATGCATTTAAAACTTATTAGTCTTTACAAAAAATTTTTTATCAAATTTTATGATGAAAATATAACATGTTTGATATGAAAAAAATTCATCAGACTCCCTAGAATAGTTGGAAAAAAATTTAAATTTTGCGATGAGTAATTTTTACTCTTTTTGTTTCCTTTTATTGTGTTTTTTTTATTTTTTAAAAAACACACCCACATAAAATAGAAATAGGGGAAAATAGTTGGTAAAAAATGCTAAAAATGAGAGATAAGGTGGGGATGAAAGAGGAAGAAGAATAAAGAGAGGTAAAGAGAGACTGAAGTGGGGATAAAGGGAGTGGAGGAGAAATAATATATAGAGAATGAGTTCAAGGGAAATAGGTTCCCGTGGTTTGGATTTGGTGGGTCACCATCTATATCCAGTGGTGGGTATACCACAGTGTTTGGTGGTCTCATGAAAGTTAATGTAATTCTCGGGGTATGTATCCTCTCATGGTGATGCTTTAATCGATTTCTATAAATTGTAAATGTTTTTTCAGAAGAAGGGTCTTGGACTTTCACTGCACCAAATCGATAAACATTAGTAAAAATAAATGGACATTCCCAATGAGAATTAATTTTACCTGTGTTAATTTTAAATCAATAATTGATGTGAATTACCTTTTCACCTTCATGAAATATCTTTCACATTATACTTTTTTCATGGATTTACTCATATATTTCTTGGTAGAAATTGGAATTCTTATAAGAATCAAGGTGAATCTCTATTTTATTCAACTATAACAATATATCTTCACTATATTTTTCACAACCAATGTTACAAGTTTTCATAACCCAAAATGCCTTATGATTGATTTAAACCAGAAAATAACATGATTTACCAAAAACTATCTTAAAAGGAGGCATCCAAATGGGTGTTTTATATGAAGTTATATAATCCCAAAGTGATTCTCTAAGTCTTTTAGTTAGTCTTTTCTTATGGTATTAATAATTATATCAAGCACACTTTTCACTTATCTATTGGAAATTTTAGCCATTCCATTTTTAGGGGTGATATATATTTTATGTTTTATGTATAACAAAATTATTTTTTAAAATATATTCAATGGTTAAATTGCATAAATGGGTTCCTAAGTCACTTACCAAAGCACATGGGGTTCCAAATAAATATAATATGTGAGGTTTTAGGAACTCACTAAAAGTTTGTGAATCATAATTTCTAGTGGGTTTGGCCATTACCCACCTAGAAACATTGTAATCTACAATAAGAATGTAATATAATCCATTGGAAGTGTGAAAGGGTCCCATTAAATTGATTCCCCAAACATTTAATATCTCATATAATAGTAGGTTATTTTAAGTAATTTCAGTTATTTTGGAAATTATACCAAACTTTTACAAAGTGGGACATGATTGACTAAACTCATGTTAGTACATGAATTGTAAAGGATAGAAGAATTCAAAATTAGGAACCTTTCGGTAGGTCTTTTGAGGTCCAAATTTTCTACCATTAGGCATTGAGTGGAAGAATTATAAGATGGATAAATGTTCATTTTCATCAACACATATCCTAATAACCATGTGATCCCCAGTTTTCCAAATTTTATTACCTTCCAAAAAAATTTATTTTGAATCACATCTCATCTTTACTTAGGGTTATTTTGAAAACAAGATTAGGTAAAACACCAGCGACAAATTAATTTACAATTGGGTCATACCATTGTAACTTTGGAGTGAGATATGAGAGGTGTTCATAGGGTAATTTAGGTGTAATTATTTTAGAATGAGATGAATTAATAAATATACTCAGGTGACCAGCCATAGGGTTTACTTTCATAGATTTATCTTTGATCTCAAGGTCAAACTCTTGGAGCATTTGGATCTGTATTATTTTCCTCAGTTTGGAATCATATTTCTTATATAAGAACTTCAAATACAAATGGACAATAAAGATGATTATTTTGGAACCAAATTGATAGGTCCATAATTTATCCAAGAAAAAAACATATCTATGAGTTTATTTATAGTGATAGTGTAATGAGATTGTGTTTTTTCCAGTTTCTTTGAGGTATAATAGAGTACATGAGGAATTCATTGATAAATAACAGTCCCAATATCCCTATCAGATGAATCATAGATCAATTAGAAGGGTAATGAACAATCCAGTGGTTTGATTATTGGGTAAAATGTAAGAAATTATTTGAGTTCAATGAAGACTCTCTTGCAAGATATACTAAAATGGATTGTCACAACATTTTGTAGTATATTAGTGAGTAGGAGGGTAATACAATAGATGTTCTTGATGAATAGACAATAGAAGTAGATATAAACATGAAATGATCATATGTATTGAACGGATGTGGTTTTAGGAATTGATTGTATTACCTCAATTTTGGCAGGATCTACTTGAATACCCCCTTGAAAATTTATGTGTCCAAAACGAATCCAATTAATAACAATGAAGTGATGTATCTCAAAATTCAAAACAAGGTTACATTTGAAATAGATTTTTATGACTAGAGATAGTGAATGAATGTAGTATTTGAATGAATCATCATAAATCATCAATACATCAACGAATACCTCCATGTAGTGCTCAGTGAATTCAGAAAAGATACTCATCATATACCTCTAGAATGTTGCAGGTGCATTGAAAAGTCCAAAAGGAATTATCCTATATCAATATGTTCCAAAGGGGAAAGTGAATGTAGTATTTTCATCATCTTGAGTTGTGATTGGGATTTTGATGTATCCATTTTATCCATCAAGAAAGAAAAAATGAAAAAATTTAGATAATCTTCCTAACATTTTATCAAGGAAATAAAGTGGGTAGTAAACTTTTCGTGTTACTATATGTTCCGGGAATAGCAGAAGCACGGGAGGGATGGTTCCCAACATTAATTTTTTCCATATTCAATGAACAATCCATGATAAATAAGAAAATGAATGCCAATATTCACATAATTGAGCCCAGTATTTAGGAAAAGGAATAGAAACCCAGAACCAAGAGAGAGGATCAACATATTTTGTTTATAATTAATTTAATTAAATTAAAGAATTAGTTCCGAGGTGATTCTTTCTTCATTGATGTGGTCAGACATAGATCTACAGGTGTACAATAATTGAATTGTAGAGATCAAGATTAGATATCCTTTAGGAATGATCCACACGTGCTCACATATCTCTGGATGTTGCCGAAGGAGTATCCGGGTGCTAATGTAGAATATCCTTGCACTAGCGATGTCCACCTTCGATCACCTTGATAACAACTTCCAAATATTTCTCCTTGATCTGGTGGAGGAGGATAAATCTCATTCTTGAGAGAATTCTTATAGAAGAAAATAACTCTCTATTCTTGAGAGCTTTTCTCTAATTCATTGTGCACAACAACAATAATTGTCGCACAGATTGTGCTTGGCTAATAAGAGGATAATATAACCAACCATTTAATTCACTAGGGTAATAATTAATAATTTCCAAAAGTTTCTTAATAATTTTATTAATCTTAGTGAAACCCCCCATTTCAAATAATGAAAACAACTTTTTTATTTTCTCACATGTGCTAAACTTGCGAGTTATAATTAAATTTTATTTAATAAAATAATATTCAATATTATTATTTATCACAAGACCCTTAACTCAGCCCACCAATCCTACACCATATTTATTGAACCATTAATAATGAATATATATTTATTAAATAAATATCACTGCATTATTCACTAATAAATATATAAATATTATATATTCACTAAATATAAAATAAATTTTTATTAATTATTCCTCCCACATTATATTCTCTTAAATAACTAGTGTTAAAATAAATGTGATCAGGAATCCCTGAATAATTATTAAAACAAAATCGAGATTAATCTTTATTCAACTTGTTAAATAATAAATTATATATTATTTAACTAAGATACTGGATACTACTGTGTGAGCCTTTAGGATTATTTCTTAGTGGCATTAGGTGGAGCAACCTAAAGTCCAAGGTTTGCATCTGGAAATATGCCAAGGCACCCATAGAGAAAGAGGTTAATTCTGCAAATACATATCACCTCAAATGAACACTTACCATGTAATATAATCCCATTGTCTCAATATCTCTAACCAAGAAGGTTGTATGCAAGTGACATCAATCCATGTACACACATTCTCATTCTTCGACTTCCCAGAAATTGAACTTGCCTATAGGACACCAGGGATATGGATTTATTTAGGCTATATCATTTCCATCAAAGGTAATGAGATATAAACTTCTGTTATGTAATAGAAGAGAAAACAAATTTCTCTTATTATTCATTAATTCAGTATTACTCATGACAAACCCAACATATCCTACCTCACCACGAACATATGTCATCATGGTTTTTTCCAATACATCTAAGTGTGAAAATCATAATACACATTAATAATAATCTTAAAGTCTAAGGACCAATACACACATCTGTAGATAGAAACATCCAATGACACTTATAAATGTGGATTTTCTACTGGTGGATCTCATTCTCTTAATATCCTTTTAGACATTACCAATGGCGTAAAACATGATAAGGTGCCTCAAATTCCCATGAGTCTCCACCCATGATAGCTTATATTATTTTTTCCTTCAAATGATATCATCCAGTTATAGAACATATGTTCAATAATAGTGTCATGGAACTTCTGGGTTTTCATCATAGTAGGGATCCTCTATGACATTTTAGTGCAACAACTACTCTTATGAAATTATCACATACAATTTCATGCCTAAGAATAATCATAATGTGATAATGAGTTTATTAATATAAATCAAATTAAAATATATTTATTATAAATTAAAAAGAATATAGTTATAGGGAAAAAATCGAATAGAATTCCAGTTGTTCTAAAGCCAACTGCTAACAGTCTTCAGTCTGCTCGCTCTAACATGACATTCATGTTTCTGTTGAGATATGCCTTTAGTCAAGGGGTCTAGCACATTATCATTTATGGATACTCTGCTCACTTAAACTTCATCCCTTTGATAGAAATACCTCAAGATGTGACACTTTAAGAGTTTTAAGAGTCACTGATGTAGTATTATCATAATAAAATGTGATAGGGTCTTTACTTCTAAGTCCACATTAAGATCCTGGAAAACATTCGGAATCTAGACGACTTCCTTGGATATATCAGAAGCTGCTATATACTTGGACTCTGCTATAGAATCAGCGACAACTTTCTTCTTTGAACTCTTCCAACTCACAAATCCTGTATTGAGATAGAAAACCTATCCCCATTACAACTTCAAATAATTGTTCTTTATCTAAAAACCAGCATCAACATACCCTCTGATGGCAAGATCCTCATCTCCTCCATAGACTAGGGACATATCCTTAGTTTTTTTAGATACATATGGATATTCTTAATAGTAGTCCAATGTTTTTCTCCTATATATTCTTAATATCTTTCTACCATGATCATTTCATAGGAAACATAAAGTCTAGTACATAACATGAAATAAATTATTGATCCTATCACTGAAGCGTATGAGATATTACTAATTCCATCTTTCTCCTATTATGTCTAGGGACACATTTTCTTATAAATATGTAATCTATGTGACACTAGAACCAATACACACTTGGATAGTTCCATACTAAATACCTTTAATATCACGTCAATATACGTAGTTTGACATCTTCCAAGTATCATATTAGATATATCATGCTTGATCTTCATCCAAAGAATGTAGGCTTCTTCGACTAATCCCTTTATATATAAGCACTTGTTTAATAAATCTTTAATTGAATGTAATACTAATATGTCATTTCCAATAATAAATATGTTTTCAACATATACTAATTGGATAAAAACCTCATTCCTATTAATCCTTTTGTAAACACACAACTCACAATCATTTTTAATCAAATAATATTCTTTTATGGATTCATAAAATCAAATGTTCCATGACGTGCATGCTTTGTTCAATCAATAAATGGATCTATGCAACTTTGAACCCTTTCGCAACTATCATTGCATTATAGTTACTTACCTTACCTTCTATATCCATTTTCCTTTTTAATACCCATTTATATACTATCGAATTTACATCAACTGGCATAATTACCAAAACACAAACATGGTTCTGATACATGGAATCTATCTCATAATTCATAGCTTCTAGCCATCTTACAGCTTCTGAGGTCTCTATTACCTCCTTATAAAAGATAGGTTCATCATTTTACAACAATAATGAGTCACCGCCCTTAGTGACTAGAAAACTATATCTCTCTGGTTCCCTTACCTCTCTTGATATCATACGTAGAACTTGTGTTTCAGGAATTACTTCTTCCATAGGGACCTATGGAACTACTTCCAATACCAACTCTTATTTATATTGAGCATCAACTTCATCAGAGTCAATATTGATCCCATAATCCTTTTATAGGATGTTATACTTCTCAAGAAAGATGACTTTTCTAGCAATAGTTACATTCTTTTCTGAGGGTTTGTAAAGGTAGTATCCCTTTGTTTCCTTGGGATACCTTATAAAGACACACCTGGTGCCCTGAGGTACTAGTTTATTGCCTAAGAGAGATTTAAAAAATGCCTCGGATCCCCATACATGTGTATGCGACAAAATGGGTTTCCTTCCACACCATAACTCGAAGGGAATTCCATTTTCCACCATAGTTGGTACTCGGTTTAATGTATATACCGCAATTTGTAATGAATATCCCCAAAATGATAATAGAAGATCTATATGACTCATTATTGACCTTACCATGTCCAAGAAGGTACAATTCCTCCTTTCACTAACACCATTCCAATATGATGTATAAGGGGGAGTGAGTTCATATAGAAACCTAAACTCTTGTAAAACGTTGATGAACTCTTGATTAAAATATTCTCTACCTTAATCCGATCAAAGATTCTTTATCTTATTATAAAGTGGATTCTCTACTTTATTCTTGAATTCTTTGAATTTCTTAATGGACTTAGACTTATAACTCAACAAGTAAATAAATCCATATCTACTAAATTCATCAGTAAAAGTCATGAAGTAAGAATATATACCTCTATCTTCTACTAGAAATGGTCAACACACATCAGTGTGTACCAATCCAAGAATCGTGGTGGCCCTTTCTCTCAATCCACCAAATGGAAATTTCGCTATTTTCCCTTATAAACAAGAAAGACATCTATGAAGTTATTTTAGCTCAGAAGAGTCTAAATAACCATCCTGATTGATATTTTTTCAAACGCTTCTCATTTACATGCCCAATATGGTGATTCCAAAATTGGGTGTTATATGATTCATGTGAACTAGATTTTTTATCAATTTAAAACACTTGGTTTTCATAATTTAATATATACAGACCGTCAACTAAATGTTTCATATCATAAAATATGTTGTCCTTTTAAAATAAACAAATTTTATTTTTGAACATGAAAATAAATTGATCTGTATCCAAAATTGATATAGAAATTGTGTTTTTGATAAAACTAGGTACATAATAACATCTATGTAAAACCAATAACATTTCCTATTGGTAATGTGAGGTGGTAGTCACGAATGAAAATAGAGTCCATCCATGCACTATTGGTAGCTGATAGATCCACCTCTCCTCTATCAGTTTTCTGAAAGATACTTGGTTCCTGAATTTGAATATAGATGTGATCACTACAAGTTGTATCTAACACCCAATGTGTATAAATGGAATGATTTTACTTGATAACAAACACACCTTTGGCTTCCCCTTTATTTTGGGTGCATTTCCTCTTCCAGTGGACCATCTTACCACATGCAAAGCATATTGCCTCCTTTTTTTTACCCTGTATTTGGATCTTCTTCTTCTTAGTTGGATGGTGCTAAGGGGATTTAGAATATTTATAAGTCTTAGGACACTTTTACTTGTCCTTACTGTTCCTATTCAGCATAATAACTATAGGTTTTTCACGCCCCACGTCCTTATCCACTTGGAAAACTAAATTAAGAATTTCTGATATATTCTTCTCATTGCTGCTCATATTATAATTCACAATAAAAATAGAGAATTTCTTGGGATGTAATGATATTATGATATCAGTATGAAACTCATCCAATAATTTAATCCCTAAGATGTTCAGATGCTCAATGTAGCCAATAAGCTTGACTACATGTGGCCAAGCTGGTGCAAACTCTCCAAGCTTAGTGGTGAACAAAGAATTTGAAAACTCATAACTCGATTGTATCTCCTTCTCTTGATAGAGACCCATAAGGTGAAACATTGTGATATAATCATCTATTTCCTCATATTTCTTCAAGAGCTCATTGATGATGGACGATATCATGAGGCACTAAACATCTTTAGCATCATTTATATGTTTCTTATACATAGATATCTCCTCGTCACTCCCCTCATTTCTAGGTGCAACTGGTAAAGGTTTTTAGAACACATATAAATTCATTTAATGGAGAACTATGACCAGATTGCGCCTTTTCTAGTCCTGGAAATTAGTGTTGGTGACAAGGTTTTCCTTCATGAGTATGTATTACAAAGATATGTTTGATGTAAATTTTAATTTCGTTTCTACAAATAATATGAACAAATTTATGGTGCATTATATGATAAAATTACGGAAAATAAATAAATAAATAAATAAATAAATAAATAAATATATATATATTATCCCACTATTTTATCAAAACCCAATAGCCCTCACCATTGGCTTCATAATATCCTATTTCTAGGACATTCTAGTAGACAGGATCCATATTACCCTTTTCATTACCCCATATTTGGTTGGTCAATAAATTTCAATGGTTTTAGGTAGACATTCAAAATGATAACTGCATTAACTCACAACTTCTTGAACTAGTGAGTGGACTCCCCAATCCTGAAATCCATAATGTTTGATTTCCCCAACCTTTCCCTCTCAGTTACACCAAGTCCTACATTAGAAGTAAACCGTTGATGTAAACTAATTCAAATCAACCCAAAACCTCAAATTAGAATTCCCCAATAATTGAAAGCACCCAACATTTATTGGTAAAGAACTTTGAACTATGGTTCGATTCTAACTAAAGTAATGGAAGGCTATACCGACTTAATATTTTATTAAGGTATTTTATCCTTTATGTGTAAATATCCATTTATTATCTTTTCACATGATTTTTAATATTATGTGGAATAAGATTAAGTGAATAAACATGTATTAGATAATATTTATACATAAACTAGTTTATTTTAGTTCCATATTTCATGCTTGTTAATTCATTAATTATTTGATCATGACAGAACATACATAATGAATAACCATACAACTAACAGAAATAAAATATAAGGTATGATCATGATCTTATTCTAATGGTTATTTTTTCTAGTAGTTGATAAACTAACCACTGACCTAGGTGAGACACACCTTCAACCAATTAGGTTCATGTTTACATCTTTCCACCTATACACTTTTGTATCTCCTTGGAATGGTTTCACCATGACTCCTATCTTAAACTACCTCCAATATCATGGGATATCCATCCATTACATATGCTTTTAATCATATGTATGTGAGGGGTAAAAGTGGTTTTACAAAAAAGAAACCATGGGCACATAAGACCTACATATTAATGAGGATAGAAGGCAAAAAAACCAAAGATTTAATTTAATAATAAATTAAAAGTTAATCCAATAACAATGAAAGGTCTGTCCTAGCTCATGATCATCCACATGTATGAAAGGAATTATGCATTAAAAAAACTAGCATACAATCTTTTAATCGTTATTATTTAAGATAAATAGTGATCAAATCAATTAATTATTATCTTAAATTAATCAATCTTTTTATCTTAAACCTTTTATGAATTCCATTGATATTCCCATCCATTATAATTTTAAAAAAATTAATAAATTCATTTAAAATTAACTGTGTACTTAACTTGTACCTTGGAGGCAACCCGGTGAATACCCGTCCAAAACTACCCAATAGGTATTATACTTGTCTATACTTTATTATTTGTGATATGTATCATGCATGTATAATTGTAATTTTAATACAACTCATATATTATGTAAAGATATTTTAACATTACATAGATGTTAATTAAACATTTATATATATATATAGATATATATGTATATATATATATATATCAAACACCTATCACATGTTGTGTCCTAGCTTTATGCCCACATGAAGGTACACGTCTCAAGGGTTACATAACATAATAATAAATTTTAAATCTCCACAATATATAAAATGTACATGACCTGAAGATCCCACTATATGGTGTGTACCCTCCTCGTCATCCATCTAAAGTACACGCCTGTGGAAACAGTGTGTGGGGTGTAATTTTGAAATGTTTACAGTACACGACATGTCTAGTGGGCCAACCGCTGTGTAGAATCCACGTTACATGGTCACCGGTTGGGAATGTCATGTATGGGATACATGGCTTGACCTTGACCCAAAGGGACTACACACTGTGTCCAATGGGCCACATGATGTATAGTCTAGTTTCTATGCGCTAATTAATCCTTGTTAGCACCGTGTGGATTAAAGGTCATTAATAGTGTCATTAATGCCTGATTAATGCAAGATCTCAAATTGATTACTGAACCAAATCTGGATGAATTGTTCAATACTTCATGGCGTCTAATTTTGATTACATTTTGGGTAGTCTGCTGTGGTATGACCAGGATCCTTGGCACCTCTAGATGAGTTCCCTGTTTTTATTTTAATTAGAAAATTAATTGTTTCTATTAGATCTGTGAGAAATGACGGAGGAATAATAGATATCATAATTCAGATTAAAAAGGAACAATTAAACATGAATTGACAAACTAAAATATTAAAGTGTAAATCATCAAAAAATTATTTAAATAATTATAAAAAAATAATATGCCCTATCTAATTTCACTTGTATGTTCTGGGTGCAATGGAAGCACGGGAGGGATGGTGCCAACTTTATTTTTTTCATATTCAATGAACAATGTGGGATCAATATGACGACGAGCACTAATATCCACAGAATTGAATTAAGGATTTAGACAAAGGAATAGAAACCAGGAACAAAGAGAGAGGATCAACATATTTTTTTTATAATTAATTGAATTAAATTAAATAATTACCTCCAAGGTTATTCTTTCTTTGTTGATGTAGTTGGCCACAGATCTGTAGGTGTACTATCGTTGTGTTGTAGAGATCAAGATTAGATCTCCTCTAGTAGTGATCCATGTGTGTTCTATGTATCTTAGGACATCACTAAAGGGGTCTCAAGGTTCTAGAATGGAAGATCCTTGTGCTTGTGATGTCTACCTTCAATCACATTGAGAACCACTTCAAAATCATTCTCCTTGATATGGTGAAGGAGGATGACTCTAATTCTTGATATAATTCTTGGAGAAGAAAATAGTACTTTATTCTTGATATCTTTTCTCCAATTCATTATGTATAACAACAATAATTGATGCTTATCTAGCACTTGGATAATAAAAGAATAATATAACAGGAAATTTAATTCACAAGGGTAATAATAAATAATTTGAACAAGTGCCTTAATTATTTTATTAATCCTAGAGAAACCCCAATGTCAAATAATAATATAAACATTATTATTTCCTAGAATTCTCTAAAAAAAGTTATAATTAAATATTATTTAATAAAATAATATACAATATTATTATTTCTCACCGGACCCTTAACTTTACCTGCCAATCCTCCACCATATTTTTTGAACCTTGAATAATGAATATTTATTTATTAAATAAATATCACTTAATTATTTTCCAATAAATATATAAATATTATATATTCACTAAATAGTATATAAATATTTATTAATTATTCAACCGAAATTATATTCTCTCGAATAACTAGTGTCAAAATAAAGAAAATCAGATATCCTTGAATAATTATTAAACCAAAAATGGGAATAATCTTTATTCAAATTTTTAAATAATAAATTATATATTATTTAACTAAGATACGGGACACACATAGTGTGTGACCCTCTAAAACTCTTTCTTAGTGGCATTAGGCAGAGCAGCCAAAAGTCCAAGGCTAGCACCTAAAAACACACCAAGGGACCCATAGAGAAATAAGTTAACGTCGTAATGACATGTCACCTCATACGAATGATTACTGTGTAACATAATCTATTTATATCAATATCTTTAATCAAGTGGGTTGCATGTAAGTTTCATCAACGCATGTGCTTGATTTATC
The DNA here is from genome assembly GCA_963277665.1 of Viscum album. NCBI lineage: Eukaryota > Viridiplantae > Streptophyta > Magnoliopsida > Santalales > Viscaceae > Viscum > Viscum album. Next base: position 200,312,590 of record OY728119.1, on the reverse strand, counting down.
ATTCTTTGACTTCTCAGAAATTGATCTTGTCTATAGAACACCATGGTCATGGATTTATTTAGGCTACATAATTTCCATAAAAGGGACTAAGATATCAACTTTTATTATGGAATAGAAGGGAAAATACTTTCTCTCATTATTCATTAATGTTTTATTATTTGTGACACACCCAACACATCCTAACTCACTGCGAACATATGTCATCTTGGTTTTCACCAATGCATCTAAGTGAACGTGTCATAAAACCCATTAATAATAATATTAAATTATAAGGACCAATACACATGTCCATAGAAAGGAACATACAATGACACTATAAATGTGGATTGCCTTCTGGTGGGTCTCGTTCTCATAATATCCTCCTGGGAATTACTAAGGGCATACACCATGAGAAGGTTCCTCAAAGTCCTATGAGTCTCCATCTTTGATAGATTGTATCATTTATATCCCTTAAAATTATAACATCTGGATATTTAACTTATGTTCAAGAATAGTGTCATGGATCTTTTGGTTTCTCATAATAGTAGGGATCTGTTGTGATATTTTAGTGAAACAACAACCCTTAGGACATTATCACATAAAATTTCATCCATAAGAACAATCATGATTTGATAAGGAGTTTATTAATATCCATCCAATGAATATATGTTTATAATAAAGTAAAAATAAGTTGGTTCTAGGGAACCAACTCCAACAGTTACAACCTTCAATTTCTGATAATCGATAAAAAAACACCATTTGTTTTTCAATCATGCTTTTTCCACTTCTCCATGTTCATTTATGAAAATAATTATCCCAACCTTCTTAAGAATAACTTGAATCAGACTAAGACATTAATTATCAGAAATTGGGTAGATAATATCATCTTAAAGAAACTTGGTAAATCACTTACCTAACGACCTCAAGTATGAGTGGATTTAGTCTTATTTAAGGGTTTATAATTGGTTTATATGATTATTTAAGATGTATGTGATGAATTAAAAGGGATTTATTGATTCCTGATATTTCATCTAGGGTCTAATATAGAAACATTTGTTTCCTCTAACACCTAAACAAGTTTGGACTCCTCTATTTCAATAAGTTCAATAGAGATAGTGTAAGGGTATGAATGATCCTAGAAAATGAATGCATACATAAGGTATACAGGAAGAGGTTTCTAATGAGTTTAATCCTTCATTTATGGACTAGAAACATATAAATAGGTGAAGTTATTCCAGTTGGTTTTGAATCATTTTCCTCATTACTGTAAAAGATATAGTATTAGAGATCATATGTGATATGGGATTATAGAGTGTTTTCATGATCTTTTTAATTCATGGAGTTTAAAAATTAAAGGTCAAAATCAATTTCTCCATCTATGGATAGGTTAATCATGGTGAAAATTTCACAAACAACAATTTCATTGGAATAGGAAGAACATGATGGAAAAAGGTTTGATTGTCTCTTAGAAGTTTCCTAATAATCATGGATAGAGATTGTCGATTAATTCTTTAATGGGAATCAATTGGCTTAAAAAACAATGAAATTTACCAATTATTCATCAAATTATATGAATGATATGACTATATGAACATCAATTTTATTTTTATCTATCATGAGGAATGGTATTCATAGAATCAAAGGAGATACAAGTGAATATGACTCTCCTTCCATTTCAATGACATAGAAATTATCTGGGAAGATAAGATCATTAACCCAAATAATGGAATCCTTGATTATTACCTCAGGTTTGGTAGGGATTCGATTAACTAATTATACAAAAACAGTCATTAGGTATAAGGGTCCTAGAACAAGGTTGGAAAATATAGATTTGGGCATTACATTTTTTGAGGCTCCAAGGTCTATGAGTGAATCACCAAAGTTTTAACTACCTATTTTGCATGGAATCATAAAGGTCCCTAGATATTTTCACTTTATGGAAATGGACTATTGGGTTAAAAAAATTTCAACAGTCCTAAGTTGTATCTTATGGGTGTACAATTCCTTAAGAAAAATTGTATAATTAGGCATTTTTACGATGGAATCTAATAGAGGAATTTTGAATTCAACACATCTAAACATGTCATGAATTTTATAATCAAACTCAAATTTTTTCTTAGGCTTATAAATGGTTTGTGGAAAAGGAATTGGGTTCCTTAGAGTAATCTAAGGATGCGGGGGAGTTTCTTCAGGTTCCTTTTCCACCTTTTTGTTCTTTCCCTTTTTTCCACTCAATATCAAAATGGGATATTAAGAATTCATCATGAGGCATAGTAATTTCCTTTCTAGATCAAAGTGAAATTGAAAAAAAATTAACCTTGTGGTTGGGAAATGGTTGAGATGGGAGTTGGGAAGAATTGGGTTATTTTTGTCAACATAGGTGGGATTCAAGTTGACCAATTATCTTTTCAATGTTTTTAATGCTAGAATGGGTGAATGAGGCATGATATTTCGCAACACATTCCCATGGTTTCATAGAATAATATGCATATCCCACATTATAATTTAATTGATTTGGGTTCTTGGGAAATTAATTATACTCCTTCGGAAATTGGGAAGGACCTCTTTGATAGTGGAAACTAAGTGGAGGAGGATTTCTCCTTTGATTTTGAGGAAAAAAGAATAAGGTTTTTGGATGTTACTTCCACTGTGACTATATTAGAATTTATTTTGATATTGAGGAGGTAAGGGGGGATGAGAGGTGGGATTAACATACCTCAATCCTGAGTTATAAGTAAAAGAGAAGGGATTAAGGTTGGGTTATTTGGTGTTTCTATTGATATAATCTAATTGTTTAGGACTGGTGTTCTGTTGAGAATATACTGCATTAAACTGTATTTAACTAGAATAATTTGATGGACCATCTTGTAGGTGTGAACATGTGTCAGTTGGGTAACCTCATGTGTGAAAATTTCCATATTTTATTAGAGGATTAAAGAATAATTATTGTATATAAAATGAGATTGGGGATTTGGAAAACAAAACTAGTTATCGAACATGATCAGTAATATAACTCATCCACTCAAACATATTTTTGGGCTCTATGGATTGATTATATAAGACTTGTTTTATTTGAGAATTTTCTCAAGTATGGAATTCTTGTGTGTTTTCAGCCTTTTTTTGAGTTAATAGGAAGATATAGTAGTTTTTAAAACAAGAGATCCACTAATTGAATCATTGATGAAATTTCTCTTTATATCCAATAAAACCTAATTAAAGTAATGGATATACATTCGGTCTCGGATTTGGTGGTGTGGGAAATTTTTCACATGATTTTTGAACCACTCCCATTAATCATGTAGTGATTAATTAGGAAATTTATAAATACCTCTAATTTATTTTCATATAGAAGTAGTTTGAGAAGTGGGAAATAGTTTTTCTAAAAGAGACACATCATGTAAATCCATGAGTTTATAGAACCAAGAGGGAGGTTGTAGATCCATTACATGGTAGAGCCGTCTAGGGAGAAATTTATTTCTCAATGTTTGATTTGTTCTTCAGAAACCATTTTAAGTATCATGGTACAACACACTAATTTGATCTATTTGATATGAAGATGAGGATCCTCATCGAATAGCCCATGAAAAATGAGGAAAAGTTGAATCAAACCCGATTTGAGTTTAGAATCATCCTTGATGTTTTGGTATTGAATATCGAGGGGTTGGTAATTCATATTAGGGGTGGAGAGTTCATTAAGGGGTTTCCCCAATGATTGGAGATATCTAGAACAATAATATGTAAAATTAGTTGGTATAGAGTGTTTTTATTATCCCTAATATTTATCTTAAGTTCGTGAATAGTTTATTTGATTTTAGGGTTAGTAAAATCCATTGGATTTTATAAGAGTCTATGGGGTATTCAAATACAAATTTTTAAATGATGAGGAAGGAGGGTTTAAATATGTATTTTTATATAATTTTCTGGGGTTTTATTGTTTTTTATAAAAATAAAAAATAACCAACTACTTATCACACCATCCCCAACAATGATTCTATTTTAATAATGACCGATTATTTCCCATCAACCATTTAAATGTTTTGTTCTCTATTGTAATGTGTGTAGAAAAAAATTGGTATGAATCCTTGATGATGGTACAATATTTTGAAGTCATTTTTTTTTGTTTTTATTTTGTATTGGGGGGGGGGGGGTGTTTGCAGATCTTAATTAAATTTATTTATAGATGAAGTTGTATTTAATAATTAATAATGACTGGGGTGATTTTATTATTTGAGATATAATATTATGATATCCTTGATATTTTCAAAACATTTGATTAAATTAACATCAAATTCATGAAGTGACTTCAATTGAAATTCCCAATTTTGTTTGGGTTAACCCATGCATTAACTAGGGTTATAATAGTTATGAAATATCCATGATATAAAATTCAATATTTCATGAACCCATGTGAATTTTTGGTTCCAATAATCCATGGAATCCATATGTCAAAAAAAACATGTCATTAATCCATAACATATTTCAGTTTTACATACACAGTATTATTTTAAATAATGTTAAATGAGTCAATGATTTTAATTTTTTAACATCCCCAAAATACGACTCACCTCGATGAGAGATTTACTCAACTATTTGGGTGGTTAATAATCTGGTTGGAATGTTTTTGATGATTAGTTTAATTAAAAATGGAAGGGATGATATGATAAAATAATAGTGCACCAAAAACTAAAAATTTAAGGTAGGTGAATGAACCTTTTGATTGAATGATAAAGTAGAAAAATAAGGGTTTTAAACTTAAATTAAACTATTTAAATATAATGAATATTAAAAAATAGATGATTGATAGAGAAAATATTTTCAATTATTTTAATTTTAATTCCAATTTTTTTAATCCCACCAAAGGGTTTTTAGGGAAAATTATCACATTTTATTGTTTTAGATGTATTTTCAGCTTAATTAAAATAATGAGCTATTTTGGATTTTAAGTATTTTAATTTATTCCTTTTTTTCAAACACAACATTTTATAAACTATTCCAAATTGAAATTTTTTCATTTTATATGTTTCTATATTCATTTCTATTCAATTAATTCTTGTGGACCCAAAGCTATATCCATAATTTTAAGGGCCAAAGCTAGTTCACATGTTAGGCCTCGAAATCGGTGCACAGATCTGGATATTTTTTAATATAGTCCTATATATCATAAATGGAAGAATCAATGGATCTAGAATTTTATATGGTGAAATAAGATAGTTAGTGGAAAAACTTTTATAAATATGGTTCCACTTGATTATATGGATATCAAGTCTATAAATTCAAGGGAACATTGTATATTAGAATATGAATAGTCATCCAGGGAAGAATAAAGTTCCCGAGTAAAATGGATGTAACCTTTTCCAAAAGCGGTCACTCAAGGTTAAATTTTGAGGGTGCATGATAGAGAAATAGTGTAACAATTTTCCAGAAGAAAAATTTTCCCAATTTGTTCATTAAATGTATATACCATGATCATTATTTCAAGTTACATTTTTGGATCCAAATATTTCATGTAAAGACCCATAAAATTTAAGGGAAAATTTTTCTTAATTTTATTCAGGATTTTACAAGAACGCAGTTTCTGATGACACTTGATTCCGAGGCCCGGTGTGCCCAGAATTTCTATCCGAAGTTTAGGTCGGGTACATTCAGTGAACAAATGAGCAGGAATTCCTATCAATTGAACCAGTGCTCGGAATCGAATTCTGAGGGCACTGATGGAACCGCAGTGCTGGTAATTGATTAGGAACGCCTTTTCTAGAGTTGCGTTTGCTCGATATGAGTTATTTAAATTTGAGGATTAAGTGTGAGTGAAATAAAATTTCGTTAAGAATTTTATTTCTCTTTTCCATGTGTTAGAACCTAGGTGTAGGAGTTAGGGTGGGACCCACTGATTGTTAGTTTCTCTTGAGTGGATTAAAGGTGAGGTGGGGCCCACATGAGCCCCCACCTTTTCAATTCCCTTAACTCCCTAACTCCTCTTAACCCCCCACTTAAGTTGTGTAACACTTTTAACTTTTAAACTTCCCTTTATTTGGGTGACTTTTCCTCTCCTCTCATTATGTATGCCAAAACACCAATTCAATTAATTAAATTAAGTTTTGATTTTTGAATTGTGGAATGAGTTAATAAATTAAGGATGTGTCTTATTTTATTTTGGTTGGTTGTTGTGTGCGGACAATTGAGGTGAGAGCTCTTGGGTGTTTCATCTTCATCAAGAAGAAAACCAAAACTTCGACGAAGAACACCGTCACTGTAAGAAGAGATCGACGTGCCGTCTCTTCTCCTCTCCACAGCCGGTGTGTGACCCCTTTTTTTCCAAGGATTGACGACGCGCCCTCTTTTGATCTTCTTCCCGTGTCAAAGAAAAGGAGACGCCACTTCCTCCTCGGACGTTCTCCGTCAACATACGGAGCTTCACCTCGCGACTCCGTTTTCCGCGGCGAACCCCCATTCTAGCTATGCTCAAGGTAGGGGTTATTTAATTTTTTGTTCGTGTTTACCACCTTGTCATTCTTCGTGAAAATATGACCAAATTCTATCAATTAACAAGAGGAGGCCGGACCGCACAAACATAGATGACCCTCCTCCCTTATCTGTGTGTTTGTTTCTTTGTGGTTTGAAACAAGAATGGAGCGGTGCCATCGCACCGCGTGTGATTGTGCGACAAGGAATGCGTGGCGTCGTCACGCCGCGCCGTGGAAATGAACAAGGACACAACACCGTCGCGCCACGTCGGAGAAACCCAAAGACACCGCGGCCGGAGCGGGGATGCGGTGGAAGAGCATGGTGTCGTCGCGCCGCACTGGACGACCAAGGCCGCGGCCGGTTCCGGGCCGCGGCGAAGTAGGGTGACCGGCGGCCGGAGACGGGCCGCTGGTGTCAGAGCAGGGAGGGGACTGGCCGTCGCCGGTCCCGTGGAGCAAGAACCAGCCAGCCAGGATGGGCCGGCCGGACAGGGGAAGAGCCGGGGGTCAAAACCCCCGGCTGGCCAGCTGAGCGGCCCCTTAATTGGGGCCGCGGTTTCCGAACGGTGCCCCCCCCCCTGCATAACCGAATGGCTTGGCTGTTCAGCCAAGCCAGCTGACATCGTGCGCCGAGCCGCGCCCAGGTCGTGCCGGGCTGACCCGGACCCGGGTCGGGTCGACCCGGTTCGGGCCGACCCAGGGGGTCTCGGGCCAGGTCGGTCCGGGCCCGAAACCCCTGTTTTCAGACCCTCTTTGGTCTTTTTCCCATATATTGGGCTACAGACCTTCGATAGACGCACCGTCAGTGGCGATGCGATCCTTGGATCAAGAAGGTCATTTAGAGATATCTCACTCAAGGTTTCATAATACTTTGGGTTCGGACGAGTTGGTTCGTACACGAAACCAACCGGGCCCTCGGAGCGGAATCACTCATAACTTGAGCTCCGGATGTCCGATTGACATGACGTCGACTTTGTTGGATTTCTCTTAGTGAGATGGATCTTTTGGTTTACTACGACCGAGGTTTGGATGCAGGTGGAGTACGGTTGGGTTGGTTTTGATTTAAAAACCAACCAGGCCCCTGGGACGAAAAATTCAATAACTCTCAGACCGGGCGTCCGATTGACGCGCCGTCTTTTGCGTTGAGTTCCTGTTGGCGATATGGAACTTTTGGATACATCAACTCTGGACTATGTTTCAGTTGATGTATCAGCCTCTCGGCTCATGGAGCAGACCCTCCCGAACGAGCTTACTGTGTGCGGGAACCCTAGAGCTGGCTACGACTACTACTACTACTACGAATGTACAGAGATCCTCAGTGGATTCGACGACGACGACTACATCACTCAGCGATCCTACGTGGATCTGTGCTACCGATCCTATGTGGGTCCGATATGGTGTGGGTCAGTGCTCAACGGTTCTATGTGAGCCAGTGCCTACAGATCCTGTGTGGGTCTTTGTAGGGGTTAGTACCTATCGATCCTTTGTGGGTCCGACGGCTTAGATGAATCAGTGGATATATCTGATCATCTCTATCATCATACGAAGAAGTAAACCTGTGTGAGCTGAATCCTGTTTTGCTTTCCATTGTGGATTGTGTTATGCTATCCTGTGTGGATTTACGTTTTGCATTACTGTGTGGACTGGTTTGTACTTGAGTTCAGATATTGGAGCCGAACGAGAATTGAAGACTTAGGTATATGTATGGGAATATACCTAAGGAGTGTCAGATGTTACTTCATGATTGTATATTTCCTTTATGGATTTAGGGAGACCTTCGGGGGTCTCAGGGTCCCTACTGAGTAGCTTATACTCACCCCTGTATGGGCTATGTCCGCACTACGTTGTGTTGATTGCAGACGACGGACAGCGCTGATCGTGGATGATGATTGCGGAGCAGGACGGTGCCTGGAGGTGGACCACTGGACGGGATGCACTCGGAGTGGTCGACTGGACCCAAGAAGCTGAGGAGGCTATCTGTACTCACCATTCAGGTGGGATTTCCAGTGGACAGCTCGGTGTTGTGGATTTTCTTTACAGTTGTTGTTTTCTATTTCCAGTTGTACTTTACTTTCAGTTTGGGTTTGTATACTGACCCATTTACTTTTCTGCACTTACTATTGTACTCAGTTTTTACTTAGTGTTTACTTCTTCTGCTTGCTTACTCTGTGGTGTTTGTTTACTTCACAAAGGCAATGCCTTCCCTTTTTACCGGGATTTACGCCTTGTTGCTAGTCTCTAGCCCCTGGCCTATAGAAGGCGGGCCTGGGGAAGTCACGGCACAAGCCCTGAGGATGGGTCGTGACATTTCACCTCTTTTGCCTTTAAAAATTCTCTTCATTTTCTTTATAAAGGGTTGACACTATAGGTGGACATTTATAATAGTTTGTAGTTTATTTTATATTTTAATATTATTATAAAAGTTTAATATATTTAACTCTTCTTTTTTTTTTCTCTCATTCCCATATTTTTATCTTTTTTGTTTCTAATCCATTCTTCACCATTGTGATCTCTTATACTCATGATCATGATTAACTAACCCGAGGAAGTTATCGAGGGATCAATCTAGTGCATAACCCAATTTTTTGTATGTTAATTTTTAATTTTTCTTATTTTATTAGATTTATGAAAAGGGGGATATTAGTGGACAAGGTGCCTTTATGTCTCCACTTGCAACCCAAGGCTTAGCTTTTTTTTATTCTATATTTTCCTCAAATCAAGGAGGATGATGTGTGATCTCTCAGCAGTCGTTGATTGCAATATATATTCACAACTATATGTAGAAGAGTACACTCTCACATATTATTGATAGTTATCATTAAGTAAATTTTAAATTAATAACAAGAAAATGAAGGTTCAATCTCAGTGATTTTCTCAAGAATATATATTTTCTTTCTAAATTCATTCTATATTCATTCATTGTTTTTTCCTTGAATTTTCATATTTAATTTTAGTATTGAATTATAAATTCACAAACCTTCTTTTTTTAGTTTTATTTTATAAATAAAATTAATAAAAAAATGAATTAGGAGTAGTGACTGATTTAATGAAATATCTCTTCAAGAGAAAGACCTAGGACAACCCCTATACTACACATAGTTAAAATATTTTTAGAGTGCATTCAAAAATGCTTCATAAAATTGGTGTTGTTTCTATGGAACCAAGTGGTATTCTCTCACTATTTTTATTCACATTTTGTTAATAATTTTCATTTTCTTTTATTTAAATAAAATTAAAGAAATTATTTTTTATCCAAATGTAATTCAACTAAAATTATTATGAATGGACTGACTAATATCATATGAAATAAGATTTTCACAATGATCCCAATGATCAGTTTCAAAGGATTATTTATGAAATGAAAAACCTGGAGAGTCAAATAGAGTGGATAAATGAATATTTACATGTATCCTAGGAGCAGCAGCTGGAGTTAAAACCAAAACCAGAACCAAAACTAATATCAGAAGAGATTTAAAAAATTATTTTCTATGTTCAATAACCTGAGGTGGTTGAGAAGTAGATACTAAAGGAATTAATAAATTCATCCCACACATAACCATTATTTGATCAAGTCCCTAAAGAACACATGAAATATGATTCACTTATTGAATATCGTCATTTTTTAGATGAATCTTGGAATCACTTTGTTGAATATAACTTGAAACTTGATCTTACCATAATTGATAATAAAAAATTATCACCTATCTACCCCTATCTTTATTTGGAAGATGACGATGAAGAGACAATTATTGATATTGAGTTACCAATGGTCCTTCACAAAGAGATCCATTTACAAGCTAACATACTTGAAAGGAAATATTTCATAATTTTTTTTAAAAGGATGGGGTCGAAACCTCAATTTATTATTTAAAGAAAAGACTTCTTTAGTCTAGGTAGAGGAAGACCCATTACATATCCCAAAGGCCCAAGGGAAAGTGGCCTGAATACAAGGCTTGAAAGCCCATTTTTTGGCCTAATGGACCCCTCGTTGAACAGTACTGCTATAGTACCTGTGCTGCTACAGTCCCTGCTATAGTACAGGTACCACTACTATACCTGCTGCAGTCCCTCCGCCGCTACAGTGTCACCACTGCAACAATTCCTCCACTGCTACAGTTCTTCCGCTGCTACAGTCAATACAGATCACCCCTGTCATTTTTCACAACTCCTCTACACTTCAAATTCTCTATTTAATCATTATTGGGGTTTGGGAATTTTATTTTCCTATTTTGGGTTCTCCATTATTGGTGTATACTCATGTATGCTAGGAAAAGTCATAGGTAGTGGTTCGTCTCAAATAAAACACACCCACCTTCTGATTAGGGATAATCCACTACAACTTCCTGACCAGGGGTAGTAAAAACCTAGAAACCACTTGAGGGTCAGACCAATCATTATCCATTTTATTTACCATATATCTTTATTTTTCTTTCATTTTCTTATCTCTTATCATTTTTTTCTTTTAGTTGTATAGTGTTAGTAGTTTTGAGAATAACTCAAGGATTCCACTAAAAATAAATCTAGTTGTGTATTTCCTTTTATTTATTTTATTTTCTACCCAATTAAAAAATATACGCAAATCATTATTAATATTATTTTATATAAAAATAGTGTAGTAAATGGAATAACTGGGGTAGATGGATTTTAATATATTTATTATTTTCTATTTAAAATTTCTTTTATTTTTATGAAATTTTCAGGCTTTTTTGGGTGTGTTTTTAGGATTCTTGAGATGAATCAAATACATTGGACAATTAAAATAATCTCAGTGTTTGGATTTTTTTTTGTTTTAATGTTGGAGGATTTAAATGATTTAATAATAGATTTTGTTTCCTGATTTTGGATATTTTCATTTGATAAAGTTTGATTTATTGGGAAACTCGTGTGGATCAGTGATGTCGAAATTGAAAAACTTTCCCAAATCGAGAGGTTTATAAACCTTTTTGACATATTATTTACATTTATTTTTTCTGGAGAATCTTGAGACATGTTTCTTTATATATAAATTTCTATTTTTCTCTTTTTCAATGCTATCATAATTCATGGAATGTGTCAAGTATGATTGAGGAACTAATTTGAAATACCTTTTTACCTTCAACTCTAATTTTGGTCTACCTTTTCATCTAACTATTAATAATCCCCTTATGTCCATGAAATAACTTTTTATGTATAAATATTAAAATATTTTTATCACCTTCCAAAATGATCTAGAAGTTAGATGCATAATTACTAGTGAAATCATGAGTTGGGGTGGGAGAAGATGAGTTATGTTTTTTTCCTAAAGAATTTGATTGAGTTGAATTAGTGTTGTTTCTATATTGATTTATACTTTTTTGGAATAAATCTTATTATGTAAATATAAATGGTTGGACCTTAATATCAATAAAAATATGGATTGTGTTTTCACAAATATTTTATTTTCAAAATCATCCTCACTTTTCCTAAAAAAATTATTCTTAAGAGAAATTCTAATATGCATTCGAGCTAAAAAATGCTATAAATTGGGGAAAATATGGATGAAATTTATCATAGATACTTAAAATTATGATTTTTAACTTTCCTAATATAGTAATATGTGTTTATAGGTTATTCATATTTAAGTTGATTGAGGATAACTCTATTCTAGAGAAAACAAAATCACACATTTACTTCACTTTAGACCCTAAAACTCGTCATTCTAACACCAATGTGTTTACATTTAAAACCTACCAACCCTCATTATAAAATAAAACCCTAAATAATACCCCATGATTGAATATTTTATCAATTTATGAAGTATAAATACTATGAGTATAACAAGCCTATGGATATCACACATGTTCTTAAGAATGAGAAAAACTCTACAAATAAATCATTGTGTGAAGAGAGGAATATTTTTTTAAGGTGGTAGGTATGAAATTCATTTTAGGATTAACATGATATTGAATGGAATTTTATTATTTTTTAAATATTAGGTAAATTTTTACCATGTAGGATTCATGATATTTTCATTGATATGATAATTGATTTGTGTTGTTATTTGTGCTTTGGAATGTTTTTTTGACATTGATATTAGATCATTACCCAGGAGTGCAATGTTTAAATGTAGGGAAATTGATAGATAAGATATTTTATAATATTTTACTTTTAGTTACAATATTTTTAATCCAAAAAAAGTGTTATTTTAATGGAAATTGTCACATTTTATGGTTTTAAAATTATTTTGAGTTTAATTGAAAAAATAACTTATTTGGGATTTTAACTGTTTTAATTTATTTCAATGGTTCAACCATAAACTTTTATAAACTCATAAAAATTTAAAACTTATTCATTTTTAGGTTTCTATATTTTTTGGGATTCATTTCATTATTTTAGACCCAAATCTCAATTCATCATTTGAAGGTCCAAAACCAGCTCACAAGTCAGGCCTCAAAATCCGTGCACAAATCGGGATATTTTTAACTCTAGGCCCATATATGATATATGGATTAACCAATGAGGTAAAATTAGAAATTATAATTAATAAATAAATAATAAAAAAAATTATAAAAATTTTCCCACTAGATTCTATCGATATAGAGGCCATAAATTCACGGGAACTTGGTGTATTAGAATATGAACATTCAGCCGGGCCAGAATAAAGTTCTTAAGTAAAATGGTTATAAAGTTCTTTAAATGTGTCTATAAAAGACTAAATTTAGTGGGTACATGTGGGGGAAAAAATTTGAACTACTTCCCATAAGAAAACCATTCCCAATTCTATCACTAAATGGGTCTAACATGCTTATTATTTTGGTGAAAATATTTGGAGGCAATTATTTCACCACATTTCCTATAAAAATGTTCTTCATATTAATTCCAAAATGTATAAAATCTTCATGGACACATTCTATAGTTTGGTAGTTTATTTACTATTGTAATAATATTATTAATTTTTAATATATCTTACTCTTATTCTTCCTATCATTTTAATATTTTTATCTATTGTGTCTCCACTCCGTTCTTGCCCACTCCGATCACTTATACACATGATCATGAGTAACTAACCTAGGGAATTTCTTAGGGGATCAATCCAGTGTTGAACCCAAGTTTTTGTGCATTAATTTTTAATTTTTCTTATTTTCTCATAGTTAGTCTAAGGAGGATCTTATTGGGAAAGGTGCATTTGTGTCTCCAATTTCCACCTGAGGCTTTGATTTTTCTTATGATTTGTTTTCCCTCACTCAGGGAGGTGGATGTGCATTATCTTAGTGATTTTTAAATTTACTTTATATTCAAAATGATAGAAATAAAAGGATTCTTACACATACAGTAGAGTGTGATCATTAAGTAAATTTAAAACTAATAACAAGACAATGAAGGTTCAATTTGGGTGATTTTCTTGGGGATATATCCTTTATTTCTAAATTCATTCTATTTAAATTCATTATGTTTTCATTGAATTTTCATATTTAATTTTATTATTTAATTATAAAATAACTAAGAGCCATTTTTTCTAGTTTTATTTTTTATATAAAAATATAAAAAAGTGAATTAAAAGTAGTGAGTGATTAACTGCAATAGCTTTTCAAGAGAACGACCTAGGTTAGCCCCTACACCATACTTAGTTAAAATATTTTGAGAGTTCTCATGAAAATGATTAATCAAATTGGTATCATTTTTAGGATCCAAGTGGTCTTTACTCACAAATCACATTGTTGAAGATAACTTAGAACTTGATATTTCGATAATTGATAATGAAAGTTCAGCACCTCTTTACCTCTCTCTTTATTTAAAATATAATGATTAACATGAAACTAATAAGATAGATTTTCCAATAGTCCTACTAAAATAGATCAATTTCCAAGATGACATACTTTAAAGGGAATATTTTTTTATTGATTCATCATTTTTTAATATTATTCAAGGTGAATTGTTTTCTAAATTCTCTATTTTCTGAAATTTATGACACAAAATAAAATAAAACATACCATGTATTTTAAGAAAGATACCACCCAATTTGTGTTAAAATAAGTTATGGAGAATCATGTGGTGGTGCTACTACCTCTTCTATGAAACATCACATACCATATGCAGGAGGATTCCACTGTAGTCAATTGGGAGCACCCCTATCTTCTTTTCCCACCTCCCCTATACTTTTAATTATTTATTTCATATTTGTTAAGTCTTGTGAATTTTATTATCTTCTTTGGAGTTCTAAATTATTGGTTTATACTCATGGAAACTAGGAAAATTTATATACGATAGTTCATCTCAAAGAAACTGCACCCACCTTCTGATTAGGGATAATCCACTACAACTGCTTGACTAGGGGAAGTAAAAATATATGACCCACTTGGGGGGTCAAACCAAGAATTTTATATTTCATTTATCCTATCAATTTATTTTTATTATGTCTTTTCAATTTGTTATTTATTTTTTAAAGTGGTAGAAACTAGGTTCTTAACTCAGGGTCGCCATTGAAAAATAAATCAGGTAATGTCTTCCCTTTTATTTATTTTATTTTCCACTAAATTAAAATTTTATATTAAATTAATTATAAATATAATTTGATCTAAAAATTGGGTAGTAAATTGAATAAGTGTGGGGGATTGAATCCAATCTATTTTTAGAATTTTTTTTATGTTTTTCTATTTTATTTATCATTTATTTTTCTAAATTTTCCATGCTTTTTTTCTTTAAAATTTGGGTTTGTTTTTAGGATTCTTTGGTTGAATTGAATACTTAGGACAATTCAAACCATATAATTGTTTTTGTTACTTTAATTGATTTTAATTTTTGAGGATTTACATTATTACTGGATGAATATTTCTTCCTGATTTATGATCTTTTCATTTGATGAAGATTTATTGACGGTGAAACTCATGTTCATTAGTGTTATCCAAATTAAAAATCTTTCCTAACCCAAGATGTATTTAAAAAATTTTGACATATTATTTACATATTTATTTTTCTTCTGATTCATGAGCCATATTTTTTGGTCTATAAATTTCTATTTTTCTCTTTTTCAAATCAGTTATAATTCATGGAATGTATCTAGTATGATTGATTCCCCACATTGAAAACCCTTTTTTACATTAAAATCTAATTTTTAATAACTTTTAAAATGAAATTTATTATGTCTATAATATCCAAGAAATAAGTTTTCAGTCATCCACATTAAAATCCATTTATCCCTTTCCAACCTTTTCTAAAAGTTAAAAACCTAATTACTAGTAAACTCAGGTGTGGGTTGGGAGAAGATAAGCTGTATTTTTATTTCCTAATGAATTTTATTAAGAATAATTAAAAGTGTTTTCATATTTATTTCTAATTTTGTGGAATAAATTTCATGATGGAAAGATGGATGGGTGGAGCATAATATCATTACAAATATGATATGGGTTTTCACTAATATTTTATGTTCAAAAGATTCCTCTCTTTTCCAAAAAAATATGATTCCGAAGAGAAATCCATTTCTACATTCAAGATGAAACAATGCTAAAAATTGAGGAAAAGAGTGATGAAATTTTTCATTGATGCTTAAAATTCTAGGTGTAAACTTCCAATATATTTCAAGAGGTGTTTTGAGGTGATTTAGTTTCGATCTAATTGAGGAGAACACCTTTCTTGAGAATAAATTGTTTTAATGCAATTACTTCACTTTAGAGAGTAAACCTCCTCATTATGACTCATATGTTTTTACATTTAAAACATTATAACCATTAGCCTCACAATAACCCATGAAACTAAATTCATTATTGACACATTCTTGACTCTGTGAATTAGAGATTCTAGGAGGATAATGAGCCTATGGAGACCACACATGTTCATAATAATGAGAAAAACATCACAAAGAAATCCTTGAGTGAAGCGAGATATTTTTCCAAAGAGGTTGGAATGAAATTAATGTGAGGATTAACATGAAAATTAATGTATTTTTTGTTGATTTTTGAGGATTTATGGAATTTTTATCCACTTAGGGGCCGTGATATTTTCTTTGATGTGATAATTGAGTTTTGTTTTCTTTTATGTTTTGGGAAGTTTGTTTTGACCTTGGTATTAGATGATTTCTCATGAGTGAAATGTTTACCTATGGAGGAATTGATAGAGATAATATCTTCAACTATTTTACATTTAATTCAAATTTTTGAAATCTAAATAAAGTGTTATTTTAAGGTAAATTTTCCCGTTTTATGGTTTTAGAAGTATTTTTAGCA
Organism: Viscum album; assembly: GCA_963277665.1. NCBI lineage: Eukaryota > Viridiplantae > Streptophyta > Magnoliopsida > Santalales > Viscaceae > Viscum > Viscum album. The sequence continues at coordinate 200,295,972 of OY728119.1, read as the reverse complement.
TAATTAAAAAATTACCTATTTTAGATTTTAACTATTTAAATTTATTTCAGTGTTTGAGACATAATATTTTCTACACTGATCCAAATTGAAAAATTATTATTTTACAGATTTATATATTCATTGGGATTCATTTCATTATTCGGAACTCAAATTCCAATCCATCATTTGAAATCACAAAACTAGCTCACCATTCATGCCTCAAAAACTGTGCACAAATCTGGATATTTTTGAATAACGGACCATATCTCTTAAATGAAAAAACTGATGGGGATGAAATTATTCATGGATTAAGAGGGCATTTTTAGGAAAAAAATTTATAAATATATATCCACTTTATTATGCCAATATCAATGAAATAAATTAATGGGAACTTTGTGTATTGGAATATAAATAGCTAGCCTAGGCATAATAATGCTAAAGAATAAAATGGCTATAATATTAATCATAAGTGGTAACTCAAGACAACATTTGTAGGGTGACCATGGGATAAATAGTTTAAAAATTTTACACAAAACAAATTTACACAAACAAACTTTTCCCAACTATATTATTAAATTGGTCTTCAATGCGCATTTTTTTGGTGAACGAATTTGGATCCAAAAATTTCACCTATTTTTCCTATAAAAATGTACTTCATCTTAATTACTAAGATTTGACACTATATGAGGAAATTTTATATATATTTTCATATTATTTTATATTTTAAAAGTATTATAAATATTTAATATATTTTACTATTTTTCTTCTACACATTCTCATATTTTTATCTTTTGTGTTTCTAATATGTTCTTCTCCACTGTGATCTCTTTTACTCATGATCATTAGTAACTAACCTGAGAAATTTATCAAGGAATAAATCTAGTGTTAAACCTAGGTTTTTGTGCATTCATTTTTAATGTTTTTATTTTATTATAGTTAGACTGAGGTGGATCTTAGCGAGAAATTTTCCTCTGTGTCTTTATATTCCACCTGAGTCTTAGCTTTGGCTTCTACTATATTTTACCTCAATCGAGGAGGTGGATGTGTGGTATCTCAAAAATAATTGAGTGAAATGTATATTAAAAACCATAGTTAGAATAGGATATTCACGCATATGATAGAGTATGATCATTATGTAAATTTGAAACTATTAAAAAGATAATGATTGTTCAATCTGTGTGATTATATTGGGAATATCTGATTTCTTTCAAACATCGATATGTTTTAATTCATTTTTTTCATTTAATTTAAATATTTAATTTTATTATTTCATTATAAATTAAAAAACCTTCATTTTAATTATATTTATTTTATAAATAGAAAAAATATATAAAAATTGAATTAGAATTAGTGAGTGATTGAACACATCTCCTCAAGGGAATGACCTTGGCCATCCCATGTGATGCGCTTAGTTAAAATAGTTTGAGAGTGTGCATGAAAAGGATGAATCAATGGTGTATGATAATTATTAAATATGATATTGTGAAAATAATTAAACATGAAATGAGATTGTTATCAAACATACATGATTACAATTGAAATAAAATGAAGTACCTGAAAAAAATAACATAGGAAAGGTCTCTCAAGTAGAAACTTCAGTTTAAAAGGTCTTCTGAGCCCTTTGGAAAGGCTTTGTTCATGCCAATTTATCCTCCTAAGTTATAAAGTGGCAACCTATTAGAAGATATAGTAGGGTAGTTTATTTATTTTTCATGGTGGTGGAGTATTTACCTTTCAAAAATACCCTTTATGTTATCTCTACCATTTTTCTATGAATAGTGAAAAATATCGAGAACTCATCTTCTTAAAAATTATACATATGGATATTGATATTTCACCCTCTCAATTTGGTTACCATTGAACATTTTTTCCATATTTTATATTTTTTTCCTTAACCATGTGCTACTATCTAGTTTTATCCATAATTTTTTAAAGGCTACAATGTGAATGGGTTTTAGGCTAGGAAGATGCCCTAAAATCCAAACCATTTCTTGTAAAGATTTGGGGACCTATATCTTCAATTTCAGAAAACAAAATTACAACTCAATTGGAAAACTCTATTGGGAGAAAGGTCAATAATTGTTGGTTGCATTCAAATCTAGGATATAATTGTGAGCTGGACTTTCATGCATGGATTGGGCCGCATATTATTTAAGTTAAGAATTAAACTTTTTATCCAAGTTTCATTTGTATATCCTATAACATATTATGGATTTTTGTAAAATTTGGGCTTCTGTATTGAGTCCATAAATTCAATAATCATGGTTGATCTATTTTTCTCCATGGATTTGTTAGGCCTTCTTGTGTGGTTCATATGTCCATTCAAATGGAATAATTAGCCAAATATCCATGTGAAATATTTTTAATAATTGGAACCAATAAACAAGAATCACATATTTTTTGTAGTTTTAGTGTTATGATTAATATAGTTAACTTACTTGAATGAGGATTAATTAAAATAATTAGCAAGGATTCTATTTATTTTTAAAATATGCACATTTCACACCAATTATGAACTGTAATGAACCAACCCAAGTCAACTAGACAATATACCTAAACAAGACGGTCACGTGATATGGGTAAAATATGATAATAGAAACCAGTCCTAAATATAAGAAAAAAAATACATTCAACCAATTTATGAAGTAGAAACAAATAAGATACCATAAAAGACATACAACCCAAGCCAAATCGGATAAACCAGGAAGTAATTCACATCCCCACGTGACCAACAGTCACCTCTAGACCACCCCAAACCAAAATTAATATCAATAAGACAATAAATAATTCTATAATATTCTATTCTATTTAACTATACCCCAAAATAAAATAACTTCAAATTCCTAAAGGCATAATTATGGTGTGATCCAAAGACCAGTAGAATACCAACACGGTTTCTATACATGGTCTAATATCAAGAATGAAATAATTATATTGAAATACCCTAGGTTTCTAGTATGTAAAAATTAATGTATTCTTTTTATGGTTATAAAGTTTAATGGTAAATTATGGGATATTTGGGGGAACTTTAAACAAGTTTTTGGGGCTAAAGGAGTTGTGCATGGGCTGCACACGGTTTGTCCAAACCGTGCGACAAGCCTCGTATAAACTGTGCGAAGTTGCAGATTATGGATAGCAGATTTGGAACAGTGTGAACATGGTTAGAGAGACCATGTGAGGATTACATGTGTATTACCCCTTAAATAAGTATATAATGCATGGTTATAAGATGGTTTGTCTAACTGTACAGACTAACCATGCACAGAGAAAAAGTAAGATCCTGTTTTTTAGGATCAAACTTTTTTTTATCACACATGCACGTTTTTGCTCTTGAATAGACTTAATTTGACATTCATTTCCATTTACGGATGGGTAACCACTCTCAAGTATTGAGGAACCGATCTGGATCCCTTTCTTGGCATTTTCATGCCCGATTCTCATAGTAAGTGACGTTCTTCTTCATTCTCATCACGTTTCATTAGATATACTTAGATCTACTTATTATCTTATATTTATTTATCATATATAAGACTATTATGTGAATATATATGATAATTTAATCCAAATATGATGATATGTGGCCTTGGTTATGACCGGATAAGGGATATAAGGCTGTTTTTGGGGAGAATCAACCCAGTTGCTAGAGCATTCATTGTTCGTCATCAGTTTTCATCAAAACCATTCAGGTAGGTGGATTCAATCTCATCTCCTCTTTATATAATTGATTGTATTAGTTTCAAATATATTAAATTTTATGAAAATTATTGTGAAATATTGGTTAAATTCATGTAATAAATCTTCTTTAGTGATGATTTATCATTTTTGTGATATTGTGTAATTTCGGGGAATTGGAATTTAAAATTGTTTTAGTTTATTGAATTTAAAATAGTGGTTTTAAATTGTGGTTTTTCTATAGTTTCTAAATGGGTTGTTGGGAATGGGTTTTTCAATAACAAAGGGTGTTTTATTAAAATGGTATGGTAAAAATTGTTTTTATGAAAAAGTGGTTTTCAATAAAAAGGGGGTTTTATTGAAAATGTGTTTTTCATGATCCTTGGGCATATTAGTGTGTGAGTTAATATTTCATTTCTGGTGCTTTTTTGAAATATTAACTTGTTCTTAGTTACAAATTTAAAATGGAACACAAGATATAATTACCTTGTTATAACTTGGTTGATCAAGGAGAAACCACTCATGATTATGGAAATGTCATAGTGAAGAATGCATGGTTTCTTGTGTGGTTATGTTGAATGTTTTGGGTATCCTAAACGAATATTTAGAAATGGTTTTAAAGTATTGTTTAGTTATTTTTTTGGAAAAATAACTTTCTGGAAAATTTGTTTCAATTGCACTTGTATGCTTTTGGTTTTAAATGATTTTGGAACGTTGGGGATTTTGCAGATGTTATCTCCCGAGATAGGGGAAAAGGTAACATATTGAACATTTTTAGCACCACTTCGTGATATGTGGTATGTTTGGTGATCTTGGAGTATACATATAGGGGAGTATGGAGTATTATGGTATATATGGAATATTTCGTTTTCCTTCCTCTTTTTACTTCATACTTGTGTGGTATTCCACTATTACACACATTGGAGTGGTTTGATATGAATAATGTATTGGAGTTATCTCTCTTTTATTCATGCATCATATATTGAATTGTTTGGTTATGGTTTGTTTGGTTGGTGGTTTATTTATTAAAGGGTAAATCGTTTCCCACTTGTATTTGAAACCCTTTGTCATTTATTTCTAGCCTTTTGGGTATTGAGGGTGTCACTTGAGTCTAAGTAATGACTTGTTGTACTCTCAAGCAAATGTGAATTAGTGAGTCATCACAAATGGTATCAGTGTGTTCAGTCCTTGCCTAAAAATAAGTCTTCAATTTCATGGTTTTGGATTGTAATTCATTATTGTCTATTCCTTGGGTTTGAATATTAGAAAGGAGTATGATTTTTGGAACTTGAAATGTATATCATAAAATGATGTAGCTAACCCATTTATGTTGAACTTCAAGTTACCTAGGAATTGGGTACATAAGTGTTTTGGAGACACTTATAGGATCTTGGAATATCATTATCATGTGTTTAGCCAATGAGAAGAGCATGAAATGAATTTTAGAGGAATGAATTCCCACTAGGATTTCATATTTCATTACGAGTAATGATTTATGATTTTTTTCAAAGGTAGTAATTTTGGAAAACATTAGAAATTGTTTTTTTAATGAAGGATTTTGAAAAGGTAATACATAGTGTGTTATAAAAATTATTAAATTTTCAAAACGAAGAATGGATTTTTTTTTCAAAAACAATTGAATACAAAAAAATTATTTTGGAAATAATTGTTGTGATATTTGATGTGATAGAATTTAAAATGCAAATCCATATATTACTAAGGAGTGAGACATACCGAGTTTGTTGTTTGTTTTGAAATGGAACCTGGTAATCATCATAGAAACCAATAGGAATAGGCCAATGAGAATTTGGTTTCATGTGATCCACTAGTGAACCGATAGTTGGTCCAAAGAATCACTCAGGCTTTCCAAACTATTGAGTTGGGAATGAAACTAGATAATCTGTGTATGATATCTTTCACTACTCAAAATCCATGTGGAGAAAGTACAATTTTTTTACAATAGGTGTTGAGAAATCTATCACTAAGATGAATAGGAAGTGGGACACCTATTATCGAGGAGGTAGAACACATAGAAATCATACCAAAGGAGAAACTGACCTTCCTCTATGACCCAAGATCAAGCTTTTATGTTTTCAATGTGGTTCACTAAGTCACATCAAGTTAGAGTGTGAAACACCACCAAGAGCATGCCATAATTACAAAAAGATGGGACATCTTAAGTACTTTTTGTAGTGCTCTATGGTCAGGTGCTTGAGACTCTTCTCAGAAGTCACAAACACTATATGCTTTGACTGAATGAGCATAATTACAGCAATGCAATATGGATAAGAATACAGTGATGAAGCATTTGTGTAGACCTTAGCAGATGATTGTCAATGATCTAGATGGACCGTATACAATGAGAGGTATGATTATTTTTAATTATACCATTATGAAAGTGTTTTTCGATATTGGTTCATCGCTTCCCTTCATTTATTCTCATGTAGTTTAAATTCTATGTTTAAAACTTGAGATGATTCCTTCGTTGATAAAACTTCAAACTCCTCTTGATGAAAGATATTTTCGAGCCTTCATGTATAGAGATTGTTCTATAAATGTTGTTGGTGTTGAGCTAAAGTGGTAATTCATGGTAAAAATATGGATTTCTATGAAGTAATACTGGGTATGGATTGCTTTACAACGTTCAAGGATCACATCGACTTTTATTGAAGGATAGTGAGTTTTGCAATTAAGGATGGCATCAAGCATCTCTTTAGAGGAGAGGGGGTTGTAAGGAAAGGTGAAATGGGATTTTTGGCACCATCTTTGGGGATTATATCTTCCTAGTTGGTGTAATTACCTTTGGAATCAATGGAAGATAATGAAGAAAATAGTTTTCTAGCAGTTTCAGATCAATTTCCATACATCTTTCCAAGGAACTTCTTGAGGTTAACACCTCTAAGGGAAGTGGATTTTACAATTTTTATCCTTTCGAGGATCAGCCCCATTTCCCTTCTGTCTTATAGGATGACACCAAAAAATTTAAGGGAATTGAAAGTGCAGTTGAAGGACCTAGAAATTAAGTATTTCATTCGACTGAGCACATCTTTGTGGGAAGCACCGGTCTTGTTGATGAATAAATTAGATTTAAATCTTCGCCTGTGTGTCAATTATTATAAACTTAAACAAGTTTCGATAAAGAAGAGGTATACCCTTCTAGGAATTGAAGACCTATTTGATCAATTGAGGGGAGACTAGTGGTTCTCTAAAATTTTCTTGTGATCAAGATATCATGAATTGCGGGTAAGGAAGGAATATATTCTCAAGGTAGCCTTCAGAAGTAGATATGGTCACTAAGAATATGTAGCCATGCCTTTCGATCTAAAAAATGCACCAACATTATTAATGGATATAATGAATTTGATATTTTAGTGATATTTGGATTCTATTGTTGTGGGTTTTGTGGATGACATTTTGGTGTATTCAAAGATAAGGTATGAACATGAGACACACTTGGAAAAAGTTTTGGGAATCTTGAGAGATCACCTTTTATATTCCAAATTATCTAATTGTGATTTTTGGATATAAGAGGTATGCTTTAATGGCCATTAGATTTCATAAAAAGGTATTTTAGTGGATTTTGAAAAGATTGAAGTGGTTATCTCAAGGAAACTATCAAATACTTTCTTTGAGATATGAAGTTTTTTTGGTCCAGTTGGTAATTATTGACGCTTTTTGCATGAATTTTCACATCTAGCTTCACCAATGACAGCCTTGATAAAGAATAATGCTCCATTCTAATTGACTGAAGAAAGTAAAAAGTCTTTCTAGGAGAATAAATTTCATCTTAAATCGGCACATATCTTGATCTTTCTGGAATTAGAATAGGGGTACATGGTTTATTGTGATACTTTAGTATTTGGGATGGGATGTGTTCTCATGCAAGGAGACTATGTGGTTACTTATGGTTCAAGGTAGTTGATATTACATGATATGAATTACCCAACACAAAATTTGGGCTTAGCTGCAGTCAACCATGTTTGAATACTTAGTGTCATTATCTCTTTGGTGAAAACTTTTCTGTGTTCACATACCAAAAAATATTGAAATGCATTTTCTCACAGTGTAATTTGAATTTGAGGTAAAGGAGGTGGATAAAGTATCTCTTTATGTTTGACTTTGACTTGATGTATACACCAAGTAATGTCAATACGATGACAGATTCATTAACCAGAGAGTGATATGCTCAGTTGGAAAAAGAATCTTCCGATGAATGGAAGTTGATGTTGGTCCAAGATGACATGCATGTGGAATGTGAGGAGAAAGGTGGTATTGTAGTTTTATTTTTCAGTTTTTGAGGTTCTTGATCTAGTAAATATGGTTAAGGATGCACAAAAATCTAATGTGTAATTCTTTTTTATGAGTTCAAAAATTAATGGTGGGAAGACAATTGAGGGCTGGATACTGAATGGGAGTTTTGTCATGTGGTTCATAGATCGAATGGTTTACCTATGGATTTTGAGGAACAACTTCTTCATACATACCACCATTCAATATGGATTTTACATCTAGGTATACATAAGATGTATAATACATTGAAGGCATGGTTTTGGTGGAGCGGCATAAAAAAGGAAAGTGGGTGAATTCTCTTCAAAGTTCTTAACTTTTCAAAAAGTTAAGGCAAAGCGTTAGCGACCAATGGGTATGTTGCAGTCTTTACATATCCTATTCTATAAATGGGTGTATATAGGGATGAATTTTTTTACAGGCCTCCCAAGAATAGTTCAGAAACATGATTTCATATGGGTGGTAGTGGATCAGCTCACAAAGTCGACCCATTTCATTCATATTCATTAAAGTCATACGGTGTAGGATCTATCAAAAATATATATCCATGAATTATTAAAGATTCATAGAATACCAGTTTTGATCATGTCAGAAAGAGATCCAAGGTTCATGTCTCATTTTTTTAAATCCTTACAGAAATCCCTTAGGACTCAGTTGACTATGAGTATGGCATATCATCCTCATATGGATAGGAAATCTGAAAGAATTATACCTCCATTGGAAGACATGATACGGGATTTCATAATGGATTTTGGTGGCTCATGGGAAGATCATATACCCTTAGTGGAGTTCTCTTATAATAACAACTATCAAGACTCAATACATATGGATTCGTTTGAATCATTGTATGGGAATCCTTTTCATTCTCCACTTCGTTGGGTGGAAATAGTTGAAACTTCCTTAGTTGGGCTGATAATTTTTCAAGAAAAAATATAGAGGGTTTAGTTTATCAGAAATGGAATGGATATGGCTCATATTTGTCAGAAATCATATGCGGATCATCATCAAAGACCACTGTCGTTCATGGTGAGTGATTATGTGTTCCTAAGGATTTCTCTAAGTATTGGAAATCATTATTTTTTGAAGAAGGGAAAGTTATCTCCTCGATACATAGGCCATTTAGAGATACTAGAATGGGTTGGATGGGGGTATATCATTTGGAATTACCACCATGGTTTAGTTTAGTGCACGATTTGTTCCACTTATCTTAGTTGAAAAAGTATCATCCTGATACTAACCATGTGATCAGATAGGATCATGTTGACCTAGAGATGGTTGCTTCATTGGTACATATCACGATATGAATTGTGGATAGGTAAGAGAATTATTTAATGGAAATTTTATTGTTCTACTGCGAGTTTTATGGAAACATGGTCAAATTTAGGAAGAGACTTGGGAATGTGAGAAGGAAATGAAAGAGAAATGATCATAACTCTTTCAGGGTAGTGAGGGTTTTCTATTTTCTATGGACAGAAAGTCCAATGGTGGGGAGAATTTAGTACCCCTATTTTTTGGTATGTAACCCTTACTTGATTATTTTTATGGTTATAAAGTGTAATGGTGATGTATGGGAGAGTTTGGTGAACTTTAAACTAGTTTTGGGGGCTAAAGGATATGCACACGGGTTGCGCAAGGTTTGTCCAAACCATACAGTAACCCTAGTATAAACCTTGTGAAGTTTGAGATTGTGGAAAGTAGCTTCAGTATGGTGTGTGCACAGTTAGATATATCATGCAAGGAGTTTGTGAAAAGTGACCCATTAAATAAGTAGCTAACACATGTTTAGTGCACGGTTTGTCTTACCGTGAAGACTAACCATGCACAAAGAAAAGGTAAGATCTGATTTTTTAGGATCATACTTTTTTTTGCTACCACTTTCTATTTTTTAATCCTAAATGTCCCTAATTCAAGATTTATCTCCATTACAAGTTGTGGAACCTCTCCCAAGCATTGAAGAACCGATATGAATCCCTCCCATGGCGTTTCAAGCCTGATTCTCACAGTAAGTGACGTTATACTTCATTCTCGTCAGGTTTCTTTAGATATAATTAGATCAACTTATCATATTCTATTTATTTATCAAATCTATGCCTAATATGGGTATATATACGTTTTTGGATACCAAATATGATGAAATTTGGGCTTGGTTGTGATAGGATAAGGTATATGAGACCATTTGTTTGGAGAATCAACCCAGTTTCTAGAGCGTTCTTCGTCCGTTGTCGATTTTCTTCAAAACCTTTGACGTAGGTAGAATAACTCTCATCTCTTATTGATATAATTGATTGTCTTAGTTTTAAATATATTAAATTGAATTAAATTTATCATGAAATATATGTTGAATTCAGGGAATAATTCCTCTTTAGTGATGATTTATCATTTTTTGATATTGTGTGATTTCGATGAAGTGTTTTGGAAATTTGTTTTTTTACTTGAATTTAACATGGTGATTTTAAATTTTTTATTTTCTAGAGTTTTTAATTGGATTTTTGGGAATGTGGTTTTCAATAACAAATTGCGTTTTTCTTGAAATGGTTTGGATTTGAAGTTGTTTTGATGGAAAAATGATTTTTAATAAAAAGAGTGTTTTATTGAAATGGTTTTTTAGCATGATCCTTGGAAATATTAGTGTGTGAGTTCATATTTCATTGATGGGTCTTGGTTGAAATATTACCTTGTGCTCAGTTCTAAAGTTCAAATGGCACATGGTATATAATTGCCTTGGGATGGCTTGGTAGATCAACGAGAAACTGCTCATGAGTATGGAACTGTCATAGTGGAGAATGCGTGGTTGGTTGTGAAAATGTGTATAATGATTTGGTTATGAGGAAAGAATATTGAGAAATGAGTTTAAAGATTTGTTTATCTATTTCTCTAGAAAAATAAATTTCTAGAAAATTGGTTTCAATTTCTATTTTATGCTTTTGGTTTCAAATTATTTTTGAAACTTGTTTATATTAAGTTATAAATTGTTTTGAGAAAAAAATTTATATAAACTATTTTTTATAAATGTTAATAACTCTTCTATCCTAGTGGAATGATAAAGTAACTCATTGGGGAAAACCAATTGAGTTTTATATTCACCTCTAATTTTTCACTTTGGTGCTTTTTGCAAATGCTATCTTCTGGGATGGGGGAAAAAGGTAACATATCAAACGTTTTTAGAAACACTTCATGATACATGGGTTGTTTGGTGATCTTGGAGTATGGAGCTAGGGATCATGTAGTCCTATGGTTTTCTTAGAGTCTTTAGTTGTCCTTTAACTATTTACTTGATATTTGTGTGGTCTTACACTATTACACACTTTACAATTGTTTGATATGAATAATGTTGTTGAGTTATCTTTCTTTTAATCATGCATCATGTTGTGAGTTGTTTGGTTATGGTTTGTTTGGTTAGTGGTTTATTTATTAAAGGGCGAATCGTCCCCCACAAGTATTTGAATCCTTTCAGAATTTATTTATAGCCTTTTATATCTTGGGGGTGTTTCTTAAGGGAAATTAATGACTTGTTTTACTCTCAAGACAATGAGAATTAGCGTGTCATCACATTTATCTTTTAAAACAAAATATTTTTAGAAATAAATTTAATAAAATAAACACAATTGTAAATAATTTTCTCTTTGGTATTCATAAAATCCTTTTATATTCTCAAAATATAAATACCACAAGTATAAGTGATAAAAATATGAATGAAAACCCATGCATCAATGGGTATAAAGGTAAACATGTATCCAAGAATCAACCTATCATACAAAGCTATGTGATACAACCCCACACATAAAAACCTATGAGAAACAATCTGTGATAAAACAATTATTCAATAAATAAATATAAATAAAAAATGACAAAAAAACCTTGTACATGGTCTCTAGAGTATGGTAAAATTCATTCTAGATGCTCACAATCCTAAACAGGCATACATTGGATCCAAAAGATATTGAGTCCTTCTAGTCGATATCACAAAAAGTCACCTCCTAGTGGTGTAACACACTCTAAGGATACATGTGTCTCTATCTCAATGCTCCCAAGGTTCCCAATGTGCATTTTTTTAATTTCAATTCAAAACCATCATCACAATTTTATAAAAAAAATAAAATCCAAGTTGATCTTCTTCGGCATTTTAAAACCCATTTGCAAATCAAGAAAATCCATTTTCAAAGCAAAACCCCCTTTTGAAGTCATTTTCCATTCCAATAAATTATTTGAAACAAGTTATAACATCCGATAAATGAAAAAACCAATGGTATTTATCAATAATAACATGCAATTCCTTGAATTAACTCATTGTATAGAATCACCTTCCTCAATATAGTAGAAACCTAGATGATTTTGACAATGGTGAATGGAAACCAAGAGAATAGTCTTAAAAAGAAAAGGCATTCCAGTAATCTAAAAATATCGATATAAAACACTGTCTGATCATAAATTTTTATCCAAACCATATCCACAACCAAAAGAAAATATGAAATAAGTGCATTACATACCTAGAGAGGATCAATCCAACCGCAATGGTGATCAATCATTAAACAAATCGATCCTAACGAAAAGGAATCACCCTAAATCACCTAGGGTAAGCTCTAAATCAATAGAGTTTAGCTTCAGGTTGAATGAATTGAAAATCATATGATCTGTTTACTTAAAACCACAACACATGATAGTTACATGGCGTGTAATTCCATTACACATCATGTAACTCTCAATGATTATATAAATTGAAAAACATGTTTCATTTTTTATTAAAAACTATATTTTCCCTATTACACAGTGTGTTCCTATTACATGGCATGTAAACCATTCACCCCATTTATCTAGTGCATGGTTTCTTCCCAAAAGCCATTGTAGGTCGTTTACTTCACTTACACAGCATGTAAATTCCCAGTGAGTAGAAAAAATTGCAGGTCTATGTGGAAAAATTCGAAAAAATCCATGACTCCAAAATTATAGGTTTCCTCCTAATTACTTCTCAGAATTTCTCAACCCATGAAAATGTAAAATCAAAACAATGTTAAAAATATCATGATTGAAAGGTAATGTGGTGTTATAATCCCCCTACAATAATCAATTTCTTCCCCTAGAAATCCTCAAGATTCTGGATCTAAAAAAAGAGAAGGTCATTGCTACCTCATCAAAGACCCTTTCTCCCATGTCTCATGGCTATCCTATCTAAAATGTCACCATACCCAGACTAGGGGGATCATTTTACCATGAAACACCTTATCCTAGTGATACATAATCTAAAGTATCTACTAAACCAAAGTGGTATCAAGCTAAAGATCAATATCCTCCCATATAATAACTTGGGAAGGATTTGGTACATATCTCTTTAATCGGGAAACATGGAACACATCATGGATAACTACCAAACCATATGTAAAGTCAATCCAATAGGTCACCCTCCCCAATCATCCAATGATTTAAAAGGGTCTTATAAAACTTGGTGCCAACTTACCCTACTTACTCAATTGACAATTCCTTAAGTAAGGTGAAACTATAAGAAAGACCCGATCAAAAATCTCAAACTCCCACAGCCAGCACCGATACTCCACAGAGAATTTCAGATGACTTTGTGTCATGATCAAGTGCCTCCAGATCAACTACACCATATCTGTTGTCTCTTGAACAACAATTGGCCCAACCAAGGACCTCTCTCCCAACCTCTCCCAGCACAATGGAAATATACGTGGCCACCAATAGAAAGCCTCATAGGGTGACATCAATATCGAAGCTTGATAGATATTTTTATTGGAAAACTCAACCAAAGGAAAATGATTTCCCCAGAATCCTCCAAAATCAAGCACACAAGCCTGTAGCATATCCTCTAGAACCTGGATAGCCTTCTATATCTATCTAGTCAAGTTCATATGATATGTTTTTCTTAATTTAATACGGGAACACATTTTCTCCTACAAAACATTCCAAACCAAGGTGTTAACCTCAAATACCTCTTTAATATAACCATAGATAGAATCATGTGAATTCTTAAAATCTCTCAGACATACAAGTCCCCAAGATTTTCTACATTCATCTTCTTTTTAATAAGTAGAAAATGTGTAGATTTCATGACTTGATAAAAGATCACACAAATCACATCCTTCCCACTACAAGTCCTTGAAAAAATTTAAAATCCAATGAAATTTCATCCCCTTCCATACCAGAATGGGTAAAGGTTTCAACAATTTTGTAGGTCTCTAGAGCTCTGGCTTAATTCATTAATAAGAAAGATAATGTTAAATTAAATCCAGTATCAACCATCACATACCTTAAAACCAATGTTGATGCCTCATGTCATGATATATTGTGGTACCCTCAGGGTGCATAGACCACCATGAATAATTTACACTATTAAATAACTCTTGTATCAAGAAAAATTAAACAACCACCCTTCTATGGATTCACAAATATCTACAAGGATACCGAGAGAACTCACCCAAGGTCTCCCCGTCGTAAAGGATTTTACTAAAACATTGGTACTTGGTGTCTTCCACATACTTGATCAAAACTCAATCATCAAAAGATGATTCAAATTTCATCGAATCTAGAAACACTTGTACACTAACCTCTTCCACTTCCAAGATCTTCTCAGTAAACCAATTCATCAGAGACCACTCCTCAATTGATTTTTTCATGGATTGTGTTGGTAATTTTTTCTCATTACATCAATAACCACATTTAATTTCTTGGGTGTATAGGAAATAGAAAAACCAAAAGTCTAAAGATACTCTACCTAGAGTCTATATAAAAAATTAAGATCCCTATGATTAAAAATATATTTCAGGCTCGTATAATCAAAATATATTGTAAACCAGTCCCTAAAGAGATAGTGATTCCACATTTTGAGAGTATTCATAACAACTGCTAACTTAATATCATGGGTACGGTAATTATTATAATGTGGACATAAACAGAAAGAACCATATTCCAAAAATTCTTTCCCCTGCATCAAGACACATCCCAAACCCTTACCAAAATCATAACAGAAAACATCATAACCCAACCATAGTTCTAGAGAATCAAAATTGGTGATAAAATGAACCTCACCATCATATCCTTCAAATTTCTCTAACACATATCATTCCATTAAAACATTACACCCTTAAAGGTTAAATATTTCATCAAAAAATCCATCTTGGAGAAGTCCTAATCAACCCCTATATAGTAATTTATCAAACATATGAAAATATGGATCTCAAACACATTTTTAGGCTACTTCAAGGACATAATGTCTTGTACATTTTCAGGATATACTGATACACCCCTCTCAGATATTACATGCCCCCAAAATATCAACTATCATATCCAAAACATACACTTGGAAATATTACCATATATAAGATGTTATTTAAATGTTTGAATAAGGATATTGAAATGGTCCACATGTTCCTCCTCTGACTTAGAGTACACCAAAATATCATCCTTGAACATGACAAAAAAAGAGTCTAAGAACTGATGAATGATCAAGTTCATAAAATCCATAAACACCACAAGATAATTAGCAAGACCAAATGGAATAATCAGAAACTCAAAATTTCCATATCGACTTCTTAAATGATTTCATAGGTATATTCTCTTCTCAAACACCCAATCGGAGATACCATGACTATAGGTGAATCTTAGAAAAACAACAATCCCATTTAATCTGATCAAAGAGATCATTAATCCTTGTAAAAATATTTTTTTTAATCATCAACCAATTCAACATTCAATATTCAATAAAAATTATAAGGCTCTCATATACCTTCTTAGCAAAGAGGATTAGTGAAGCTCACAGTGAAACTATAAGAAAAATAAATCCTTTATCCTCTAGGTCCTCAAGTTGGACCTTAAGTTACACAAACTCAATAGGTTTCATATGGTAAGATGGTATGTAGACGAGAATCATACCAAGGTAAAGGTTAACAGTAAATTCAACCTCTCTTTATGGAGGGAAATCATAAAAATATTCTATAAAGACCTTATGGTACTCGCACATAATGGAAAGATGTCTACCACCCAAGAATGGGTCAAATACCTCAAGAAACATCTCTAAAAATTGATGCAAGATTTCCTTAGCATAAGGAACATCAATCCCTACCCTTCCCGATCCAAAGTCCCACTCATCCTGAAAAACATGAGTGACACCATCAATAGATATGAACTAAACATGATGAAGATAAAAATATATCCAATCCTTAACACTGATCATCCAATATACACTAATTATTAAGTTAAAGATGTACAGATCAAGCCCTAAAAAGTCTCAATCCACCTCAAAGTCAGTTATCATCACCTGACACATGGGACATAAAAACCCATGTTCAAACCTCTTTCTCAAAGTCATGGAAAGATCCAACAAGAAAAGCATAAGTTCCTAGTTCAAAAAAATAGGTCAACTAACCTTGACGATATAAAATAATGAGTAGAACCCGTATTAAGATAATTTATCACCATAGAAGATGAGGTAAACACCATACCTCTAACAGTCATTGTACTTACTTCAAATTCCTATGGCGCATACTCTACTACATAAATTTTTCTGGTATTATCCACAAGAACATCTCCCTTGGCCTGAGGATTAAACCCACCACCATTGGAAGTATCTTTATAACCATGTGAAACCTTATTGAAGGTGGATCATTCCCTACTTTCTTAAGATATATTTTCAAAAATAGATGTATATGGACAGATCATTAGCATAGATAACAAGTATTATGAGACTCCTCATAATTAGTCTTGGTATGACCTCACATTCCACACTAGTAGAAAACAACATACTACTGCCCTATCGTCACCCCTGAGACTGGTCATGAGGAAAAATGGACACTCTTATGCTTCCTTTTCTGGTTATAAGGTACACCATAGCTAACCCCCATACCAACAGAAACTCCACCCAAAATTTTCTTCCTGGATATGTCTACCTTAGATTAAGTCACCTTTAAACTACCTACACAGTGTTTGGAAGGCACAAGAGTATCAATACCAGCCAAATATTAGGCCTAATTCTTAACTCAATCCACAGATCCTTCATGTAATCATTAATAATAAGATTTGGTTCCAAATGCACTAACTCAAAAAAATGGGTAATGTACTATAGAATGGTACAATCCCCCTATTTTAAGGTTAGAAAATCCTAGGTATTCACCACATTCAATTTCATAGGATAAAAATATAGGTTAAATATTTTCTTTATAGAAGGCCAAGAGAGGTCCTCATGCAATGAAACTTGCATAATAGATGCCCACTTCCTGGTCCCTCGAGTATATACATGAAAAAACACACCTTAGATTATTTATGTGTCTTTAGAAGTTGAAGATCCTCTCTATCTACCCAATCCACTCCTCATATTCCATGGGTCCTTTCCCACTATGAAAAATGGTTGGATGCTGCTTAGTAAATTCTGATCCATAATCCACTATGCATCTCGATTTCCTGACACCCACTTGACCTAGAGTCTAAAAAGTTCATATGATAGCTTCTACTAGAGTAGGTTCAGCTAGAGGATTCACATATATAGCCTATCTCATGGATTCCACTCTTAAATTTGGAATATCTCTTCTTAAAGGCATTATCAAACAAAATGCACAAACTAATATATCACAAGAAAATTCCAAAATCATAGGAACAACATAAGGTATTGAAAAAAAATAATTAAAACATTTTGAATTTAATGAAACGAAATAAACTTAATTAAAAATGAACATGTCAATTTAAATAAAATTACCTTGTTGTTCATTCAAATGACCTCAAACTCTAAGTCTCATACGTGGTAAAAATCCATAACCACCCATGGTAACTCAGTTTCAGTCATGGATGTGAGCTTCCTAGGCCCCTTTTCTGTACCTACTATGTAAATTATAAGAGTCTTAACTCTGATTTACCCAAGACACAGAACCAAACTTAGGCAGTGCTAAAAAACTTCAGGCTAATCATCCCACTGATAATAAATTTTAATGAACCTACCCTGGTCTACTAGACAAGCCACCCAAACTGGTATGTCACATGATATGGGTAAAACAGGATAACAGAAATCAATCGTGAATATAATCAAACAATACATACAACCAAAATAAGAAAAAAATAGAAAATTTTACCATAAAATACATACAATCCAATCCAAATAGGATAAACAAGGAAGTAATTCATAACCCCACATGACCAATAGTCACCTCTACAACAACCCAAACTGAAAGTAACAACAACAAAAGAAGCCAACATGCTACAAGATGTTATTTACTTTACATGGATCATATAATAAAACAAATACAAAAGCACAAAGGTACAATTAGGCTGTGATCCAATGCCCAGTAGGATTCCACCACAGTTTCTATAGAAGGTCTAATATCATTAATGAAAATATTTCAGCTTTTAAAAAAAAAAGTTTTAAAAATAAATTTAATAAAATAAATCCAATCGAAACTAATTTTCCATTTGGTTTTCATAAGATCCTTTAATATTCTCAAACCAAAAATATGGAAAGTAGAACTGATAAAAATAGAAAATCATAACAATGCATCAAGAGTTATATAGGTTAACACATATCCAAGAATCAACATATCATGAAAATCTCTGTGATACAACCCCACATATAAAAACATGTGAGCAATAATCCATGATAAAACAATAATGCCATAAATAAACATAAATGGTAAATAAAAAAGAACCCAGTATTTGGGATCTAGCCTATTGGAAAATTCATAATAGACATGCACAATCCTAAATAGTCATACATTGGATCTAAAAGATATTTAGTCTTGCCATTTGATATCATAAAAAGTCACCTTCTTTTGGGGAAACTCATATTAAGTCTATTGTGTCTCTATCCAGGTGCACCCAAGGTTATAAATTTGAATTTTTCCAAATTCAATTCCAAAAAATGATCATAATTTTATAAAAATTTTTCAAATATAATATGATCTGGTTCAATGTTTGAAAACCCATTTCTAAATAAAAAAAAATCCATTTTCAAATCAAATCACCCTTTTGAAAAAATTTTCCTTCCGAAGAAATCATTTTAAACAAGTTATATATTCCAATCGATAAACTACCAAAATGAATTTACAAATAACAACACAAAATTCATCAAATTAACTCATTGTATAGAAATACCCACCTCAACATGGTAGAAACCATGTTGTTTTTGACAATGGGGATTGGAAACCAATAGAATGGTCCTTAAAAGACAAGGCACACCAACAATCTTAAAAGGATCGATAGAAAATACTATAGGATAAAAAATATGAAGCCAAAACATATCTAAAACCAAAACCAAATAATAATTAATAGGATTACATACCTAGAGAGGATCAATCCAACGACAATGATGATTAATCACTAAATGAATCAATCCATATGGAAAGGAGTCACCTAAAATCATATTGGGTAAGATCCAGGTTGAGAGAGGTTACCTTTAGGTTAAATGAATTAAAAACCATCCGAGATAACTTCTTAAAACCACAACTCACAATAATTATATGTAATGGGATACCATTACAAGTAATGTAACTCTAAAGGATTATATATGCTAAAAACATTTTTCCTTTTTTATTAAAAATAGGATGTTTCCCACTAAATGGTGTGTACCTGTTACACATCATGTAAACCATTCACAACATGTATCTAGTTCATAGCTTCAACCCAAAAGTCGTTATATGAAATATACGTCATTTAAACAACATGTGAGTGCCTAGTGAGTAGTAAAAATAGAAGTTCTATGTAGAAAACTTATATAAAATCTATGACTTAGCCATTACAGGTATCCTCCCAAATCTTTATTGGAATTGCTCAACTAATGAAAAAGGAAAACCAACACAAAGGTAAGTACAAACCTGAATAAAAGGTAACAGGGTGTTACAAGAACATTTCCTTGAAAATTAGTATGGGTATTAGATATAAAAATTATGTACAAGTGAGTAACATCAACTCCCCCATTATTATTCTTGTTTATCTCCTCATGTACAACAAACAAAAAACATAACAAAATCATTTTCACTCACCATAAAATACTAAAATTTTGTTTTACCCAACTAGGGGAGGACTAGAATAGTTCACTTATTCATAAATTATTCAACCATAATATATTACTACAATAACGTGTCAATAAAATTCCTTTTTCATTTTCAAAATTTGAAATGTAAAATGTGGGCACTCAAAAATTACTCCTCCCAAGATAATGTAAACTTATTCATAGAGGCTTACTCATTCACCGAAAAAGAGTAAAAATCATGTAGTATGTAAGAGATATCATATTATATTAAATATTTAAAAGTGAACAATAATAAAGGGGGAATTGTTAAGTGTTTTTTAGTGTCTATGAGATGGTGGGAATATAATGTCCAAAATAATTAAAAAAAGAGTGAAAACACTAACATGTAAAAAGTAATGAATAATTTAAAAAATGGGACATGGAAGGTCATGGAAAAATATATTTACAAGGGAATTAATGTGTGAAGGAATAAATAAAAGAGATATAAAATTTTAAGTGGATGAAAATATGAAATATGTAAAAAATAAAAAACTTCTCCCAATGACACAAGAAAATATGATACGAGTGTTCATTTTTTTCTTTTTTTCTGAAGTTAAACATGGAAAAAATATCACACTCATATATAAACCTGTTTTTTACATCCTCATGACACTAATTGTAATATCTATAACAAGATCAAACTTTGAGGAAGAGTTATTTTTTGAACCGCCTAAGACACAACCCATTCCTTTTCCTTTTTTTGTCTCTTTTGAATTTTTTGAAAATTTTTGAACACTTTTCAATAAACTTTGTATAAAATGAAATAAAAATATATACATTACCAAACATAACTGAATTAAAACCTATCCTCTAAACTAAAATGAATGCTTTTCCCCAAGAATATGATGACACATTACAAATCAAGGAAAGGATACCAAAAATGAAATCCATTCCCCCTCACATAAATTTCAAAAAATCATGAAATGAAAATCCATGAAGATGTTGTGTTGGACAAGGTAATTTTCATTTAATGTGACTATAAAAAATGGTTTTCAATTCTAGAAGGTGTTTTAAAAAATAGGATAAATGTAAGGGTAATGGGAGATTGTTTTTCTATTTTTATTATCATGTGGTTTTAGAAAATGTCTCTATTATATTAGCATACACCAAGTTACAAAATTCCGCTCAAAGGTCCAAAAACACAAGAATCACAGTGAGGGGTGAAAAAAACACAAAATGAAAATATAGTCATAGGTTTCCATGGCATGAAATAATATATTGTTTTTAAAAGAAAGGGAAGAAATGTTACCCAATAATAAATTAGGTATTAAAAACTTTTTTTTGATACAAAATAGTTTATCCAACTTTATAATGAAAATATAATATTTTTTGAATAACAAATGTTTATACACTCCAACAATGGTTTAACCAAATTCCAAAATTTAATGGTGAGTAATTTTTACTATTTTTGTTTCATCTTTTGTTGTTGTTTTTTTGTTTTTTTTGTATACACCCACACAAAAGAGAAAGAGTAAAAAAAGGGTTGATGTAGAAAGTTGTAAAAAATGATAGATAATGTGATAATAAAAGAGGAATAAGAGGAAAAAGAGATAAATAGAGAGAGAGGAGGGGAGTGAAATAGAGAGGGGGAGTAAGAATAAAGGGAGAGGAATTTAAATGGAAATAGGTTCCCCCTAGTTTGGATTTGGGGGGTCATTATCTCTATCTAGTGTTGGATATACTACAGTAGTAGGAGATTGGATGGAAGTAGATGTGATTACTAGGGTTTGTGTCCTCTCATGGTGATGTTTTAACTTTTATTCATTAACCATGAATTTCCTTTTAGAAGAAGGGTCTTGTAATTTCACTACACAGAATTGGTAAACATTAGTACTAATAAAAGGACCTTCCCAAAAAGAATTTAGTTTACCTAGGGGAATTCAAAATCAAGAATTAAAGAACGCTACCTTTTCAACTTCTGGAAATACCATTCATGGGATGTGATTTTAATGGGGTTCCTCAGATTATTCTTTATAAAACTGGAATTCCCATAATAATCAAGGTGAAGATCCTCAAATTCAGTTAACTACAACAATATCTATTCAAAAAAAAATTTCACAGTCAAAGTTACAGGTATTCCCATCCCAAAATGACTTATGTTTGTTTTGAACCTGTAAATGAAATGATTTACCAAAAAATATCCTAAAAGGAGACATCTAAATATATGTTTTATAGGAAGTTAAATAATTCTAAAGTGATTCACTATTTCTTTCAAGAAAATCATTTCTTGGAGGCTTAATAATTATCTCAAGCACTCTTTTCACTTCTTATTTGGAAAGTTCATCTATTCTATTTATTTCAAGGTGATATGTAGTTTATGTTTTATGTAAAACTCCAATCATTTTCAAAAGATATTCCATGGTTTTATTAGAGAAATGGGTTCCAAATTCACTTACCAAAGCACGCAGGGGTTCCAAATCGATTAAAGATGTGGGTTTTGAGTAACTCACTAATAGTTTTTACATCATCCTTTCTACTGGGTTTGGCCTCTACCAACCTAGAAACATAGTCGACTACAAGACGAATGTAATAAAACCCATTAGAAGGGGGAAATGGTTATAATAAATTGATTTCCCATACATCAAAGATATCATATAATATTATGAGATTTTGGGGAATTTCATTTCTTTTTAAAATTGTACAAAACTTTTGGAAAGTGGGATATGATTGAAATAACTAAAGTGACTCCTTGAAGAGTCAAGTCTAGAATAATCAAGTGTAAAGGAACTTTCATGAGGTCAGTTGTGGTCTAATGTGTCAATAACTGTGCATTGAGTGGTAGAATGCTAAGATGGAAGAATGTTCATATTCATCAAAATAACACCTAATCACCATGTCATCCCCTATTCTTGAAAGTTTTTTATCTTCCAAAAAATATTATTTTATATCACTTTTCAAATTATCTTTTTGTTATTTTGAAAATGTATTAGGAAAAAAACCAATAAAAACGTAATTCAGAAATAGGGAATATCGTGGTAAATTTGGAGTGAGTTATGATATATGTTCAGTGGGAAATTTAGTTTCATTGATTTTAGAATGAGAATAATTAGAAATTATACATAGGCGATCATCCATAGGGTTTTATTTTCTACATATATATTTTATCTCAAGGAAAAACTATTATAGCATTATGATCCATATTATTAACCTTAGTTTGGAATCAATTTTCTTGAGTATGAACTTCAAAGCTGTATAGTCTATAAAGATGATGATTTTGGAACCTTAGAGGTTAGGGAATAATTTTTCCATGGTAGAAACCATATCTAAAAGTTCCTTTTCAGTGAAATTTTAATGAGATTGAGTTTCTCCAAATGTTTTTCAACATAATAGATTACATGAGGAATTATTTATCTTCTTTGAGAAAAAACAACTCTAATATTCATATCATAAGAATTGCACATCAATTATTAGAGTAATAACCAATTTTGGGGTTGTATTAATAGGGAAAATGTAATATAATATTTGAGTTCAAT
Source organism: Viscum album (assembly GCA_963277665.1). Lineage (NCBI taxonomy): Eukaryota > Viridiplantae > Streptophyta > Magnoliopsida > Santalales > Viscaceae > Viscum > Viscum album. The sequence continues at coordinate 200,272,560 of OY728119.1, read as the reverse complement.
GAAGGATCTCTTGAAAGCCTCATCAAAATGGAATGTAACATCATTCTGGATTAGCTTAGTGGGTGGGAGGGAAATCTTTTTTATGTTCTGGATGAATCTCTTCTAGAAACCAGTATGAACAAGGAATGATAAAACGTATCAAGATGGTGTGAGTTTATGAACTGATTGGATCACCTCAAATTTTTCAGGATTGACTTGAATTACCTCTTGAGAAATTATGTGTCCAAGAATAATCCCATTAGTAACCATGATGAGAAATTTCTCAAAATTCAACACAAGGTTACATTTTACATACTATTTTAGGACTAGAAATAGTGGATGAAAGAAGGATTCAAATGAATCACCATAAATGGTAAATTCATCCATAAATACCATCATGAAATACTCAACGTATTTAGAATAAATAATCATTATACACCTCTAGAATGTTTCACGGGCATTAAAATTTTCAAAAGAAATTCACTTATATGTATATGTTTCAAAGGAGGGAAGGAATGTACACTTTTATTAGTCTTTAAGTGTGATTGGGATTTGTAAGTATCCATTTTATCCATCAAGAAAGAAACAATGAAACTGTATAGCTAATATTACTAGAATTTTATCATGTAAAGAATGTGGGTAGTGATATTTTCATCTTTAAATATTCAATTTGTGCTTATCAATTCACACACACCATTTGTTTTTTACTCGATTTGTGAGAACTTATCCATGTTCATTTGTGACAAAAGTTATCCCAACCTTATTAGGAACAACTTGAATCACACTAACCCATTCACTATAAAAAACTGGATAGATAATACCAATTTCATGTATATTGGTAATATCTTCCCTAAATACCTAAATTTTGAGTGGATTGAGTCTTATTTGAGGTTTTTTGATTTGTTTTGGATGGTTCTTTGAGATGGATTTGATGCATACAAAGGGAATGGTTGATTCCTAGTATGTCATCTAGGGTCCATCCTAGGGCCATTTTTTTCCTCTAACACCTGAACAATTTTGGATCCCAATGTTTTATTAAGTGTAGAAAAGATAATTATGGGGTGAGAATGATCAAGTAAAATGAATGAATAATTTAGGTGTGTAGGAAGAGGTTTCAGATCAGTTTCATCCTTAATTTATGGGGAAAAAAACTTAGGAATAGAGGAAGGGATCTCAGTTTTTTTTGAATCATTTTACACATTACTGGACGTGTTGTAACATTAGAGATTAGTGGTTAAATGGTATTCTAGTGATTTTTAAATATCATTTAGATCAATGGAGTTTAAAAATGAATGTCCAACATCAACTTCTCCATCTATGAAATGGTTAATCATAGTGAAAATATAACAAACTGCTCTCTCATTAGAATAGTAAGAACATGATTGAACATGGTTCAATTGACTCTTAGAAATTTCTTCATAATAATGAATATACAATGAAGTTTGGTTCTTTAATGGGAATCATATGGATTGAAAAATATTGAATATGATTAGTTGGTCACCAAATTCCATGGATAAGATTTCATCATGGACATCAATATTGATTCTATCTATCATGATAAATGTTCTTCATAGAATCAAGGGAGATCAAGAAGAATATATCTCACATTTCATGTCCAGTACATAGATATTATCTGGGAAGATAAGATCATTGACCCAGACAAGTACATCCTTGATTACTCCCTCGGAACTAGTAGTGATTTGATGGGATAATTGGATAACAACACTCATTTGGTGAAAGGGTCCTAGAAAAAGGTCATAGAAGATGGATTTGGAAATTAAATTTTTCAAGGATCCTAGGTCTATGAGTGAATCATTAATGTTTTAACGCCCTTTTTGGAATAGAAATGTAATGTTCTATGGATATTTTCACTTCATGGGAGTGGATAATTGGGTTGAAACATTTTAAATAGTCCTAATCTATCGCTTATGGGTAAAAAATTTTCTAAGAAACTTTTCATACTGAGGGATTTATTTGATGGCATATAATAGAGGAATTTTTACTTAAAAAAATATAAACATTTCAATCATTTGAAAATAATTTTCAAAGGGATTATTAGGCTTAGAGATGGATTGGGGAAAAGGAATTGGGTTCCTTAAAGAAAATGAAGGTGGTGAGAGAGTTTCTTTAAGTTCTTTTTCTGGATTTGTGTTCTTTTATTCTTATAGATCAACATATAAATAGTAATTTTAGGATTTATCATGGGTAATGGTAATTTAATTTCTAGATATAAGTGAAATTATAATTATATTAGTCTTAGGGCTGGTAAATGGTTGAGATGGGATTTGGGAAGAATTAGATTGTTTTTTCTAACATAACTGGAATGCAAGTTGAAAAGTTTAGTTTTCAATGTTTTAAGGCAAGGATGGGTGAAGGAGGAAAGATATTCCACAACACTTTCTCATGGTTGCTTATAAGAAAAGGAATTTCCTACATTGGTATTTTCTTGACTTGGGTTCTTGGGAAATTTATTGTAGTGGTTTTAAAATTGTGAAGGACAACATTGATGGTAGAATCTAGGAGGAGGAGGATTTATCTATTTATGTTGAGAAACAATAGAAGGTAATTATATTTTACTCCCACCATGAATATATTGGAATTAGATTTGATTTTGAGGTGGAAAATGAGGGGATGAGATACAATATTACCATTCCTAAATCTTTGGTTATAGGTAGAAAATAAGGGATTAGAGTGGGGTTACTTAGAGTTTCTATTGAAATGAACTAATTGTTGAGGGTTGGTGTTATGCTAAGAATATACTGTGTTGAGCTTCATTAGACCAGAAGAATCTGACATACCATCCTATAGTTGGGGACATGTATTTGCTGGGTGACCTCATTAGATTAATATTCCATAGTTTTTTCACAGGTTTAGGGAACAAATATTGTGGAGAATATGAGGTTGGGAATTTGGTGACCATATCTAGTTTCCACACTAGATCAGTAAGCTCCCTCATCCACCGTGTATTCTTGTCAGGTTATATAGATTGATTCTATTATACTTTATTTATTTGATCATGTTCTTGAGTATGGAGTTGTTGTATGTTTTCATCCATGTTTCCTGTGAGATCTCGTGCATTTGTAGGAGTTTTTTCAACAAGAGAACCGCCACTTGATACATTGATGAGAGTTCTATTCATATCCAATAACCCCTCATAAATGTATTGGATCAAGATTTGGTCAGGGATTTGGTTGAGTGGGAAAATTTCCATAAGATTTTTAAACCACTCCCATAACTCATGGACTGATTAATTGGAGAATTTATGAATTCCACTTATTTTCATTTGGATAGAAGAAGTTCAATAAGCAAGAAATAATTTATCTAAAAATATATTATTCATATAAATTAATGATTTTATAGAAATAGAAGGTAGGTGGTAAATATATGACTTGGTGGAGTTATCTAGGGATAAATGGAATGCTCTAAGTTTGATTTTTTCTTCGAAACCCCTTGATGCATTAAGGTAGATCACACCACATGGAAATTTTTGAGGTTAAGATGAGGATCCACACTGGCTAGCCCATGAAAACGATGAGAAAAGATGAATCAAACATGAGTTGATTTTGAAATAATCCTTTATGTTTGTACATTGAATATTAAGGGGTTGATAATTCATATCAAGTGTAGTTAGTTCTTTGAGGGTTTTACCCTAGGATTGGCCATATGTAGAACAATTTGATGGGTAATGAGTGAGTATTGAGTGTTTTGATTATCCCTAATATTTATCCTAATCTAGAATAGATTTTCATTAATTTAAGGGGTAAAAAAATCTGGTATATTGTTTGGGAGGCTACAAGAAATTCAGAAAAAAAAAATTATAAAGGATATGAAAGGGGTATTTATATGTGTTTTCTTAGTTTTTTGGGGGTTTTGTTATTTTTTTATAAAAAAAGGACCAACAAATTATCACACCATATATGAAAATGGAACCATTTGAAACATGAAATATTGTCACCTATTGACCATATAAAGTTCTTATTCTCTGTTATAATGTTTATAGCATCACTTGGGTTGAATCCTTGGTGATGATGTTACATTTTTAGTTAGTTATTTTTGTTTTGAATTTTAAATGGGAGGTTTGTTTTCAGAGTTTAATTAAATTTATTTATGGATGTAGTTTGATTTAATAATTAAATATTTATTAGGGTGAGTTCATCATTGGGGATATAAACTTATGATATCCTTGATATTTTTAAATCATTTCATTAAATTAACATCCACTCCATGAGGTGATTGTAATTGGAATTCCCAATTGTTTTGGATTTAATCTAATTTGTAACTAGGGTTTTAATCATTATTAAATCTAATTAATGGAAGGTTCAGTATTTCTTGATCCCATGTGCATTTATGGTTCCAATAATCTAGGGAATCCACATGTTATAAAAAATTCATTAATCCATACCATATTTTTGTTTAACATACACAATATTAATTCAAATAATATTAGATTAGTGAAAGATCTAAATACCATAGAATACACAAATTGTTAAACAGCTAGATGGGAGATTTACTCTACCATTTGAGTGGTTAATAATCTGGTTGGAATGTTTTTTATTATTAGTCAAATGAAAAATTTAAGGGATGAGATGAGAAAATAATTATTCTGCGAACATGCCCAAATGAATGGAAGTAAATGCACAATTTTGATTGAATGATTAAGTGAAAAATGAGGGGTTTTAAATTGGATTTAAACTATTATATGAACATTAATATTACACAATATAAGGTGGGTGAGATAACTGAAGATGATGATGCAACATGCATTAAAATTTCAAAGGAAGTTACAATCATAATTAGATGATTATAACTGAAAGGAATTGATGTACATGAAAAATATTTTAGAGGAAATGTATCTAAAGTAGAAACTAGAATTTTGAAGGTCCTACTAGACATTTTTCATGGTTTTTGTCATGCCAATGTATCCTTCTAAGTGCTGAAGTGACAACCTTTTACAATGATAAGAAGGGGGTGTATTTATAGCCCATGGTGTCAGACTGTATGCCATCCAAAAAAACCCTTCATGTTAGATCGACCATTTGACCATGATGAAATCCAAAACATGAGAACTAATATTATTAATAGTTATATATATATATATATATATATGTGTGTGTGTGTTTAATGTTCACCCTTCACATTTTTTGGCCACTATACTTTTTTATGCAATGTTATGTATGTTTTTCTAAAAGATGTGTTTTTGTCCAGTTTTATCTATAAATTTTCAAAGGTTTCCATATAAATGGGTTTTAAGATGGTAAGGTTCCATCAAATCAAAAGAATTTTTTATACAACATTTTGAAACAATATATTTAATTTCTCCCCCCGAAATTACAACTCCATTGGACATCTAGATTGGGAGATATGTTAAGAATTATGGTCTATTTTCAAATCTCAGAGAGAATTGTGGGCTTGAACATCATGCATAGATTGGACCCATTTTTAGTTAAGTGGGAATAACTTTTTTATAAAAAGTTTTTTCAGATATTCAATAACATATTATGGTGTTTCATCAATTTTTGGATTTTATATTGATCCTATAAATCCATTCATCATTATTGGTCCAGTTTTCTCCACAGAATAGATAGGTCTTCTTGTACAGTCCATATGGCCATTAAAATGGTCAAATTAACCAAATATCCAGTTGAATGATTTGAAGTAATTATAAAAATGAACAGTGAAATATGAATAAAATAATTGGATTAGTATGGAGAGAGTTATGATTAAAATACTAAAATAACATGAATCCAGATTAATTCAAAAAATGCTCACAATTTATATTGGATATTAAAACATGGACATTTCACACCAATTATTCACTTTTCCTTTAAAATCAGTAAGGGGAGTAGAATACCAAATTATGAATAAGTGAATAACATCAATTATGTTGACATATTTATTTAGTTTTTATAGATAATATTCTTATATACTCCAATAGAATGGAGGAACATGAGGTGCATTTGAATTACTTACTGAAGACTTTGTGAGAGGAAAAGTAATTTGTGATGTACACAAAATGAGAGTTTTGGATGGAGAATGTAATATTTATGGGACATATTATCACCAACAAAGGGATATCTATGGATCATTCAAAAAAAAAGGCAATTTAAGGATGACCAAGCACTACTAAAAATTTGGCCATTAACAAAGTGCAAAATTTCATTTAAAAATGCTAAAAAAGTGCTATTAATCATAGTGCTGATAAAGGGGGGTCTTCTTTATCAGTGATAAAAAACCATTGATAAAGGGGGTCCTTTATTCGCACTAAAAGAAGCACTGATAAAGAACCACCTTTATCAACTATTTTTTAGTACTGATAAAGACACAATTTATCAGCACTATTTTTAGCACTGATAAAATATACCTTTATGAGCACTTATTTAGCACTGATAAAGGGCTAGCTGCCTGTAATGTGATGTTTATATAATAGCACACCCAACCTATAATTTAAGAAAACTATAATTTAAACAGAACACCAAAAGTAAACATATTATATACATTTAATTAACATTAGGAATACAAAAATTTCCATCCATGGTATATATAAAAAACCACAATTATTTACATTTCAAATAAAATATTTTACATAATTAAATTTATAATTTTCAAAAAAAACATTCTAAAACAATAATATTTCATCTTTTGATGCTCGTGATTCCCTATCAAAAATCTCTACTCAGGGTATCAGTTGTTGAAAAAATCATCTCAACCTAAGAAAAATATTCCACCTATATAAGAAAACAAATATTATACTTGTAATACTATAAATAAATAAATTAAACATTAATATGAAATAACACATTAATAACATGTCAATATTTAATAAAAATGACACATTTGGTGTTATACCGGTCACACAATCAATCCTATTGAGTTGGGGTTTATTCCAACATGCTACAAATGAGTTATGAAACACTGTCCAAAAATATCAAAATAATATGAATGTGTTTCCTTGATTTCGAGTATGTCACTTTTTCTTTTACTAAAATTAATGTCAATTTTAAATAATGAAATATTTGGAGTTATAATGGCCACACTATATGCCATATTGAGTTTAGTTTGATTCCAACCTGTCAAAAATTACTAATGTATTGTTCTCCCAAATTATCAAAATCATCCTAATGTGTTTGCTTAGTTTTTAGTATGTCAGTTGTGTTTTTTTACTAAAATGTCATTTCAAACTGAAGAAATGCATTTAGAGTCATACCAATCACATCATGTGTCGATTTGAATTGATATTTCTTCATACACGTCAAAAAGTATTTATGAACCACTTTCCAAAATTATAAAGGCAATCATAATGTGTTTGTTTTGTTTTCAGTAAGTGACACGTTTAGAATTAAAATATTAATTTTAAACAGGTAACAGACACTTTTAGTCATACTGGTCACACCATGCATCAGATTAAGGTACGAGTGACTCCTACACATAAAAAATGACACAAGTGTTAATTTCAAAAACTATCAAAACATTTCGAATGTTTTTTCTTAGTTTTATGTACATCACTTGTTGTTTTTACTTAAATTAATGTCAATTTAAAATAAAATGAGACATTTGAGTTATACCAGGAAAATTGTACGTTGTATTGAGGTGAATATGATCCCCATAGATCAAAAAGTACTAATATACCATTTTTATAAAATATAAAAACAATACGAATTTTTTTCTCAAATTTTAGTATGTCAGTAATTTTTACTTAAATTAATGTGAATTTGAAATAAAAAAGACACTTTGAGTTGTAACGACCACACTGTGCATCAGATTGATGTGTGGTTGACTTTTAAACACTGTAAATGAATCATGTATCATTTTCCTAAAATATAAAAACAATCCAAATGTGTTTTATCTGTTTAAGTACGCCACTTTTTTTACATAAATTATAGTCAATTTGGAATAAAAGGAGGCACTTTGAGTTTTACCGACTGCACCATGAATCATATTGAGTTGCGGATGATCCCTACAAATAAAAAATTACTAATATATCTTTTTTCTAAAATATCAAAACAATCCTAATGTGTTTTCATGGTTAACAGTATGTCACTTATTTTTTTCCTTAAATTAATGTTATTTTTTAATTAAAAGAGACACTTTGAGTTGTAATGGAAACATCGTGCATCATATTGAGGTGAAGTTGGGTCTTTCATATCAAAAATTACTCATGTATTATTTTCCTAAAATATAAAAATAAACAAAATGTGTTTTCTTGATTTTCAGTATATCACTTGTTGTTTTTAGTTAAATTATTGTTAATTTTACATAAAAGGAGACACTTTGAGTTGTACCAGCTACACCATGCATAGGATTGATGTTTGGATGATCCATTCATGTCAAAAATTACTAATAGATAATTTTCCTACAATATAATAATAATAAAAAAAATCTTGATTTTTATTATGTCACTTGTTGTTTTCACTTAAATTAATGTCAATTTTAAATAAAAAAAGAGACACTTTTAGTTGTAACGGCCACACCATGAATCATATTGAGGTTTGGTGGAATCCTAAGCATCAAAAATGACTTGTGGATCTTTTCTATAAAATATCAAAACAATATGATTGTGTTTTCACAGTTTTAAGTCCTCGCATTTTGTTTTTAATTAAATTAATGTCAAGTTTAAATAAAAGGATACACATTGAGTTGTACCGGCCACACCATGTTCCATATCGAGGTTCAGTTGATCCCTACACATCACAAATTACTAAGAGATAATTTTCTTAAAATATCAAAACAATATGAATGTTTTTTCTCATTTTTCAGAATTTATCTTATTCTTTTTTACTTAAAGTAATGTAAATTTTAAATAAAAAGAGACACTTTGAGTGTTACCAGACACACTATGCATCGGATTGAAGTGAGGATGACTTCTACATGTCACGAATGATTTATGGATTTTCCCCTAAAATATCAAAACAATATAAATGTTTTTTCTCTATTTTGAATACATCACTTGTTTTTTTAACTAAAATTAATGTCGATTTTAAATAAAAGGATACACATTGAGTTGTACTAGCAACACTGTGTGTCTTATTGAGGTGAATCTGATCCTTACATGTCATAAATGACAAATAGATCATTTTCCTAAAATATAAAAACATCTTGAATGTGTTTTCATAGTTTTAAGTATGTCACTTGTTTTCTTTACTTAAATTAATATAAATTTTAAATAAAAAGAGGAACTTTGGGTTGTAACGGCCACACCGTGCATCAGATTGAGTTTTGGTTGTCTCCTACATGTTGAAAATGACTCATGAATAATGTTTCTAAAATATAAAAACTATATGAATGCATTTACCTAGTTTTAATTACGTCACTTGCTGTTTTTACTTAAATTAATGTCAGTTTTAAATAAAAGGATAAACTTTGAGTTATATTGTCTATACTGTGCGTTGTATGGTGGATTCGTTGATTCCTTCACATCAAAAATGACTAATAGATTGTTTTAATAAAATATAAAAACAATATGAATTTGTTTTCTTTGTTTTTAGTATGTCACTTCTTGTTTTTACTTAAATTAATGTCAATTTTAAATAAAAAGAGACACTTTGAGTTCTAACAGCCACATCGTGTGTCAAATTGAGGTGCAGTTGACTGATACACATCACAAATGACTCATGTATCATTTTACTAAAATATCAATATAATAAAAATGTGTTTTCTCAGTTTTTAGTTTGCCACTTATTTTTTTTAATTAAATTAATGTCAATTTTAAATAAAAGGAAGCACTTTGAGTTTTTCCAACCACATTGTGGATCGTATTGAGGTGTGTCTGATCTCTACACGTCACAAATGACTAATAGATCATTGTACTAAAATATCAAAATAATCGAAATGTGTTTTCTAATTTTTGAGTATGTCACTTGTTGTTTTTACTTAAATTAATGTCAATTTTGAATAAAAAGAGAAACTTTGAGTTATACTTTCATTCTTTGAAAACATTTCTAAAACTATTATTAATAACCTAAGGATATTAAAAATAATAAAGGGTGATCATAGATGTTCAATTATTGTAAAAAATGGATATATCAATGGTTATATAAGGAAAACATTGGAATAAATATGTTATAAAGAGATATTAACATTAGAAATTCATACCCTACATATGGAAGTCACATCTTCATGCTATTTGTGTAAATTTGTTCATAAGGTATGCAACTATTTTGTTTTTGAGAGAATTTATATCATCTTGTGAATATGATTATTTTCAACGGTTATAGTAGTACTAGAAAAATATAAATACACAAGGTATTAATAAAAATTTTAAATGAAATAGTAATTATCATTGAAAATACCTCTTCAGGGATGTTGGTTTATTCATGGAATATGATGTCTCTCATAAATATACGAACATAATAACCGTAATATTTTACATTGGTTTGTTTTTTACACTATAGAAATGTTTAGAATAATAAGTAATTTGTTTTGATATGTGTTTGAATTGTGAAATATTATTATATATACCCTGATACTTATCCGGTCATATTACTTGTGTTATTCTTTGTCCTTATCCCCTGCTCTCATTCCTTTTTTCAGATGATAGTGACACATCGCCCTATCATAACATAATCCTCATAATAAGATAATATAAATTATATAACATGATATTTAGTTAAAAAAAATTGTATGTATTGTATTACAAATTGACAAACACCATCATGTGTGGATGGTTTGTTGGATATCTATGAAATGAATCCAAGAAATATATCTTTTGAGTATCCAAATTCACTACAATGAGTATCCAATGCTGCCTAAAAACACAAAGAGGAATAAGTAATGAAATAAATGAAAATAAATTTGATATGATTAAATTGTATAGTCTTTACCATGAATCATTGGTATTAAATAGAGTCTAGCATATAAAATTTTTCTTTCAAAGGATTTAATTAAGACTGCTATTATTTTATCCCTTTTCAAGTTCTATTTTAGCTTCTATTGTTGTGGTGACGTGAGGACTAACGAGTCTGAACTTTTTATCATGGGAAAATCTCTTCAATTGATTTTCATATATATGATTTCAAAAAATATGAAATGTATTTAGTCATAATTAACATAGTATATCATCTTTTGGGAAATGAAATCATGAGAACATACCTTATTATACATTTACAACAGAGTCTCCTTGCTATTCATAGTCAAGGATTTTAGTTTCACTCCCAAGACTATTGAATTCTTGATCTTTCACTTCATACATATTTAATTCAAATTCAACTATGTGATTTCCACCATATTTTAACTTTGTATCCACATGATCATTGAATGATAGTAAATGTGGATATAGAATGGGTGGGGTAATTGTACTTTTGGTAGATCTTTTTGATCGGTTTGTTAATCCTTTATCTTGAAAAGTAATTTGGAAATTAATACCTCCTTGTCGATGTGATTTTTTACCAAATGTGATGGCCATGGAAGGGATTTCCCAATAGATTTTTCAACCATATAAATATCATCCTCATGAATTCGTACTGGTAGCTCTGCCCTCGGCTCATGGGTTACGTTTATTAACACTAACACATGATATGTTGGAAGTGGAGTGTTGTGTAGCATGAAATTTTGAATATTGAACATTTTAGTCCTCACCACATGAAGATGGGTGGGTTTTACTATATATAAATCACATTCATTATCACCCTATAGAATATAAATAAATAAAAGGTATCAATTTTTGTCTGATTCACATTTTATAGAAACATTTATTAGAATTTTTATTACCTATGCTGAGACATCTCTTTGTGGGGATTGGATAACTCCATATTTGGTGGGGGTGGGGTGGGATATTAATGCAATGGCTTTTCTTGAGTTTCTTTTTCTCTTTTCCTATCCCTCTTTAAAATTTCAATCATCTCCCTATGCCAATGGAATTTTCCTTCAAGGGTACCTATTTTTTCTCTCATCTATTTTACTAATTCACCTTGAGCATCCTCTTGTTTTTTTTCAAAATTTGTTCGGTATGTCACCCCAAAACCCACACCTCTGATGAAACCATACTATTATGGCCACTTCGAGGCCACTGATAGTCTGTGTTCATCTAGAATAGATGTTGTTGATTCTTGTTACTATTTAAGATAGAAAATATAGGAAATAAGTGATTGTTTTTATGTAATAGTGATGTAAAGGAAAACAATTTTTTATTATGTAATACTCAAACATGATTCCCACACTTTTTGTGTGTTCTCATATGTTTTTATCCCATATTTCTTTACACATGCGTCCTTCCAAATCACATGGAATGGGATGGAAGTGGATTTGGATTTTGAGTCATCAATCTGCATATAAACTTTGAAACATAATGAGGGTGTTGTTTCATGTCATGTAAAAGTATTTCAGTAGATTTAAAATATTTACCATTTTTTTTCAAGTGAAGTGCACCCCATCCTTGCTTTATAGTAGAGGTATTCTGATTTTGCTGATCATTCCTTATTTTTAGCACTTAGTTGATGTTTCATAAATAAAAAATTTTCAATCAAAGTGATGAATACACGTATCTTTAAAAAGCGTATTACTGGCTACAATGAACCTAAAAAGACACATCTACACGACGACCAGTAAACACATCCCATGCTTCTTGGGTTATCAGGTGTGTATAGATCAGCAGTAGGCACAGGTTTATTTTCCCTTTAGTATATTTAAGATGATGTCTTTTTAGGATTGTGAAAAATACTCTATTAATACTTACAAAAAGAATTAATACATGCTTCTTATGGGATTCATCTACTATAAATTCACTATATAATGGATTATTGAGAGTAAGTTAATGTTTCATTATATTATTTTTCAGTAAAATAAAAAATGATACCATAATGTCACCATTATCTCTTCCCATATCAGTTCCTTAAGGCATGTCACAACATGTTTCCATGAATCTACATCAATCATCATGTATGGTTGAGTAATGATTCCAATATAAGTGATGAATATGGCCTTGTTGGGGTTAACATGCTGACCCCATGCATTCTATCTATCCTCGTATTTGATTCCTTTTGTTTTATCCTTATGTGTGTTTGATAACAATGTCAAACTAAAGTACTCCTTTTTTTGGATGTTAGTTATTCATTTCCTACCATTTCCCCAAAATCAACATTGTCAATATGTTCTTCTAGAGTGGAGGAATCAGCACGTATAGATGGTTGGTGTACCTCTACACTGTGAGCAGCAGTAGGTTGAGAGACATGTCGTTCCTCAGAAATGGAAGCACCAACATATGCATAAGGTATCTCCTCTGCACTATGAGGAGAAGCTGTTTGAGAGACATATTGTTCCTCGAGATTGGGAGCACTAGCATGTGCAAAAGTAATTATCTGTAGATGTGGTTTAACATTTAATTTAGAGTACATAAATGAAGAAACAAATGGATAATAACATGAGATAACATGATATATATTATGAAAAAAATGTAACCTGAATATTGAAGTCTATTTTTATTTTTTAAAGTATGGATGGATTTCACCCCTATATCGATGATCCATATCCCCTCATTATAGTCTCGTCTGACATACAGAACTTCATCTACATTGGGACCACTACGAAGTGATTATGACATCCCAATGAAAGGGTCATCCTCAGTTGAATTTCCATTTGACCCTTCAGTGGTTTTGGTCTATAATTGAAAAATTTACCAAATTCAGTTTGTGGGGTCTATAAAACAAAATACATGTACTACCTATGATGAAATTATAAACAGTTCATCTTTGTAACCTTCCTTACATAAATCAACTTTCACAAAACCTAATTCATCTATTTTAACAGCACTCTAATTATCAACCCACGTTCATTGAAAAATAGGCACTTTTAATTTTATATAATCCAACTCCCATATTTTTTTAATGATACCAAAGTATGACATATTTTTATAAATTGGGTTTCTTTCCTTAGTACCATAAACATTCATCACTCCATCTATGAGTGTAACTCTTCTATTTTATGGTATTGTCTTCATCATGCACATTTTTATAGAACATATAACCATTAATTACATAACCTTTTTAAAATAATACATACACACTTGGTCCTCCAGCTAGACATTGATGTCGTTCAGAAATTGAATCTATATTTACATCTGACTCCTTTAAAATATGGTTCTAAAACCATCCTATAAACTCTTGATTATGTGTATTCGATATCCATATTTCATCCCTTAAGGGATTAAAATGCCTAAGAATTTCTTTTTGGGTTTCGATATATGGGGAAACCTTTGAATTGTTATGAAAAATGCAAAGTTTGGCCTACTCCCGATCTGTAACATTGATTGTGACAACCAATCTTCCAAATATTCCTTCACTTACAAGCTTCCCAGTGTGACATGATTTCGGTAGGCCAATGCTTTCCACACCGTACATGTATTCAGTACCAAATTAAATGAATTTCTCAATAGTATATTTCTCTATAGTACGACCCTCTAGACAACTTCGATTTTTGATATACCCTTTCAAAATATTCATATACCATTCAATGAGGTATATCTATCTACATTGTACATAACCACATAGTTTAATCTCTCTCACCAAGTGAACAATCATATCAAAGAGTTTTAGTGGGAAGAACATTTCAAATTCACATAATATGATGGAAATTTATATTTCCATACTCAGAAATTTATCCAAGTCTATAACGTTGCAGAATAGAACATTGAAGAAGAAATAGAGATGGGTTAATGTATGATGGATATTCCTGGGTAAAATGTAATGTAAAGATATAGGTATTAAATCTTGCATCAAAACATGTAAGCCATGTGATTTCAGACTCTTTAAATTTAAATGAGTCATTGACATTATGTTCTTGATATTTGATAAATACCCCTATGGAACCTTTACATCTTTCAAGAAGTTGAAAAACTGATATCTCTCCTACCTAGAAAGAGTGTAAGTATCTAGAGTTAGAAAAGTTCATTTTTACCCATAAATAGCACTAACTCTTCTCGTATTCCCATGTCAACCATGTCTAACGTAGACTTAATTACATCCTTTGTTTTGTTGGGTGCATTTAGCAATGTGTTGATGACACTATCACGTACATTTTTTCAATATTCATAAAAACAAAAAAGTGTTTGACGTACAAAAAAATATAGTATGGTAATTCAAAAAAAATTAACCTCTTCTTCCAACAGGTTTTTGTAAGGTTTTTCAAAAATAGTTTACCAAAAGTAGTGTCCACATCTTTTTCTTTCTCAAATAGTTGATCACATTTTAGTGGAAATAGTGTTGTACATTATTATAAAATTTCATCGAAAGATGTTTTCCAAGATTGGTACTTATGTAGTTAGGGTAGAAATATATGATGACCTAGAAACACATTTTTTTATGAATGTTTCAACCAAATTGATTGTGTACCTTGTTCTCAAATGGGACACCCAAGAGTGCATGTAATTCTATATCCTAAAAATTTTCATAAATAAAAAAAGTCATTTATCATCACGTAAAACATGGATCTCAATGTGAAATCTTCATTTTTTAAGCATCATACAACGTAACACCTGAATCCCACAATAATTTTAAATCCTCGATCAATGGAGACAAATAAACATCAATATCATTACTCGGTTGTTTTAGTCCTGATATAAGCATATCTAGTGACCATGCTGTCCTGACGTGGCAAATGGATTATAATTTTATGGTTTATTTATAGTCTAGGGTAGACCCTAGGTTTTCTCTCAAGGAGTATTGATAGGTTTTTAGTATGTATTTTTAATAAGAATTACTAAAAGAGGGGGTGATTTTGAATACAGTTTTAAGAAAATAGCTTAACTTAAAGAGTTTAATAGTTGATAGAATAAGGTGGAGGTTTAAGAATTATGAGATAAGGAGATAACTTCATGTTCACTAAACATATTGGATAGTTCATTTTTCTGAAAATATACCTGGTTTTTTTTAATTCGTTGGTTGAGGATTGTCTAGATCTTGATTCCCCTCTTGCCACTCTAAACGTTTCACAAAGTACCAACCCTTGACAAAACAATCGTGTTGTCAAGGTTTGGACTTCAAGAATATATTAAAGGCTACCAAAGCATACTAATATCATTTTTATGTGTGATATGAAGAGTATCCTTGTGTTTCCAAATTGGAACAACTCAAGTTTCCCACTTGAAATTTCATCCCAATCGGTGTTGAAATGAAAAGTGGTTCACTTAATTAAACCCAAGAAATGAACTCAGAGGAGAAACATGTTTAGATAAAAAATAAGTGAAATAATCGACACAAAAATTACACAAAACCAGTAGATTATCAAGTTTTGGAACTCCCCCCCCCAAATTATGTGTAGCTCCCTCGAAATGATCGTCCACCGTTTAGCTCACCATTGAGAGGAGGAGAAGGATCGGGTAGAACTCCTTCTTCATTGTTGATACCCCTATGATAATAGGGGCCTCTATAACATAAATTTTGAAGAGAGAAATCATTTGGGTATCCAAAATACCAGAGATTTTCCTCCTGGTCGAACTTGAAATTGAGGATCCCAAGGTTCCATCTATTGGAAAATGGGAAGGTCATTTTGAGCACACAGAATTCTTAAAACCACTTGTCATAGGAGTTTCGACCTCCAGAAATCCTTATCGCGATTTGGAGAAAATAAAAAAGTTGTATCCACACCTCTTATATGTCTCCACCAAACGTTTGGCAGAAATTGGACACATATATCCTGAGATAAGGATAGACCATAGCACACAAATTTTCACATCGTACAGATTTGGTGGGCTGGACAGATTAGGTCGGTTGGGCCACTAGATGTCCAAATGAGTCCTGGGTTACGTCATAAAAAATGTATCCCAATAAAATTTGGACCAGCCCACAAATTATTAGCTCAATTGTATTAATGGTCAAGTATCAATGTGAGGATTAATCCACTGGTGTGCTTGGATCCTATGCAATTTGGCCCATTTTTCATGGACATCATCATGGGCCCTCCAAATCACCTCCTCCTGCAATGGAATCATCAAAACAAGTATCATTTCCCTTTTTAACAGGGATAAAAACAAAATAAATGATTCAAAAATGGAATGGATCTTGTCATTATTTTTATAATTTTCAATATAAAACAAGTTCAACACAGTGGTGTAAAGGTGAAAATTACAAAGTGAATCGTGGTATGATCACACCCCAACACCTAAACATTTTCACTCATGAAAAAAGTCACATATCCAAATAAAATGAGGCATATAAATATTCCCAACATCATGAAGATTTAACATTCAAGGAAATTTTAATTCATTAAAGTAATGAGATCAATGCACGAACCACACCAAGGAGTTTTTCCTATGGAAAAGGATCTCTCATAAATGATATCACAACGAAATTCAAAGAAGGAATTCAAAAGTCAACCATTCCACTAATTCTCTATGTGTGTGTGAAAACCATTCCATGTTATTCTTTCCACTTCCTATCCACTTAATATATGTTATTTTAAAATTATTCATCTTTAAATGAATTTTCACCAAACCTTACCTATATCCTTTGAAATCATATTTCAAGACCCACTCACTTAAGCATTCCCAGAAGTCATATTATAAGCTCCTGACCTAGATACCCCGATATTTTGTACATTTCATCAATCCCCTAAATTATTATTTTTTAGAAGATTCATTTGGAACAAATATCACACTCATCTCTCAGCCCTTGGTTGATCTCCTCATGACACTAATTGAAATAATTATAACAAGATCAATGGTTGAGGAGAAGTGGTTTTTGACCTTCCCAAGACTGATACTTTTTTTTTGAGGGCGTACAATAGTTGTACATTAGCTACACATGCATAGGTCAATCTGGTGCAATAAAGAAACAGATCGGATAAGGAACGAACGTATGAAAATATCATTTAAAGCTGAGAAATATTAACCTAACATATATTTACCTTATATTAAGTATGAAATATTCACACTTCGTGGTTTGGTGCAAAAATTTATCGAGATATTAGTGAAACAGTTTTCCCAAAAACTAATTACACAAGGGGAATCAATCATCTCAAATGTTTCATAGTGATACAACCATTTATATCATTGACCGAAAACCAATTCACTAAAAATCACTCCCTGATGTTAACTTCATACAAATACTCTTTTTCACTATTATTTATGGTATTTTTACTTTCCCCCCTTTATGGTAACCGAATCATGGAACTTTGAAATTTTTGATGGGGGAAAATGAAAATACCATAAAGAATGGAAAAAAGAAGAAAGAAGAACGACAATGGAAAACCTAATAAACTCAAAAATATGGGGAAAAGTGAAAATACCAGAAAGAAGGAAAAAAAGAAAGAAAGAAAAACAATGATGAAAATTACTATCTAAAGCAAGAATGTACCCATCCCCCCACACCTAGAATGTGCAGTGTCCTTACTTTAATTATTGAGAAGGTGAGAATGAAGGATAAAACCTGGTATGTTTCACTGGTATGTTGCTTATTGGACATAGAGTTCCTTGATTGGGAACTATGAAAGGGCTTCGTGGAAGTGCTTCAGCCACTTCCCATTGATAGTAAATATTTTGTTGGTTTCTTCATTTTGAATATAGACAACACAAAATGGGGATACATTAATAATAGTGTATGGTCCAAACAAGAGCGAAAGAAGCTTACCTGGATGCAACTTCAGCCTTGCATTATAAAGGAGAACCTTCTGCCCAATGTGGAACTGACGATGAAGTATAAGACGGTCGTGGGAAGCCTTGGTTTGCTTCTTATAAATTCTAGAGTTTTTATATGCATCTCTTCTCATTTCCTCCAACTCCTAAATCAGCAGATTCCTTTGGGTACATGCACCAGAAAGTTGAGAATTGCATTGTTTCATGGCACAGTAGGCCCAGTGCTCAATCTCAAGAGGTAGGTGACAACTATTTCCAAACACTAGATGATAAGATGAAATTCCAATGGGAGTTTTGAAAGCATTATGGTAGAACCATAATGAATCATCAAGTCAAAGGCTCCAATATTTTCTATTGGGTTTAACCATTTTTTCAAGAATATGTTTTACCTCTCTATTTGACACCTCGGCTTAACCATTGGTCTATGGATGATATGTAGTAGACGCTCTATGAACAACCCCATACCGACGCAAAAGTGATTGAATTGTTTGGTTGCAGAAATGAGAACCCTGGTCACTGATGATGAACCTAGGTAAGCCAAACCTACATAATATTTGGGTTCTCAAAAATTCTATAACTACCTTAGAATCATCAGTCCTTGTAGCTCGTGCCTCAAACCATTTTGACACGTAATCAACTACCAGAATAATTTACAAGTTGCCAAATTAATTGGGAAATGGACCCATAAATTCAATGCACCAAATATCAAAAATGTCATAAAAGAGAAACGGTTTTTGTGGCATCTCATTTCTTTTAGAGGCATTCCCTATTCTTTGACATTGAGGACAAGATTTGAAAAAATCTTGGGAATCCCAAAAAAGTGTTGGCCAAAAGATACCAGAATCAAGGAACTTTCTTGTAGTTTTTTGGGGACCAAAGTGCCCCCACAATCAAAAGTGTGGCAGAATCTAAGGATAGACTGAAACTCACTATCAGGAACACAACGCCTAAGGAATTCATCACTAAATGTGCACCAGAGATAGTGGTCATCCCAAAATTACCAACGAGACTCATGTTTAAGAAGACTAGCTTGGTTTTTATTGAAATCAGTAGGAATGAAAGATGCTACCAAATAATTTACAATTTCTGCATACGAAGGAATAACATCATGCACTCAGTACAATTTCTCATTGGGAAACATGTCATTAAAGGGAATACAGGATAATGAGTCAATTATTGAGGATGGGGGAATCCTACTGATATGGCCAGCCACCACATTCTCTGCTCCTTTTTTATCTCTAATTTCTAGATTAAATTCCTGAAGGAGGAGCATCCAGTTAATGAGACGTGGCTTGGCTTCCAGTTTCTTAAGAAGATACCAAAGGGCTACATGGTCTGAGAACACAATGACTTTAGACCCCCAAAAGGTATGATCTGAATTTTTCTCAGGCAAACACAATGGAAAGGAATTATTTTTCAGTTGTCATGTAGTTTTTTTGGGTAGGGTCCAAATTATTTAAGGTATATGCAATGGCATGTGGAGCTCGATCGACCCTTTGTGACAAGACTGCCCCAACTGCACAGTTAGAGGCATCAAAAATGAGCTTAAACGGTAAATCTCACCGAGGTGGTTGGATTACTAAGGGTGACATGAGACTCCATTTAAAATTATTAAAATCTTCCTCACATTCTCTATCAAAAACAAATTCTTTTTCTTTTTGGAGTAATCGGGAGAGGGGGTGGTGCAATTTTACTAAAGTCACAAATGAAATAACGGTAAAATCTAGCATGACCTAGTAAAGACCGCACATCTCGTACATTTTTAAGGAATGGTAAGGAAGAAATGACATCCAATTTTGATTTATCTACTTGGATTACATCCCCAGAAATGACATTCCCCAATAATATACCTTGTTGCACCATGAAATGGCATTTCTCACAATTTAATACAAGATTATTTTCCATACAGTGACTTAGGACTGAACCAAGACTACTCAAACATTCATCAAAATAAGATCCATAAATAGTGAAATAGTCCATGAATACTTCCATGAAATTCTCTAGGTAATCTGAAAAAATACTAATCATGCAACGTTAGAAAGTACCCGGAGCATTGCATAGACCAAATGACATCCTTCTATAGGCAAATGTACCAAAGGTGCAAGTGAAGGTTGTCTTTTCCTGATCCTCTGGGGAAATATGGATCTGAAAGTATTCAGAATACCCATCAAGGAGAAACTAGTGGGACTTACCCGCTAGCATCTCTAACATTTGGTCAATGAATGGCAAAGGGAAACAGTCCTTCCTAGTGTGTTGGTTTAGTAGACAATAGTATATACAGACACACCAACTATTCTGCACATGTGTTGGAACCAATTCATTGTTTTCATTTTTGATTACTGTAAGGCCAGTCTTTTTAGGAACTACTTGAATGGGACTGACCCATTGGCTATCATAGATGGGGTAAATGATTCCAGCATCCAATAATTTTGTTACCTCATTTTTCACAACTTCTAGGAGGTTTGGGTTCAGTCGATGTTGTGTCTGCCTCACTGGTTTAGCCTCATCATTTAACAAAATATGATGTGTACAAATTGATGGGTTAATACCAAGAATTTAATCAAATTTCCATCCCAAAGATTTTTTATACTCCCTAAAAAGTTCATGAATTTGCAATTAATTCTCAGAAGGGAGTGAACTAGAAATGATGACAGGAAACTTGTTTCCATTCTCAAGATATGAATATTTTAAATCTTGAGGCAATTGTTTCAGTTCCAATTTAGGTGGATTTTGGATTGATGGGGGTGTGTGTGAAAGTTAGAGATCACTAATATCATCTAACTACTCAATGGTATCATCCCTGAATGAGGAATGAGCTTTTACAAGCTTAGCAGTATCATCGATGGTCAGTGGATCCCCAGTGTTCAAGAAATCATCAATCAATGAAAAAGCATGAAAGTTTTCTAGACCACTACAAGAATCAAGGTATGAATCATTTCCTAGAATTTATATCAATTAAGAAAACTCAAAAAGGGGATCAGGGGAATTAAAAGTTGTTTTTTCAGGGGTAGGGAGTACATCAATTGAATTAACAGAGAGAGAAATGTTCTTCTGAGGGGTGGTTCATGGCATCAAGGATGTTGAAATGGACTATGTAACCACCAAATTCCATAGAAAATATTCCATTATAGACATTAATTATGTATTTGGTGGTTTTCAAGAAGGTTCTCCCCAATATAATAGGGGTATGTCCATTCATCCTATCATCCTCCATTTTAAGCACATAAAAGTCAGCAGGAAAAATTAAATTTTGTACCCTCATAAGAACATCCTCTAACACACTAGAGGGGTGTGCAGTACTTCAGTTAGCCATTTGAACAATAATTCTAGTGGGCTTCAATTCCCCAACCTGCAATGTAGATTAAATAGAGCGAGGCATCACATTTATAGATGCACCTAAATCAAGCATAGCATTAGAAAAAGGATACTCCCCTATGGTGCACGGAATTGAAAATGTTCTAGGATCATTGCACTTGGTGCGAAGTGATGGCTCTATCAATGCTGAAACATTCCTCCCCAAGCTCACCTTTTCATATCTACGAAGTCACCTTGGTGTGTACACATATCCTTTAGAAACATGGTGTACCATGAAATTTACTTCACAGCATCAATCAATGGGATTTTAACCTGCACTTTCTTGAAAATATCAAATATTTACTTATCAAGTTCAGTTTAATTTTGTTTTCTTGGTTGGGTGGCCCTTTGAGGAAATGGAAGAGGAATGGTTGGGCTAGGTGACTCATCAATATACAAACTTTTTCCTTTGGAAGGTATTTTCTCAGGCAAGGTTACTCAACATTTGTAACATTTTTAATGGTTGGGATGGAGGTTTCCTCATGATGGGATGACTCTAATGAAGGATTCATCTTACTTTCTAGTTATTTTCCACTCCTAAGGGTGATGGCACTAACATTTCCTCTATCCCTAGGGTTAACTACTGGTTGAGAGGGAAGTTTACCTGAACCATTACTTTGAATTTCACCCACTGAGTTAGAAAGTTGACCTAATTGGGTTTTAAGGTCTTGTATGGCTTCCTGAGTGGTTTGCTGGAATTGAATATTGTTGGCAGCCATTTGTTTCATCATATCTTCAAGGCTAGGCTCGGTTTTTGTAGGGGTTTGTTGGAAAGGCCTTTGGGGTGGTTGAGGATTTCTGTGTGGTGGTGGTTGAGGACTACTCTGCCCCGGTTTGTTCCATTGTTGTTGAGGTTGGTTTGAATACCCCCTGCCTATAGGCTTGGTTCTACTTCCACCCAGGATTGGATGGATAGTAAGGTTCTTTACTAAAGGGTTGGTTATAGGGGAAGCCTAGAAATATCACCTCACAACTCTCAAAATTTTCTCTCAATTGGGGGCATTGGTCTGGGTAGTGAGTGTCAGAAGAACATACACCACAATGGATGGGAGGAGGAAATTGGGATTTCCCTTGGGAAAGAGCAATTTGTCGACGAAGGGTACTTACCACTTCAAACTTTGTGTCCACCATCTTCTCTAATTCAGTACTTTGTACCTCATGGACACCTCGAATCAGTACATTGGACCTTGAACCAAATTGTTGTGTGTTTTGTGCCATGTTCTCAATTAGGGTTCTTGCAGCAATTGGGGTCTTATCAACTAGAACACCACCTGCAGCAGCATCGATCATATTTCGATCAACAGGGATTAAACCTTTATAAAAATATTGAATTAAAAGGTGATCAGTTTTTTGGTGGTGTGGGAAACTTTAACATAATCTTTTAAAGCATTCCCAATATTCATGTAATGTTTTCCCTTGCATTTGTCTTATCCCACACATTTCTTTCCTTATTGTTGCAGTTCGAGAGGCTGGGAAATATTTTTCAAGGAAAAGGCATTTTAGGTCTGCCCAACCACTTATTGGGGAATTAACATAATATAACCAATCTTTTGTTGTGTCTTCTAATGAAAAATGGAATGCCCTTAACATTTCTTGTTCTTCATCCACATTTGCAGGTTTTAATGTAGAACAGACAGTGTGAAATTATTTTAAATTCTTTTGTGGATCCTCTCTATGAAGTCCATGGAATCATGGTAATAGATGAATTAAACCAGATTTTAGTTCAAAATTGGGTGCCTCGCCTTCTAATTGAATATAGGTTGGTTGGATATCAACATCAGGCGAGGTTAGTTCTTTTAGTGTTATATTGTTTTTAGCCATGTTATTCATGTTAATTTCAGTTTTAATGTGGGTTCTCGATGAAGAATAAGAAGAATAAGAATAAGGATCAAGATGAGTGTTGATGTTTTGTGCGTCCTCCTTTCAAGGTTCCTCTTGTGTATCTCGGGGTCGCTGATGTAGGATCCTCTCTAGTTTGGGTTTGAAAGTTTGTAAGTATCCCAGAGTAGAATTCACCATTTACCAAACATACACAACAAATAGATCAGAATACAAAAAGATAGGTATAGGTATGAGATAAAAAAAATAAATATTCACAAAAATTACAAAAAAAACTTATAAAAAACATGCACGAAAACAAAAACACTCCCCGACAACGGTGCCAAAATTTGACTGTGCTATCATGACGTGGAAAATTGATTATGATTTTAAGGTTTATTTATAGTCCGGGGTAGACCCTAGGTCATCTCTCAAGGAGCGTTGATAGGTTTTGATTATGTATTTTTTATAAGAATTACTAAAACATTGGGGTGATTTTGAAAACAGTTTTAAGAAAATAGCTTAACTTAAATAGTTTAATAGTTGATAGAATAAGGTGGAGGTTTAAGAATTATGAGATAAGGTTATCCCTTTAAGTTCAATAAAAATATTTTTTAGTTCATTGTTCTGAAAATTCACATGGTTTTGTTTAATTGTTTTGTTGAGTGTTGTCAAGATCTTGATTCCCCTCTTGCCTCTCTAAATGTTGCACAAAGTACCAACCCTTGACACAACAATCATGTTGTCAAGGTTTAGACTTCAAGAACAGATTAAAGTCTACCAAAGAATACTAATATATTTTTTATGTGTGACAGAAAGAGGATCCTTGTGTTTCCCAATTGGAACAAATCATGTCTCCCACTTGAAATTTCAACCCAATCTGTGTTGAAATGAAAAGTGGTTCACTTAATTAAACCCAAGAAATGAACTCAGAGGAGAAACATGTTTAGATAAAACATAAGTGAAATAATCCACACACAAATTAAACAAAACCAGTAGAGTATCAAGTGCCAAAAATCCTTCCCAAGTATGTGAAGCTCCCTCGAAATGATCTTCCACTGTTTAGCTCGCCATCGAGAGGAGGAGAAGGATCGGGTAGAACTCCTTATTCATTATTGATCCTAATAGGATGATAGGGGCCTCCAGAACTTCAAGTATGAGTATAGAACTCCTTTAGGTATCCCAAATACCAGATCTTTGCCTCCTGGTAGAACTTGCAAATGAGGAACCCAAGGTTCCCTTTTATAGGAAAATGGGAAGGTGGTTTTGAGCACACAAAATTCTTAAAACCACTTGTCACATGTGTTTCGACCTCCAGAAAGCCTTATATCGATTTGGAGAAAATAAAAACGTTGTATCTCCACCTCTTGGATATCTCCACCGAATGTTTGGAATAAATTGGACACCTATAGCTTGAGATATGGACAGATCACAACACACAACTTTTGACATCATGCATATTCGGTCTACTGGAGAGATCAGGTCGGTTGGGAAAATAGATGGCCGAATGAGTCTGGGGTTCCTTCATAATAAATGTAGTTCAATAAAATTTGGACCAGTCCACAAAATATCAGCCCAATTGGATGCACGTTCTAGTAGCAGTGTGCAGATTAATCCACTGGTGTGCTTGGATCCTACGCAGTTTGGCCCATTTTTCTTGGACATCATCATGGGCCCTCCAAATCACCTCCCCCTGCAACAGAATCATCAAAACAAGTATCATTTCCATTTTTAACAGTGATAAACACAAAATAAATGATTCAAAAATGTAATGAATCTTGTCATTATTTTAATAGTTTTCAATATAAAACAAGTTCAACACAGTGGTGTAAAGGTGAAAATTACACAGTGAATCGTGGTATGATCATCTAGCATGATGTTTTTTTATTTCACATATAACCATGGCAGCAAGTT
The DNA here is from genome assembly GCA_963277665.1 of Viscum album. Lineage (NCBI taxonomy): Eukaryota > Viridiplantae > Streptophyta > Magnoliopsida > Santalales > Viscaceae > Viscum > Viscum album. Next base: position 200,246,939 of record OY728119.1, on the reverse strand, counting down.
ATAATTTACCAACATTAATGGCCATGTATTTTGCGTGAAACTTTGAAAACCAAAAATTATTCACTCCATTTGTAGATAATGTAAGACGAAGGTTTCTTAGCTTGTTTACAAAATTAGGATACTCATGATCGATTCTCTTCCATTTAGGAGAGTCTTCCAAGTGATTTAGTTTCCTATCTTTATTTCTTCTATCTGCATGACACTCCAATTTCCCTAAAGTCTCCTCACTTCTATATTGGCGCCTAAACCATGGAATGATTGGAAAGTGCCATAAAAATTTCATAAGACCGAATTCATATTTCTTTTATTGAGAAGTACCACACTTTGTGCATTCTATAAGTGATTTGTGGTCCTTGAGAAATAGTATATAGTCATTCAGGCAGGTGTGTATTCTTTGATAGATCATACCCATCAATCCTAGAATTCGTTTGGTGTCATATATTTGGTTTGGGATCTCATTATCTTTTAGGAGCATGTCATTCAGTAGAGAAAGTAATTTTGTAAAATTGACATCTCTCCATCCATTTCCTGATTTCAAATTATACAGCTTCAGTATGGCTGACAATGCTGTATATTTAGTGCAACCACTATACAATGGTTTCTTTGCACAACTCTTTATCTGCTCAAAAAAATTTGGTAATTCACGAATTTTATCTTCAAAAATCCTTATCATTTCCTCAATGTGATCTTCATCATCATTCATATCTATAATAATGTCCTCGATACAATCTTCTTCATTTTCCACACTTGTAATGATGTTGAAGGGTCCATATAACACACTGTTATCCCAGCCACTAGCTACATTCCCTTTTTCCCCATGTTTATTCCAACATTTATAACCTTTAACTATTATGTGACAGATCAATTGATCTTCCAAATCATCTGGACTACCTTTTCTTGAATAACAACAGTGTAAACATTGACAAAGGATTTGGGAAGGGTTATATGCATGATATTTTTCAAACTTGATAAACTCTTTCACTCCATATCCATACTATTTTGTCAAATGATTTTTATCCATCCATTATTTATTCATATCCATGCTATTTTATTTAGTGATATTAGTATTTTAAAAAATAAATACACAAAATATAGATATAATGTAATGGTTATCCTAATTCTATAAAAATCTAAACTTAAAAGATTATGGGAAAACTACAGTTCAAATTTCCATTGAAAACTATTTAAAAAATAACACTTGAAATACCATTAAAAAACCAACCATTTACAAAAATTCCTCTTTAAAATAACACACCCTTGTTTAAATAAATCAATGAGTTCCAAAGACTCTTTGAAAAAACCTCAATTCATTTTTTTAAACATTCAAGGAAACTTCATGACCCAACAATCTTAATCATTTAAAATGAGTGACAACCCTCTAAGAAACATTTAAAAACACTTGAATCATTTTAAAAGAGCCACTTGGGAATTTTCACAAATTCATATATCCCAAAAGAGGAACTTTATAAAAAATACATATAAAACACCTTGATCTGTCACAAATCAATCAGTGTTGGATGATTCCACCACATTATTCCAATGGTCGGTGTAATAAAATTAATTTCTATAAGAATTTGATATTATGCTCCCCATCATTGGATATCTCTTATCCATGCTTACATTGTCCAATTATATCAATTATCTTTCACCACAACACCAGAGTCTAAACGGATATGTTCAATAGTTAGTGACCACACTCACAACCATGAAACACTCATGTTCCAGTTTACTACAAACACTGCATTATCCTGATGATCATTGGATCACACCAACTCAATTGGTTGTACACACAAAGAACAATGTATATGTCTCACATATGAAGTATTATTGGTTCCTTCCTTTATAAATACACTTAGGAAAATCTATATGCATGAATCAAACTACTAGATCGAGAGTGTTCCTAACACTCCACTTATCAAGTCCAATTCATCCACATGCCTACCAACAAAGGTGTATTTTTATATAATTATCTCCTATCGATAGAAGACCCCTACAGGCCCAATGAAATGAAAATAATCCCCACACATCTTAATTCATTAAAAATTTATGATTTTATATTTATAAAATAATAACTCTAAAGAGAGGGTAGTGTTTTCAGAATCATATTTATATTTAAATAATTGATTTTAATGAATATTAAAATCCACCTAAGTAAGATTTTTAAAATGAACCATTTAAACACAATGTGTTTTATATAAAAATTATTTACACCATTGAATATTTAGGAAAATAAATTTTCTTAATATAAATTATGCCTTAAGTTATTTTGTAAAAATCATGATTTTAATTTCATCTTACTCATTCCCACTTTTTCAAACCATCCATTACATCAAAACCAAATCAAACTCTTAATTGAAGGTTAAAATATTTTTTGACATATAATTCATTCCGGTTTAAGTGGAATGCGATGATTTACTTTATAGAACAATAATAAGACTCAAGAATATTTACATTATATAAAATAGAAAAAACATAGAATGTATAATCTAGGATACATTTTCGATCTTAAAGGTTTTCATCAAGGTGGGTTGACACATTTGGACAACTTATTGTTTCAATTTCTACCAATGATTAATAAAAAATTAAACTATGAGACTATTTTTAATATAAAAGTGCATAAAACAACTCAAAAATGGTCTCCCCAACTTAGACATTTATAAAAAAATGACATAGGATTCTTAGGGTTCAATCAAATAAAAAATTATATAAAAAAGGCCTCAAAATTAACGATTGAATATGGAGGTCCCTATTTAATTCCTTGTAGAATGTATGTTGTGAGATAGCTATAGTAATGGAGTTATTACTTATTATAGTAGAGTCTCGGGTCTTGGAATTAACACCTAAATTCCTTATGCCCTAAGTTATACACTTATCAAAAGTGATCAAACACCCATCCAGTTGACCATCCAACCATTTTCAAAATAAAAAACAATTCCCCATTACCATAAGATCCAAAGAAATATTGTTCATGCCTCAAATGAAACCCAAGGACCTGATGGCCACTATTTACATCATACCGAGTATTCATACAGAAAACATAAAAATAAACTAAAGTCCATTGATCATAGAACCGCCACATATAATCCAACTATTTTCCAATATGCTACCAAAAAATTTAAAAGAATCTTGTGAATATAAATCTTCTATAAAATCCTTAAGAACTCCTAACCACACCATTATCCCATCAACAACACCAAAAACAGAAATGCAATATTAACATCAAATCCATTTCTATAGACACATTGAACAGGAAGAAACATTGTTTATACCCAAACCATAAGAACCTAATTTCATTTAATCACACCAAACATTACTTAGTAAACCTTTTGAGATCCAAAACAGTTCACTACCCATGTGAAGCAAACTTTCTTATCTCTCATCACACTCTTAAGAAGATAACGTCACAAACAGTGACATAGTAATCACAATCTAAATACCTTCGAATCAATACCAATACTCTATCTATCAAATGTTTCATATTTTAAAATCAATATTACACTAGTATTCCTATGGACTCCACATAAGCTTCTAAATTCTCTAAAAAACCCACTTTCCAAAACTAATTTCATATCTACAAGTGTATAAAATTCCACATTTTTACAATCCACTACAAATGATAAAGAACGTCAAATTTTTATGTACGGATGAAACAAATCTAGAACTATATAATTTTAGTGAAACTAATTTATTTCAATTTCTATAAAACCATTTCATATTTGGGGGACCCATTCCACGGACTTTATCAAAACACCAAGCTTCAAACCAAATTTATAAGTTTCATAAACAAATTCTGAAAAAATCTTATTTTGAAAAGATGTTATGAAGAAAAACTAAAACATCACATAATTTCTATCAGGATTACCAAATATAACACTCACACTTGTAAAATATATATAATTCACCAAAAAATGATAACATCATCACAAAACATCATTGGAGAAGAGTACAGTAATAGTGGAAACAAGGACAACCAACATGCAATTCATTTAGGGTACAAACAAGGACCACCAACGACCATGATTTTCATGGGGGGGGGGGGGTTAGCCCATAAAATTCACAACATCACCTCTAATATAAAACTATAATAACATGCAAAAAAATTGAGAAAGAGGAGAAAATGTAAATCGGATTTGTGGTTCAGCATGCGGAGGAGGTGAGTTCACAGTAAATGAGAGGTGTGTGGCGGAGGAGCCCTCCAGCGGAGGAGAGGAGTGTGGTAGAGGAGGGTCACATGGTGGAGGAGGGTCGTGCAATGGAGGAGAGGCACATGATGGAGGAGAGGCTCATGGTGGAGAGGGGTGCAGGGAAGGCGGGTTCTCAGTGGAGGAGTCGGCGGGAGAGCAGGAGGAGGAGGAAGAAGAGGAGGGGGAGGCGGCGACGACGGTAGCGATAGACTTTCGCGAGAGCTTGAGGGGTGCGAGGAAGGATGAGAAAGTTATGGTTTCTTTATAAAACATGGAAAAAAATTTATCAGCACTAGATGGAAAACACTGATAAAGGAATGTTTTATCAGTGCTAAAATAGAAAGCGCTGAAAAATGCCTATTTTTATCAGTGCTAAAAAACACTAAACAAAGGTTTAATGATAATAATTTATTTATATTATTATATATATTTATAAAATTATATATATGATATATATATATATATATTTATAATTATAACTATTAATAAATAAATATATTTATATTTTTAATATTATAATTTAAATAATTATAAAATAATAAGAAATATACTTATAAAATATATAATCCTATAAATATATATAATAAATATATTTATTATATTTATTTATAAGATTATAGATATATATTACTATAGTTCTTCTAATTTTATAATTTTTTATATGAATATATATTTATTTATAATTAAAATTATAAATGAATATATATATATATTTAAATAATTATAAAATTATAACTAATTTATGTTTCTAATATTTATAATTTTATTAATATCTTTATTATTATTTTATAATTATTTAAATGTAACTGCATTTATTTATAACTATAAATATAAATATTTGTATTTATTTATCAATATTTATATATATTTATAAATATATTTATTAAATTATATCAAACATTATATATGAAAATAATAAATATATTTTTTATAAATTAATAATTATTTAAATGAATATATATTTATTTATATTTATTACTAATAAAAAATATTTATTTATTTATAATTAAAAAAATTAATAAATAAATATTTATTTATAGTTGTAATTATATACATATATATAATTATAAAATTATAACAAATATATTTAGAATGTTATAAATATATATAATTAAAATATTAATTATATTTTTTTAATTATTTAAATATATCTTCATTTATTTGGAATTATATTTATATCTATATGTATTTATTTATAAATATTTGTATATAAATATATCTAATTTTTCATGACCTGTCCCCCAGGACCCGTGTTGTGACTACCCCAAGCCCGCATTCTATAGGGCAGAGGTTGACGACTAGCACCAAAAGGCATATCCCTGAAAAATGGGAAGGCATTGACTTTAAACCTGCAAACACACAGTTCAAGAATACAACGAGCACAACCCAGGTATTAAAACTACAGTAGTAAAAAGTTGTGTACTGAAAGTAAAAAGGGTGAGTACAGTATGTAAAGGGGGTCGGAATACAAGTCCAACTGAAAAGTACAACAGCAATAGAAAAACAACTCCATGAATCATCGGCCAAGGTTCCTACCTGAAGGGTAGGTACGGCTCATGGTCAGTCATCACTGCGGCACGTCACATCTAAAGGTCCACCTCTGAGAACCGTTTAGCCGTGGATCCTAAACCTTGGTCACAGTTTTATGCCATCTGCACAAGACACAACAATGTGCGGGGGAAACCCGTGTAAGGGTGAGTATAACAATACTCAGTAGGGACCCCGAGACCCCCGAAGGTATCCCAAATTTCCACAAAGGAAAAACCACAAGGTAAGACCTCGATCATAAATCACGAAGTAATAGTCAGCTCACACCAGGTATACAACTTAGAGATTAGGAAAATAGATGATTAGTTTTAAGCTATATCATCTTTTTTCCATTTAGAAGTTCCACAAATGATCCACAAAGAAGTTGTTCTATTATCGATCCACTCTTGGATGTAAGCTGCAATTCCACGATGGGAAAATGTAAGGCTAGTGCTCTTCGGGTCACGCTACTGCTGATCCACATAGGGTCGCTAGAATGTTGATGCTCACAACGTTGCTGGAATGCGGATCCACATAGGGTTGCTGGAATGCTGATCCACATAGGGTCACTCGATGTTGATCCACATATGGTAGCTATATGCGGATCCCCAATGAGCCGCACTAAAACTGGTCCTTGTCAGGTAGCTATGATGCTGATCCACACAGGGTACCTATGATGCTGATCCACATAGGATTGCTACTTCAAAGACAGCTAGCCACTAGGTTCCCCGCACCCGGTGCGCTTGAGTACCGTAGAATATGCTCCTCAAGATATTAGTTGTACCTAGACCACCAATAAGCTCCATAAATGACTAATCCAAAGGACCACTATGTCGTAAGGGTTCCAACGCAACAGACACCGCGTCAATCAGACACCCAGTTAGTGAGTTATAAGCGTTTTAGAACCGGGGGCCCTCTTGGATTCGGGTTCGATCCAATCTGGTTATACTCCAGCTTTCTCCAAATTTGGAGTGGAGTATACCAAAAGGACCGTCTTTCCCTAAGGATCCCAGCACTGTAGATGGTTCGTCAAACGAGAAACTCGATTTCAAGTTATCGAATTTTAAGCGAAACTAGGCTTGGATACATCTATGTCCGGTCCGACCCGGTTTGGGCCGACCTGACCTGAACCGACTCGGGTCTGACTCGGCTCAGCCCGAACCAGTTTGGGGCAGCCCGGTTGGGCAGGGCCACGGAGGGCTCAGCCCCACCCGCAGGGGGCGGGGCCCGACCCACAGGGGGCACAGCCCGGCCAGGAAGGGGGGCGCGACCCGACCCTCTAGGGGGACGGGGCCCGGCCCGCATGGGGTGCGGCCTGGCCCGCATGGGGGGGGGTGCCGCCCGACCCGTAGGGGGTGCGGCCCGACCAGCAGCGGGGCGCCGCCAGGCCCGTAGGGGGGCGCCGCCCCACCCGCACGAGGTTGGGGGGGGGGGGGGGGCGCCGCCCCACCGGCACCGGGTGGGGGGGGGGGGGGTGCCGCCCAACCCCCACGAGGGGCGGGGGGTGGCCCCGGCCCGCAGGGGGGTGCAGCACATCCCGCAAGGGGCGCCGCCCAGCCCGCAGGGCGGCACGGGGCCCGCCCGTGCTGGCACAAGGGAAAACGCTCCCCACTTTTCTCGAATGGCTAGGTCGTTCAAGATCCTAAGCGGCAGCGCCCCGTGGGCACCGCCCGGTCGCTGCGGGACCCGCTGGAAGCGGGTCCCTGCCTCCGCCTTCAGCGGCGAGCGACGACACGCCCCACCGCCTCTGCGACCGACCGGTACCAGCCGCATGCTGACTATTGCGGCTTCCTTCTACGGTGTGCGACGGTGCTCCGCCCCCACCGCAGTCGGCCAGGGTTAGCCGCCGCGGTCGCCTGTTGGCACGAGTCGCATGTGCCGTCGCGCCGGCACTGCGCCGACGGTCTTCCGCGGGCCACCAGGTGAGCTCCGGTGGTCCCTTTTTCCATCCGATCGCACCTACAGGCTTCCCAGGTCATCTCCTTCGCTTCCTGGCCCTCAGATTTGGGTTCCGTTTAACTCAAAAATTCACCCGCGTAGAACGCAATGATTGAACACGAGGCAAAAGGACCGAGCTTTGTTCGTTTGGCCCGTGCCCTCCGTGTTATAATCTTATCAAGGGTGAAGGTAAAAGATTCAACAAATCTTGAAATTTAAACATGACTAAACCCTACCTCGTGAGTCGTTGGAGAGCGTCCCGAGTTTGAAGATGGGTCAGTGTTCGTTGATCCCGAAGCAAGGCTCCGACAATGCCGCTCAAACGACGATCTTCAGTTCTTGCAGGATGGATCCATTCTTTGTCAAGAGGCTCCTCCAAAAGCCTCCTCTCCCCAAAACACCTCTCCTTTTGCCAACCAATTCAAAAAAGAGAGACGATGGGAGTTAGCTTTTCAACACACAATTAAGAGAGGTTCATTAATTGGTGCAACTAATGAACTTCCTTAATTTCATGTAGGGTGGTTACACATTTTTGTGTAACCAGACATTTAATGTCCAACATTAAATACCCAACCACCCCTTGTGGTCCCCGCAACCAAAACCTAAAGAGAGGTGGAGGATATTAAAAATAAATTAGATATATTTTATTAATTCTCCACAAAATCCACAAAAACCAACTTCCTCTCTCAACCCACAGTGGTCGAGGTTAAGACTCCCTTAAGCGAATCTCGGCGTTGCGAGTTCAATGGTGCCCTTAGATTTCAATTCCGAGCACCGGGTCAAAAGTTAGGATTTCCCGCCCGCACGTTTACTGAACGTACCTTAAGAAAGTTTAAAATTTCATTCCGAGCACACCGGGCATCAGAATCAAACGACGTCAGATTTCGCAGCCTCAGAATAATTCCATATAATTAAAAAAATTACATGGAAAATCCAGGTCTTTTAATAATTAATATATTTATTATAATTTTTAATTATTTAAATATATCTATATTTATTATGAATTATAATTATAAATATTTTTATTTATTTATAAATATTTGTATATATTTATAAATATATTCATTTAATTATATATTTATAAAAATATATGTAGAATAATAGATATATTTATTATAATTTTATAATTATTTACATATATATATATATATTTATAATTATAATTATAACTATAAATAAATATATTTATAAATGTTTGTATATAAGTATAAGTGTGTAATTATATATATATATATATATTTATTTATAGAATTATAATATATGTATTCATTGTAATTTTATAATTATTTAAATATATATAGTTATAATTATAATTATAATTAAATATATTTAAAAAGTATTTATATATAATTAAAATTTAATAATTATAAATTAAATAAATATATTTATTATTTAAATATATTTAATGTGATTTTTCAAGTATTTTTTAGAACATAATAGTATATATGGGTAACATGAATTAATTATATGCCTAGTAAAATATATAAAATAAAAAATGAGCCATTAATGGACAACATGAATAATAATAAAGGTGTAATGTACATATGAATATATATGAAAGCATGATCAATATATTTATTGACCAAATTCATTGGAAACACATTTATATTTTGTAATTATAATATAAATATATATATTTAAAAATTATTTATATATATTAATTATAAATAAAATACATATAGTAAATATATTAAATATAAAAAATCTAAAAAATCTAAAAAATCTAAAAAATATATTTATTATCTATTGAAATTTATTATAATATTATAATTATTAAAATAAATATATATATATATATAATTATAATCGTAGAAATACTTTTTAAGAAACATTATATATATATATATTTGAATTATTAAAAATATATATATTTATTATAAACATGCGTTTTTTATTTAATTTATACAAATAATCTTTATTTTTGAATTTAAATATAATACTTTTATATAAATTATTATTAAAAACCTTTATTAGCACTTTTACCTAGCGCTGATAAAGGCCCTCCTTTATCAGTGCTTTCTGTTTAGCGTTGATAAAACGAAGCGCTTTCCTTGCCCCGTTTTGTGGTAGTGAAGACTAACATCTATGACGAAAACCTGTAGTTTCCTTGGAATAACTGGACAATATCGTCAATTTGTGAGAAATTTCTCATGATTGTTAATCACACTAACAAAGATAACTCAGCAGAGTGTAATGTTTTTATGGATCAATGAATGTGAAGAGTTTTTAAATATTCATTCATTTCATATGATTTATTCAATTTAATATTTATTAATATTTAATATTTTTGGAATTTATTTATTTTTAACATCTATTTATAGATTTTTATTTTTTAAGTTTTAATAATTTTAATATATTTGTAATTTATACAATTAATATTTATTCATTTTTATTTTAATATTTTTGTCTTTAAATCTTTAAAAATTATTATATATTTATTTCTAATTATTACTTTATTTTAAATGTATCTATGAAAATGCAATTTTTATTATATTTGTAACCTATATAATTAATATATTTCATTTTTTGTTTTTTGCAATTTATATAATAATATTATTTATTCATTCATTTGCTTGTGGGCAAGTGGTTGAGTGGCAGCGGCTCGTACTTGGCTCTCCGGGTCCGCGTCCTCTTATCGGCAGGTCTAAGTCACAGATGTTGCCTGGATTGAACAGTCCCGTGTGCATCTTAGGGTCTAAGTCACACCTTCGACGCTTGTGGTAGCAGCTTGCACCTCGCTGATTGAGGTACCGGGTTGTTAGCAGATCTTATCCATACATATCACTATGGGAAATATAGATATTTGCGACGGAGCATTTGCAACGGGATCCCGTCGCAAATAGCCTTTTGCGACGGGGCCCCGTCGCAAATCGCCCGTTGCAAAAAACGCCGTCGCAACTAATTTTTTTTGCGACGGGCCCGTCACAAAAACACTTATTTGCGACGGAAAATTGGCCCGTCGCAAATAGGTTTCTGGGTCGCAAAAAGTATTTGCAACGGGCCATATTCCCGTGGCAAATGGTTGCTTCGAAGCGGGTATTTGCGACGGGAATATATTCCCATCGCAAATAATAAAAAAAAATTAAAAAAAATGAAAAATTTATTTATTATTATATAAATCAATAAACCTATTTATATTGATATAAATATAATATATATTTTTTAAATATGTTTTAGAAAGGAAGAATGAATATCAAATATGAATGTATAAGATGTTCAGTAAAAGAGGCTTATAAAATAAATTATAAAATATTTTTAATTAGTAATTATGTAATTTTTATCAATTAATAGTCATTTAATAACTCTTTGAATATAAAAAAAATAAAAAAATTAATGAAAGATGGAAAATAAGTTAAAAATGAAACCCAAACTTCAAACGGCCATAACTTTTGATCCGGGACTCCGTTTGAGCTCCACAGCATATCAAATCGAAGCCTGCGACGAGCTCTACAGAGCTATGGATGGGTGAAACCCGTCCAAGGTTGTTTCAAGGCCAAAAAATGCCCAGAAGGCCTCTAGTACTGAGTTTTTAGTCGGGGTACCCGGGTTTTTCACCGTTTAAACAGCTATAACTTCTGCTCCCAATGTCTAATAAACCTCTACCATATATCATATCGAAGATCGTTTCATGTTCTTCTATTTGACTGATTGTGGAGCTGAAACGGACTTCTGGATTAGAAGTTATGGTTGTTTAAACATTCAAATGGCTATAACATCTGATCCGGATGTCCGTTCAGCCTGTACCACATATCATATCGAAGATCGTTTCATGTTCTTCGATTTGACTGGTTGTGGAGTTGTAACGGACTTACGGATTAGAAGTTATAGCCGTTTTAACATTCTTGGTGGATTTTAACCCCCTCATTTCTATGTATTCATTCATAACTATACATATATATATATATATGTGTGTGTGTGTGTGTGTGTGTGTGTATCTATTGTATATATGTATTTATTTATTTATTTATTTATTTATTTATACATATACATAAAAACCCATATTTTATAAATTTATTTAAAACTAAGCTTATAAATATATATTAATTAATATACAAATAAATATACGAATAAACACTTATAACTACATATATATATATATATATAGAATAAATATAAATTAATATATGAATAAATATATATATATTATTTATATAACCAAATATATTTATATTAATATAAATCTATATTAATATACGAATAAATATAACTATATATATATAGATAAATCATTAAATGTCTAAAAAAATGAAATGGCTTAGTTGTAAAGGTTAATGCGCGCATGGGGGAGGTTTATTCTTATTTATTATTAATTATTCCTTTTTATTATTAATTATTTCTAATTATTATTAATTAATACTAATTACCATTAACTATGAACAATTAATACTAATAATTTAATTTTATTAAATATCAAAACAATATAAACACAATTAATTACAACTAATTAAAAATAAATAAATCTAATAAAAAATTTAAATTAAATATTAAATTAAAAATAAAATAAATACCTTTAAAATTGATCTGAGGTTGATCTCCGATAATTGTTGAAGACATCAATATCAAATCTGGAAATAAAAATTAAACTTAAGAAACCGTGAACTCTAAAAATAGAGTTTTGAGAGAAGTTGAGAATGAATGGAAAAAAATGGGTGGGGATATTTATAGGTTAGATTATTTGCGACGGGAGTATTTGCGACGGGATACCCGTCGCAAATAAGCCGACATACTTTTTGCGACGGGGGGTATATTCCCATCGCAAATAGTTTTTACCGCCTCCGGGTATTTGCAACGAGGTATATTCCCGTCGCAAATAGTTTTTACCGCCGCTGGTTATTTGCGATGGGGTATATTCCCGTCGCAAATAGTTTTTACCGCCGCCGGTTATTTGCGACGGGTGATAACCACCTGTCGCAAATAACTTTCCCGCGGTTTGGCGCGCTTTGCGCGCCAAGCCTTTTGCGACGGGTGAGATTTCCCCGTCGCAAATAAGTGGTTATTTGCGACGGGAAAATACCCCCGTCGCAAAAACCCCTTTTTCCCGAAGTGTATGTTGCTTGATCAAACAGTCTCATGTGTATCTTCGGGTGTGTGGGTCGACTAGGTTTCGATGGGGTCCACACCATTCGCGACTGGTATCTTGGACTTGTGGTAAAAGGAACCTCGTTAGACTGTATCGTAATGTGGGTTCAACTCTCATTCACCTCCAATTTGGAGGATTTCTGTGGCCCTTTCGGGCTTTACTCATTGTGTTAGGTAGGTGGTTGGCGCGGTCTTCTGGAAGGGGAGGTTTGACACGAGCGACATGAGGTTTGCGAGTTACTTGTGGCACCCGGTCGTGTACAAGGCGGGCAGCACGTGGGTGATTGGCTGAGGGCCAAGCTGGTCGGCTCGTGTGAAGTAGCGGATGGTGGCATGAGGCACAAGATTGAGCACGAAACTTTTAGCAATAATCCTAAAATATTAGTTATCTATATATGGTTAATAATTAACACTATCCTTTTGCTTGGTGTACAAAGTAATATTGACAGTACATCCGCAGTTTTATAGGTAAATTATAACTTTCTACTATGGTTATGCATAGAGCAAAAATACACCACGTTGTCTTTGGTTATGTTAGGAGCAAAACAATTGTTTAATGATATTTATGTTTATTTGGATCCATTAATCAAATATCTAAAATTAAAATGGAATTCAAATGTTACATTGTATGATTCTCATAGAAATGAACATGGTGTAAGAGATGATAAATAACTTTCTTACTTATTAAAATTTTCCAATATATGACATTAAAGTAATGTTAGGGTGTCCCATTTGTGAAGAAGGTACATACTCAATAAGGTTGAAACATTCCCTGAAGATAATGTTTCATGGACATTGTGATTTTTAACCCCGACGACATAAATATCTATGACACCCCCATGTTACTGCTGCTATCAATTTTATGTTATTTTATATTTTTTGATTTTTGGTGATTTTGGGTTTGAAGTTTTAAAATTTTAAACTTTTCTCAAAGTTGCACGGTTAGGTTGTACAGTTAAGTGTAACCGCGTTGCAACCGCAAAGACGAGTTGTAGACTTGATAGTGCAAATTTGTTTGGTCTATACATGGTTTATCAAACTATGCGGGGTGTCTAAGTAAATTGTGTGTGGTATGGTGTGTTATATTATGTCTTTCACCTGGTTAATGCAAGGTTTTGAAAACTGTGCGATCAAACCACACGATCTACCCAATTATTAAAAAATTGGGCATCTCCCATTTTAACCCCTTTGATTATAACTCCCCTCTCCCTCCCCTTCTTGTACATCATGTGGATGATCGTCCTTGGGCTCTTGGTTTATATTCTTCTTCATCGCCTCCTGATTTATGGCCTCTTTTTCATGATTTCTGGGTGGATCTTCCAGGTAAACCCTCCACTCTTCCTCCCCTCTTCATCCCCTTCTCTTCCCGCTCTTGTTCCCTTCAATTTTTCATCTCCCTATGAACCCTAATCACTGTTTAAAGTGGACTTAGTTTTTAGGCTCATCTAATATGGGATTTTTTGTTATTTTGGGATTACAGAGGGTGATTCTTAACTCGATTGGGTGTTCTCCATGGGAGATGAGGCATTGCAACTCGATTCCGATTAACTTGAGGTAGGTGTTTATATACAATCACATTCCTTTGGAATTCTTGGTGTGCTTGAGTCTCATAAAATAATGCTTACATTGTGGATTTTTTTTTAAATACGTTTTAAAAAAAAATATTTTTTAAAAAACGCCCAGGTTAAAAATATTTTTAAAACTGCCCCTCAAAGGCAGCAGGCGCGATGCCGCCTTTGCGTTTCGGGGAAAAGGCGGCATCGCGCCTGCCGCCTTTGGCCTTTACCATAAAGGCGGCATCCGCGATGCCGCCTTTCCCCTAAAAAATTTTTCATTTTTTTTGAAATTTTTTATTTTTTGTTTTGTTTTGTTTATATATATATATATATAAATAAAACAAAAATTTTCAGCAGAATTTCTCTGCTACTAAATATCCAGCGGTACTGCCATTACAGCAGTCTGGATTCTGACAGAAACCCTCACCCAGACCTCCCTTTTATAAGATGCCTTGCCCTGGAAATCATTCTGCATTTTCGATGTGGGATTCAGGTTCTCCCTTTCCTGCGCAGTACATTCTGCATTTCCGATGTGGGATTCTGTTTCAAGTGCGTGACTTTGAAAGATAATAAAATATAAACTATAAGACCAATATAAATGAAATTTTAAATATTGATTAAACATATAATTAATAGTTGAAATCAAAAATAATTTCCTTAAAAATGATGATGCAAAATAATTTATAAGGTTTCAAAACCGCTTACATGAAATTTAAAAAAGTTTCAAGTACGTAAATTTGAAAGACTATAAAATATAAAATATAAAACAAATATAATTGAAACTTTAAAGATTGATTAAAGATATAAGAAATAGTTGAAAACAAAAGGATTTTCATAAAAAAGATTGATAGAAAATAATTTATAACCTCTCAAAGCCGCTTACTTGAAATTTAAAAATGTTTCAAGCACGTGAAACTGAGTGACTATAAAATATAAACTATAGAACAAATATAATTGAAACTTTAAACATTGATTAAACATATAAGAAATAGTTGAAAACAAAAGGAATTTCATAAAAAATGTTAATGGAAAATAATTTATAAGCTCTCAAAACCGCCTACTTGAAACTTAAAAACGCTTCAAATACGTAAATTTGAACGAGTATAATTATATAAGTAATAATTAATAAGTAATAAGTAATAATTATAATGAATAATAATAATTAATATTTATATTACTTATTAATAATTAATAATTAATAATTAATAATTACTAATTAATTAGTAATAATTATTAATTATATTACCAATTAAATAAATAATTATTATATATATAATAATTAATAAGTAATAAGTAATAATTATTAATTATTAATTATAATAAATAATAATAATAATTAATATTTATATTACCAATTACTAATTAATAATTAATAATTACTAATTACTAATTACTAATTAATTAGTTACAATTATTAATTATATTACTAATTAACTAAATGATTATTAATTATATTACTAATAATTATTAATTAATAATTAATTAATAATTATTAATTGTTAATTAGTAATTATTAATTAATAATTAATTAATAATTAATTAATCATTATTAATTATATTATTAATAATTATTAATTACTTAATTAATTATTAGTTAGTTAATTAATAATTAATTAATAATTATTATTAGTTAATTATTAATTAGTTAATTAATAATTATTAATTAATTATTAATTAGTTAATTAATATTTATATTACTAATTATTACTAATAATTATTAGTTAATTATTATTAGTTAATTATTAATTAGTTAATTAATAATAATTAACTAATAATTATTAGTAATTAATTAATCATTATTAGTAATTAATTATTAATTATTAGTAATTAATTAATAATTAACTAATTAATAATTAATTAGTAATTAATAATAATTAACTAATTAATAATTATTAATAATTAACTAATTAATAATTAATTAATCATTATTAGTAATTAATTAATAATTATTAGTAATTAATTAATAATTAACTAATTAATAATTAATTAACAATTATTAATAATTAACTAATTAATAATTAATTAATAATTATTCATTAACTAATTAATAATTAACTAATAATAATTAACTAATAATTATTAGTAATTAGTTAATCATTATTAGTAATTAATTAATAATTATTAGTAATTAATTAATAATTATTAATTAACTAATTAATAATTAACTAATTAATAATTATTTATTAATTATTACATATATAATGAATAATAATAATTAATATTTATATTACCAATTAACTAATTAATTACTAATAATTATAATATGTAATAATAATTAATATTTATATTACTAATTAACTAATTAATAATTAATATTTATATTACTAATTAAATAATTACAAATTAGTTATTAATTAGTTCATTAGTAATATAAATATTAATTATTATTATTATTCATTATAATTATTAGTAATTAATTAATAATTAATTTGTAATTATTAGTAATTAATTATTATTATTATTCATTATAATTATTAGTAATTAATTAGTAATTAGTAATTATTAATTATTAATTAGTAATTGGTAATATAAATATTAATTATTATTATTATTTATTATAATTAATAATTAATAATTATTACTTATTACTTATTAATTATTATATATATACTAATTATTTAGTTAATTGGTAATATAATTAATAATTATAATTAATTAGTTATTAATTAGTAATTATTAATTATTAATTATTAATAAGTTATATAAATATTAATTATTATTATTCATTATAATTATTACTTATTACTTATTAATTATTACTTATATAATTATACTCGTTCAAATTTACGTATTTGAAGCGTTTTTAAGTTTCAAGTAGGCGGTTTTGAGAGCTTATAAATTATTTTCCATTAACATTTTTTATGAAATTCCTCTTGTTTTCAACTATTTATTATATGTTTAATCAATGTTTAAAGTTTCAATTATATTTGTTCTATAGTTTATATTTTATAGTCACTCAAATTCACGTGCTTGAAACATTTTTAAATTTCAAGTAAGCGGTTTTGAGAGGTTATAAATAATTTTCTATCAACCTTTTTTATGAAATTCCTTTTGTTTTAAACTATTTCTTATATCTTTAATCAATCTTTAAAGTTTCAATTATATTCGTTTTATATTTTATATTTTATAGTCTTTCAAATTTACGTACTTGAAACTTTTTTAAATTTCAGGTAAGCGGTTTTGAAACCTTATAAATTATTTTGCATCATCATTTTTAAGGGAATTCTTTTTGTTTTCAACTATTTCTTATATGTTTAATCAATATTTAAAATTTCATTTATATTGGTCTTATAGTTTATATTTTATTGTCTTTCAAAGTCACGCACTTGAAACAGAATCCCACATCGAAAATGCAGAATGTACTGCGCAGGAAAGAGAGAACATGAATCCCACATCGAAAATGCAGAATGATTTCCAGGGCAAGCCATCTTATAAAAGGAAGGTCTGGGTGAGAGTTTCTGTCAGAATCCAGACTACTGTAATGGCAGTACCGTTGGATATTTAGTAGCAGAGAAATTCTGCTAAAATTTTTTGTTATATATATATATATAAACAAAACAAAAAAAATAAAAATAAAAATTTTCAAAAAAAAAATTAAATTTTTTTTAGGGGGAAGGCGGCATCGCGCATGCCGCCTTTCGGGTAAAGGCCAAAGGCGGGAGGCACGATGCCGCCTTTGCCCCGAAACGCAAAGGCGGCATCGCGCCTGCCGCCTTTGAGGGGCAGTTTTAAAAATATTTTTAACCTGAGCGTTTTTTAAAAAATATTTTTTTTTTCAAAACGTATTTAAAAAAAAATCCTTACATTGTTTTGAAAATTAGAAAAAACCATAATCGGATTACTCTCTTTCTGTGCGGCTTCACCCGGGTTGGCTAGAGAGAGAGAAGCAGTATTAGAGGTTCACTCTAGAACAGCAGCCGCAAATCTTTGGGTGATCTTTTTTCAAGAAAATGGAGCAAACACCGCCGTGATTATAAAAACCCACAGGTATTGAGGCTTCCTCCCTTGGAATCAATGAAAAGGGAATCTCCCCGGAATTTCCCTCTCTTATCGCCTTTCATCCTCATTTCATCGTGAATCGTAGATACCCGGCTCACTTCTTCCGTTCTCGACTGTTTCTGCCGTCATGGCCTTATCCGGCAATCTCCCAACCGTTTATATCCACGATGGGGGATGCCGAGAGTTTCGGGGAGAGGATTGAGATGCGGGTTATAAAGGTTCACAACCACATTTTCCATCTGCCTGATATAGATCACCCACTACGAACCCCGACCTGCTCATCGATGATATAATGACTTTGGTGATGGAAGGAGCTCCTCCTCCCGAGGTTCTCAGAAGGAGCTGTGAAAAACTGGATGGACCATCCAGCAATGAGGGCTCTCAAAAGAGGAGTTGCAAGTAAGGCTTTACAGTGAGATTAATTAAGATGAGGGTTAAGTAAAATGAATTTATGTGATGATATGAAAAACTTAATTTTGTTATGAAACATTATTTAATGGATTTCATAATTATGATAATAATCCGCATCATCAACCACTATTATCCTTCATGCACCCAACATTTCATATGCTAACTTTTGAAATACTTATATACTTTAAAAATACATGGAAATGGAAATGTTAATGATCGATTATGGTTTTTTCTGAATTTACGTTTTTTTATTTCTCTGAATTTTTAAATAACCAAAACAGTTATTATTTGTATGTAGAAAATCAATATTTAAAATATTTTTTTTTCTGAATTTACATTAATTATAAAGTTATGCATGAAAAATAAAGCTTACGTTGTTTTGAAAATATAGAATTTCTAGTTTACTTTGTGTGATGATTTTCATGATATATTGATTTGGTCCATGAAAATAAAAAGTGTTTTAATTATTTTAATAAAATATTATAAATGGTGTATAACCTATGAAAAGTATTGTTAAATTATTTTAAATACATTTATATGAATATCGATATTGTTCTTCTTTTTCGCATGAACTTGAAGCAAATGTTTCAAATATTATGAATTCTTTTTTTAGGTTTATTTTTTTGATTTTAATATTTCTAAACTCATGTTGTAGTCAAGAAAACTCATTCAAACAGATTTCAATGTTTCAATGAAGTATATTTATAGTTTGATATCACCACACGTTAAATATGGAATTAAGTTTGTAATTAAAATTTTGAATCTTACAGTTTGAATTTGTGTGATATTTATGAGATATTTTTGACATATTATTATGAATTTTTTTGAACTCTTAAAAAGAGTGATTTCAAATGAGTTTGAATTATTCATATAGTTTTAAATTTAATCAATATTCTATTTTTCTCTTTATCTATATCATCGACAATTCTGGATTATTATTATTATTATCTTGGATTTGAATTTCCTAATGAGTTACTTGGATGTGTTAAGTTATTTCTATTTAAAGGGATGGAGGAAAGCATGGGATGGTGGTGATGGTGTAGATGTTATGATTGTGAAATGATCTTGAACTAAACTATTTCATCTGTTCAATTACTCTCAAGGTGGGATAAATCTTCTTTGACGTCATTTACCTTGAAGAGATGAACTATACCTTTTCCAGAATGATCATAATACACTGTTGGATCATTTCAAAGGGCTTACATTAACTATTTCATCAATATAAATCCTTCTACTTCTATCCCACTATATTTCTTTATTTTTATCTTTTCTGTCTGGGTAGAGGTCAACACATAAATATTTTACACATAGGTTTATACCACCTTAAAAAGTATATCTTCGGTTCTGCTACCTAACTGAAAAGTATTGGTTCTACTAACTTGTCAAAAAGTAGTTTCCTGATTATGCTTACCAAACCAAAAAGTAGTACACTTAGATTAGAGCTTCTCCTTGTAGAAAATACTAGGGTTTTCTACTCCCGTAAAATACAAGTTCGGTTTGGGGATGCTCCCATGTAAAAAACCTTGGTTGGGATTCATCCCATTGTAAAAATATAGGTTTAGGTGGTTCCCTTGCAAATTTTTCTCTCATATCATAATGGATGTTATGCTCTAATGGTTTGGGTGGTAAGAGTAGAGTATGCCCACTTTGGACTGAACTACTATAAAAATTCCTTATATTCATCTCTTTAATTTTCTACATACAGTCCTCACACACCCACATTTATTAATATTGTAATAAATTACTATTTATGAATTTTAAACCATAAAATTCCTCAATTAATTTTAATAACTTTCATAATTTTAAGAAAGGGTAATTCACCCCCCTTTTCAATTTCTATATACCTTCCTGACTTATCAAGTATTAAATGTTAACCTTAAAAGGATAGTTTCAACTTTATCTATATTTATGTGATTGTTTTTTTGAGACTACTAGTATACTAATCCTTAACAATACCAAGGGAAGATATATTTCAATGATGGTTGGAAAGAGAATGAAACATTTTAGGAAGAATAAATTCAATTAGGAGTATGAGAAAAAAATTTAAAAGAGAAGGAGTATTTTGGTAATGAATGTAATATGGTTGAATCTACTAAGGTTAGTGACTCTGAATCTTAAATTTTTAATAATAATATTTTAGATGAGATACATGAGAAGTATCAAGGACAAATTTTTAAATTTGTGGATTTAAATTTATGTCTTCAGTTATAATATAAGAAAGTTTTTGAAGAAAAGAAAATGTCATTTACCAAATATGAAAGGCTAAGAAATTATGATATTGAAATATTAAAGATTAAAGATGATAATGATATGTTTAAGGATCTTCTTTATATAATTAATGATGGGGAAAAATGAAATTTAAACTGTTGTTAGATTATTTGTCTCATTTTGATGAACAATGTAAGAAGAAAAAGTAAGAAAATAAAAAGTTGATAAATTTTTCTTCTTGTAGTAATTAAAATGTTTTTGATGATATTAAATTAAAAATGAATTGGATAATGTTATGAAATGAGGAAATTATTTTAAAAAACTAATTTAAAAAAAAAACCAACTATGATAATCCTATTTATTTTATAAAGTGTGATATTAAAAGAATGATCAGTTATTCTTCAATTATTTTCTTTAAATGTGATTTGCATGAAAAATATCCAGATAACTGTGGTGCAATGTTTAAACAGCCATTTGGTGACACAAATATACATTTTGATTCATCTTATAAGAGTTCCAATATTACAATAATTTAAAAAGTTTGGGTGCGTAAAAGTACTTTTTTAAATCCTATTATCCAATAATTTGTATGGATTCCCAAGTATGATTTTTTATTTTATACCCTACATGCATCTTTATATTGTTTTTATCATATGTTATGTTGGTATTTTCTTTAAAATTTATTTATTTTTAGATAGTGATCAAGTATCCAATGTTTTATATTTTTTGATTTTCTAACATGCGCTAGCTATTTTTTAGTTATTTTGATATCTTTGAGAATTTTTTGAATATAAAATTATGTGTTTTCCTAGCTCTTTTTTTAATATTTTTAGGAAGTATTAATTTAGGGGGAGCTATCTATATTTTTATATCTTTATTAAATTTAGGGATATTTTTTTTATGATTATAATATTTTTTTAGAAAAAATATGTTTTCTAATTTGATAATTTTTTTGTAATTATTTCAAGGGGGGGGGGGAATGTTTTCAAGTTTTCAATCTTTTGATCGATTCCAGAGAAAGGGATAAATTATGAAATTGATATTTTTTTTGTAATTATCAAAAAGGGGAGATTTTTGGAGTCGATCCTCAGAACATTAATAGTTTACGTTTTTATAATCACAGTAACTTATTGTTTTATTTTTTAGTTAATTATAATTTTACTATTTATTTTTTTATTTAAAATTTACTTTTTTGAATTATACATTTATTATTTAATAATTATTCTTCTTTTATTGTTATTATTATTATTATTATTCATTGAAATTATTTTTGGTAAAAAATTAATTTTATAAAGTTCTTCTTTACCCCTACATAACATGTGTTAAATATTATTTATTTTTATGCATGATTTGACACTTTTCTATTACCCTTACGTAAGACATATAAACTCTGTTATACCCTTACACAACACTTTATTCTATACTTATGTAAGTTGTTTTAAATTTTCCACACCTTTACGCATGATTGCTTATACCCTTATGCATCACATGGAAATTTGATGCTACCCTTACATAACTATCTACTTACCCTTATGCATGATTTATAAATCCTTAGATTCCTTTAGGTAGTGAATTTTCATACCCTGACACAACATATACAAAATGTGATTTTCCCTTACATAGTTATTCATCTTACCTTAGTAGAATATATGTAAAATGATTTATGCCCTTACAAAAGATTAATATTTTTCTTGTTACCCTTACAGAAGTTATATAACAAAGAGCTTAAATTTTCAAAAATTTTGTTTATCATTACGCAACTTATGAAAAATATGTTTTAACCTTACACGCGCATGAAAACGTACCCTTACGTAGTTTTAAAAACCAATAATTTATAGTTTACTCCATTTCATGATTTTCATTATATATTGATTTTCTACATACAAATAATAACTATTTTAATTATTTTAGTAATATATTATAAATGGTACATAACCTATGTGAAGCATTTTTACATTTTTTAATCAAATTTATATAAATATTAATATTTTTCTTCTTTTACACATGAAATTTTAGTAAATGTTTTAAATATTTTGAATTTATTTTTTTAGGTTGATTTGTCTAATTTTAATGTTTCTAAAATCATATTTTTTTTAACAAAATCATTAAAACCTATCTCAATGTTTTTAATGAAATATCATTATAGTTTGATATTATCACATGTTAAATATGGGAAGAAATTTGGAATTAAAACTTTGAATATTATAGTTTGAATCTATGAGAGATTTGGGAGATATATTTGTCCTATTATTATGTAATTTTTTTAGACTACTTAAACAAGTTATTTCGAATGAGTTTTAATTATTCAAATAGTTTTAAATTTAATCAATAATTTGTTTCTTTTATTCTCTATCTCTTTGATAATTATGGATTATTTTTATAATTATATTCAATTGAACTACCTCAGGAGTTACTTGGTTGTGTTATGTTATTTATATTTAAATGGCTCCAAGAAAGCATGGGATGGTTGTGATAGTGTGGATGCTACAATTGTTAAAGTGATCTAGTTATAAACTATTTCATCTATTGATGTAATCTCATGGTGGGATAAATAATCTTTGACTTAATTCACCTTTTAGAGATGAACTTTACCTTTACTAGAATACCTGTAGTATAATTTTGGATCATTTCAATGGGCATTCAAAAAATATTTTATCTAAAAAATCATTATACTACTATCCATTTACATTTCTTTGTTTCTATATTTTTTTGTCACGGTAGAGGTTTGCATATAAATATTTCACACATAGGTTTATACTAGCTTAAAAAGTATATCTTTGGTTCCGCTACCTGAAAAAAAGAAGTGGTTCTGATACATTATCAAGAATTAGTTTCATGTACATTCTTACTTAACAAAAATAAGTACACATAGGTTGGGGACGATCCTTTTAGAAGAGACTTGATTTTTTCTAATTCTATAAAAGGCTAGTTAGGATTGGGGATTCCATCATGTAAAAGTACTAGTTTTGGATTCTTCCCATTATGAAAATTAGGGTTTAGGTTATTCCATTTTAAAAGACTTTATCATATATTAGTTGTTGTTGTACTCCAATGGTTGGGGTTTGAACAGTAGAGTATGTCCACTTTGGACCAAACAACAATAAAAATTCTATGCGTTCATATCTTTAATTTTCTTCCTACACCCTTCACACATACACTGTTATGAATCATTTAGTAAATAATTTTTTTATATTTTCAAACTTGAAAATTTTAAAATTAATTTTAATAAAATTTATAATTTCAATAAAATACAATTCATCCCCTATTGTCTATTTCCATCAACAATTCCAACCTACCAATTGGCACTTTTAAATGGGGTTATCATTTCATATGATTCTCTTTTCCCACTTTATAATTGTTTCAACTATTAAGGGGTTTTTATTATATTTAAGGGAATGAATTATGTGGATTTGGGTTGTTCTATGAAAAGGAATCAGAGGTGAGAGAGAGATATATATATATTGGTGTACCATGTTTATTGATATTTGTTTGTTAATTTTCTCACAAGTAATTTTATATATTTCATGGGAACCTTGGGTTTCTAATGAGTGTACTGGATGTGTGTTTCACTAGTTCAGTGTGCATAAGTTTTATAGTTCCCTAAGAGAGTTGTTCCCTCCTAGGGGTTGGTATTGTTTGGTCCTCAACACTTACTAGGGGAAGTTCTAAATAGGACATCTTATTAAGAGTCACATATGCGCCTATTGAATCCATGTACAAGGTCCAATATCATTCTTGTTATAGATTAGAGTGAAAACCACAACACTTTTTCCTTAATAGGTGGTTCCATAGAGGTGAATTCCTCTCCCATTATTTTTTTGTACACACCCTTTTCTTATATTACTTGTAGAATATGTTATCCCTTTACTTGATTATTATCTATTGACTTATGGTGCCTAATTTGTATCGTGATCTAAAATTTGTGTTTGGTTCACTTATTTTTAAATGGTTTTCAAAGATGGATTTGAAATACAATTTTAAATATTTTGAAAATTTAATTTTATTTTGGTTTTTGAGAAAACCAAAGGTTTTAATTTTCCTTAGATTTAAAAAAAATTATATAAAAGAATTACTTTCTTAAGTGTGATCAAATGTAAATTATTTGAATTCACTAAATCCATCTAAGTTGTAAAATTTTTTATATCATATTTTAAACTATCATTTATGTACTTATTAATTAAAAGAATTACATAGACTCCATGGTGAGATCCTATTGGGAAAGTTTTTCACACCCTGTATACACACTCATGTCTATGTGTACATAGATTTTGGTTGTATATAGGTTTTGTGTTTCATCATTAGATTGGATTTCCTACGTTGCGTAGTTGATGGTGAGTGGGGTTTTGTGAGAAATAACGGGTTACATAGAGATGGCCTCTCAATAAGATTTGGGTTTTGTTTAAATTTTTCTTATTATTTAATTTAAATTTTCTTTATTTATTCTCTTATATCGCTTGCTACGTACTTTGTACCCTGTTATTTAAGTGATGATTTGTATTTTTATTCATTCAAGTCATGGTTGTTTTCTTTATTTATTATTTGAGGGAGAAATTAGTCACAGTGTAGTATTTTGTGATGCCTAGGCACTAGTTTCTAGCCCATTGGGATTGGGAAATCCCTATAGGCCCAGAGAAAGACTGGGGAAAGTGTCATTTTATGGTTTCAGCCTAAGATAATTTGTTACAAATGTTATTAGAGACTATGTTCCCATTACGTCATAGGTCTAAAGATATATCTTGTTATTTGTGAAATTGAGTAGAAAGAGAATAAGAACATCATAATTTAAGAGGTTGGTGTGGGGAGAGTGTTGGGAAATTTTCTTACCTCTATAATTGAGTTACCTAGGGTGGAAAAGATTTGGATTCTATTCAAATTATTTTTATAGTTTTATATTTTCAGTGTATCGATTCTCAATGGAATCCTATATGTTTCTACGAGGGTTTTGACTTGGAATATTGAGATGAGAATAAAGAATAATCAAATACATGACATTGGATTGGATGGTCTAAAAAACATTTCGGGACCAATCACTTGATTTCAGATTCTGGGTGGACCTATTATGTTATTGACACATGGACCGTCAAACCATGTGGCCTTATAAACCAACATTCTGAATCCTATCTTGTTTTTATATTTAGGACTTATAATTCATAGACTGTATTTGGTGATTTAGAGATGGTATAAGTTTCAAGGATGGTCCTGTGATATGTTGAAATGGTTGGATGGGATTTTATTAATATTTTGGATTCCCCTTTCTTATGTGATTATTGTGAAAATGGGTTTGTGTTGTGAAATAAAGAAATTTGTGAATAAATTATTTTAAAACTTTTTTTGGGTTATTTGAAAAGTGAATTCTTATTTCTAATATGATGTTTAATAAAATGGGTGATTTTATTAGGGTGTATGAGGATTTTATTTAAATAAAAGTGTAATTTTTTATTTAAAAATTTTAATATGACCTTTTTAATTGAGAAACAATTTTAAAGGGGGTAATAAAATGATGAATTCATTTCATATAGTTTTAAATAGAGTTTAGTATTTTACCAAGGGTGAGTTGTTTTTCAAGAGTCGGTTTATTTTTCTAATGCATGACTTAGTAAAGAGGGGGTTTCAAAATTCATATTGATTGTTGATAGTTTTTTGATGCCCTATTTAGAGTTTATTTGATTTTATTTGTCCCTTGGTTGACAAATGGGTTGTTTATTCTTGATCATGAGACAATAATTGATTAAGTTAATATATTATATTATTTAGAAAATTCCTCATGGAATGGTTGATTGAGAATGTAAAAAGATTTTCATGAAGGATGTTTTGGTAATCAAATCCTCTCATTATTTAGAAAGATCTTTTCTATTTTAGACTCTTCCCAAATGGAGTGGTGTGTAGGGCCCTGGAACACCCTGGGATGGGAGAGGTGAATTAGGGTGTCAAAATTTTATTTTAAAGTGATAGATCATGTTCCATCATTAGTAGGAACTGGTTAAACCTCTCTATTTAAATCATGTAATAATCAAACATTCACATGCAGAGAGACAACACAACATTTTTATTTTTATCACCACTAAGGGATAGTTCAAGGAGAATATGTTGATCATGTGTTTGGCATACCTAATTCCACTATATTCACTAGTTGTGGAATATTGAAGTTCTTACATAGTCACTATATTCTATACACACTACCTTTACAAGACTTTAGGGATAACACACTACCTCCCTCAGAACACTTATGTTAACTCCCCCTAGCCCACTGCCTTGGGATATGTATCACTCAGTTTAATGACTTGAAGGTCACTTTAGAATATTGAAATTTAATTATTTTTCCCTGGCTATTATGAGTCCCTGCTTTTACTATAGTCCTGAGTTGATTCACTCGAAAGAACTGTTTAATTTAACCATATGTTTAGCATTGATATTCAACATTAGATTGGTGTCATGCATGTTGAATTTATTTAAAATCTCTATTTTATATTTTTCATGGGAAAGGAAGGTTTAATACTTATTCTAAATCACCTAAAACCCTAAGAATTATGTGACTTCACCAATCATAGATATTTCAAATTTTGATTTCATTTGATTTGAAAATACTTCCACTGATCCTTGCCTGCTTCTACAGAAAATAATATCATCCACATACACCATCACAAAAAATTGGTATTTTTGAGAATTCTTCACATTGAGATTATTTTTGAAACCACCTCTTTTAAATTCAAGATTATTCAGATAATAATGAAGTTAAGAATACCAGGCTTGTGGTGCCTAATTCAGACAATGGAGAGCCTTCTTTAATATAAAAACCATAGTATTATCATTTACAATCCAAAATCCCTCTGGTTGTTAAATGTAGACTCATTCTTCAATAACTCCATTTGAGAACACTTTTTTGACATCCATATGATAAACTTTATACTGTCTCTAAATTCCCATGGCAAGAAAAAGCCCGATCGACTCCATTTTTTCTATTGGAGAAAATGTTTCTTTAACATCAATGCCTTCAATCTGTGTATATCCTTTACACACTAAGAATTCATTATTTTGGATCACATTTCTAGGCTCATCAAATTTGTTTTTAAATATCCACTTTGTTCTTATCACATTATGATTTTCGGGTCTCTTAATGTATTCACATGTCCTGTTTTTTTTCAATCCGATCAAGTTCTTTATTCATGGCCTTAACCCATGATTCATCCTTCACTCGTTTTTCAAAAAATATTGGTTCCAAAATTGATTGATGGGACTGTAAGGGGCGACACATCACAAGGGTTTCTCTCCTGTCACCGCCTACTAGTTTTTCCCCGGTCAAGCTACGCTATCCCACCCCTTGTTTGTTGTTCGTGGCGGTGGATTTCTTGGCTTGGTCGTCGCGACGCTGTGCTTGATTCAACTGTCCTTGTCTCAAACCCTCTCTCTGGTTTGGGTTTCACGCCGGTGCAGTCATCCTACGACAGGTTCCCAGATTCCAAAGGATGAGGGAGTCTTTCCATTCTCAGATGCAGGAACATGGTGGTTGGGCGTGGCCTCTGGGGGTCATCTGGTTAGTAGCGATAGGATTTGGAACAAGATCTTGTTTTTGGATGGGTTCTTTTCTAGTTTACTGTTAACAGTTTTTCCCCTTTCTTCTGTCTTGCTTCTGGTTTCTGCTTGGGTGACTTTGTGATGCATTTTATGGATGGATCTGGTGGTTTCAAACCAGCTTTGATACTCCAGTTGAGGAAGGATGAGCACTACTGTTTTCCATTTCATGATGTGGCTTTGCGTAGGGTTTCTTGTTGTTTTTTGGTGCTCTGGGTTTGGATGCAGGGATCGTTTCTATGTTTTGGGGATGCTTGTTTGATGTTATTTGATATGGTTTTGGTGGTTGTTTTATCCTGCTCAGTTGTCATCTGTGAGATTGATCTTGGAATGGCAGTTATGTTGATGGATGCTAACGGTGACGGAGGTGATGGATGCTGGTGGAACCCTCCGGCGGTCTGGTTGATTCCTGTGATGTTTCTATCGTGACAGGCTGTGGATCGAGGCGACATTGGTCAGACGTGATGGGTTCAATGCTCGAAGTGTGATGCAGGGTCGATGACACGAGGAGTGTATGGCGGTGTGTTTGAATTTTTAATATAGCATCCCACCTTTTTATCACATAAACTTTCATTAAATTTTACAAAACCTAGGATCTTTAAGGTTTAGTGTCC
This sequence comes from Viscum album, assembly GCA_963277665.1. NCBI lineage: Eukaryota > Viridiplantae > Streptophyta > Magnoliopsida > Santalales > Viscaceae > Viscum > Viscum album. The sequence continues at coordinate 200,217,854 of OY728119.1, read as the reverse complement.
TGGAAACCAGGAACTTAATACATGAAACAACAAAAAAAACACATTCTTCTTAAACACTTGAAAGGCTTCTCCTTATGTTCATCCTAGGTTCATTACTGCATCTCATAACCTGGGGACATACATCAAAGGAAAGGGTGAGCAGAAGGCCCAGTAAGGGAAACAAGAGAAACATTTTACATGTGATCTTGAGATACTTCAATAAGGACATGAGAATAACTTTAAGGCATGAGAAAGAAATAATGAGATACATCATAATAAAAATAACATTTTTCATAACTTGAAGATGTGGATGAAACATTTAATATTGACAATCGTTTCGTTTCATCAAGGTCCATCCCCATGGTGTCGTTAAAAATTACCAAGGTTATTCACCAAGGTGTCGTTAAAATGGTCATCTCTAGAGATTAATCTTTTACCCAATGCATTAGAGCGCTATCTGGGCGCACCCTTAAACTGTAATCTCTTGTGGTTACATCATTATCCAATGCAATGGGGCGCTATCAGGGAAAACCCTTTAATTTGACTTTATTATCATGTGAGCCACATATATCATCATCAATCATTTCATAAAAAACCCATATAGCATAAAAGAAATGGGTTTCATTCCATAATCATAACGTTTTAAAAAACTGCTTTAAAGACATGATCTTTATGTCACTTTGAATCCACGGAAAAGGGAAAAGCGGATTTCATGTATGTAAATCCCAGAATTTAAAATAGAACATGTTGATATATATGTGAATACCCCTATAGAAATAAGAGCTTTGAGTATTCACTTTATAACATAAAATAATTTTGAGAAAAGAGAGAGAGGCACTTTGAGACGAAAATTCTGCAGCATAACGGCTATGTTTTGGGGTTTTAGAAAACATTGAGAAGAGAGGGGAAATGGGTCAAACATTCATAAATAACACATAAAACAGTATAGGGACAAATTATAATGGATTTAAGAACATGGTAATGAAGTTTGAAAATATACCATATGAAATGAAGAACAAGAAAGGAAGACAAAAATAATATTTCTCTTATGAGAATTCGGAAGCCTAACGGCGTCACTTAAACTTCAACAAAAATGAATTGACAAGGTCAAATAGGGTCTCTAATAATATGAACATAAGAGTCTAGTATGATAGATATAGAGATCATACCCCAACATAATAGAAAGGAATTTGAAAGAATTGACATGAAAGTAGAACTTCAAAACGAGAAGGGTGAAGAACCACTTAAAAATTCGGCATCCTAACGACGCCACTTAAAACTTCAAAATACTGAATTGAAGAGATCAAATGGGGTATCTCATCATATGGTCATAAAATATCAGTATTATAGATATAGATATCATACCCCAACATAATATAAAGGAACTTGAAAGAATTGACATGAAAGTAGAACTTCAAAACGAGAAGGGTGAAGAACCACTTAAAAATTCGGCAGCCTAACGGCGCCACTTAAAACTTCAAAATACTGAATTGAAGAGATAAAATTGGGTCTCTCATCATATGATCATAAAATATCAGTATGATAAATTTAGTTATCATACCCCAACATAATAAAAAGGAACATGAAATACTTTACATGAAAATAGATCTTGAAAAATGAGAGGGGAGAAAGAATCCGTTACAAAAATTTCGGCAGCCTAACGGCGCCACATAAAACTTCATAAAACGAAATAATGAGAGTAAGAGGGGATCTATCATTATATGAACATAAAAAGGGCAGTAAGAGGAGTATAAAAGAACATCCTCCAACATAAGAACATGGAGCATAAAAGGAATGACATAAAAGAGATCACTTGAAAAGAAAGAGACGGGTCAGATCCCTTACCTTAAAATGTAACTCTTAAACCTCAAAGGTTGGGACCTTGAGGGCTTGGGGGAACCTTGGGAGGACTCCTTGGGAGGTAAAGAGACCATAACTTCGTTGGGGAAGAGTGGGTAGTCGAATGGATGAGAGGAGGGCTTGGTATTTATAGGGAAAGTGAGGGGACAAGGCATTAATGGCCAAGGGACACCTCACATGTGCTTTTCTCAAACCCATGTGCTCTCCCTTGGCATTTACCATGGAGTTAGGCCACATGGGCCCCCAAAACAATAATTCATCACCCTTGGCCAGACAACCCTTAAAATATCTCATGACATCATCATGACACAGTTATGATATCATTAAACATACCGAAACCCTAAAACTGTATTTTTACTATTCACTGAAAATTCAACTTTCTCAGAAAAATCCCAAAATTTCACACTAACCAAAAATCAATGCTCTGATTTCAAAAATGAACTCCATTTTATAAAAATAATTTTCTAAATATTTTTAAATTTATTTTTAAATAAATACACTATTCACCGAAAATTCATTTTTTCAGAAAAAACCCCAAAAATTACCATAACATAATATCTGTGCTCTGAGTTCAAAAATGAAATCCATTTTATAAAAATAATTTTCTAAATATTTTTAATTTAATTTTTAATTAAAAAACACTATTCACCCAAAAAAACTAATACTTGAATAATAATTTATGAAACCATTATTTAACCATTTTATTGAATCACATTACTTAATCAAGGTGCCTAGATTATTTTAAAACTTTCTTTAAGCGAGATTACTAATCCAATTAGTCACATTACTAATCCTAATCATAAAATCACTATTCATAATTTACTATTCATCAAAAATCAAGTTGATCTTATTAGACTCCAAATTTCGTACTGAACATAATTGTAGAAGATCATTTTTTGAAAATCATTACACATTTTTAATTATGTATGGTTTACATAAACATTTTTAAAATATCCTTTTTCTAAAATTCATCAAAAATATGCATACTATATTTATCCAGTTATTTGAAAATTAATAAACATCATCATAAGAAGAAATCCCAATTTTTATTTAAAACAAGGATTACACAAGGCAGTTACGGTCTCGTTACATAGCCCCTTATAATACCAGCATAGGACCTAAGAGTAAGGTGTGATAGGGTGATAGAATCTTGGGGCGGCTTAGTCAACATTGCCCGAGTAGTAATTTCTATCAGTTTGAACTTCTCGCGAAGGCGATTCCGTTCTAGCTTCACCTGATGAAGTTCGGCTTGGGTTTGGTCCAGAGTAAAGCCCAATGGTGCTACCTCCTTCCCAAGTTCTGTTAGATGGGCTTCGATCGGTCCAAGACTACTAGGTGAGGCCATCGAATCTTCTTTCTATAATAATTAACCAAGATTACTTGTATTTAGAGACGATAATCAAAACATTTTATTCACAGTGGTCATATTGACCGATGGTCATATAACAATCAAAACCCAATGGTCTCATTTTAATTATAATCATGTTTATCAAATAAAACATTTTTGTTGAGTATAAAAATAAAATAAAATAACACATGAATTTAGGAAACAAGATTTATTCAAAAAAATTTCGGGCCGTTACAATCTTCCCCCCTTAAGAAATTGCGTCCTCACAATTTTTAAAATTGGGTTTTGAAATTTCATTGAAAGTCCCACATCAGAAAAAGAGTCATTAACACCATTACTTTAAAAGAAATAAAAGGAAGTACAAAGGCCACCCGAGTTTACTCATACTAGGATTCCATGTAGGAAACATGGACATGGAGGAGAAAACAAAGGGTCACGTTCTGAAGGATAGTGATAGAAAACATGATTAGGAGGAAGTTAACCACCAGAAAATCCCAAAATTATGATGTGTGTAAGCGATATTTGATTACCTAGTAGGAAACGTAAACCAACAACGTTTTTGTTTTACGTTCCTTTTCATAACTTTGAGGAATTCATTTACAACATAGAACAAAAACATAAGGAAATATATCTACCTTCATGTAGAGTTTCATACTTTAATAAGTTTCTACCAAAACTAATCTTTTCTCCAAACGATGAGCATTCAAAACTACTTGGTCTCATCAAAACACAAGAATCATCTTCTAGAGAATCACATAATCCACAAAATATCAACTATCTATTTCTTCTATCTTTAAACATTATCCCAAAAATAGAAAGGGTATGGTAAAACAACTCTTCAAAAAGAATCCCATAGGAATAGAAACTACTTTTAAATCTTCAAAGTTCCATGGTACTACCCAAAGTTAATCATAGACCATTCCGTAAATAATGGTCCTTAAGATTCCTCAAAGTAAACCAAACTAAGATTGAAACCCAAATACAAGAGAGATTTGATAACATAGTCTTCCAAAATAAAATTCATTGTTCATCTCCAAACAACATCAACCACTCCTAATATCTTATAACAAAAGTAGCTAACCTAAACATATTTTACCCAATATAGGTTAATCATTCCCGTAAGTAACCTAAATTACTATAAGTCCACCTTAAATTCATAGATTCTTTAAAATATAAGTCAACCTTACTCCTTAATGAAAATACCGTAGTAATCTATTTACCTCGATCAAATACGGTTCCCAAATTAATGAATGTCTTCCAAAATAATAATCATCTTTTAATCCCCTAATCATCTCTTTCATATTAATATGGAAATTGTTGCATTTCCTATCACATTGGTTATTGGGACATGTTCTTCCATCTCCCACCATTAACTAAGAGGAGAAATTATAATTAGAGGCTTAAATACTTAACCAATAATCATGAAAAGGAGCTTAAAGCATATAAGGATAACTTGTAGAAGAAAATTATACCCTAACTTGTGATCCCCTAGGTTCCAACCTAGGTTATCCATGATCATATATTCTTATGTGAATCTTTGTTCCTTTAACAATGGTTCATACTAAGCTTATGAATTTACCAAATCATATCCCTCGGGAGTGTCGTAACCAAGAGTGCAGCAAGGCCCGTTGTCGTGTACCAGTTCCCGTTCGAGTCTAGCCCAAAGCGGTGTTTTCAGGTTTTACCCCTATGTACATCTGTGCCAGAGCCACCTCTACCTGCTCGTACCCAGACAGGGATGTATTTGCTTGGAAACCCCTTACTCAATAATCACCAAAATACCAGGAAGATTTCCTATATTTAAACTTTTCTATAGGGTTCTTCCTAAAGTTTTCATATCCTAATTTCCACAAATAACTAAACCATCCTTTGATACCAACTATAGCATCCCGCCTTTTTATCACATAAACTTTCATTACATTTTACAAAACCGAGGATCTTTAAGGTTTAGTGTCTTGGAAACCAGGAACTTAATACATGAAACAACAAAAAAAACACATTCTTCTTAAACACTTGAAAGGCTTCTCCTTATGTTCATCCTAGGTTCATTACTGCATCTCATAACCTGGGGACATACATCAAAGGAAAGGGTGAGCAGAAGGCCCAGTAAGGGAAACAAGAGAAACATTTTACATGTGATATTGAGATACTTCAATAAGGACATGAGAAGAACTTTAAGGCATGAGAAAGAAATAATGAGATACATCATAATAAAAATAACATTTTTCATAACTTGAAGATGTGGCTGCAACATTTAATATTGACAATCATTTCGTTTCACCAAGGTCCATCCCCAAGGTTTCATTAAAAATTACCAAGTTTATTCACCAAGGCGTCGTTAAAATGGTCATCTCTAGAGATTAAGCCTTTACCCAATGCATTAGAGCACTATCTGGGCGCACCCATAAACTGTAATCTCTTGTGGTTACATCATTATCCAATGCAATGGGGCGCTATCAGGGCGCACCCTTTAATTTGCCTTTATTATCATGTGAGACACATATATCATCATCAATAATTTCATAAACAACCCATATAGCATAAAAGAAATCGTTTTCATTCCATAATCATAACGTTTTAAAAAACTGCTTTAAAGACATGATCTTTATGTCACTTTGAACCCACAGAAAAGGGAAAACGTATTTCATGTATGTAAATCCCGGAATTTAAAATAGAACATGTTGATATATATGTGAATACCCCTGTAGAAATAAGAGCTTTGAGTATTCACTTTATAACATAAAATAATTTTGAGAAAAGAGAGATAGGCACTTTGAGACGAAAATTCTGCAGCATAACGGCTATGTTTCGGGGTTTTAGAAAACATTGACAAGAGAGGGGACATGAGTCAAACATTCATAAATGACCCATAAAACAGTAGAGGGACAAATTATAATGGATTTAAGAACATGGTAATGATGTTTGAAAATATACCATATGAAATGAAGAACAAGAAAGGAAGACAAAAATAAGATTTCTCTTATGAGAATTCAGCAGCCTAACGGCGTCACTTAAATTTCAACAAAAATGAATTGACAAGGTCAAATAGGGTATCTCATAATATGAACATAAGAGTCTAGTATGATAGATATAGATATTATACCCAAACATAATATAAAGGAATTTGAAAGAATTGACATGAAAGTAGAACTTCAAAATGAGAAGGGTGAAGAACCACTTAAAAATTCGGCAGCCTAACGACACCACTTAAAACTTCAAAATACTGAATTGAAGAGATCAAATGGGGTCTCTCATAATATGGTCATAAAAGATCAGTATGATAGATATAGAGATCATACCCCAACATAATAGAGAGGAACTTGAAAGAATTGACATGAAAGTAGAACTTCAAAACGAGAAGGGTGAAGAACCACTTAAAAATTCGGCAGCCTAACGGCGCCACTTAAAACGTCAAAATACTGAATTGAAGAGATAAAATTGGGTCTCTCATCATATTATCATAAAATATCAGTTTGATAAATTTAGAGATCATACCCCAACATAATAAAAAGGAACATGAAATACTTTACATGAAAATAGATCTTGAAAAATGAGAGGGGAGAAAGAATCCGTTTCAAAAATTTCGGCAGCCTAACGGCGCCACATAAAACTTCATAAAACGAAATAATGAAAGTAAGAGGGGATCTCTCATTATAAGAACATAAAAAGGGCAGTAAGTGGAGTATAAAAGAACATCCTCCAACATAATAACATTGAGCATAAAAGGAATGACATAAAAGAGATCACTTGAAAAGAAAGAGAGGGGTCAGATCCCTTACCTTAAAATGTAACTCTTAAACCTCAAAGGTTGAGACCTTGAGGGCTTGGGGGAACCTTGGGAGGACTCCTTGGGAGGTAAAGAGACCAGAAATTCTTTGTTGAAGAGTGGGGAGTCGAATGGATGAGAGGAGGGCTTGGTATTTAAAGGGAAAGTGAGAGGACAAGACATTAATGGCCAAGGGACACCTCACATGTGCTTTTCTCAAACCCATGTGCTCTCCCTTGGTATTTACCATGGAGTTAGGCCACATGGGGCCCCCAAAACAATAATTCATCACCTTTGGCCGTCCAACCCCTAAAATATCTCATGACAGCATCATGACACAGTTATGATGTCATTAAACATACCGAAACCATAAAACTGTATTTTTACTATTCACTGAAAATTTAACTTTCTTAGAAAAATCCCAAAATTTCACACTAACCAAAAATAAATTCTCTGATTTCAAAAATGAACTCCATTTTATAAAAATAATTTTCAAAATATTTTTAAATTTATTTTTAAATAAATACACTATTCACCGAAAATTCATTTTTTCAGAAAAAACCCCAAAAATTACCATAACATAATATCGGTGCTCTGAGTTAAAAAATGAAATCCATTTTATAAAAATAATTTTCTAAATATTTTTAATTTAATTTTTAATTAAAAAACACTATTCACTTGAAAAAACTAATACTTGAATAATAATTTATGAAACCATTATTTAACAATTTTATTGAATCACATTACTTAATCAAGGTGCCTAGATTATTTTAAAACTTTCTTTAAGAGAGATTACTAATCCAATTGGTCACATTACTAATCCTAATCATAAAATCACTATTCATAATTTACTATTCATCAAAAATCAAGTTGATCTTATTAGACTCTAAATTTCGTACTGAACATAATTGTAGAAGACCATTTTTTGAAAATCATTACAAATTTTTAATTATTTAAGGTTTACATAAACATTTTTAAAATATCATTTTTCTAAAATCCATCAAAAATATGCATACTATATTTATCCGGTCATTTGAAAATTCATAAACATCATCATAAGAAGAAATCCCAATTTTTATTTAAAACAAGGATTACACAAGGCAGTTATGGTCTCGTTACAAAGCCCCTTATAATACCAGCATAGGACCTAAGAGTAATGTGTGCTAGGGTGATAGAATCTTGTGGCGGCTCAGTCAACATTGCCCGAGTAGTAATTTCTATCAGTTTGAACTTCTCGCAAAGGCGATTCCGTTCTAGCTTCACATGATGAAGTTCAGCTTGGGTTTGGTCCAGAGCAAAGCCCAATGGTGCTACCTCCTTCCCAAGTTCTGTTAGATGGGCTTCGATCGGTCCAAGACTACTAGGTGAGGCCATCGAATGTTCTTTCTATAATAATTAACCAAGATTACTTGTATTTAGAGACGATAATCAAAACATTTTGTTCACAGTGGTCATATTGACTGATGGTCATATAAAAATCAAAACCCAATGGTCTCATTTTAATTATAATCATGTTTATCAAATAAAACATTTTTGTTGAGTATAAAAATAGAATAAAATAACACATGAATTTAGGAAACAAGATTTACTCAAAAAAATTTCGGGCCGTTACATTTAAGGTGATTTTGATTTTGAAAGTTTAATGCGGTTGTTTTATGTGCGTTGTTTGGGTACCAGGAACCCTTAAACCGGCCTCTAGAAAATGAAAAAAATGGTTATGAGACAGAATTGTATTCATTCCTCATTCCCCTTATCTGTGTGGGTGTAGTCCAATCCCCAATGATGTTGTATTGATCAATTTCTACTCATTAATTTCTCATGGGATATTCTGATGAGGTTTCATCAGTAATGAATTCCTCTTATAATTATTCTTATGAATCATCATCAATTTTTTATCCCTAAGTGTTCTATAAGACTTATTCATTTTTTGCATTTGAATCTATCTCTTGTCTGCTTTTCGCTTCATCTTCTATCATATCAGCATATAAACTCCTCAAGGTATGTGTGGTTTTATCTTCAATGATACTAACATCACTTTTTTACTTAATTATTCTAGGATATTTATTGTAACATTTTTAAGATTTACCCTTCCTTGAATATCCAAGGAATATCCCCTCATATACCGCATCACAATAATTACCTTTTTTCCTTATTTGTTTTGGATGAAACATTTAATTCAAAAAAACAAAAATAATTTAGATAGGGTTTTCTTCCATACCATAACTCATAAGGTTTCTTGGTTTCTCTTATAAAAATCCCTATTCAATTTTGAGTGTACACTACCACTTGAAAAAACTATTTCTAGTAATGACAAGATATTCGACTCCCAATCAGGATAGTTCTGGCTATATTGTTCACCTGTCAATTTCTACGCTCAACAAATGCATTTTCTATGGGGTTATAACTGTATTCACCACATGATTTATTCCATGTTTTAGGTAATTTTTAAATTCAATGGATGTGTATTCTCCTCTATTATCAGATCCTAGAAGTTTGATTGTGTGGATAATATCATTCTCAGCTATTCGATGATAACTTTTCATGCAATGAAGAACTTTATATTTACTATGTATAATAATTACACAATCTATTATACTATAATCATCAATGAAAATAAATAAGAACCACTCTACATATGTTAAAACAATATTTATTGGACCACATACGTCTGTGTGGACAAGATCAAGAATATTTGATTCCCTTTCGTTCTTCAGCTGATATAAACTCCCAACCAACTTTCCTTACATGAAAGTATCACAAATATTATCTTATTAACACTTAAAATTGGGAATATCAACAAATATCAGTAGATTATATATATTTTCCATGCTATGTTGATAAATGTGACCCAACCTCCATTGCCACAAGCTGTTTTCTTCTACAACAATTAAGTAAAAATGTTCTCCTTATTTTCAACCTGGTATAGATTTGCCTCTATTTTGTGTATTTTTATGAAATAATTACCCATATTTACTTTGATAGTGAATCCCTTTTTATTAAATGTCACTTTCAATCATGATTTAGAGAGTTAACACACACTCAGGATATTGTGATATAAACCGTCCTCATAGAGAACTTCAGTTTTCCTAATCTCATCATTATCTAGTTCTTCACTTGAAATGCATTTTATCTCCAAAGTTCCATCATTGTTGAACCTCACTTTTACATCAACCCATTTCATAAAATTATTTAATAAATATTCATTTCCTATCATATAGGATGTGCATTTACTATTGAGAATCCAGGTTCTACTATTCTTTGTAGCTTTGAGAGATATTTTTATAAGATCATATTTCTCAATTTTCTTCTTTTCCTTCCATGAGATACCGGATTGAGTGGATGAAAAATATATACATTCCAATCTCTTTTACATGTGAATGGGTTTATCATACTCATGTTTTTCTTCCATAGGTGAATACCTCTTAGCAAGAGAAACTCCACCTAGTTGGCGGGTGTTAACTTTTCTATGAGTTTTGTAGGTAATGTTCCCACCTTTCCTCTCTCTAAAATAAATATATTTATGGCCATAGTTAGAGAAATAAAAACTATATCCATAGAATATATTTATTCTATATGATAGAGGATATGGTCTCATTATTGTTTTTTTACTTCAAAGTGCTTCCCCATTAAGATAGCTCCTTGCCTCCTCACAGTATGACATATTATGGTCTAAAAGCCACAGAATTTACATTTCATGAGAAGAAATGTATTCTCACTTCCATTCATCCTTATGTACCACTATTTTGTAAATGTATTTTATTTAAGATAATATCTAGATACTTGAGGATAGTTTTCATCTATCATTTTTGTTTGATTTGAGTATTTATTTATTGGATCATCGAGAACCTTTTTGGTATGTTCAAATTTATGATTCGCTTTATTTTTCCTCACCTAGTTTACAACCTTTGATGTTTTTAATCATATTCAATTCCAAATTTTCCCATGCTTGGGAATATATGATCATCAAAGGCCTCCTCTAGTCCTTCAGAACCACTTTTTGAACTTTCTAATTTCACTCCATTTAAGATTCTTCCAAACTATAATTTCTTATTTGTTTCCCTTGATTTTGATACAATTTCTAGTTCTCTCCTTGGAGTAACAACTTCTTCTTTAAGTCCTGAAACTATCTTGTTATTCTCCTCTAGCATGGATATTAGTTCATTGGTGAATTTTTCATTCTCTTCAATCTTTATCTTAAATTACAAAACTTATTTCGAGCTTCCAAGATTTGTTTCATGTTCTTCTTCCTCGAATTTCAGTCGATTAATTTATACTCCAAAATGATCAACATAATCTGATGAATCCTCTAGAATTACTATCATATTTATGTTTCTCTTTCTTTGAATTGAAATCTTATTAATTGAATCCTCAATTTACACATTGATATAAAAAACACCAATCACCAGATTATATTTATCTTTAGAAGTTTTTAAACTTTTAACTATAGACATTATGGATGATTGGGGTTCAGATTTAAACTCTAGTTACCCATCCTCTAAAAATTTATCATCATCTTGTTCTTATTTATAGATGAAACTCATTCTCTATAATTTCATTCATTATATGAAGTCTCCTTTTTGGGGAAACCTTTTCTCAGGTTTCTACATGATCCCTACTTCACTATCTTCATCATCAAACTTTCTTGAAAACCGAGAGGCAATGTAACCAATTACACCAAATCAAACACAATCCATAGGAATCTATCCTTAAAATATCCATTTTCCTCTCTTTAATTTCTAGGGAAAAAATGACAATAGTTTGGATTCCTCATTATCTTCATTAAAACTATCCTTGGAAACCACATCTATTTCCATGTATTTGAATGCCATTTCCTTGCTTACCTGAGTTTTTGAATCTTCTATTTTGGCTCTCACTTCATAATAAATAATTATACATAAGATATCTTCAGGAGAAATTTTAGATTGATCTCTTTCCTCAAGGGATGACACTTTTGGATTGTACAGTGGAGGAAGCCTTCTCATGATTTTACTCATAATGTCAATATCTTAAATTTCTTCACAAATTCCTCAAATTTCTCTAACAAATTCAGTAATTAGTTTTAAAAATATATCTACATTTTTCATTAGGATGAATTTTCATATCATCGAACCTATTGTGAAAAAACATGGACTTTGGACTCATTCACTTTGTTATTGCCTTCATATATACTTTCTATTTTTTCCCATATAGACTTGGTTTAAGTGAATCTCATCACCTTCAAATAAATTTGATCAGATAGATCTTTAGTAATGTAATTTTTTTCTTTGTAATATTCATTAAGCATTTTCGTATCTATTTTTTTCATAGACAGTCCAGTCATATTAGTGACCTAAATCCCCTAAGTTATATAAAAAGAACTTCCATACTAAGGGATCTCAGATGAGATATCATCATGTTCTTCCAAATTTGGAAGTTTATTCCATCAAAGAGGGTTACTCCCTTGATATTAAATAAATTATCCATGAAAATACAAGAGTAAAAATTTAACTCCAATAACCTATACGTTCTGATACCACTTGTAGGGCCTCAGAACACCCTGAGGGGGGGGGGGGGGGTGAATCAGGGTGTCAAATGTTTCTTTTAAATCAATATATATTGTTACCACATTAGTAGGAATGGTTTAAACCTATATGATGACATAATTCAGTAATCAAACATTCACATGAAGAGATACAACACATTGGTTTTACCTAGTTCACCACTAAGGGCTAGTCAAAGGAGCATCCCCATTTAGTTTTTTAGTCGTACAAAAATCCAATAGTCTTAAATATTTGTTGAATAAAAAATATCATACATAATCACTCTATGCTAGGTAACACTTAATTTACATGATTTTAGGGGTTAAACACTTCCTCCTTCAGACCACTTCCATCGACTCCCCTATCCCACTTCCTTGGGATTATTTTTACTCATTTTAATGACTTGAAGGTCACTTCAGTAGATTGACATTTAAGTCTTTTTCTCTGACTGTCACAAGAATATTCCTTCACTGTAGTACTAATTAGATGAACTTCAAATCACTTTTCACTTTAACACGATGTTTAATACTATCATTCATAAATATCCTTAATGTAGGTAACAATATTCAAGAAGCAAACTTCCTTTATAGAACACTAAGTCATCTCATAATAAATAGTCATCACAAGAAAAATATTTCTGATATACCTAAGAATTAGTCAAGACTAATATAGTATATATTAAATTATCACAATCACAATAAATACATGTTTCATGACTCTATTAGCCTTCAAGAATTCGTAGATATTCATCCTTTTCTCCAAAAATTTCAACGTGTAATGAAGTAGGGTAGACACTTATTTATAGGTTCAACCCTTTGTGATGATCTCATGCCTCCAACGGTTTTTTTGAGAACCTATTAATTTATTTTCTCAAATATATTTTATTCTTGAACCTCTAGTAAAATCTCTCTTATTCATAATGATTCACCATCAACTCATCATGCACTCGCGATGCATTGTCGTAGTCATGAAGAATCACTATATTTACTTCACATATTCTCAATGCTCATTCATGACGATCCATATCTTCATGAATCTCCACCATCATGAAACTTAGTTTTTGAAAAACTAATTCATTTACCATATATGAGAAGTTTCATTTATAGAAAATTACCTTTTGTGAAACATGATCCATCCTCTTGGGTTTGATCCCAAAAAATTTGGAAAACACTAGGAAAAGAAACCACCTTTAACATTGTAGTCAGCTTCTATGGTAAGATCACTTTACTAGAAATCTCCATAATCAACCTAGTATTGATTGATAATAAACACAATCCAGCCACCATTTCTAATTTTTAATGTCCATGGTTCCAATATGGTAGACTAGGAACATTCATTGCTCATAAACCCCATTCTTAACTTATTTAAATGACATTTTACATATTTTTATGGGGATAAATGTTCGAATAAAGTGGTGGACTGTCTATAAAAAATTAAGGGATACCTATATTATCTCAATACCCCTGAAGGGTAAGAGATATAGAAGGCTATATTGAAAGTCCAAGTTGAGGGTATTGAGAGTTAGGGATACTTTATTGGCCATGTGAGTATGTGTCTAGGGAGTTTTTCAATAAGATTTTTGTTGGTGGTTATTTGTTATAATATGGTCACAAATGAATCTAATAGGGATCATTCCTTTTGTGGAGGTCTTAGTCCAAACAATGATTCATCAGTTTTTAGTCCTGGCCTAATGTATTTTAAGATGATAGTTGAGGAGTCCATGTAGGTTGAAGCTGGACAGCTTAGGAAATCAGGATGGGAAATTCATTGATCCCATTGAGTGGCAATATAGGAAACCTATATGGTCTAAATAAAAATATGTACAATTAAAACTGAAAGTGCAAGAGTTCCAATATTTTTGGGGCAATATTGTGGCTTTTGGAGAGATAAGATCATTTGTTTGCATTCTGTGTGGGGATCTGGGAAACTCTAAACACTTTTCTCCAAAAAAACCACAGTCCATACCTTCTATGTGGATGTTAGTCCATATTTAATGGGTTTTAATCCATTTAATAATAAGATTTTTAATATGTTATTTATTTTGGTTATGATATATGATCTTGTAGTTTTATTTTGGTGAATTTTAATATGAACAATACCTTTGAGGTAGTTCTTGTTGGATGGTTCTTTTGAGTGTTTCTCTGGTTTTTTATAGGATGTTGTTTATGTGTAGTCTTTATCTTATGTGGTTCATTTATTTTTTTTCTTGGGGATTACTAATATGGTGATATCTTATTATAGATGATGGGATATAGGAAATACCTTAGGTTCTGGTATGGGTGGCTGGGACTTGGGAGGCACCAGTTTAGATCATGCACCACCCAGTGTTTGGTTTTTATCTGGATGGGTTAACCTTGAGTGGGTATTCCTTTTTTAAAGTACAATATTACCCATTCCTCCTTATTCTTAGACCTATGGTTTGACATTTGTTTCTATTAATTATGGTTTTTGGGTTGTTTTTCTTGTTTTATTTAGCTGGAGGTAATTTAGTGGATCCTCTAATTGTTTAATGTAATAATTTACATGAGTGTTTGGATGTTTCTATGAGCCGATTTTCTCTTTTTTATTTAATTTTTTTCTTGTAAGTGGTCACTTGTGGTTTGTAAATGTTTTTATTACTTGGTTTCTAGGGACAATGTTCCTTCTAGGTGGTGGTTGTATCCTTATATGAGTGTTGTCACTTTGCATATCTATTTATTTGAATTTTAAATGGTAGGGAGAACTAAAATAGGTCTAAATTTTCACATGATTCTAGTAAGGTGGTTGTGTTTTAACTATGTTGAAGTTTTTTTCTTTTCTCAAGGAATAAGGTTCCATTACTGTAAGAATTTCAAGTTTTACTTTGGGTTGAGGGATTATATGGAGAGTTAGTATGTTGTTTCCTTCTATTTTGACCTAAGAATTTCTAGGGATAGAAAGATTAATGGTGGGGATAATTTTAATATCTATATATTACTATTTATGTTTATTTTGTGATATTTTAATTATTTGTATATTTTTATTTTTAATTTTGGTAATTCTTGGGATCAAAGTATGAAAATTTTGAACTTTTATGGGTGTTTCATGGTTAGCCCACATGCTTAGGAGTAATCATATGGAAACTGTATGATGATCTATAGGTTAGAAGTGCATATTTTCATTGTCTCAACATGGTTTTTCAAACCATACATGGTCTATAGGTAAATCGTGTGAGGTGTGGTGTGTTAGGTACTGCATCCTTCATTGTCGGCACATAGTTTAACAAATTGTGTGGACAAAACGTACAGTCATCCCAGTTTTTAAAATTTTAGAGAATTTATATTTTACCCCCTAAGGATTTAACTCCCCACTCTCTCCTCTTTCCCCCAATGACCCTACTTGGGATATATAGAGAGATTAGTTTTCCTCCCCTCTAGATTTTTGGCTCCTTATTCTTGATTTATGAACTGATCATCAAAGTAAACTGTCCTCTATTCCTCCCATCCTATCCTATCCTATCCTCTCCCCTCTCTCGTTTCCTTTGAATTTTTATGCCCCCAAGAACCATAATCACTTTATAAATTGGATTTAGTGTTTAAAATTATCTAATATTATGATTTTTATTATTTAGGTATTGTAAATGGAGATTATTGTCTCGATTGTACATTCACCATGAGAGGATACCCATTTTACTCGATTCCGATTGATTTAGGGTAGGCATTTCATTTTAGTCACATTACTTTTAAATTCATGTTG
The DNA here is from genome assembly GCA_963277665.1 of Viscum album. Lineage (NCBI taxonomy): Eukaryota > Viridiplantae > Streptophyta > Magnoliopsida > Santalales > Viscaceae > Viscum > Viscum album. The sequence continues at coordinate 200,201,668 of OY728119.1, read as the reverse complement.
TGCTTGATGTAAAACTATATTTTATATTATGTGGTGTTTCTAAATTGTTTCAATAAAATTTTATCTTTGAATAAAAGGTCTATTTTGTGAATTTTAAATGTTTTTTTAAATAAATGTTTAGTCATGCCAAGACCTTTTTCAAAATTCTATTGAGGCTATTTGAAATGATTTTAATGGTGTGTGTTAGGATATAACATATTTGTTGGGTTTCAAAGGGTGGAAATCATGTTTTAAAGAAGTGTATTTATTATAATTATCTATTGAAATCTAGATGATTTGAAGTATGGTTTTCAAAAGTGATATTTATGAAATGTGGAGAGGATTTACCATTGGAAGTCTAGTTTTATTTAAAGCCCCAATTATAAATTTTAAATGGTTTTTCATAACTTTTTATACCCTTTTCCATTACACTTGATACAACTATCAAGGGTTGTTTATTATATTATGATGGTCAAATGATGTGGATTTGGGTTGTTCTATATTTGGTAGTTATAGGTGAGAGAGTGTTATAGTTAATCCTTGTTTATTGATCTTCCGTTGTTTATTTTTTCACTTAAAATTTAATATTACTCATGGTATCCTTGGGTATCTAATAGATGTTTGGATGAATATTGTTCTAGTCCATTGGAATATGCTAGAAAAGGATTTAAGAGAGTTTCTCCCTCTTAGGGGTTGGTATTGGTTGGTCCCCAAAACTTTCCAGGGGAAGTGATATATATGACATATTGTTAGGGTTAACATAAGAGCTGAGTGAATATGAGAAACAGGTATAGTATAATTCTAGTTAGATATAGAGTATGGACCATGACATGTATTCATTTAAAGGTGGTTCTATATAATGGATTTCCATTCTGATTCTTGTTTTCATTTCCCCTTTTCTTGGTTTTCTTGTGGTATCCATTATCCATTTACATGATTATTATCTATTGGATTGTGCTGTCTACTTTGTATCAAGATATCACCTTTGTGTTTCGTTTTTTTTCATTTTAAATGGTTTTAAAATCTTGTTTTTAAATATTTTTTTTAATGTTTTTGAAAAATGGTTTTTGATTTTATTTTTTAGAAAAACGATTGTTCACATTTTTATTGTATTTTTAAAATAGTTTATATAAAGGAATTTATTCCTTAAGTGTGATCCATGGTATATTATTTTACATCACTCAATCCCTTTAATATGGAAACCATATTTTTTATTGTATTTCAAGCTAGTATTTATGAAATGCTTAATGAAAGATATTACATAGAATCCCTGGAAAGATCCTATTGGGAATGTTTTCTCACACCCTGTACACACACTCATGTCTGTGTATATATAGCTTCTTGTTGTATACAAGTTTCAGGTTGGATTTATTATCATGCACTATCGATGACAAGTGGGATGTGGTGAGAAACCATTGGTTGAATGGAGATGACCACTTGGTACAAATTAGATTTTTTTTATTTTGGTTATTATTGTATTTATATTTTTTTAGCCATTCTCTTATATTGGTTGTCATATACTCTATAATTTATTGTTTATGAGATTAATTGGACTTTTATTTGGTCATGTTATTCTTGTTTTTTCATTTATTATTTGATGGAGAAATCATAACCAAGGTGTTGTATTGTGATGCCCAGTCACTAGATTTTAGCCTGTGGGGATTGAGAATGACCATTGGACCCAGTGAAAGGTTAGTCTGAGTGTTAGCTTAGGTGGTAGCATGAGCTAGTTCATTATAATACCGACCTTGGGTGAAATCATTTTATGGGAAATATAGAAGAATATATAACACTATATATATTAATAGGTGATTAAAATATTGAGAAATTAAAAGAAATTGTCACCATTTTTTGCAAACACTTCTTAAAAAACCTTATGAAAAGTGGTTAAAAAAAGTGTTCAGTATGTTTTGAATTACCATAATGGAATTTATTTTACATCATACATTTTATTGATGTAATTAATATTGAAAAAATTTATGTGTTAGTGTCATTATCATGTTGGTAAATGCACGTGAAAAAAATTCAAAAGTTTGGATAGGTTAGATATGATTAACTTGAAAATAAGGGTGGATTTGGTGTTAGTGTAGTGTTAATGAAAAACTTTTCTTCCTCTAGCCACTTAGACTCTTTCCAGGAAAGAGATATTTCAGTTTTGTAACTTCTTGAATATTTTAAAGGTTCTATAGAGGTATTCATCAATCATCAAGAATATTATTTTGACGACTAATTTAAATTCAAAGGGATTAAAATAAAATTAATTCCATGCATTGATACAAGATTTAATACCCATGGGATTACATTTCATTACGCCTAAAAATTTCTTACACACATTAACCTGGATTTTCTTCCTTTTCAAAGGTATATGCAGTAATGTTATAAAACTAATTAAGTGGTGAACTATGTGAAAGGAAATTGATGTAATATTAAGTTAATTGAATATGTTCTTCCCAACATTATTCTTTCATATAATGGTTCACTTAGTTATAAAGAACTTACTATGTGTTCTTATACATTATAGATGAATGTACCCCATTGGGTATATGAATATTTTGAAAGTGTATGTCAAAAATAAAAGTCATATAGAATATTGTTTTTTATAGTGATATATTATTGATAAAACCATTGAATTGTGTATTGAAAACCTATCTATTATGGATATAATTGGTCTCCAAAAATCTAACCAGAATAGGCACATTAGGGGTGAAGGAATTCTCAAAAGAGATGTTATCACAATTACCATTATAGAGAACGAGTAGGATAAAATTTATGTTTTACATTACACTATTGAGTTTGTTCCATATGTTTAAACTAACAAAGTAATTCTTAGGCATTTGGATCCATCAAGGGAGGAAATTAATATATTAAATAAAAATATTCAATAGTTTATAGGATGGAATTGAGAAAATAATTTTAAGGAGTTATTTGAAAATATGAATTCAATTTTAGAATAAATTTAATGGCTAAATAGAGGAACAAGTGTGCATATATTATATTAGAATGGATATATAATTGATATTTATATGTTCTATATAAACTAATTGGATGAATATAGTACGATGAAAAATAGGAGAGTTACTCTTGTAGTAAGAGAAATGCATGTATCTTGTACCAAGGATATAAAATCCAATTTTTGTGAATATTCCATACATTGAAATCATCAAAAAAATGGGAGTTAGATTATACAAAATTAAAAGTATTGATTTTTTATGTAAATGTGTTGATAATTTCGGATCGTAATATAAATGTATATGTATATTAGATGGCACAATACAAGAGTGGGGGGGGGGGGGGGTGAATTGTATGTTTAAAAAACTTTTGATTTAAAAACTTAAAAAATAACTTAGTTTAAGAGGACTTAAACTAATACAATTCACAATCAATACCATTTATCACAATGGTCATGGAACTAATAAATATGATATGATGTAATACTAGTAATATACAACAATCATATTCTAATTAAATACAATGATCAGAGTAATACAAGTGAGAAATATTCTACCATACAATGTGTAGAATCTGTTGATACGATATGTATCAAAAGAATCGTAATTGAAACAATTACAATTGAATTGAATATAAAAATAAATGAAAAACAATAGAATTCCATTTTTAATACAAATAGAAGTGGAAATGTAAAATAATTTCAATTTATTTAACCCAAAGAGAAGGGTATCCTTTCACTTAGGATAGAATGTCTTTCATACCATCACCTTGGTAATCCCTCGATATAATGATCAGTACAACAATATTTTTATCCCCAAAAGTCCTCTATTAAAAAGGTAATAGTCCCCTCTATCCTTTAAGAAGTTTAAGGCCCTCGATACAATGATCGATAAAATGTCTTCCTATCCCCAAAATCCCTTGATCGTTATCACCAGATTGGTCGCACATGGAAAAACAATGCACTTGCTAGAATACAAAAGCTAGGAACGAGCCATTCACCTTTTGCAATTCCAAGGCTTTCACAAAAAGCAAGAGAGAATTCACAACGACTCTCTAGAACTTGATAGAAGAAAAGTTTGATCAAAAGTCTGCCTCTAATTCAAATGAACTTCTATTTATAGGCCTTAGGTTTCAATAATCATATTTTCTCCAACAGTCATATTTCTCCAGAAAACTCAGAGGGACTTGAACACCTGGAATTATAACAGTCATATTGAAATGGAAAACACGTCATCCTTTTGATTAGTTTATAAATAACTCCATGACATTGTTTTGGTTAAAACCAAAGATATGTGAAAATTATAACATGAGTAAGATTGTTATATAATAAGTGTTTTGATAAAAATAATAAAAGCATGCATGATATAAGGGTAAAAAATGAGTACGATTAATATTACTTAGTGAAATGCATCGATATGATGCAAAGTGAATATGATGCACAATGTGGGTATGATGAAAAAATTCAGTACGGTAGACAAAGTCAGTACGATAGACCAAGTCAGTACGATTGACACAATCAGTACGACTGACACAATCAATGTGATTGACAGAGTCAATACGGTTGGCTGAGACAGTACGATTGAAAGAGTTAGTACGATTGAAAGAGACAATATTATTGACAAAGTCAGTATTATTGACATTGAAATCATATTCAAAGTAAAACATTTATTTGGGAATAGAGTATAAAAATATATGTGATTTCCAAAACAAAAAACATAAAATTAAAAATAATACTTTTGACATAATAGTATATCCCTTTTTGGAAAGCACAAAACACAATGTAAAACTAGAAAGAAATACTTATCTTCACTTATATTTTGAAAAATCTTCTAAAAATTAAATTGAATACAACTTACTCCCCCTTAGGTATATAATTTCCTAAAAATTATATTCATAGATATTCCTTGATTTAGGTCTATTACATTTTAGTAAAAACATTTAAGAATACTCCCCTTTTGTAAAACTTTATTCCCTTTTATAAAACATTCCCCCCTTTGTAATTTAAAAAAATAATGGGATAATGTCGAGTTTCCTAAAAAAGTTAGAGAAACAAAATAAAAAACAATGGAAATGAAAAGATACAATTCATTACTGTCAAAAGTTTATATAAATTAAAAGAAAAACAAAGAAAGAAAGATACCACAAAAAGATCATTTGTTTTCTATTTATTTTTCGTTCTTGATCAACTCATGAAGAACATAATTCATCTTATTTATCTCTTCCTTATCATCTGTGATAGAATTAGCTTGATATTTGAGAAGCTCTTGTTGGTCTGCAAAAAGTTGATCATGGTTTTTGATAGTGTCTTATTGCACCCTGATCACTTATTCAAGAGTATCAATTTTATTGTGCATATTCTTATTTTCTTTAGTCAACAATGTGTTTTGTTTCTTTAAAAAAACTATTTCATATTTGAAAGATGAAACCTTTGAGAATTATGACTATAGATCACTGAACCTATCTTGCAATTCTTTCCCTGAAAGAGCATCAACACCATGATATTTTGGAATCTGATTCAACCTATTGATTGTTTCCATATCAAGATTATTAAATCAATAACAAGATCATTTGAAATCCTCCTCATGTATTAAATTTATTTCTCATGTTCATTTATTGAGATTTTTATTTTGTACAACCACTTAGTCATCTTGTTGCAATCCTTCTTATGATAAATAGAACTATCGCTCAAATTTTTTAAATTGTATTCTATTGAAATTACTCTCTTTCTGAGCTCTCTAACTGAAATAAATTTCATCCTTTGATAGTCTATAATAAAATCAATTTTTTCATTACTTATGGTAAAATATGGAATAGTCTTCTAAATTATTCTCAAGACATGAACAATGTAATATATTTTCTTCAAAGAAATTGTATATTCTAAATTAGTATCATCATCACATTATTCCAGTTCATTTGATCGACTTGAGTCTTCACTAGGCTGTTGTTATTTTCCTTTCTCTTTTCCCTTTCAACCCTTTCTACTTATTTCCCCCCTGTTTCTTCTTCCACGTTGTCACTAATGACTATTACTTTCTCAGATGAGAACTTTGAACCATTTTCTTAACTAGAGAATGAATCCTTTCTCATTGAGTTTCTAAGGTTTGAACTGATCTTTTATTGTCTTGAGAATTTAGTTGTATTCCTTCACTTTTCTTTTAAAGAGAAGATTCTTCTCTACTCTTCTCATAACTTTGAAGATATTCTGAAAGAAATTATTCTTTCTCTTTTTCATGTTCCTGAACTTTTTGCACTATTTGTTTCCATTTATCTTTCTTTAGAGAAGTTTGTATGATCGGTTATTGTTTCACTTCTTATATTAGTTGAGCACTTTCCAACTCAAACCCTTTTATTATTTTAATAACATCAAAATTTTGATCTTTTATTTTTATAAGAGTCTTATTTTTCTTCTTATCCTGTAGAGTGTCTTCTACCCTTATCTTCTTAGCTAGAGCTTCAGCTGGATTAGGACCAAATTTAGGATCACCTTATTTTATTTTTTCTTTATCTTTTCTCCACTTGGCTATAACCTCATTACTATATTTGGTTTTCTTCTTCAGCCTTTCACTGATTTTAGGATCTGACTTTTGAGAAGAAATAACTATTGGAGCTGATTCTATTAACATTAGTGCCAATTTATTTGGTTCCGATTCTCCTTCTAAATCATTGAACAAGAGTTTTGATTATTCATCAAAACAAACATACAATTTCTTTAACGTATTCTTACTTATCCAAGAAGGCTTCATCTCTTTCAATTCTCTATTAAGAGGAATATTACAAAACTTCAATCTTTCAAGAATGAAATTTGTGATAATAGATGGATACTTGATAAGATGAGACTTGATCACTCCATAATTCACATTCATGATAGTTTTGAAAATGTAACCCATGAGATTTACCTTTCCCATGTTTACAAGATAATCTAGCATAAATATGTCAGAAAATGTAAGAGTTTCTCTATCCTATTTCCTTGAAAATAGAAAAACTTTCATCTAAATAACAAAAAACTGGTTGTCTAGAGATAAATGAGCCACTTTACTTTTCTCCTCATTTATAATAAATAATTATTTTCAGATCTTTCCGTATTAAATGTACCAATATCCTCAGGTAGTTTATGAGAAGGATAAAAAGAGTCAACTTACGTAAGAACATTGAGTAAATGAGTTTCTTGTTTTGTAGACATTGAAAATTTTCTATCGTACACATAAAATTTGATCATCATATTCTTAGAAAAAGACACCATATTGTAGAATTGTCTAAACTCTTCAATAATAATCGGGTCTTGAGATATGGGTTTCTCAACACAAAGATGTTCCCATCCTTGGAATAAAATAGTCCTCTTGATTGTTGAGTCATAACTATCAAAAAAATCTCGAGAAAATAACCTTTCTCTGAAGAAATCTTTCTCTGAGAAAGTATTTGAAGTCATTTCAGTAGGAGTGTTGGAAGAATACTGAGACATAAAGATGATTAGAAAAAGAAAATACTGTACTGATTCTTAAGGAGGAGAGCCAGAGCTTCGTTGAGAAATCTGAAAAACTTATGTGGGTTTGAGGAGGGGGGTCCTCTATTTATAGGTGAATTTTTGCAATAATTGGATTTCTATTGTTGAGATTATAAAGTAAAGAATCCAATTTGGAGAATAAAAGTGACATTTTTTAATAAAATACACATGAGAAACAATAAATGTAAGAAAAGACAATACAAAAAGAAAAGAGAATGTACATATCAGAGATTTAATGTAAGTTCTTAGTTTCATAGTACCATGAATGTAAAGACATAATACAATACATAAAAGAAATAGTTGAAATAATGAAAATATAATACAATCAAAAATAAAACCGATGAAAAAGAATGTAAATATGATCGGTTTTCAGACCAATGAAAAACAAAAAAGGTCAAGCTAATGTAAAAATAACAAAGTCAAACCAATGGATAACCAATTTGTTACCCTTAGTTGTCAAGACGATGGAAAAAACATCGTTACTATACGTTGTCAAGTTGAGGAAAAAAAGTCTACCATAGGTGGTCAAGATGATGGAAAACAAAGTCATTTCCATAGGTTTTCAAGCAGATGGAAAACAAAGTCGTTACCATAGGTTGTCAAGCCGATGGAAAACAATTTCATTACCATAGTTTGTCTAGCCGATGGAAAAGAAGTCATTACCATAGGTTGTCAAGATGATGGAAAACAAAGTCATTACCATAGGTTGTCAAGCCAATGGAAAACAAAGTCATTACCATTGGTTGTGGAGCCAATGGAAAATACTTTGTCAGACCGATTAACAAAATGTCAAAATGATAAAAAAAGAATGTTAAAATGAAAATGTAACTGAAATACATAACTAAAGAAACAAATAAAAATATATAACTAATCTTAAATAGATAAAATAAAATATAAAATATGAAACAAAATAATATAAAATAGGTAAAACAAAGAGCGAAAGACTAATGTTATCCTCTTAGAAAAGGAGTGTTTTAATGTAAGATGAAATGTAAAAACAGAAATTAGATATTAATGATTATTTTAGTGTAATCATTCAAAGATTCTGTTTAATAAATTCAAATCTATCGGAAGGTAAAGGTTTTGTGAAAATATCATCACGTTGTTCTTACATTCTGATTGATTGTAAAATAATATCTCTTTTTTGTGTGTGATCCCTAAAAAAGTGATGCCTAATATCTATGTGTTTCTCACGTGAGTGATGTGATGGGTTTTTACTAAGAGCTATGGAAATAGTATCATCACATAATATTTGAGTTTCGGAAAAACTCATGTCATAGTCAGTGAGTGTGTGTTGCATCCACAACACTTAAGTACAACAACTTCCATCAGCTACATATTCAGCTTTAACAGTGGTGAGAGCTACTGAGTTTTGTTTCTTTCATGACCAAAAAACTAAATAATCTCATAATAAATGACATGTTCTAGATGTACTCTTTCTATCCATTATACAACCACCAAAGTCAACATCTGAAAAAAAAATTCCAAACAAAATCATTTCCAGAAGAATAAAAAAGGCCTAAATTTAATGTCTCTTTTAAATATAGGAAAATCATTTTCAAAATTTTTGAATGGGATTATTTTGGATTTGATTGATATATTTCACATAAATATACCAAATAAATTAAGTCTGGACAACTAAATTTCATGTACAACAAACTTCCTATCATACCTCCAAAATATGTTTGATCCACTGGTTTCCCAGATTCATCAAGATCACGTGTATTTGAGGTACCAATTAGAGTGATAATACATTTAGTGTTGTCATATCCATAATTTTTAAGTAAGTCTTTAATATAATTATGTTGAGATATATAGGTTCCTTCTGGTTTTTGAGAGATTTGAAAACCTAAAAAGAATGTTATCTCACCCATAAAACTCATTTCAAACTTAGATTTCATTAGATTCGCAAAATAATCAGTTAAGGATTGATGAGTTGAGCCAAATATAATTTCATCAACATAAATTTGAACAATTAAAACATTTTTGTTTTCCATTTTTATAAAAAGAGTTGGGTCAGCAATACCTTTTTCATAATTGTTTTGTAAAAGAATCATTATGAGTCAATGGGATTGTTTAAGGCCATATAAAGATTTGGTGAGTTTTAAAACATGATCACGATGTTTTGGATCAATAAACCCAAGAGGATTTTCTAAAAAGACTTCTTATTTTACAAAACCATTAAGAAAAGCACATTTTACATCCATTTGAAATAGTTTGAAATTGAAGTATGCTTTGAAGTCTAAAAGAATATGAATAGATTCAAGTCTAGCTACCAGAGCATAGGTTTCTTCGTAGTATATTCCCTCTTGTTTATTATATCCCTTAGCAACAAGTCTTTCTTTATTTATTACAATAACTCCATTTTCATCACATTTGTTTCGGAAAATCTATTTTACACCAATTAAAGTTGTTTCTTTAGGTCTTTCAACCAATGTCCAGACTGGATTCTTTCAAATTCATTTAATTAATCTTGTATTGCTTTAATCCAATATTCATCACCTAAGGACTCACTTAGAGTTTTAGGTTCAAATTGAGATAGAAAAGCAAGATGTTATTTTTCATTTCTTAAGGAATTTCTAGTCGTTATAGGTTGATTTACATCACCAATGATATTATCATTGGGATGATTTCTAAGAAACAATGGATTTGGGTTTTGTAAAACCTGTTCATCAACATAAGATAGAAAGTCTTATAGGGTAAATGTTTCAGAAGCGCATTCTTGAGTATTCCCCTTATCAAAAGAGTTTTAAATCATAGGTTGATAATCAGATTGTGAAAATACATTAGTTTATGTATGTAAGGCTTGTTTAAAAACAAAGGGGCCAGTTTCATCAAATTTAACATGAACTATTTCTTCAACAGTACAGGAGATTTTGTTAAAAACTCTATAAGTCTTAAAAGTTGTAGAATGACCTAGAAATATTCCTTCATCATATTTGTGTGTGAATTTAAGTAAAATTACCTTTTGTATTCAATATGAATACTTTGCATCCAAATACTCTGATGTATGAAACACTAGATTTTCAACCAGTCCATAATTTATAATGTGTTTTATTAAGAATATGTATAATTAAAACATGATTTATAGTATAACATGCATTACTAACAACTTCATCCCAAAAATGCTTAACAATTGATAATTTACCCAACATGGTTCTTGTCATTTATTGAGGAATACAATTTCTTCTCTCAACAACACCATTTTGCTGAGGGGTTCTTGGAGCTAAAAAGTTATGAGTAATACCTTTATTACTAAAAAAAGTATCAAAATATGAATTTTTAAATTCACCACTATGATAACTATGAATAGTTATTAGTGGTAGGTTTTTTCTCATTTTTAACTTGGGCTCTAAAAGTTTTTAAATAGAAAAAGGCTTTAGATTTCTTTTCTAGAAAATAAACACATGTAAATCTAGTGTAGTCATAAACTAAAACTAATACATAGTATTTTCCTCCAATGAATTCTAGTTTGTGTAGGACCAAAAAGATCTATGTGCACTAAATCTAATGAATTAGAAGTTAAAACTTCATTTATTGATTTAAATCCAGTTTTATGTTACTTTAAATATTGAAAAGGAAAAAATCTTTTGAATAATCATACCTATGATCCGGTAGATCCTTAACAAGTCTTTTCTTTGAAAGTTTACAAAGGTTTCTAGGGTTATAGTGTCCTATCATTCTATTCCATAACCAATATTGGTCTTCCATTTCACTTAATCATGGTAATTATTTCTTCATGAGGTCTTCTAAGTTAATTGTACATACATTCTCATGCCTATGGGCAGAAAGAATGAACTCATCCTTGGAATTTTGAAATAAACTATTATAATTCCTAAAATTCACAAGGTATCCTTCATCACCTAATTTAATTATGATAATAAGGTTGTGCTTAAGAACTTTGAAAAAAACAACATTAGAAATTAAAACTTTACCAAGGAAAACAATATTACCTATACCAACAATCTTTCCTTGAGAATTGTCTCTAAAGGTAAGTTTTCCACCTTTTGTTTCAATAATATTTTTAAAGAAATATTTTTTTCAATTATTGTGTCGAGAACAACCACTATCCATGTACCAAATGTTCTTTTTTGTACACTTCTTATTTTACTAAAAAAATAAACAATTAGTTTTTCAGAACCCAAACTTGTTTGGATCCAGAAATGTTAGATAAACGAATTTTGGGTATCCACATTCATTTTAAAAAATGAGCTTTATGAAAAGCTACTTATTGAGTTATATTAAGAGAACAATTTGTTTCCCAATGTCCACAACATTGACATTTAGTACAGAATGGGACACTTTGAGGAAGAAAATAGTTATTACTAAAAGCCATTTTAGAATGAGTATAACCAAATCCAGAATAATTCCTTAATGGTTAAATTTGAGAATACATATTTTAAAAATTTTCTTTGCCTTAGGTGAAATTTGACAGACACTTACTTGAAGATAATATTTCTGACTTAATAACCAAGTTTTTATCCTCAGAAACATTAGATTTAGAACTACAGTTATCCTCTAAAATATTTTTCTTAGAAATTAAATTTTCAAGATCTTCAAAATGTTCATTATTTTTAGAATTAACTTCCTCAAGATATTTTAAAATACTTTAAAAATCAAGGCTTTTCTTATCAAGATGATTCGAAAGGTATGATATTTCTTTTGCAATAACATTGATTCTAGAATTTTTTTTATCAATATTTTTCTTGAGTTTTGGAATTTTCATTCCCAAGTAATTTGGAAAATCGGGATACTTCTTTAAAAGAAGGTAAATTTTAATCTTATAAGGAATATTATTTATCCGAAGAATAATAATTTTTATCATAAGGGTAATTTGAATTTGATGATACATTTTTAAGAGATTCATCATTGTGTACCTTAGCCACAAAACAATGATTATCAATAGGTAGTCTAGCTGTAAGTCCAATGTTACTTTTTCCAGAAGATTAATATTCGGAAGAATCATCAGATGAATCACCACCACTTGCACTCATAATTTGACTTCACAAATTTCTTAGTCTTTGAATTGTAATACTTTTTCTTGTTTATTTAAAAATGTTTATCCTTCCTATCTTTTCTTGTAAGCAATGGACAATCATGCCTAATATGACCTACTCTTTTGAATTCATAACATGTTACTTATAAGTATTTATTATCCTTCCTATCATTATTTTTAAATAATTATTGAAAGTCTTTGTTTCCTATAATCTTTTTCGTCCTTCAAGAAAGATTGGGAAACTCATTATTAGACTGTTCATTATTACTTGATTCAGATATAACAACAACTTTCTTATATTTGGATCTTGTCACCCTTTATGGTGTCTTAGCTTTAGATGTAGTAGTAAAAGATAAACTTCCATTAAAATTATTCTTCTTATTGAAATTATTATCTTTTTTCATTCTTGTTTTTTGCAGAAGAAGAGTTCCAAATAAATCATCAAGGGTGATTTGAGTAACTTTCCTATTTTCATCAGTAGCTCTCTTTTTTGATTCCCATTAATTTGGCATAATATCAATAATCTTGTCCACAAGTGCTTCATCATGAAGACCTTTATCTCCCATATATTTTAGACTATTGATGATTTTAATAAACCTTTGTTTCACCTTATATACTGGTTCTCCATAAGGAAAAATAGAACCCCGATATTCTGCTCAAAGAAATGATCTTATTATATATATAACGTTTGATGTACCAAAATGTGTGACTTCCAATTTCATCCAAATAAAATCGACTGCTACACATGATTATATCTAACAATATATATTCCTAGTCACAGAACATAACAAAGTATTGCATACCTTGTAATTCAGTTGATATTATTTCTTCTCTTGATTGGCTAAAGTACTGACTTCTTTGTCAGGGATTTTGTAAGTAAGCATGATGAAGTTTTACACTCCAGTATTAATTATAATGGTCTTTATTCAATCTCTCTATTACTCATAATCATTACCATAAAAAATAGGTGGTCTTGTTGGATTTAGGTTTTCAATTGATCCAATATTCATTCCGACCATCTTATAAAATAATACTTTTCTACTCCACATGTTAGTGTAGTATGTAGTTATAAACAAAGGATTTGTAAAATAAATACAATTTTATTGAATAAATAAATATAGAAAGTAATAAAAAATAGTGGAAACCTCATTTGATACCAATTATTGGATCATAATATAGATGTATATGTATATTAGATGGCACAATACAAGAGGGTGGGGGGTGAATTGTAAGTTTTAAAAAAATTGTATTTAAACACATAAGAAAGAACTTATTTTAAGGGTATTAAACTAATAAAATTAAAAATTAGTACAATTTACCACAATAGTATTGGATCTAATAGATATGATATGATGTAATAATAGTAATATAAAACAATCATATTCTAATTGAATACAATGATCAGAGTAATACAAGTGAGAAAGATTCTACCATACAACGTATAGAATCTGTCAATATAATATGTATCAAAAGAATCACAATTGAAATAATTATAATTGAATTGAATATGAAAAGAAATTCGAAACAATAAAATTCGCTTTATAATAAAAATAGCATTGGAAATGTAAAAGAAGTAAAATTCTTTTAAACCAAAGAGAAGGGTATCCTTTCAACTAGGATAAAAAGTCTACCTTACCAACACCTTGGTAGTCCCTCGATACGATAATCAATAAAACTATCTTTCTATCCCTAGAAGTCCTCAATTAAGAAGGTAATCGACACCTATGTCCTTGAAACAATTTAAGGCCCTTGATACGATGATTGACAACACATCTTCCTATCCTCAGAAGCCCTAGATCAATATCATCTGATCAGTCACACAAGGCAAAACAAAGAACTTGCTAAAATACAAAAGCTAAGAATGAGCTGTTCACGTTTTCTAATTCCAAGGATTTCACATGAAGCATGAGAGAAGTAACATAATCTCTCTCTAGAATTTGATAAAAGAAAAAGTTGATCAAAAGTATTTCATTGATTCAAATGAACTCTTATTTATAGGCCTCAGGTTCCAACAATCATATTTTCTCCAACGATCATATTTCTCTGGAAAACTCAGAGTGAATTGGACAACTGGCATTGTAATAGTCATATTGAAATGGAAAACACAAAATAATTTTGACTAGTTTATTACTAACTCCATGATATCGTTTTTATTAAAACAAAAGATATATGAAAATAATAACATGTGTATGATTCTTATAGAAAAAGTGTTTTGATAAAAAGAATAAAAGAATGCATGAGATAAGTGTAAAACATGAGTACGATTAATATTACTTAGTGAAATGTATTGATATGATTCAATGAGAATATGATGAAAAATCTGGGTACGATGAACAAAATCCATACAGTAGACAGAGTTAGTATGATTGACACAATCATTACGATGGAAACAATCAATATGATTGACAGAGTCAATACGATTGACAGAGTCAGTATGATTGACAAAGTTAATATGATTGACAGAGTTAGTACGATTGACAGAGATAGTTCGATTGACAGAGTTAGTATAATTCACATAGAAATCATATTCAAATTAAAACATTTATTTGTGAATAGAGTATAAAAAGATTTGCGATTTCCAAACAAAAAACATAAAAGTCAAAAGAATAATTTTGACTTAACAAATAAACTTAGTGAAGTTAAAATTGATGAATTGGTATTCTATGAATGTGAATTTTAGTAATAAATGGTATATTTATGAATTGTTCATATTGGAATAAAAGGTAATAAAAGTACTTCATGTCCTAGATCCTACAAATAGAAGTTGGT
The DNA here is from genome assembly GCA_963277665.1 of Viscum album. Lineage (NCBI taxonomy): Eukaryota > Viridiplantae > Streptophyta > Magnoliopsida > Santalales > Viscaceae > Viscum > Viscum album. Next base: position 200,186,474 of record OY728119.1, on the reverse strand, counting down.
TAACTATTCTATTGTCAACTAAGAAAACTGAAGTAAAAAATGAAAAATCTATTGAGGATAAACCTTTTTTAATATACAATGTGTTTATTCATAATATTATGTATTTAATACAACATTTACATGATATAAATTAAATCTTTAATTAATTCCATAGATACTAGATTCTCAATATGTAAAGGGTACCAATATTGAGGAAAAACATATTGAAAATATTGAAACTAGAAAAATGTTAGAAGGTGAACATCATATTGTTAAAAAAATTGGAGCATTATAGTATGGAAGTCTTAATAAAAATTAATAAGGAAAGAATCAATGGTCTAAAATTAGATGTTGGATGGAATGCATGCAGCCAACCAGTTAACCCCAACAAGTCCATTTTCATTAGTTAAATTGGGGTCACTACTCGATTGCATGTGTTGTTTGATGTAGATATACATAATAGTGTTATGACTACATTGAAGACAATAATTTTGTAAGACATTAGAGTAAATATTTTATATTATTTATATATTTTACTGGAAAATAAAATAATTAAATAATTATCTTAACATCATTATCCCCTATAGAGTATATTTATATTAGATTATTATAGAATTTTTTTTTATTATCTATCACTAGAAAGGTTTATAGTTCCTTTCAAACACTTATTATGAAGGATATTCTTATGGATATTTATGGGACTGCAAAACCCACCAAGTATTTATATATATAGAAAGGATAAACTGGAAAATATGGGTTGATTTAATTGGTCATCGTGAAGAGGAATCATTTCGAGCACATTGTAGTCGGTAATATTTTATATGAAATTATGTATTTTAATTAGTTTATTCATAATTATTAATTAATGAATTTTAAAAGGAGTGATAAAAATAATAATTATGCATCAAAACCGACACACCACTATCATAAAGAAGGGATGAGGAAAAACTCACTTGAAATAAATGGAAGGTATTTTTAATCTATTTTATTTTTTGTGATATAAAAAAACAACATGATTTTGTTCCTTTATTTATATGAATTAATGAATCATAATCTCAATCCAATTCCAACCCACATCACATGTTATGGAAGGAGTCCTAAATATATAAAAATTGATAAATAGTAAATAAAAACACATTGAAAGTATGAGAATCATGTTTAAGTATGATAGAATAAATATTTGTTCTGGTTTAAAATAGTATTACATAGCAAATAATACTATTTTTTGATATTTTTATCTTGTTTAGAGACAGGAATATTAATTGAATATACCTAATGAAAAACTACTTTTAATAGAATTTAAGAAACAAAAATAATATAGTAGCATTAGAGGTGCAGGTTTTAGAGTGTCAACTCGAACATATTTTAAGAAAGCAAAGACACCAGGGGATGAAAATAAAAAATGAAAGGCATAAAAGAAAAAATAGATTCTATAATAGAAATAGTTAGTTGGTTATATAGTTTAACAGACCAATTTATTTTATGAGGTTAATGTGAAGAAAAAAGATAACAAAAACCACTATATAAAGAGACAACACCCATATTCACGGCTATTATTTCTCCTTAAAGATCTGCCTTACTTGTTTTTTCATAAAGTTTTTTGTTAAATGTTAATCAAACATCTATTTTTAGCTTTCATGTACTATAATTATATTGGTTAAAATTGATTGTGATTTCTATTTATCAACACCCAACAATTTATTTATTGCATTGGGAACGATATACAATATCGAAGGAGACATTCTAAACTTTAAATAAATTCCAAAATAACACATGAGAGAAGAGATTCACATATCTCACGAGTCAAGTTTCTTTTTATATATTTCCCTTGATGATCTAGATGTTAAAATGGATGAACATTCTATTGAAACTTTTGTAGAATGTTTGTTTAATTATATAATGATACATGATGATAATGAATTATTCTATTTTAATTTTATTTTATATGGAAACTACTTAAAAAATAATTACAAAATGCCTAAAATGTGGTATGTTTTTATAGATAGAGGAAAACATTTAAAACAGAAGGTTAATTTATGAAAAATATAGTGGATCTACCAATTAATCGAAAGTACATTCCAAGTGTAGATTTACCCAACCAATTCAATTACCACATTTATTATCATTATAATATTAAGAAGATACAATGTTAAACAATAAAAAATGTGGCCTTCATTGAATTTGGGGAACAAATTTATTAAGATTCCATTACAGTCATGATTTTTCTTAAGAATGTAAATGAAGTTCTTAAGAATGAATGATTAGGAGCCTTGATTGGGAATGTATTCATGTGGTACATTTTCATAACCTGTTTTTAAATAATTGATCTAATATGGTAGTTATAGTTAAATTACTATTTATACTTTATATAGGCAAATATATCACTATTATGTAAAGGTAAAACCCTATGAATAAAAAATTACCCTTATTAGTTTTCATGTAAATTATAAACAATAATTTTCAATGGAAGAGGAAGAAATTAAAAAAAATCATAGCTAGTGGCTGCAACATTGAAAGGAAAATAATATATGATATGTTATTCTTAATAAATACAATTCAGGGGTGACACTATATAATATAATTATATAAAAAATATATTAATTTTTATTACATATTCCTTTTTACTTTTTAGGATTCAATGAATTCTCATTGTGATCAATTTGGATAATCTGGAGATTACATTTTTGGATCCAAATCATGGATATAAAACAAATCAACCATAAATGATGTCCCTTATGAATTTTAAATACAATACATTTTACATTTTATGAATTAACATCATATTTTATATTTTATATTATGTTTTAATGATAATTTTTTGTGATATTTCTGTGTTAATTTACCTTAAAAATCATTTCACGAGGATAACCAATTCTCAAAATAATCCTATTGGTTTCTATAGATAAATAACTTCTAGGTTATATATAATATTATTTAACTACCAAAACATATATCAAAATAAATTAAATTTTTTTAATGATTTTTATTTTCCAAAAAAAATGTTTTGTAAATAATTGTGGTTATCACATTTTTAAATTTATGAAATACGTCATATTCCATCAACAAAGTAGCATTCCCAAAAATTTATTTTTTTAATGTAATTACAATATAATTTAAAACATTTGTTAGTAATTTTTTTATCTATATTTTTATAGTAATAATAGAAATATTTCTAGTCGACATATTCAAAAGAGAAATTATATTTCTCTATAATTTATTTGGAAGTTTATAAGGTGTAATTTTTTTTACAATCATCATAAATAGGTTATTTACTATCATGTTCGTTTTTATTTTATTTTTAAAGATCATGAAGATTTAGTTTATCAACTGATTTGTTAGATATTTTTTATCATTTTAAATTAAATCATTGGAGAGAGAATTTACTACAAAAGTTTTTTCTTCTTAGAATGAATATGATATAATGTATATAATTTCATTTTATCTATGATTTATTTTTAACTCAAAGTGTGTATTATCAGTATAAAAGTGTGATTTTCATCTAAAACACATTTTATATACCCAAAACCCATAAAAAATCTCTAATTGTATTTATAATTTAGAAAAACCATTTTGATTAATTTATGGTATGTAGGAAATCCCCTTACATTAATATGACACATGGTGTAGTTAGATTGACTAGGAGTGTGTGTTTTCAGTTTAAAATAAAAATTTAAGCCTAAATGCATGAAACATACTTAAATTTGAGAATGCATGATCTAATTTTTCTGACACATTAGGGAAAAGATAAAAAATTTATCTATAACATATAAGAATTAATGTTGATTCAATACAACATATGGCATGGCTGGTGTGAGTAAAAGTGCATGATTTCATTTAAAAGTGAATTTTATTTTCAAATTCTCATGACATACTCAAAACCTAGAAAATATTATTAGATTTTATTTATATATTATGAAAATTATTCATGATTTCTTTTGTGTGTGTGGGATTTAACTATATTTTAATCTAACACATGGTGTGTCCGAATTGAATGAAATTTTGTTTTTTTCAGTTTGAAAGTGACATTTCATGACTAAGCACACTTCACATACTTAGAACTAGGAAAAAATATTTAGATTGTATTGATACTTTTGTAAAATTATTTTAATTCATTTTTGATATGTTGGAATTGGCCTAATATAAACAAGACACATGTTGTGTCTGGATTGACTAAAAGTGTATATTTTCAGTATAAAAGTGACATTTTAGTCCAAAATGTATGTCAGATACTAAAAAAAGAAAACATGATTAGATTCACTTGATAATTTTTAAAAATGATCAATGAATCAATTTTTAAGTATAGGAATTTTCCTCACATAAATTAATACATGATGTTCCCAATATGACTAGACGTGTGTGTTTCTAATTTAAAAGGATTATTTTAATCTAAAACTCACATTGTATACTCAAAACAAAGAAAGTGATCTATGATTGTCTCAATTCCTTTTAAAAATTATCCTTAATTTTTTTAATGTGAAAGAATCAACCTCACATCAATCTAATACATTGTGTGGTCGAATTGACTGAAATGTATGTTTTTAGTTTTAAAGTAATATTTTAGTCCAAAATTCACATCACATTATAAAAACTAATTATGTAATTATATCCCATAATTGCCCAAATCGGCCTAATCCTTCCCTCCAAAAAATGAGACTATAGAACACCATTCGAGTTAGGCAGAGTTGGGCCCAAAAAACCCCACATATCTACCCAAGCTCAGCCTCAGGCTGACCCAAACCATCAGGCTGGGCTGGGGTTTTCAGGTTGGGCCATGGACTGACCCTTTTCAACTTTTATTCTTTTTAAATTAATATATATAATGAGTTATTATATATATATATATTATGTTAAATCATTGATATATATATATATATATAATTTTAAATCCTTGATATTTATTGTCACACACACACACATATATATATTTATAATTATATAAATCCTTGATATATATATATATATAAATCATTTATATATATATATATAATTCATTGATATATATTTATAATGTTAAATCGAGGATATATTGTTACATATTTAATCTTAAATCATTTACACACACACACACATATATATCATTGATATATATTATCATATATATATATAACCTTGATATATATATATATATATATTATGTTAAATCATTGATATATATATATATGAGATATTTATACATATATATATATATATATATAGTTGAATCATTTTTATACAAACACACACACACACATATAAATATTATATTATAACAAAAAATATTAAACGTTGTTTAACAAACAAATATATTATTTGGGATGAGAAAAGTACATAATAATTAAACATTAAGAAATTACACTATTTATTTTTATTATGGAAAAAATAAATAAAAAAGGAAATATATTTTATAAAATACATTACATATATATTTCATTACAAAATCACAATATAGCAAACATATAAAATAATCAATCATCAGATTTTGTTTCTTAGGTAGGGCATAACAACACGTTGAATTCATTATCAACATTTATACATTCTTATTGTTGATCTTGTGCATGAAAATGATCCCATGTAACTCTAAGAGATTAAACCATGTCTCGTGTAAGTCATGTATAATAATCAATGATAACCCATCCACTTGCAGTAAAAGTCAACTAAGATGAAACATAGGAAATGGTAACACTAAAAATATCACGATTAATTTGTATTTTCACATGCCATATTGATTCATAATATTTCAACCAATATAAAATATCAAAATCATATTTATTAAGAACTATAATAGAGTCTAAATATCATTATAGTTTCGATTTTCTGACACTAGATGAATCATAAATTCATATATTTTTTGTAGTTGGCCATATATTTGAACTTCCATGAGAAGAATGTGTAGATTTTGTAGGCCATCTACTAATATCAACATGTGTAATAATATTATATTCATTATATAATTGTTCTAAAAAATTAAATATACTATCAAATTGAGATTCACCGTCAATTTAAAAAAAAATGTTTTCAGGACAATGTCTTTTCACCTTAGATTCAATATAATTTCTATTCCAAATATTATAAACAATGAATCAAAATATTTATCAAATTATTCTCTCATGGTGATAATAATGGGTATATAATATTTATAAGACATATAATTTATAAAAAAACATTATATATTATTAAATAAAGTAAAACTAAAGGCGATTTAGAAATATATACACGAGAAAAGAATCTAGTCAATTTTTAAAATTTAGGTAAAAAATCATTATATAATTTAACATGAGCCCAAACATTTTTTTTCCAGGATAAAAACCCCTCTGTCTACTATTGAACATTGAAAAAATAAACATTCATCCTGAATTTTATTTCAAGATAAATTTAAAATATAATATGTGTAATTCCATCTATTTTTTACATCTAATTTCGATTATCATTATTTCATATTTTCCTACTGAAAAATCATTCTATATACTTGTACAGGATTAACAGAGGTATTAATAATTCGATTTAATTTTCTAATAATATCTAAAAAATATTTATAAATAGAAAAACCATATTTAATAATCAAATGTAAAATATGATCACAAAAATAGACATGCCTACTGACAACCAAGTCTGAAAAATCCCAGGCCTGAGCCTAGCTTGGTCAAAATCAATCTTCATCGGGTCTAACTGCTTGGGATTTTGGGCCAAGCTGGTCAGACTTTTAGGATTTCAGGTTAGAATTACATTCATACTAAAAAAAGTGATTATATTGATACATTATGAAAATGATATGTGATTATTTTTAGATGTTTTGGAGTTAATCTCAAGTCAATATATTATATATAGTTTACAGTGTGACTGATAGTGCATGTTTTCATTTAAAGGTTACATTTTTATTCAAAACAAAAGTCATAAACTCAAACTGATCAAACATAACCTAATTATGTTAATATTTTAGGAAAAAATGATAAATCATATATGATGTGGAGGAATTAACCTCAAGTTAACATGACACACAATGTGAAAAGTAAGATCGAAAGTACTTGTTTTCATTTAAAAGTTGTATTTTAGTTCAAAACACATGTCAAATAATTTCAAAATTATATTATGCTCTCAAATTGATGTGATACATTTGAAAAATAATAATTGGTTTATATTATATATATAATAATTAATATCATTTCAATCTTACGCATAGTTCGGCTGGATTGACTGAAAGCGTGTTTTTTGAGTTTAAAAGTGGCATTTTAAGATAGGATATACATCACATAATCAAAACTAATAAAACATGATTATATTGTATTTATAATTTAGTGATATAATCTATGATTTATTTTTTATGTGTAGTAATTAACTCTATATTAATATGATACATAGTGTGGAATTTTTGACTCAATGTGCATGTTTTTAGTATAAAAGCAACATTTTAGATTGTGACATACATCACATATTGAAAACTGAGAAAATGTGCTTCAATTATATTTTAGGAAAAATATCTATGATTCATTTTTCATGTGTAGGAATAAAACTCATGTCAATCAGGTTCTTAGTGTGGCCAGATTGACCAAAAATTCATTCTTTTAGTTTTAAAGTGAACTTTTAGTCCAGAACACACATCACAAACTCAAATTTGAGTAAAATCCCAAAGAGTTTATTGATTATTTTGGAAGTAAATACATGATTCATTTATGTTGTCTAGAAATTAACATCATTTAAATCTGACACATGGTGAAGTTAGTGTGACTACGAGTGTTTATTCTCATTTAAAATTTAAATTTTAGTTCAAAATGTGGGTCACGTACTCAAAACTGAGAAAAAAATAATTTATTTTCTTGATACTTTAGGAATATTATTTTTAATTAATTTTTCATGTGAAGGAATTAAATATATGTTCATCCGAGATTCTGTTAACCTGTTGTGATTGAAATAATGTCCATTCATTTAAAAGTGTCATTTTAGTCCCAAATTAGCGTCTCATACTCAAAATTAATAAAACACACTCTAATTATATTGATATAGTAATAAAACAATCGATGAATGATTTTTAATATGTATGACTTAATCTCATATCCATTTGACAAACATTGTGACTGTTATGAATTGAAGTGTTTGTTTTCATTTAAAAGTGAAATTTAATTTCCAAACACACACCATATACTTAAAACCCAAAAAACACTATCAAATTTTCTTAATAATTTAGAAAAATGGTATTTAATAAATTTGGGATTTTTAGGAATAAAATTCAAATTAATTAAATATACAGTGTGGCTGTTATAACTCATTGTTTGTGTTTTCAGTATACAAAGTAAAATATTAGCTCATAACACATTCCTAGTAATTAAAAATGACAAAAAACACTCATATTGTCTTGATAATTTATGAAAATTATTTATAATTCATCTGTGACAGGTATAAAATAACCACACATAAATATGTCACACAACATTGCTAGATTGATATGAAATTGAATATTTTAGTTTTAAAGTGAAATTTTAATTTAAAATTCATGTCACATACTCAGAATAGAAAAAATGAGCTCATATTTTCTTGACACTATAGAGAAATTATACATGATTCATTTATAACATGATATAATTAACCAAAAGATAATCCAAATATATTAAAAATGTTCATGTTTTCATTTAAAAAAGAATTTTTAGTTCAAAATGTGCATCACATACTCAAAAAAGAGTAAAAACACTTAGATTAAATTTATATTTTAATAAAAATATTGATAAATTATTTTTGAAATTTAGTAATTTAACGTACATTAATCTAACACACGGTGTGGTCCCTATAGAAGTGTCAGGGGGAACTATAGAAGCGGCGAGTACTGTGTGGGACTTTACCAGGTGGGTACTATAGTAGTACTATTCCCAGAATGCCAACTGGGCCTACGGGCAATGTAATGGGCTAAATTCCAACTGGGCCATCAGGCTATGTAATGGGTCTCCCTCTACCCAGTTAAAAGAGGTATTTCCTTTTCTTTAATAATAAAAAATGAGGCATCGACCCCAACCTTAAAAAGAAAATCTAACACATGTTGTTGTCTCTATGATTGAGAGTGCTTGATTTTATTTAAAAGTGATATATGAGTTCAAAACATGTGTCACATAATCAAAATTAAGAAAACATACTTATATTGTCTAGATAATTTTTAATGATAATTAAAATTTAATTTGTGACATATATGAATAAATCAAAGGTTAATTCAACCATAGTGTGGTCGGTATGACTCCCATTGAATGTTTTTAGCATTAAATTAAAATTTTTGCTCACAACACACATCACATAGTTAAAACCGATAAAACATGATCAGGTTATCATGATAATTTAGAACAATAATAGATTACTTATTTGTTACTTGTATTAAGTAAAAAAATTTCATTCCAATTTAAATTTATTAAGGATTATATACCATTTTAATTATAGTTTTATTTTTATTTATTATGTACTTTTTGTAAAATAATATTTTTTTTATTACCGGCACACACTTATTTTGTACGAGGTGGGGTTGATCATTGGAGAAGGTATACTAGGAGAGTTTCTCTATATTGATTGTAGTTATTTTTTTAATAGTGAATTTTACATCAATGTAACTATATTATAATAAAATTATCTATTTTAATATTTTTGTTGAAATAATGATGCAATTTAAATCAAAAACATTTTTTTATTTAACGAAATATTTTTACTTATATTTAATTTTTTTATGTTTTTATTAATTATTTTAGAGTTGTATTTATATTTCAAGTTTCAATATATAGTAGCTAGTATTGTCCTTTAGTAGCAGTAGTTGTAGCACAAATAGATTCCCTTTTCTTAACACTAACTATTGCGTTGATAAAATAGTTCTTTATCAGTTCTAAAAATAGAATAAAAAGGAATTCTTTATCAGTTAAAAAAAATACTGATAAAGGTGTCCTTTATCATCACTAGAATATACACTAATTAAATAATATATATTTTAAAGGTTCTAAAGATATCATTAGGGATTTATTGTTTTCCCTATGGACTCTTAAAATTCTATATTTCTGTTATGTTGACAACTCAATTGAAATTATCCTAGAAAATTTATCATTCTCATCAAAGAAATAATATTTAAGGTTCTCATGTAAATGTTTCAAATCCAAATCAGTTTGGTCATTTTCACAAGAAAAAATTAGGTTTGTGTTTCTAAAATCCATTAACTTCATCTCCTAAAATTATTAAAAAAATATATTTTGAATTTTTAACATTATTAATTTTTTTCAGTTTGTTTTTTATAGGTGTCATTTGTATAAGAAATTTATAATTCCTAAAAAAATCATTTTTTTAATTTCCAGTATCAATTTTTGAAATTTTACCACACTCAACACTTTATTAAAATTCAAAATTTTAAAATTATATATGAAAAAAGAAAAAAGGTCCAAACAATTAATATTTTTAGTAGTTTCAATGAAATCAAAGGAAAAACCAGAAATTTTCAAATATTTACACAATTTTTCTTTTCAGAATTCAAATTATTTTGACATGAATCCTTTCCATTCTCATTTAAAATATATTCATCAGTAAAAAAAGGATCAAAAAATTATTTTTTGGCATGTTACTTTGGAAATTATAAAATAAATTAGTGGAAAACCAATTAATCACATTCACTTGGTGAGTTGAATGATCTTCAATGGGATGTTTCATGGATTGAAAATTTTTAAAATGAAACAATACACTTCCAAATTCTAGTGACAATGTTCTCTTGTGAACATTTATGATTTCCTAATAATTTTTTAGAAAATTTTATCCAAGAATTAATGGTGCATGAATACTAAATCTATTACTCTCCTGGTCCAAAATAGAAAATTCTGAATAAAAAATCACGACTATTACCTATACCAAAATAAACTCAATATTACTAGAAGTTTTTTTGTATTCCAGTTGGATAATTGAATTAAAACCCCAATAAGTTTCATCTCACCAACCTATAATGTATTGTAAATGATTCAAAATTTTTGAAGCTCAAAAATCATATATAACATATTTAAATTCACTCTACCATATTTTCTAATGAATGGAAAAAGTACTTGGATCATTTAATCTAGGAGAGAGACCATGTTGAAAAATATAGGAAGCATTCTTATGAGGGCTTACCTTTTCTCCTCCCTGGAATTTTGTCTTATGATAGTGAATTTCCTTATGAAAATTGGTATAATTAGGGATCTCTTTCATTGTATGATAAAGAGGAATATTAACATGATCCTTCTCAATATTTTATACAATTTATTTATCCAAGTCACTATAAACACACTTCTTAATGGGTAGATTTCCTTTGGGGTAAGGTAATATTAATTTTGGAATTTATTGGTCACCAAGAGAACTATTTTGAGAACCATAAGGTCTTATCATTATTCTATAATATCTTTTTTATTTTTCAAAAATATATTCCTCGATTTTCATTTATTTATCTTTAAAAATGTAATATGAAGTTTCAATAGTATTATCAATTATTTTAATTTCATTAGAAGGGTCTAAATAAGATGAATAAGTTTTGGAACTCTATTTAACATGTTCAGGTTTAAAATTAGATTTTTATTTCTTTGTTTGATGGTTTTTAAACCTTGTGCAGTTATATGTTTTATAATAATCAAATTTTCCTTACCTTCATTTTTTTTTCATGTTTTGAAGTAATCAATAAACTTATTTCATTTCCTATACTACTAATATCGTTGGTTAATTGTCCCATATAATTCATCAAAGTGTTCAAAATAATCTATCATTGTTTCATAGTTTCTTTAAGGTTGTTTTTATATTTTTTAAATGGTTTTTATAGTTATAGAGACCATATAGGTTGAGAATTGGATTTCTAAAGTAAATACTTAGGTTGTGAATTTTCTTATTGACTATAGAAAGATATAACCTATTGATTTGGATATCTAAATGAGTAATTATATTGATTTTTATAGCCCTGTTTAATACTTTAGTTGGATTGAACAATTCTTGGTTGGGTTTATTTGAAACACCTTCCAAAAAAATATATTTGAAATTTTCAAAAGATCTCTTTCATTTGATGGAATTTATTGCTAAAATTTTCATTTTAGTCATACATTCCATAGAAATATTGTAGTTGAAAACATTTTTCATGTTTATGTTTGGTTGGATAAATGTTGGGAAACATCATAGATCTCACCATGGTAGGAATATTACCATGTTTAATCATAATCATTCTATCATTAATACTGGAATTGGAATCTATATGAGAACATTTAACATTAATTTGGACTCTTTTTTTAAATTATTGAGTCTTATCATTAATGTTAGTAATAAGAGTTATAAAAACTGGGGTTTCATCAACTTTGTTTATAGGGACCCATGAATTTTACACATATTATTACATTATTTTTAATTTAAACATCTATTAATTCAACCCAATGATTGTGATTGCTAGAGTCTTTAGAAGACTAGGTTCAGAGCACACCAAAGTTAGAGTAAAATAAAAATTCTTTATTTTTTATCTATAATGAGCTCATAAATCCTTTCAATATCCTAAAAATGCATCGGATAAGTTGGGGAATACCCCAAAAGAAGTGTCTGAGCTAAAAAATTCTTTTATAGGAATAAAGATGCCAAGGAAACATAACGTGTGAGTCAAAGGTATAACATGATATCATAAAATAGAAGGATAAAGAGTAATAAAATGGGATCATAACACAAACCATATGGTATCATAAGATCATGGTATCATAGGAAATGGGGAGGAAACATATAACATGATGTAAAAATAAGTCAAAGATAACAATATAGACAATATCACAAGGTGGAAAACGTAAAACAATGGATTAGGTTTACTCCCTAATCCCATACATGAAACTTCAAGAGACTAAAGATTTACCCAATGAATTGGAGCACCATATGGATGAAACCATCATAACATGTTAATGATTATGTGTTCCATAAAAAAAATAAATCAATCATATGCGATAAATATAATAACTTTCCATGAAATGTAAATGGGTTTCATAATCTTGTCTCATTACATAATCAAAGGAAATTTCATAATGGTGGAATTTGATGTATGAACATAAATCTTGTATTACCCCAATAGAGTAATGGAGAAAAATATAGATATATATGTGGGATTCATATATAAATAATTTTTAAGGAATCCATAACATAAAAATTTATTTCCGTTGATGAAAATATCTTTAAAGATTACATGGAATATTTATTGAGAAAAACACCTTTTCACTTTAGAATCACTTCTTCAAAATATAATATTTTAAAAAATATTATAGAAAAAAATTTCTTTAAAAATAAATACAGAAACTTATAAAGGAAGCTTCAAAAAATTGAGCGTTCATGATAGAGGGTAATTCTTTACATTCCATATAAATTAAAAAACATTGATTTCACAATGTTGTGAAAAGATTAAAGATTACCTCATTTTGAAAATAAAATGAATGTTCATTTCAAAATATTTATGAAAAATGTAAAATATGGATGAAAAATTATTTAATAATTCATTAGTAAAATGTTAAGAAATATTTTGGAAAATATATTTAGATAATATTTATATGGAAGAAAAATTATTTTCAATAAAAGAGAAAAATGAATTCATATTTTCTTAAAAACAATTTATAAATAATTATAAGTACCAAAGAGATATTAATGGTAAAATTACCTGAATATATCATGAAAAAATAGAATAAGAAAACTAAATGTTTTTTTATATATTTATCATATAATTTCCAACCAAGGAAATTCAAGAATAAAGAATCCTCATTTAAATGAGATTGAAACATAAACATTTACCACTTTGGTAACTTTGGAATCATAATTAAAGTGAATGAATTAAACAAATTGTAACTTAATATATCACGAATTATTAATTATTCCTGATATAATACATAAAAGAAAGTATATACACCATTTAGAAGAAATTATGTGCATAAAATAACATGTTTTTAAATGCATGATGTTTTGAGACGAAACCCTCACCTCGAGTCTAGAATTTGTCACATATATATTTTATATCCTATATAATAAACTCATATAAATTATTTTTTTATAAATAAAAATTTATATGATAAATAACTTATACTTAAACCATTTAATTTATTTATACTAATTATATATTTAATTACACATTCAGTTATCTCCACGTTGGGTGTTTTGAGGATACTTGGTCTATAATTTCAAAACATCATCAGTGTGTTGACTGTGGTCAAAAGTTTCATTAATCAATAATATAAGTAATAATAATAATGAAATACTTATAAATTTTATAAAAAAATTATACTTTTAAAAATAACGATGAATTATGGTTATGAAAAATAAACCCTCTTACAATCATGGAGATGGTAGGCCGTACATATACATTTGTAATGTTCCCATTTTTCAACGATAATGATGGAAAAAAGGTATATATTATTTTAATATTTATATAATGATAATAATATCTTAAATATCATATAATTTATTTAAATAATGTTAAATATATCATCCATGAGATGTGTTAATAACAACTGAATCAAATCACTTCACGAGGCGGTAGTCCACCGTACCCACGAACGACATTATAATTTTTCCATAGATGGAACGGTAATTAATTATATAATATTTTAATTTTACTAAATGATTAATATTTCATAAATATAATAAATAAAATTTCAATCTATAATCATTAATATTCATGATATGTGATTATGGAAAATGAATTTTATCTGTTTGGAAGGTTGCAGTTCACCGTACACATGAACGATGTTTGTCATTTACCATTTGAAAGCGGAGAAGATGGATAAATATTATTACATAAAAATAATTAAATATTTGTATATAGGATATAATGGTGTTATTTTATTTGAATTTTTACTAAATAATGGATGGTGAAAAAATAAGAAGTAAAAAGAAGGATAATGGTGAAAACGATTACCTTCGCTTAGAGGAACATAATTTGGATCTCTTATTAAGGATTCTAACATTGGTTTTTTGGGAAGAGAAGAAGACGTTGATTATGTAAAAGGATTTTGAGGATATATTATTATATGTTTTTTAATTAAAATGATTTTTTAGGTGTGAATAAGTGTTGGGATGGGATACCCTTCTATAACCGAGGATGAGTGGTATTTTTATAAATACCCAAAACTATTGAAATATGGAAAGTCACTCTCAAGCCAAGTACCTACAAAATTAAAAAATAAAGGATTGGAGTAATTTTAATTCCAATAAACCCCTCCAATAATAAAAACAAATATGTTATAAATATTTTATCTACTTTACCTTTAAGATTACTCATTTTTACCATTTTAATTTTTTTAGCATGATAACATGTTTTTTACTATATTTAATATTCATGATGACCAAGAATTAAGTTGAAATTATTATATAAAATAAATTAATAGGATTAAAAATATTTAATTTATTATTTAAAATTAAATTCATATAATTGGAAGAATTTAATTTAAAATAAAATCCCCAAGCGTGATGAAAAAGAAGCTTCCCTGAAAATGCATTTTTTAAGGAAAATAAGATTTTATGTTAAATATATGACTAGAAATATTAATTATATGAATTTAAATTAATAAATTTAGATTTATAATATATAAATTTAATTTAAATAACTTTTTTTAGGGTTTATTTTTATTATTCAGAATAGAGAAACATCATGCACATTAAAATAGTTTTCATAAAAATATATTTTCAAGCCTAAGAATAAACATATACTAAAAGATTGTATAAAGATGAGTCAAATATAATAATTTTTTCCAATATAAATAAATAATAATTATTTTACTTTAAAATAAAATTAATATAATAATTATACTTTTAAATTACTTAATTTATTGAAAAGAGATGACAATTTTACAAAAATAGGTATATTTAACTATTCACTAAAAAAATCATTATTTTATGAAAATACCAAAATTTCACCCAAATTAAATATTGATATGATTATTTAGATACATATTTTCATTTTCTAAAATAAATTTTTTAAAATTATAATAAATTAAATTTTATATTTTCTCTCAAAAAGTGAGAAAAATTATTTTTGAATGAAACATATATTTTGTAGAATAAAATATATTTATTAAAAGTTGAGTTCTTATTAATAATTTATTAATAAATTTATATATTAATTTTATATACATTTCATAAATTATTTAAGATTATTCACACCATCTAATTTAATAGGTATGTTAAATCATTCACGTTTATATAATAATATTTTAATATCATATCACAGTTCATTTAATCTCAATGTTGTGTGTTCAATACACTGTAAATATAGTGTTGTTTTAATATCTTATGGTGTTACATTCCTAACCCTTAAATATATTGCATCCTCATTATTTAAAATTGTGTTTAGTAATCAAGGGTTTGAAATTTTAAAATTCATTTATGGAAAACTCAAATCATTAAAAGGGTTATTAAAATTTTATCTTAAAAGAGGGAAAGGAAAATAAAAAGGTCATAAGGAATAACACATAAATAGGTTTCCACGTATGAGAAAATTGGTGGGAATTTAAAATATAAAAATTGAATAAAACCATAAATAATTGTGGAGAGTGATAGATATCATTGATCATAGAAAAGTAAATGATCAAAAAAAGTTAACAACCATAAAACCATAAATCCGTGGTGAGTTAAAAGACCAATGATTCATCGAGTATGAAGGTTAAAAGATAAAATTATTATTTTCAAGACCTTATTACTAGATTTTATGGATTTGTTTTATATTAAGAAAGGGAAATACATAAAATATAATTACCTGATATATTTCTATTTCATAAATAAAATTTCACCCTTTGGTTTTGCTTCAATCAGTTTGCACTTCACCTCTTACTCTAACCAATGAATATGAAATATGAATTATTTTAAGCATGATGAATTAAAATTAAATTTTAATTAAACATAACATCCGTAAAATAGTGAAAAGATTTTTCTTCTAACTTTATTTAAACCAAAATGGATAGAAAAAATTATGATAACAACCAAAAAGAATACAATTATATTAGTATCCAAAATGAAATTATAAAACTAGAGGTTTAATGTCAATCATTACTTAAATAAATAACCATTTATACCAAATAACCTCAATAAACACAACATAAATCCGTTTTTAATCTCAAAGGTTATCTCATAAACATCAACTTATATCTCAAAAAAATAATATCATTCTTCTAAAATAATCCATTATGTTAAGTAGAAAGGTAATATATATCATAACCCAATGAAAAGTTTTCCAAAATACCATTAATCACATCAAGATTGTAAAAATTGAAAAATATTTAATCCTCTAAAATGTTTCCCCCAAAAAAACATAATATTTATCAATAAAATCATTAAAGTAAAAATAATGTCACACTAACCAGTGCATCAAGTAGGCCAATGTTAGGCGATTCACCCTTATCATCCTTTAGTTGTGAATTTAAGTCCCATGACCTTGACGAATGTGATGGGTTATCACCCGACATGCAGGTTGTCCTTTTTCTAAAACTATATTTATATAATGCCTATAATTCTCCAAAAAATATGGTGAAAATACTAAAAATAACATTAATAATCACTTCAATTTTTAACCACTGAAGTCTTCTATATAGATTATTTTTCCAACAATATAGAATAATCTTAATTGACTAAAATTACTTCAACATCATGTACGTATCAAATATTATCATTTCATCAATAATGTTTTTTTCTATAAAATATCACTTTACCATTAAATCTCCTTTCTAGGTCATTAGTACCATTAAAATTATTATTGAAAATACATAAATAAAGACTGTTGGAGAAATATAATTAGATGTTTCTTGATTATTATAAATAGAAAACCATTAATAAATAAATTCAATAAAATGATTCTAAAATTACACAACCTAAGGACTTTAATAATTCCACTTCAATTATTATCATAACATAGGTCCTTAAAAATTAATCATTTTATTAGAGAATTGACTCAGAAAATGACCAATTTATCCACATATGTCACATTGAATGATCAAAGGTGCCTAAGGTTGAACTTTATTTCCCCATGTCTTGTTAACCACACTCTTTATTTTTCTCCATAAATTATCTTCTTTGTGGTCTCCTTTCCCACACATAAATCTTCTTCCATTTACTTTAAGGTAATTTCAAGGGTGAATCTTCCCACATTATTGACATGTAGTAAATAGAATATAATTTTATTTACCATATTTAACACTTAAAATTCCATGAGAGAACATTTTTCTCATATTTTATGTGGTTAGAAATTAAATTATTTTCCTGTTCTAATCATAATTTGAGATAGGTTATTTGGAATTATGACAAGATGTTTAACTACCAATCCAATTATGCTAGGATTCTCATTAGGTAAATCATTCCATTTCCCATCACTTTGGTTGTTGTCATGATTTATACTATTTTTTCCATTAAATAAAACTAATAGAAGAAATAAAAATAGTATTCATTAACATACAAAAGGGAAACATATAAACCTATAAGGAATAACTTATAATTGATAAGTATGTCATGAATCATGGGTATCTTGATTTCAATCTAGGTTATCCATGACCATATTTCCTATTAGGTTTTTTAATCTAACAAATTTTTCATGTTCTTAATAATGTTTTATAAAGAGTTTTGTGAATTTAACTAGTGGAAATAGACTCTATACCAATGCGTTTATACCAACAGTTTGAAAACCCATTGGTATAGGGAGGCTATACCAACATTTTATAAAAATCATTGGTATAGTAGCTTTAGATAAAAACAAAAAAAAGGTTTGATTAAACCATTAGGATGCTCTACCATCTAACAATATATCCCAACTGTAATGTCCCGGTTTCGGAAGCCACCCAGAGGCTCCCCGTACCCAGTTGGTCACATGGCCTCAAGCGCATTTCCCCAGACGCCAGAGGCTGCCGACTAGTAGCAAGGTCTTTGGGTGTGATAGTGGGGAGACTATGCCCGCATTGGAAGAGTACACGACAGAAATAGATAAACATGAAATAGCAAAAGTAGTGAATAACCAATAGTAATAAACAGTGGAAAACTAAATCAACAAACTGGAGCACATAGGTATATATGAAATGATGAAAGATACAACTCTACGAAAATAGACAAACAAGTCACAATGATGAGAAAACCACAGTACCAAAACAAGTACAAAAGAAAAGTAAACAGCTCCTCAGCATCGCAAGACAAATCTCGGTCCCATGCTCTCCTGCTCCAAGAAATAAAGTACCGGAATTTGAAGGGCGCTTGCCCTTATCTATTTCTGAAACAAAAAAGTCTTCTTGGGCCCAAAATCATGGCCCAAACAGGGTGTGAGATACAATCCCAGTAGGCAATCACCCAAATATCTATGCCTAAGATTCAATGAATACCAGGCAAGTAAGAGTGCTGGAAACAGTAAACAGAAAAGCACACAACAACTACAATCCATAGTTCTACCATATAAAGTACACAAGTAAACAACCAACAACAAGAAGAAAACAGGTAACCCTATGGGTGGCTCTCACAACCTAACCCCTATTGTTCAACCTACAAGTACTAGAAACCCTCTAGGAGGCACACATAGTCTCACCCCTCTGGTTTAGCTAATAGTAGACTTTCTGAGGAAGCACTCACTGTCAATTCCCCCTATAGTCTCGTATCATGATAAAGGCTCTCTGGGGAAGCACTCAACATCTCATTCCACCTGTGGCCTGCGTCAAGGAACTACAGACTCTCTGGGGAAGAACTCATCATCAATTCCCCCTGTGGTCTTGCATCGTATTAAAATACACTCTAGAGAATCCCTTACGTCCATTATCCCTATGGTCTACTACACTAGGTTCTCACAATCATGTGTGAAATTAACATGCTCAGCGTATGTGTATCGCCCAAGTAAACCTCAAGAACTACTTGGATATCATTATAAGGAACAGAAGCATAAAAATATAACAGTTCTACTATCCTACAACTAGGCATTGAAACTGGAAAACTCCAAATGAGAAAAAAAAGCATGGAAAACTTCCAGAGTATAGAAAAAACTACTCTATTCACAAGGGTAAACTAGCAATCAAGCAAGTAGACAATCAATAAATGAAAAAATAGGAAAACACACAATTCCCATTCAAGGGAATTGGCGTAATTGCACAAAATATTAAAATACTTTCTACAGAAAGGTACAAACCACCTACCTCAAACCTAGGAGATCGATATACATGAAAAACCCCAAAAGATTCTCCTTAGAACTTCGTAGATCTGATAAAACGTCCGAAACACATAAACCACGATAATTTGAGAAAGAGGAGGAATTGGAAAACAAGGCTCAAGAAGAAGGAAGAACTCACCACTATGATTCCAACACAATCAACGGTGCTCGAATCAAAGAACAAACAAAGAGGCGGGGGATCGTCGAAGATTCGTGGATCCTTAGCACTCTCGGACAAACGAGACCTAGAAGAAGACGTTTCTGTGCGTCAGGCGCGACCCTGGTCCATTTAATGAAAAAAAAGAAAGTACACAGCATGTAATTTTAGAGTATAAAACGTGTACTAGGTCTTTCCGTACTCCGCCAAAATCAGCCTCCACGTCACCCCTACACACCATGTGTGTGGCCCAGGCACGACCAGTACACGGATTTGAGCGGGAAAAGAGTACAAGGTGTGTACTCAGAAAGTAATCACCGTGTACTTCAAAAATTTACATAAACTTTATTTTCTCTCAAAAACTCTAGAAAAAGGAAGGACATACCTAAAACGAAGAACCAAGTTCTTACAAACTTCCCCCCTTAAATAAATTCATCCCCAAATTTCCCTAGCAAGGCATAGAAGAAGAAACCCTGAAAAGCTCCGACCACTGCGATCATACATCAGCCTCCATCTCCTAGGCCTCATCCTGTACTCGCCCATGCTTCCATAGAACCCGTACAAGAGGGAAAGACTGCCCACGACAAACCTTCGTACTGCGATTGATAATACGGATGGGATGCTCCTCAAATGATGCATCCGCTTCGATCTTAACCTCATCAGGCTGAAAGACATGATACGAGTCTGAAAGGGAACGTCAGAGCTGAGAGACAAGGAAGACGTCGTGCATGGCCCAGTACCTCTGGGGTAGCTGTAACCGATAGGTGACTGGCCCAAATTTCTCCAAAACCTCAAATGGCTAGACATACCACGGTGAAAGCTTAACCTGCCTCCGAATCCTCTTGTGTCCCAACCTCAGTGTGACACGCAGGAAAACCTGGTCCCCGAACTCAAACTCCAAAGGTCGTCTCCGTTGATCAGCATAAGACTTCTATCGAGACTGTGCTATAGCCCTCCTCTTCCGAATCAACTCTATCTGCTCTGAGGTCTCCTGAACAAGACGAGGTCCCAACAAAGCTGCCTCTCCTGTATCCAGCCAGCATAAGGGTGATCGGAATGGACTACCATACAAAGCCTCGTAAGGTGCCATCTGAATAGTTTCTTGAAAGCTGTTATTGTAGGCGAACTCCACCAGAGGGATATGCTTCTCCCAAGAACTGACAAAGTCCATAATGCAAGCTCTGAGCATATCCTCTAGCACCTGGATGATACGATCGGACTGGCCATCTGTCTGGGGATAGTATGTTGTACTCAAAAGTACCTGTGTACCCAAGGCCTTCTGAATACCCTGCCAGAACTGAGACGTAAATCGCAAATACCTGTCTGAAACAATGGAGTGTGGAACTCCATGTTGACGTACAATCTCTCGGATGTAAAGTCATCCCAGATCATTGACACTGAAGGTCTCTTTGATCGGAAAGAAGTGAGCAACCTTTGTGAGCCTGTCGACGACAACCCAAACAACATCATTACCTTGGGGCAACCTTGGAAACCCTATCATGAATTCCTTCACGACATCATTCCACTTCCACTCCGGAATGGGGAACTGTTGTAAAAGGCCTGCTGGTCGTTGATGCTCCGCCTTCACCTGCTGACAAGTAGAACATCTCATGATGCAACCAGCAACATATTTCTTCATACCTAGACACCAGTACTGGCGATGAAGATCCCGATACATCTTGGTGATGCCAGGATGAACTTCCCAAACTAAGGAATGAAAATCCCGCATTAGCTCCTCGAGTATGTCTGCTGACACCCATACGCGTCCCTAGAAATGCAAGTTCTCATCCTCACCCACTGTCCATCTAGGAAGAGGGTCCTCTCCTGGCACGCTCTCCCATAGGACTAAGCCTTCTGAGTCTGATAGATGCCTCATCCGTACCCGATCAAGAAGCGTAGATGTAATATCTACAGAAGATAGGTAAGTCTATCCATGTCTGTTGTGCACCTCCATATGCATCTCAGAGAATAGAGCCATCAGCTACCACTCACTTTTGGCCTCCTGAACTGCCTGAATCTGAGTTCTCCTGCTCAACGCATCTTCCACTGCGTTGCCCTTTCCCGGCTTATAGGCAAGCTCGAAGTCAAAAGACTGACGATACTCGACCCACCTGTGCTGCCTCAGATTCAAATCACGCTGAGTGAAGATATTCTTGAGACTCTTGTGGTCGATGATGGCCACCAAGTGATCTCCCAGAATATAGTGTCTCTAATAGCGTAAGGCATGAACAATAGCTGCCAACTCCAGATCATGCATCGGGTAGTTCCTCTCATGTGGCCTCAACTGCTGAGACCCATACACAATGACTCCATATCCCTGCATAAGAAAAACACCTATCCCTATACCTGAGGCATCACAATAAATAGTGTAGCTCTTTCCTGGCTCTGGTAAGACTAGTATCGATGCTAACATAAATCTTCCCTTCAGATCCTGAAAGGTTGACTCACAAGAATATGACCATAAGAACTTCGCCCCCTTCTTGGTCAGACCTGTCAAGGGTGCTGCTAGGCATTAAAAGTCCTGAATGAAACGTCTTTAGAATCCATCCAGCCCTAGGAAACTCCATACCTCAAAAACGTTCTTCGGATGCTCCTAGGAAACTACAACTCTCACTTTCTCTGGGTCCACATAAACTCCTACCTGTGAGATGATGTGACCCAAGAAGTGAATCTGTTCCATCCAAAAGTGGCACTTCAAGAGTTTAGCATAGAGCCAATTCTCTCTCTGTGTACACAAAATGATCTCAATATGGGTAGCATGGTCGTGTCTAGTGTTAGAGTACACCAAGATATCGTCCATTAAGACCATGATGAAGGAGTCCAAGTAAGGATGGAACACTCGGTTCATTAGTGCCATGAAAACTACAGGTGTGTTTGTGAGACTGAACGACATGACTGTATACTCGTATAGACCATACATGCTCCTGAAGGCTGTCAGAGGTATATCTGATGGTCTAACGTGCAACTGATGATAACCGGACCTCAAGTCAATCATTGATAACACCCGAGATCTTCGAAGCTGATCAAATAGGTCATTGATCCTCGGCAAGGGATATCAGTTCTTGACCGTCAACTGGTTCAGCTTCTGATAATCCACACAAAGCCAAAGGGTACCATCTACCTTCTTTGCAAACAAGACAGAAGAACCCCAAGGATATGTACTGGGTTGGATGAAACCCTTTGCCTGCAACTCCTCCGTCTACTTCTTGAGCTCCTGCAACTCAGGTGTAGCCATCCTATAAGGAGGAATGGACACTGGTGCTGCTCCTGGAACTAGCTCAATAGAAAAGTCTACCTCATGCTTCAGAGGTAAACCCGAAAAGTCCTCTGGAAAGAAATCCCATGAAATGATCCACCACTGGAGGAATGTCTAACTGCGAAGTCCCCTGATCATCCAGATAATGACTAGCAATCTGGGCTATCACCCTTCTTAGCCCATGATTATCGAGTCCTGCTCGACTCGCCTGAACATCACATTCACCTATTTGAAGAAAAGATTCACCCTCTGGTGAAACGATACTCACTCTACGACGATAATTGTCGAAGACTACCTTGAAGGGAACCAACCAGTCCATTCTGATAATGGCATCTTATCCTGTCATCTCTAGGACGTAGAGATCCCATAAGAAAAGATACCCTACAACCTCGAGAGGGAACTCTCTACACTGACGTACACTATATGTCCTTTTCCCCAGAGGTGCGTCTAGTGTCAATGAGTCAGCAGATGAAAAGATGAAGATCCCAAGGCTCTCCGTGATAGCAACAGAGATAAAGCTATGCATAACACCAGTATCGAAAAGATTTGATGATAAAACTGAGGCTACTAAAATCGTACCTCGAACTGTGGAAGGCCCGAGATCCTTCTCCTGATAGGTCTTATCCATGATGAATGAATGGCCTGAATTGTGGCCCTACACCCCTGGCCAACTGCTTTGAGCTGATCCACCTTGCTGGTGCTAAGGGACTGGTGGCTGACCGCCACAGCCTCAACCTCCACCTCGGCCCAAATGGCTGGAAGAACTCCAGTTCCCCGACTGGTGAGAAATTGGTGGTGCTGCTCCTGAACAAGGAGTCATGGAATAACCCCGGTCACAAGCTACAAGTCACAATGATGAGAACACCACAGTATCAAAACAAGTACAAAAGAAAAGTAAACAGCTCCTCAGCATCGCAAGACAAAGCTTAGTCCCATGATCTCCTGCTCCAAGCAATCAAGTGCCGGAAGTCGAAGGGCGCTTTCCCTTATCTATTCCTGCAACAAAAAAGTCTTCTTGGTCCCAAAAGCATGGCCCAAACAGGGTGTGAGAGACAATCCCATTAGGCAATCACCCAAAGATATGCGCCTAACAGTCAATGAATACCAGGCAAGTAAGAGTGCTGGAAAGAGTAAACAGAAAAGCACACAATAGCTACAATCCACAATTCTAGCATATAAAGTACACAAGTAAACAACCAACAAGGAGAAGAAAATAGGTAACCCTCTGGGTAGCTCTCACATCCTAACCCCTATGGTTCAACCTACAAGTACTAGAAACCCTTTAGGAGGAACACACAATATCACCCCTCTGGTTCAGCTAAGAGTAGACTTTATGAGGAAGCACTCACCGTCAATTCCCCCTATAGTCTCGTATCGTGCTAAAGGATCTCTGGGGAAGCACTCAATGTCTGATTCCCCCTATGGCCCACGTTGAGTAACTATAGATTCTCTGAGGAAGCACTCATTTTCAATTCCCCCTATGGTCTCGCATCGTATTAAAAGACACTCTGGAGAATCCCTTAAGTCCATTATCCCCATGGTATACTACAAGAGGTTCTCATAGTCCTGTGTGAAATTAACATGCTCAGTGCGCGTGTATCGCCCAAGTAAACCTTAAGAACCACTTGGATATCATTCTAAGGCACAAAAACATAATATTATAACAATTCCACAATCCTAAAACCAGTCATGGCAACTGGAAAATGCCAAACAAGCCAAACAAGCATGGAAAACATCCAGAGTACAGCAAAAACTACTCTATTCACAAGGGTAAACCTCTACCATATGAATCAAGAAAGTAGGCAATAAATCAAGGGAAAAACAGGAAAATGCACAATTCCCGTTCAAGGGAATTGGTGTAATTGCACAAAATAATCAAAGACATTCTACAAGAAGGCACAAACCACCTACCTCGATCCTAGGAAATCGATATACGTGAAAAAAATGACAGATTCTCCTTAGAACATTGTAGATCTGAGAAAACGTCCAAAACACATAAACCAAAATTACTTGAGAAAGAGAAGGAATTGGAAAACAAGGCTCAAGAAGAAGGAAGAACTCACCACTGTGATTCCAATGCAATCAACGGTGCTCAAATCGGAGAACGGACGAATAGGTGGGGGCTCGTCGAAGATTCACAGATCCTTGGCGCTCTCGGACGAACGAGACCTAAAAGAAGACGTTTCTGTGCATCAGGCGCGGCCCCGGTCCATTTAATGAAAAAAAATAACGTAAAAGGCATGTACTTTTAGAGTAAATGGCGTGTACTTTTAGAGTACACTACATGTACTATGTCTTTTCATACTCCGCCAAAATCAGCCTCCACGTCACCCCTACACACTGTGTATGTAGCCCGGGCACGACCAGTACATGGCTTCGAGTGGGAAAAGAGTACACGACATGTACTCAGAAAGTAGACGGCGTGTATTTCAAAAATTTCAAGAAACATCATTTTCTCTCAAAAACTCCATCAAAAGGAAGGACATACCTAAATCAAAGATCCAGGTTCTTACACCAACAATTTATGATAACCATTGGGAATGTTTTCCCCAAATACAAATCAGCCCCCAGTTTCCTTTTTTGTGCGGTTGTTGCCCTAAACAGAAGCTCTCTCTTCCCTATCATATGGAAATTCTTCCCACAAATTAATCCATCTTCAATCAAGACATTTTTTGGTTGACACTACAAATCTATAAGTGATACCTTAGTTTTAATGTTCTATATCTATTTTTTATGTTTTTTTTGATTTGGCATAAAAAAATCTCCCTTATATTAGTGTGGTCATTCATCATATTCTTTTCCCTCTATTGGAATATTTATCTTCATCAAGATTAATTTTTTTCAATAAAGGTACCAAGGAGGATTGTTTTCTTAATGCATCATTTGGATAAAATAAGTTGTTACAATTTAATTACATAACATCAGGAAAAAGTAGTCTTTAATTTTGGAGCAACTCTTAGTAGAAGTGTTTCTATTATATAATGTAGATATCTGTCTTTTCAATGATAGAATCCCTTGTTGTTTATAAAATTAGGAAGAATTTTCATCTATCCCCCAAATATAGCTACACCCCCACCCCATTTAATTCCATATTCAATAATTTCTCTCACCACCGGTGCTCTCTCTTAGCCGGAAACCACTGTCTTTCAATACCAAATCAGTTATAAATATGTTTATTCCACTTCAAATAAGTTTCTTCTATTTTTCCCTACATTTATCTTCAAATTGGTGAGTTTGGTTTCTTCTATTTTCCATTTTTGTACATGAAATATGTTAATATATTTTTTTTTAATTCATTACACAATTTTTTTTAATTTTTAAAATATCTTTGGATTGTTTTGTGGTTGTTTGTACTAATTGTTTTTTTTTATTTTGAGGGAGTTTAAAAAAGATGGTTCTTACACTAACATATAGTTTTCAAAGGGGATAAATGATTGGATTAAGTGGGATTATAATTTGTTATATTACCTTTATTTATCTTTTAACAATTGATACCCTGTTAATTGATACAATTAACTATCTTAGTTTTCCTTGTACCTTGTTTTTGTTTAATCATGTTAGCCATAGTTTATCATTTTCTAAATATGCTTAATTATTTTATACAGGGAAGAAATTTATTTGTGTTATTCAAATTCACTATCTACTTAATTTTTTAATAATTTAATTTAAAATGCCTTATACTTATGGATTTTATATTTTTATTATTTAATGGGGGGGGGGGATTTGTTCGACCCTTAGTGATGTTTTGAAATAATCCAAAAGGGGGAGGTTGTTTGGGAGATTTTGATTCCTTATTTTTGATGTATTTCAAACCACTCATTTTATGTGTTATTATATTACTATATGAATCTATTTTATTGTTTTATTATATTATATTATTTTGATTATAATATAATATACTGTTACATATATTACACTTATTGATCTGTGTCATTGAAATAATGTCTTCAGCTTTTTTCTTTTTTTTTTCTTAAGGATACAGAGTTTCAGTATAATGAAAAAAATATACATTGTCTTGTTATATTCTCCAAGAACCAATATTGAATATTTTATTTTATTTATTTTATATTTTAATTTAGTATTATTCCATTTTCATATAGAAATATTTTATTTGAATATATTTTTCCATATTGTTAAAACTTTAGTTAGAATATAATTATAATAATATTTTATATATGTGCATAAATTAGTATAAGAATGGATGGACTTTGAGTTTTAGTGGTGTCAATCGTGATAGTCTATACAATGCAAGGTATGTTCCAAGTTTATCAAATGAGAGATCACATGGGTGAAGTATGTTGTGTATGTGCGATGGTGTATGTTCTGGGATATTGAGTTAAAGGACAACATTACTTACAGGACTCAACTTGTTAAATATCTTTCATAATTTCATAAACATAATAGATATCACAAAGAATACCAAAATAACATAAATACAAGGATTGTAATAATGAAGGACCATCATTCCATGTTATATTGAGAATAATAACAATGATTGGTTTTAAGAGAACATCTCATATCTAATGTAATCCATTATCTTAACAAGCATTGTGAAGTAAACCAACACAATGATGGTTAGTATATGCACAAAAAATAGATACTCGAGTGCATAAAACATCTAAAACACATGTACCAAAGTAGTTCTAGGATATACCTTAAGGCCAAAATAAATCCTATGATTTTTTAGCGATTTCATAGTGAAGATATTTGTATGTTATATGGTATGATATACACGAATCCAAAGAATATTATATTCCTTGAAATAAGGGAAGTCATAAGGCATGATATATTGGTATCATATTACCACATCCATAGTCAATCACATTGAATAGTATAGCCCTACCATAATGTAATGATATGTTTTAAACATATATTATGTCTAACATAGGCAGTTGAATGTTATGTGTCGACATTTGGGTAATATTAGTCATAATCTTCAATTAATTATTAACATTTAATAGATTCATTGATTATGTTTCATATACAACATTTGTATACTCATAGATACACTAATTTTGTATAAATTCATTATATTGAATTTGTGTATATAAACTGGATATATATCATTTTCATTGAGCACCTACATATTTATAGTTCATGACACCAAGATGGATACCTTTTAAATAAAAAAACTTATAAAAAATATCACTGAACAATAACACCATTATGACACTATTAATTAGAAATATATCATTAATTTTTTAATATAATGATCTCTATAAATTTAGACTTAATGTCAACTGTTTTCTCATAATTATCCTTGATAGATCATTCTTTATACAATTATTTTTCATCACATTCACTATTTTTAAATTCAATATTTCCATTTTTTATTTATATTATTTTGTTATATATTTATAGTATTTTATTTTCATTCATATTATGATTCTCATATAGAGTAGTGTGTTAGTTATGGTTTAATATAAAGTGAACAATTATCATTTTGTTATTTTTTTAGATTAAACTTCCATATTATTTAATTGATTTAACAAAGTGACTTATTGCAATTTTCATAGAGAATGGATAGAAGTTGGATGTATGAAATAGATTGGATATCAAGTGATTTTCAAAACAATTTGGAGATATTTTTATATTTTTCATTTGAAAATGATTCAGATAGTGGTCACATAAACTTACCATGTTACAATTATGTTGGAAGAACATGGTTGAGCTATGGAGAAGTTAGCTACTATATAACTGAATCTAGTTTCAAAAAACTATTTTGTGTGGTATCAGAATGGGGAGAAAATGGAATATCAAAATACTGATGATCAAAATGAGAGGACTGGATTATAGAGTTTTATATATTACTAGTTTCCATGTATTCATCATCATGAGAAGGAAAGGATTTTTACTAAAGAAAATTTCAATACGAGCACACATGATGCGTCCAATGAAAATGATGATGTTGAAAGGGTGAAAAAATTGAATGATTTTGTGACAAATCCAGTAATTAGCAATATTATAAAATAAAAGAGCTGGAATTATTAATCCGATTGTTTCATGGGAAAACCTTGTATGGGATTTCTAATACTACCATTGATAATATTCTTTCCTTCCTAAAGGATTTACTTCAAAATGTTGTAGATATTCCCTCAAACCACTATATGGAAAGGAAGTATATTAAAGAACTTGGATTTTCAAAAAAAAATTCATCCTTGCCCAAAATAATGCAGCTTATTTTGAGAGGAAACTGTTGAAAGAAATCATTTTATAAAATGTGGAACATCTTGATGGAATCCAAAAGATAATGTAACACCATCCCGTGTGCCATAGAAAGCAATGTGTCACTTTACATTGATCCCCAAACTATAGAATCTTTTCATATATGATGAAATACTAATAAAAATGCGACGACATGATACCGAGAGAAAGTATAATAATGAAGAGATTTTTTAACCTACAGATGGATTATCATGGTATAGATTTGATCCCAATATCCCGATTTTGTAGCTGACATGTGTAATGTAAGACTGAGTCTTTCATGTGACAGTTTTAATCTGTTTGGGAAGATTCTTACTTTGCACATCACATGGCTGATTTTTATACACATTTATAGCCTTCCCCCATGGATGTGTATGAAAAAAACTTTCACTTTCACAAGTATAATTATATCTAGCCCTATTGATACTGGAAATGATATAGACGTATACATGAAAACTTTAATAAAAGTGTTGAAACTTATTTTGGATATGGGTGTGTGCACACACGATCATAGTTTGAAAGAAATATTTTAGGTGTGTGCAGCACTTATGTGGATGATCAATGATTTTACTGCTTACACAATGTTTTCTAGATGGAGAAGGAAGGGAAAACTATCATTCAATGTTTGTATGAAGAATAGTTAACATATAATACTAAAATATTTTCATAGTAATATTTTTATGGGACATCAAATATTATTTCCAGTGAACCATCCATATAGAAATAATCATTGAATATTTAATAATACCCTGGAGATCAACAATCCACCTTAGTGTATGTCTAGAAATGATGTGATTAATGAATTTCAAGATTTCTGTTTTTCATTTGGGAAGGGTAAAATGAAATATAGAAAGAGATAGAATGTTCACAATGATACCTATTACAATTGTAAGAATAGGAGTATCTTCTTTGAGTTTCCTTATTAGTCAACAAATTTTTTATGTCATTACTTAGACGTAATGCACATTGAGAAGAATATTTGTCAAATGTTGCTTTCAATTCTTCTAAATGTCAAAGGAAAGACAAAATATGACTTATGATCTCAGCCTGACTTTGTGGATTGAGAATCAGATCAAAATTTCATCCTGTGTGTTTCAGTGAAAACAAATGAAAAGTTTCATGTTCTTCTTATGTGATGACACCTACAAAAAAATTCATTTTCTAGAATTTCTAGAGACAATTAATGTTCTTTATGTCTATTTAAGAAATATATCAAAATGGGTCAACAGAATAGATTTGAAGTTGAAATATTTTAAGACTCATGATTATCATGTCCTTCTACATAAGTAGATTCCAATAGCAATCCATCATCTTTTGTCCAATAATGTAAGGGTTTCAGTTATTGTATTGTTCCATTTGTTTTTATATCTTGGTGAAAAAAGTTTTCCATGTATTTATAGATTTTTTTTTGCAGAGACACCATTAATTTTGTGTGAGATAGAGAAAATATTTTCTCCATCATTTTTCACATGAAAGCTACATTTGACAATCCATCTGCCAACCGAAATACTTCTTGGAGGACCTATATATTTTCATGGATGTATCCAAATGAACGAAATATGTACACATTGAAATCAAATGCCCATAATAGGAATCATCTTGAAGGTTCTATCATGAACGATTATGTGGCTCAATAATGTATGGATTTCTGCTCAATGTATTTGTATGATCTAACTATTAGAATAAAAGATCGATGATACATTTAGAAGAAAAGTATGATCAAATTGAACCATGTTTTCCATCAGTTACTCAAATAAGATGAATTCCCAGATCATATACATTGACAACATTAATCCATGAAATGTGGTAGATGGCACATCGCACAGTGTTGTTCAACTGTGATTTGTTCAATGACTACATCAAGTAAATTGAACATGTATATCTGATCTCAAATTTTGTAATTGTATGTATATGTTAAACTATTTCTATTTTTATCTATATGGATTATAAATAAATGATAAATAGAAAGAATCATTATTTATATATGAGAAGAAGAGAGGCTTTGTTTTGCAAAGAGTTTTATGGTTGATTAAAATTAAATGTATAAATATTTATTTAATAAATAAATAAAATCAATATTTAACTAAGATTAATATTGGTTTATATTTCAGGTATCGATTTTTCCGGCTGACACTGTGTTTGAGGAAATTAAAGGTTTGGCATTTGTTCCTAATTTCATGGTTCTTTTATGCAAATCAATTGTGACCAATGGCTACATATTTTTTATAACTGAACAAGGAAAGAACAGGGGAACAAAACATGGTGGTGTTATGATAAATACCATAATAGACTATTATACCAATGCATCGAATAATAGACCTCATTTTGAAAATGTATCTTATTATAGAGTTGTTGAAATAATAATAATATTGGATTATTACTCTCTTGGTCGAGTCACTATGATTAAATTTAAGTAGTTTGATTTGATTAAGATATAGGGAACCTTTATTGATGATTGTGGATTTCGAGTTATTTAAATGACTCACATTCTTGCTACTGATAAAAATTATATATTATAATCAATTGAGAAACTTGTTTTTTATGTCAAAAATCATCTTAAACCTGAATTTTGTGTTATTATTGAAGTAATCCCAAGACACATTTTTAATGAAGGTGATAATGTAATTGACACCAACCCTACTCCAATTTGTCCCGAACGATTTATTATTTATGATGACTCCAATAATTCAATTGTTAGAGTTGATTATGAACCTAGAGTTGTGGTGGGAAATATATAGAAGCATTCATCTATGTTCTTAGTTCTGTTGGTTTATCTTGACTTGAGTTGTTGAGGTTTGTGCTATATAAATTGATTTAATGTTCATTAAAAATATTTTTTTATCCAACTAGACCTTTATGTGAATTTTCAATATTTAATGGTTGCATTTTTATTTGAGTTTCATTTTATAATATTGAATTGTATTGTATTTAGACCTACCAAACCAAACAAAACATAAATTGTTAAATTTTTAACAAAAAACTAGATGAATTTAATTGGACATATTAAACTAATTGATATGAAAAAAAACCAATGAATACAATGACATAACCCAAAGAATTTCTAAATCACCAAACCAAAATTATGAACCAAATGACCGAAGATAAATAAACCATGTCTCATTTTTTTTGAATTTTTGGTTACACAATAGTTATCCTTTTCTAATTACTATCATATTTGTTTTAAAATGAAGGAATTGAAACTATATGAAGAATATCAAAGAAAAATGATGACATACAAGAATCATCGAATGGCTTAGATGGGAATTCATCCATTAGTGGCTGTTTTGAGTATTTTATTTCAAACATATATATCAATAACATATAATGTCATGTGATTAATTTTGTTTCAAAAATTTATGATGGATCTACCACTGATGTGATAGTTATTCAATGATAAGCCTAGTATTTGTCCTAGTACATAGGCCGGTGGAACGAGGGTGGGGGGTGTTACAAGAGCTAGGTTCTCTAGTCAGCATACACATTTAGATTCTTCCCCTCCCACTGACGTACCATCTTCCACACATTCTGATACTGGTGTGTCGTTATGGACATAGGATAGTTAGGCCTCCCATGTTTTCCACACCCTCTACATCTGATCCTCCATACAAATCTTGATTGTATCCCATGATTATTCCCACACCTCATCCATATTATGCAGTTGGTCAGTCATCTATGCCATCTTCTTTACCATCTACTTATTTTTCTCCAGGATTCTATATTACTTCTTCAAATACTGCTCTGACACAGTCTATGCCTATGAAGCATACATTGGGACCCACTCCACTAGTACAAGGTGATGTTCCTTCAGTGGAAGTGAATCTAGAGGCACCCATTGAGTAGACCACCATAGATATATTTTAGAACCCTAACAAATTTTTTTACCATAATTTATTTTCATTATAATATATATTGATATAATATTTTTATTTCTTTCATAACATATATATATAATAATAGGAAGAAGGGGAAGGGGTGTACATGCATGTGTTCGGTGTGTAACCGCCAAATGCATTTGATGGTGGAGTACAAAGGAGACAATCAGATGATTTAAAAAATAGGGCAAAAATGTCATAGTTTCTTGGAGATGCTTTCCAAAAACTCTGACATCATTCTTGTCATCCTGATATCATGGAGAAATTTTCCAAAAAAAGGAATGTATTATGTTTTGGCATAGATATGGGTAAAAAATTTTGTTGTATTTAATATTTTTTTTGTATTTATATGAATTAATATTTTGGTGTGAGCTTCAGTTTAATTTCCCTGATAGATAGGGTGCTTATCTAGCACGTATGAAGGATTTAGGTGTGCTTTGGAGAGCCTATAATCATGAGTTGTATATTGGTCAGAGTTCTAGAGTTTTCCTAGAGTTAGAGGTGGTACCTGTCATGGATGATTTTCTGATCGAACAGTATGATCAAACGATTACTCATGGGATGACTATCAAGTTTATGGTATTAATCACATTTAAGGTATTTAATTGAAAATTTTCCTTTTTTCATTAATACCATCTTTTTTATTGTTTAATTTTATTTAGGAATCATCCAGAAATAATAAAAAAATAATGATTCTAAAAAATAACTCCACATTGGGACATACTAAAATGTTAGATCATGAGAGAAAGAAGGTATGGAAGTTGTTTATGAATTTTTTTCAGGACTTGCAATTTTTATTATTTCCTCTATAATTTATTTGATTTCTAATGTTTTCATATAATTTCACTTATAAAATTCATTATTTGTAACCTATTTTAAATTATGGTCTCCTACATTCAATGTCATTATAGAGAAAGATATTGAATATTAAAGGATGCATGCCTTGAGAAAAACTGTTTTTCTCTAGTAGAAGGAAAAAATGGAAGTGTGGTTAAAGAACCAACAAAAAAGAAGACTGTAAGTTTTAATTTATTGATTTCAAAATTTTAATATCTATATTGTAACTTAAAAATTTATTTATATTTGTAACAGGATGCTTTAGAGGTCCTTGATTCCCAGTAACCTGACAATTTTCGGCCAAATGATCACTTACAATAGGTGTTGGGAGATTATCACCTTGGCAGAGTATGCGGATGACCTGGGAAGAGTACAAACCCAACAAGGTATTGGACCTCTTTAGGTAACAGTTGTAGTGACACCAAGTTTAAATAGGTTAATTCATAGGTAGAAATGGCTGAAAGAAGGACCACACATGTGGAAGAATATTCTGCTAAGGAATACACTAAATTTATGAAACAGATGTACGTTTTATGTCCAAAAAATCCACCATAGGTCATAACATCTTGTGATGAATATATATTTTGTTGATTTGTTCAATATATAGTGCACCAGGTGGTAGTTCTAGTGGTGGTCAAGATGTTGTCATTCCTAGCGAGGAGATGGCGAGGAAGAGGCCAAGGACATGAATGATGCTGAGACCGAGGCCGAGGATAAGGAAAAGGCCAACAAAGAGGTAAATGTCGATATGGAGGACAAGGGTGAGGATGAGGCTGGGGATAAGGATGATGGCATGGATGAAGATAAGGATGTGGTTGATGATGATGGTGGTGAGAGTGAAAGTGATGGTGATGAGGGAAAAACTGATCTATCACATTTTTTATAGATATTACTAACATTTTATGTTTGTTGATTTTCTATGACTAAATATATGTATGATTAGGTATGTCACATTATGCTTGACTCTAGTATCCTAAATACTATATATTTTTAGTCACATCACCTTTTACCAATGTATTGTCATATATTTTGATAAAGTAATTAGGGTATTTAGAAATTTATTATATGATTCAACATTCAATGGATTTATTAGGTCATTGGTATTACTTGTATCTTTATTTCATTATCTATAAATAATAAAACATTACATGAAATGTAGGTATGGATTCTACGAATTCTCTTTTTACATGGTTAAAATATATTTCACAATTCTCTATTTACATACACTCTAACTCTTGGCTGGAGAGATTGCTTTAATTCATTTTCATTATACCAATTCTTAGTCATCTTTCTCAAATTCATTGTCTTTTGATGATTTGAATTATGGGACACCATTTTTGATCTAGTCTCATTCACAGATCATGTTGAACTTGAAATTATCAAATTATATTTATAGACTATATTTATTAAAATGGATGAGAATTTAAATTGGGGGATTTAAAATTGACATTAAAAATCCATATTTTCCTGAAAAATTTGTAATAAAACTATAATACACCCAATTCTACATGGAAAACATACCCCTCATAAATAAATCATGATTCACACATTCATAGGACACCCATGGCAATGCCTAAAGAAATCAAACATTCGATCATTCACCTATCAAGAATTTCTCTAACAACCTAACCATATACCCATTATCCACTCATCATAGTATGTTTCCATCCATGTATGTAGCTCAATAATAAAACTACATCATCTAACCATCAGGAAAATGAAGTTCAACCAAACAATATTAGCTAACCATAACCTACCACACTAATAGACATAACTAGTAGCCTACATAGAGAACCTTATAATCACTCTAGAGAGAGCCAAAATATAATCCCACACAAGAATCAACACTATCAACTTGACTCATTCAAATATATTTAACCAAAAAACGCCTCTCATGAAAACCACATACCTAGTTACTCATACATAAATCCCATCATATGACACCTCATACCTAAAACTACACTTAAATGGTTGTAAAATACTTGGAGAAGAACTATAATCACATCAAAACATCACACAATAATCACCACAATGGTCCAAATTAATTAACACACCTCTAATGATTTATTTTATAAAATAATTAATATGTTATTATTGACACATTAATTAATCAAAACACAATCCATTAAATTATCAAGATTTTTTTTTTCATTTTTTTAAAAATTTTATAACCCGACTTTCCTCATTATGAAAATAATTTCACACCGGCAATGAGTCATGAAAGTGTAAAAGTATAAAAACCTATATAATTCATGAACCCACACTCTCATACTGCATCAGGATACGAGTAAATAAATAAATAATAACTCACCCAAAAAAATATACTTGAATTGAAATCTGAATTAGAACACTAAAAATAAATGAACAATAGTGTCATCACCTTGTCGATTTGAATTTCCTTATACATGGGTTAGTTACATACCAGTTCAAGGTCTATTCTAAGTTCCAAAAACACAACCTACCTCCAACTATCATGCTCAAATAGTAAAAAAACCAAAAAAAATTCTCTGTAACCTCCTTATACTACCTAGACTAAAATAGCTCATATAAAATCATTGGTAAATCACCGTAAGACCTCAGTAAGTCATTACATTATACCAGACACTTTAGACTAGTGGTGAGAGTCTATAAGTATCATGGGGATATTATAATCTCTATAACCTCCAAAATAAAAATATATAAATAACATAATCAACATAAAACAATAAAGTAAGCATAAGAAATTACAGATAAGATACAATCAATAATAAAATATAACATCCCCATGATATAACATGGTAGGGTATCACCAATTTCCCGCAATATAAGTCAATATATACAGTGTATACATGTATGGTAAAATAAAACAAGTACCAATATACAACATGCAACAATTATGAATGGTCAGCGGGTGGTACCTAGAGAGACCCAACACCTGACCTCACTTGATTTTGAGAATGTTGAAATATAAGTCATCTCAAAACACAACCCAAAACTCATACCCTATCACTTAGGTAAGGTTTGTACATCTTATTCTTGACCTCCACCCTCTCACTCAGGTTAGAGCCTTACACCATGTCTCGATCTCATATTTATCCTCCTACTTCCACCCACTTACTAATGTGAGGTTTGGTATCATATCCTGACTATTAACCAATCAATCGAAGTAGGATCCCATATCATATACTGACCACTACCTTGTCACTAGAGGTTAGGTTCTATATCACATCTTAACCACTATCCTCTCACTCATGGTAATTTCTTATATCATATCACATGAACTACTATCTAAATTAAGGTAAGGTCATGTATCACATCATGATCACTATCTTCCACTCAAGGTAAGGTCTGATATCAAATCCTGAATACTACCCATTCAATCATATTAAGGTCCCATGTTATATCTAGGATACTGGGAAATGTTCTATATCATAGCTTCATCACTACCCTCTTACTCAAGTTAGGGTCATATACTATTTCTCGTGCCATGTCACATACCTCAAACCTCTCACTCAGAGTGGATATCATCACTACTATAAAACATGGTTAGATAATAAATAATGAGAAAAAACATTAGTAATAACTCATATCATATCCCTCTGTTATCCACAAAACCATCCACACATAGCTTCATGTTATAGGGTAACTGATATATCTCAACAAAACGTACCCTAACCAGCATCACCATCATAATTTGAACCTTAGTTTATACCCACATATCATTGTATTTTATATTGTATATATATTTTAGGCGTATTTACAATGGATCTTTATAAGGTGTTTTATTTTTTTCAGGTGTGTTCTCATCACTATTCAGTATTGTTTTTGCAGATGTTGGTGGGTTATTTTCAGGTGTTTTTCTTTTATTATGATTCTGTATATCTCAACAACACTTACCCTAAACACTATCACCCCATAATATGAGTCATACCTAGATCATTTCAATTTCATCCTGATATCAAGGATAATTCTTGGAATTAATCTAATATATTATCTAAGTTTACACTTGGTATTCATCCATGAAATTAAATAGACTCAGGTATATTTTTAGTAATATCCCAATTCCAAAAAAGGTTTCAACTATTTATTCCTTGAATCCATGATTAGTTATCATGATGGTTACACTACCATGAATGAAATCAAAATCCACAGTATTAGAATGTCCTTGTTCCTGTATCATTATATCAAGCTCCTGAAAATCATATACAATGACCTATCCATTATTCAGTATAACCATGGTGTGAGGAATCTAAAACAATTTTATAGACAATGAGGGTCATGCCCTCAAACCACTAATTGTACACTCACCACTATATACCTAACATTATACTACACCTCAAGATCCACTTAAAAAGTTATCATTTCTACATTCCACTCCTCCCAATCCATTCAAATACACATACAACTATTGAAACTATTTCTCTTGGACAATACATGACAAGGGCCCATATCAAGTAAATTATCTAACAAAACTTGATTCATTTCTAATATATTTTCTACCATAGAGGTACATTTCAAATTCTCATTCAAAACTCATTGCCAAAATTCACATGAAATTTCATTAAGAACATCATCCATCAACCCATATATATTACACCACATTGTAATCTATTAAGGTTATATCTCAACCATATATATTACACCACACTGTAATGTGGGTTTTCACTCTCCACAGATTGGAAACTATCCCAATAATCACTTGTAAATTGATCATCAATGATTATATACTACCTATAAACTAGATTATAATTTTAGCTCTAATGAGTCAACATTACTGAAAAACTTTATTGGACCAAATATATACAATTCCATCCATTCAAATTGAATCAAGATCTTATAACGATTGTTGCATAACATTCAAAATGATATAAATAAACTAACATAACTATTTGGATCATAATTTCAAGTGTTGTATTTACAGAGATGTTTGTTTTTGGGGTGTTATGGTTTTTAGTGGGGTATTATTTTGGGTGTATTGGTTCTATTCTAAATTGGTGTTATTATGAATTATATACAGTGTATTGCAATTGCATTGGGGTTATTCTGATGGAATAATATTTGGATTATATTTGTCTTTATTGGTGTTATTCTAAATTATGTACAATGTATTGCAATTTTAGGTAATTGCATAGGTAATTGAACATGTAATTGTAAGTAATTATATGTAATTATGAATTCTAAATTCTATACAGGTAATTAAATTGTTGTTATTCTTGCAGTTAATTGCACAAGGGGGAGGCTAGCTGCTTCATGCTACTAGATTTGCAGAAACTCTATGACAATGGTTTAAAAACCATTGGTATAGATGTGAAAACTAAATCTATACTAATGGTTTATAGTAAACCATCGGTAAAATTCATTTCCAATGGGTTTTAAAACATTTGGTATAGACCTGAAAAATAAATCTTTAACAACAATTTACATCAAACCGTTGGTAAATGTATATAACAATGGTTCATAAACATTTGGTACAGATATAAGGTGGGTTATATTGCAATGGTATCAAACAGTTGATATCATGTTATACCAAATATTAATACAAACTGTTGGTATAATGTGCTGTAAGGTTCCATATACCAAAAGTTATTGAATAACCATTGGAATATGTCTATCCCCACTCTTTAGTATCCAACGGTTTGGAAAACCATTGGTATAGGTTATAGAAATGGTTGTCCAGCCTATAATATGGTTTGAAACCGTTGGTATGTCATAAGTTTCTAGAAGTGTTTCCAAAACATATCCCTAGGGTTTTTCAAACCATGTGCGTAAGAAGTCCCATTATAATGCACTAGGTAATGATCGAGTCTAGCTCAATAAAACCTTTTCAGAGTTATTACCCCTAGGTAAAACTAGTCTAGAGCCATATCCACCTATATTATCCAGACAAAGATGTAATTTCTTAGAAACCAGTTGATCTATCCATGACCAAAATTCCATGATATTTTCATATACTTATACCTATATTTAGACTTATCCCTAAGGTTCTCACTAATGTTTTCTTATCCCAATTTAAAAATGTTAACTATACCTTTTCTCTAATACCAATTATAGTGACCCATTCACATTACACATAATATTACATTATTTTTACCATAAATATTGATTAATTACAACCAAAAGGTCATGAGGCCTTGTCTATTTGGAAGACTGGGTTTACAGTAGATCAATGTGAGACTAAAATAAAACTTTATTTTTCTGTATAAGGAGCTCTTAAATACTTTAAAGATCCTAAAATATATAGTATAACTGGGGGAATACATAAAAAAAGGTGGTCAGCTAAAAAATCTCTATAAGTGAATGAACATTACAACGAAATATAACATATTATTCAAAGGTATAATTTGATAACATAAAATAGAAGGCACATAAGTAATAACATGGGATAATTACATAAAGAACTGGGAATCATAAGATCATGTCATCATAGGAAATGAGATAGTAATATATAACATGAAATAATAATGAGTCAAAGCTAACTGCCTATAAAATATTACATGGTGGAGAAAGTCACATAAAAAATTAGGCTTACTCCTTAATGACATTAATGATACCTCATGAGACTAACGATTTACCCAATTCATTATAGCAATATCTAGGAGCAACAATCATAAATTGATCATGATTACGTGTGCCACAAAACAGAAATAAATTATATGGCATAAATAAAAAAATTACCCATGAAAATAAAATGGTTTAAATAATCATGTATCTTGTCATAATCAAAGGAAATTTCATAATTATACAATTTGAGAGATAAACATAAGGAATATATTACCCCATTATAGCAATATAGAATAAGCTAGGAATTCATATAGGAGACATATATACAAAATTTAGATGAAATCCATAACATCAATGGTAATTGTAATTGAATAAAATGTATTTAAAATAACACATGGAATATTTATTTATAAAAATTCACTTTTAAATGAATTGAGTGGTAATGATATTGGGAAATTTATTACATTTCCTATAAGTTAAAAAAACATTCCTTTCACAGTGTTATAATAAGGTAATAGATTAACTTATTTGGGAAATGATAAAAATATCCCATTCAAAAAGTTTTGTAAATAGTAAAAAATGGGTCAAAATTTCATTAATAAATAATTTTTTGAATGTTAAAAAATATTCTTGAAAATAATTTTAGAAAATATTGACATGGAATAAAAATGATTTTCAATCGAAAAGAGAAATGAAGTCATCTTTTCATAAAAACAATTTCTCAATAATTTTAAGTACCAACGAGAAAATAATGGTTCTGATACTTGAAAATTTCATGAATAAGTAGAGGAGAATTAAATTAAATAGTTTTATTAGGAAAATATAAAATAATTCCCTATAATGTAAACTCAATTATAAACAGTCCCAATTAAAATGAGATTTAACCATAAACCCTTACTGCTTTAGTAACTTTTGAATCATAACTCCCATGATTGAGGTAAATGAATTGGAACATAATGTATCATATAGTATGAAATATTCATGATATAATACCTAGAGGGCAGTATATTCACTATTTAAATGAAATTACACACATAAAAGAACATGTGTCTCAAATAGGGATGTTTTGAGATGAAACCCTTACCTCAAGTCTAGACTTTGTCATGTATGTATTTTATCTACTGTATAATAAAAATATATCTATTTTTTTCTTAAGATCCTTTTATAGTTTTAATCCTTTATACTTAAAAAATTTACTTCATTTATTTTAATGATGTATTTAATTAGTTATTTAGTTATTTCCACATCAGGTGTTTTGTAGATGCTTGGTTTGTAATTTCAGACCAACATCAATGTGTTGATCATGGTTAAAGGTGTCATTTTTTATCATAAATATAATAATAATCTTGAAATAATTTTAGTTTTCATACATAAATTATACTTTTAAAAATAACCGTCAATTATGGTTATGAAAAATGAAATCTGTTATAATAATGGGGACGATAGGTCATACGTATGCATGTGTAACATTCCTATTTTTCAATGATCCTAATGGAAAGAAGGTAAGTGTTATTTTATCTTTATATAATTACAATAATATAATAAATATAATATTATTTTTTAAATATTTTCATATATACCATGCATGTGATGTAGTAAAAAAATGACACACTTTGCATCGAGAGGCTGTAGTCCTCCATACACACAAACGATGTATTCATTTTTTTCCATAGATGGTATGGTAAGAAAGTATATGATAAGATAATTTTACAGAAATATTAATATTTAATTAATATAATATATTAACATTAAATCCATTATCATGAACATCTGTGATAGGCTATGATGGAGAAAAAGTTACATCAGCTTGGGAGGCGGTAGTCCCCCACACTCATGGATGACCGTTTCATTACCCATTTGATGGAAGAGGAGATGGATAATATTATGTCATAAACATAATAAAATATCATAATATAGGATATAATGGATTTATTATATTGTAAATTTTAATACCTAATTTAAGGTGGAAATTAATAAATATGAACAAGGAGCTTGGTAACATTGATTACCTTCCCTTAGAGGTACCTCCTTTGGATACCTTATTAAAGACTCTAAGGTTGGTATTTTGGGATGAAAAAAAACTATTGAATGTGTATAATTATATTTTGGAGATATGTTTTGAGTTTTTTATTGAAAAAAAGGCTTGATATGTGAGAATACGTGTGGTAAGGGAGTGACTTTTTATAATTGAGGAAGAGTGTCTTGTTTATAAGTACACAAAAATATTCAATAGTGGTATGCCAATCTCAATAAAAGTGCCTCAAAAATTGAAAAATAGAGGAGTTGATGAGTTATAATGGAAATTAAAATAACCACCAATAAAAATAAATATTTTTTAAACAAGATATCCCCTTTGCATCTAAGGTTACTCACCTTTTCAATTTCAATGTTTTTACCACGATAACTAGTTTTTTACTATTTATTACTATTCATGAAAAAAACAAGTTAAAATAATTATACACTATAATTTATTGTGATTTAAAATATTGAATTCATTTTATCAAATTAACATAACATAATTAATATAATTTAATTTAAAATAAAAGTCACAAGCATAGTGAAAAAGTGGTTTTTTGAAAAATGCATTTTTCAAGGAAAAAATTATTTTATATTAACTATATGAGTAGTAATAATCATTATATGAATTTAAATTCATAAAAATATTTTTATTATCTATATTTTTTTTAAATAATCCCTCATTAGGGTTAATTTTAAGTAATTAAAATGAAGAAACTTTATGTACTTTAAAACAAACTCAATTTTTTTAAGATTAAGAATAAACTTATAATCAAATCTGATACAAAGATGATTCACATATAATTAATTTGATAAAATATAAATATATTGTACTTTTTTTACTTATAAATAAAATTAAAATAATAATGATATTTTTAAATTTCATAATTTATATAAAAGAACATCCAATTTTACAAAAAAATATATTTTTAACTATTCACTAAAAAAACAATATTTTCCGAAATATACCAATAAATTACCATATTTTAATTTTTATATATTGATTTAAAAAATATTTTCATTTTATAAAATCATATTTTTAAAAGTTTCATAAATTAATTATAAACTTTTCTCACAAAATTCGATACAAATCATTTTTGAAGGAAACATATTTTTTTGTTGAATAAAATATTTATATTATTAAGAATTTATCAAAAAATTTATGTAATAATTTTATGAATATTTTAAAAATAAGTTAATACTTTTGATACCCACTAATTTAATGTTTTGGTTGTATCGATCATGTTTATATAAAAATATTTTAATATTATACCGAGGTTATTTTAAGCTCAATGTTACGTACTAAATATTCTATAAAAAATAATATTATTTTAAAATCGTAGGGTGTTAAAAAGTATCCTTAGATTGTAGAATATATCATTATATCATAATTAAGGAAAATACAATCATAATAATATTAAATTAACATTTTTTCACTAATATGGTGGTAGATATAACTAAAATAAAAACTTTAAAATCAGTACCATTTAATACACATGCATAGTTCCACCTTGAGTTTGTATAATTCAAAAAAAAAAAATATTTTTTAATTGGATACATCAAAAAAGTAAGGAAATTTTTTTCAATATAGAGTTTCTCTAACTCATTATAATCACTAATTAAAATGAAGTGGGAATAATAGAATCTTTCCTTGATCAATCATTTTAATGAAAAAGTAATGTTCTTAAGCTTCATTTAATCACTATTCATTCCCATTGGTTTCAAATTAACAAAAATATAACAAAAATACTATATATATTTGTGTGTATCCTCCCTCATAACTCCATTGTGTTCACATAGTGTGAGATGCTTAACAGTTCTAGAGGGAGGGTGAATTGACCTTGTTTAAAATTTAAAATACTAGAGTAAAAATGTTAAATATTAATGTATCAGTACATAAAAATATGATAACTATTAAAAAAATGAATCATAAATTAATAATTTGAATTTGTTGATATATATTGGAAATATAAAAACAATGAGAACCTTATTTTTATAATATTTCAAGTCAACTGATCCTACATC
The DNA here is from genome assembly GCA_963277665.1 of Viscum album. NCBI lineage: Eukaryota > Viridiplantae > Streptophyta > Magnoliopsida > Santalales > Viscaceae > Viscum > Viscum album. Next base: position 200,141,541 of record OY728119.1, on the reverse strand, counting down.
AAATCTTCACTCATCTCTTATTGGTGAGAGGAATGGGGCTTAATAAAAATATTACTTTTTAATGAAAGTGATATCCATTTATAAACACCTAACCTTTTCTCACATAGTGAAATAACCTATTCAAATTTTCTTTTTGTGGACCAAGGAAAAACCATGAACAACACCTAAATTTTGTTCAGGAGTTGCATCCTAAAGGCCATACCTTTTATTTAAGAGGTAAAACCAAAAACCAAATGTTATTTTAATTGAAAAAATCATTAATTGAATATTTACAAAAAAATAGATAATAAAAATATAAAACAATGAAAACTAAAAAAAATACGAATAAAAATATATTGAAGATGATGCAGCTTGATATAGCCTTGATTAATTCAATAGTAAGGGATTAAACTTTGAATCTCTTTTGTTAATGTGGTAGGAAAGTATGTTTCATTAGAAAAATTTCCATAGAGTTTAATCTCTCATATGAATCTCATTTAATGTTCATTACTATTAGAGATGTAATTTTTTATCAAATAAACAAGATAAAAAATATCAACAACTAATATCTTATAATTAACTCCAGGATGTTCATGATCGCATGTGTATCTCTTAATAACAAATCAAAACCTATCTTGGTTATTAATAATACTAATATTAAATAAAATCATTTAAATATATATAAAAATATAGAACACTAACCCTTTATAAGACAATTCAAAAATAGTATTCATATAATCGTTATCATTTATATGTATTTTAATAATTAATAAACCAATTATAATAAACCATATAAGCTTATAACTATTTAAAAGGATAACAATAATATAAAAGAGTATCATTATAGTGATTCTGAAAAAAGGTGAAATGCATAAGAATAATTTTTATATCTATGAAAAAATTATTTTATATAAGCACAAAAATCCCATAATTATGAATTATACTTCATAAGGATTATTTTTTATTGTTGTGTAAGAATTAATTCAGTTTGTGTAAACATGATTCTAGAATTTTTAAACTTCATTTTAGCTTTCATGTAAATATGATAGTAGTTTTCATAAAGATCATTGTAGGTTTTTGCATAAGAAACATTACAGTTTGTGTAAACATTATTCTATATTTTTTATAAATATCGATTCCATTTTCATAAGCATGGATTATGTCCACGTAAACATGAATATATCTTCTGTATAAACATTAATTTTACAAATAATTAAACAATGTATTTCTTTTTTAATTTATAATTTTTTTCAATTTTCTATGACTTTACAAAAAAAATATTCGTTTGAGAATTCAGTATGATGTTGAAATATTTTTACTACTTTGAATTAAATTACATGAATTTACATAAATTTAATAACTTTGATACATTTTCTATGACTTTTTTAGTTTGATAAAATCATGAAAACATCAAAATGTTAGACTTTAAAAATAGTTTCTTATGAATTTGAAAAAAAAGTTTGAACAATAATAATAAATAAATACTTGTTAAAATAGAATCAAATAATAAAAATTATAACCAATAAATTATTAATGAATAAAAAAGATGTTATTTTATAATACTCTGTAAAATTATAAATATCCAATTTAAACATGTGAAGTATTTGTAAAAAATGTGAGGTATTTTTAATATTAAAAATATAAAAGAGACATCAAATAAAATTCCATACTACCTATCCCTCCATAAATAAAACTTAGTCCTAGAACTAACAATATCCCCCTTTTATTAAATTAAAAAAACAAACAAGATTTTAAATAAATTAAAAAAATATCCTTCTTTGTTTATTTTTTTCAAACAATTAACAAATATAAATAATTCATTCAAAAAACTTTTCCCATAAAAAATATCCCAAAAGTTTGAAATAAATAAATAGTTAATAGGATGATATTTTATGAAAATCATAGTTTTTAATATAAAAAAGATTTAAGATCATCCTTAATAGATGCATAAATAACTTTGGAATATGGTAAAAAAATTCAAACTCAAACTATCAAAAAATAAAAATTACTTGAAAACATATAAAATGGTTAAAAAATAATAAACCATGTAATATTTTAAAAAATTAATCCAAAAAATCACAAGTGTAAAAAACGTACAAGATTTTAATTTTTAATAAAGATAAAATAGTGACGTTTATTACATCAAATGTATTCCTGAAAATAAGAATCAAACTGATTTATATAACATATTTATTAGTAATAAAAAAATATATCTAAAATTTTAAAATTATAAAATTTTAAGATAAATCTCTATCATACCATGTTTAAATTTTATTTTCTCAAACCTCAAAAAATATGCATTTTTTGTGAATATATCAACAATTTGAGTATCAGTTGAAATAAATTCAAGAATAATATCTCCTTTATTAACATGATCCCCTATAAAATGAAATCTAGAATAAATATGTTTTTTTATTGAATGATAATAGATTATTGTATGGTGAAATATTAAAAGTATTATCATTATATATTGTAATATTATAAAAATAAAAGTTAAAATTAGATAATTTTTTTATTCATATACATAGAGTATAAAAAACTAATAGTAATAATATAATCATCCTCAATTACTGATAAGGATATTTATAATTTATTATCAGATATCCATGAAATAAAACATTTACTAATTAAATGTAACATACTTGATGTTATTTTTATGTTATTCTAACTACCACCAAAATTATAACCATAGTAAGATATAAAATCAAAACAATTATAATTAGAATAAAAACCATTATTAAAACTTCATTTAATATATCTAATTAATATTTGAATAGACTTGAAATGAATTTATTTTGGATTATAATGAAACCTAGGAAATATAAATAAAAATCATAATACATAGTCTAGTTTTTATCAAATAAATTATGCTTCATGTCATTCCTATAAATAATTTATTGTCTATAGGTCTTCCAAATTCATCTAAATCCAATTTCAAATTTTTATTCATTGAAGTTTTAATAGTTTTACATGAATCAAGATTAATATATTTAATTATCTCGTTATAACATTTAGATTGATTAAAAAATATTCCATTATTTCACTAAAAAAATATCAATCCAAGAAAAATTGTTAATTCACCAATTTTTCTTGTCTCCAATTCACTTGTCATCAAATTAGAAAATTCATTACATAAAAATTCACTTGAGGAGCCAACAAAAGCTTTTTAAAATAACATTATAATTTTTATTAAATAATAATTTGGATTAAATTTTTCTTCATTAAAATCATTATTTAATAAAATAATATAAATTATATCATACCAATCTCTTAGAGTTTTCTTAAGACCATATAATTCCTTTTATAGTTTAAAAACAAGATTTTTAAATTTATTATGTTCTAGTCCACGTGGTTGATTGAAATATACTTCTTCAAAAATTAACCCATTTTAAAATTCACTTTTAACATCCACTTGAAAGAATCTAAAACCATGAATAAAAGGAATATATAAAAAAACTAATATCTTCAATTAAATAAAGAGGAACAAATGAATATTCAATATCAATTCTTTATTATTGATAAAACCTTGAGAAACTAGACTTGATTTATTCTTTACTATATAACAAAATAAATCCATCTTATTTATGTAAATCCATTTAAATCTTATAATCAGTGTAAAGAACCACATTTATAATGGTTTAGAAATTTATAGGGACTTTTTATTTTTGTTTTCGGAAGTGGAGGTGGATTTAAGGACCCATATTTATATCAAGATTATGAGATTTTTAATATCTTTAGGTGTTGTATTGGACATGGATAAGGGTATGTATAGAATTTAAAGGGCTCAAGTGGACTTTAGAGTAAATTTGGGAGAAGATACATCGAAATTTCACTATAGGTGCACCACCAAGTGGGGACTATGCTATGGTAGAACCCATGGTTGAATGGGAAACTCCCAATATAGAGGTTTTGGATCCTAATATGGGAGTGGTAGTTTAGGGGTGAACAAGTTAGACACTTATGAGGAGAAATGCCTTTACCAAGCATTTGGTGTGACTGTGGTGGCTCCGGGGAAATCCCAGCATGCCTTAGTTCCTTGGTCTTCAGTGTTTTGATGGTTGTTTTAGACAATGGGTATACATGTTTTCACTATGGTATATACAGGGAAAAATAAATAAGGTTAGGAATTGTGCTGTATATTTTTTTCAGCTTTGATAATGGAGGCTTGGGTGCTTCCTATGATTAACAATTATAGGGGTGAGGGCCTAGCCATTTTTCTAAAAATATCAAGGGCTCCTCGAGGTCTACTGGGAGGTTCACCATGGCATAAGTCATTACATGGTGCAATCTATAGTGTTACCCAATTTTTTTAATAATAGGTGACCCCCCATCAATTTTAAATCCCCTCTCCTATTTCTTTTCCCTCATGTATGGCCAAGCCAAGGAAAGATTCTTAATTTCATTCTCCTTCAAGTCACCTCAACATGAGATGATTTATTGGGTGATTCTCCTTTGATTTTTTGTGATTCTATCCCTATGTATCCTCTCACATCTCATCCTCTTAATATTCATTGATTTTGGTATGGTTTCATCTAATGTTTATATAATATTTCCATTGAAGCATGGTGGAAATCATTGTGATCTATGGGGATAGGTGGCTTTAATATAGGATATACTAGAGGATGATCGAATTCTACGTCATATTTTTTGGTTATAGCTACATCACCATATGAATTAATTTAGTGTTTCTACCAATATTTAATTAATTTTCTTATTCAATAAATGTTTTCTGTTTGGGATTTTTTAGGGAATGGTGTTAAGAGTATGCCATAGACCTTAAATGAGAGGTTTATCCTTGTTTTGATGCAACGAGGTTTATAAAAAAGTTTTAGGAAATTATGAATAATTGATTTTAATTGAATGATACTATAAATGGTTAAATTTATTATTAATAATTATAATGAATTGATATGGGTGTTTTGGTTTTAGATAGGTGGTGGGAGTTTTTATGAGAGTGTGGAATGGACTTGTTTGATCCCTGGATGTGATTTTTAGACTATGATCGAAGGGAATCACTCCATTATTGGGGTAAATGATCCCTTGACAACATACATTATGATTTATGCATTTGATATTTCATTTGATATGTGGTCTCAACATTATAGGAAATTGACGTTTTATTTAAAAATAATTGTTCTTTAAAATGAAATTCATGGACTGAAAAAAGTGCCAAAGGCCATGATTGACCCTTTTTCACTGGCTTTATGTCATCAATTGTCGATGGTCAAGAAGTTGATTATAAATTTATGTGATGTTCTACTTGAACCTTGATGGGTGTATATTAAATGAAGTGAATATAATGTAGTGGTCCGAATGTGGGTTCTTTAGACACCTATTTATAGAGGAGGGTGTTAGACCATGTCGATTTTCTTAAGTGGGACATGATAGAGATAAAATATTCCTTATAGATAGAGGGATAGGTGAAATAGTGATGGGATGAGTGTTCATCTTCCAATAGTATATTATAACTAGGTAGATATACCCTAGGTTGATTATAGATGTGTTGAGTGAGAGGATTAACCTAACTTGACCTGGAAAGAGATAAAGGCCTTATTCCATCTCTTAAGACCAATGTTAATGAGGCTTTCTAAATGAGTCCATGAGATGATTAAAATGACGTTGAGAGAAATTATTCCCTCTGAGTGGTGAGATTATCCTGAGAGATTTAGATTGATAAATAAGATCATTGGTGGGTTATCCAGGTGATAATGTGACCTTGGGGACCTAGGAGTACCCCTTATAAGGTTTAAACCCTAATAAGGTGTGTAAAATAATGATTATAGATGATTATAGGTGTCAATTTAGAACCTAAATCAATAATGTGAGCCTTATAAGTCTTTATGATGAAGATAAGTCATGTACTTGAGAGGGAGACCATAGAATGTGAGCCTAGTTTGTATAGAAGGTTGACCCCAATGAGATGTGTTATAAAATAATATTCTGGTGGGACACACTTCCCACTAAGAATTATTAAGATACATGTTATTTTATATATCTTATCCTAGGATCCATATTTTTTTCTATTTCAATGTGACTTTGTTCCCTGATTAGTTGTAGATACACCCTTGAGTTTCTATATGACTTTCTTCCAAAACAGGGTATGCATATTCCCATGATTTTTGGTATGACTTGCTTTCCCATTAGGGTATGGATACACCCCTAGGTTTCCAAATGGATTATTTCCCAATAAAGGTGTTGATACTCCCTTGAGTTTCTGTATGATGTGATTTCCTAGATAAATCATGTATAGTTGATCCTAGATGTGACATTTGAACTTGAGGATTGTTGGTAGTCATTTATTCTCACTTCTACAGTTTATTTATTCATTCAGTTTAGATATCACTTGTATGCTCCCTATATTTTTTGGTAATATATGAGATCATGTTGGTAGTTCCCTACTAAGTTATACTCACACCCTACTTGGGAGTCCATGTAACTTAGTTACTAATAATGATCTTCACTATTCATAGTATTAGGTTGGTTATAGGCTTGGGTTGGGATTATTCAGCAGGATATCTTTGATGGAATCTAGAGATGGATGAGTTATGGTTTTTGAATATAATCGATCCTATTGTATTTATTTTATAACTTATCTTATTTATGTGATTGGCTCAATGTTTGATCGGACTATGTCTGCTGACATGACTGTCAGTCTGTATGAATTATTACTTCTGTATTTAAATTGATATAAAAGGTTGTGTTTTTTTGTTTATTCATACTCTGATAATTATTTTTACATGATGTTTGGTTATTAATATACTATGGTGCACTATGATATGGGCGTATATTTTCACTATGGTATCTCCCTGGACCCATGTTGTTAGTCGGCGGCCAATGGAATTTGGGGAGGTGTGCCTAAGGTTAATTAGTGACTTCTCTAGTCCTGGAACTGCTTAGTGGCCACAGATCAAGGGAGGATATTACAATGTGGTATCAGAGCATATGTTATTGATATCATATTGCATAGTAGTTTTTATTTTCTATATTATTTAGGGAACTAGTAGACATGTAATATAATAATGTTTTAGAACTTGTGATGGACCTCGGATTGGTGCATCAAAAACACCATTTTTGATAAGAATTCCACGTTACCAGGGGTATGGGATTTCTATTTTTAGTTTCTAATTTTATTATCGAATTATTTATACACATGTGATGTACTTTTGGTTTCTTGGATTTAGGATTTATTAATTTTTTTTTTATTTATAATTATAAATTGTTCATTTACATGAATAATTCTTTTCATGTTAGACTCACATGAGATATCACGACTTGTGTGTGGTTAATATCATTTAAAATGGGGGTTCAAAAATTTAATTCATCAACAAGAACTTATACATTATTACACCATATAAATTTTTGGTTACACTTCACTCAGTTGGACTAAAATATATTTTCATTTATGGATGATCATGTGGAATTTATAGAAGGAAGCTCCTTCAAAATGACTATCCAGGCCCTCTTGTAAAGAATGTATAGTTATCCTTGTTTCATGAGATGAGAATCAGATTCCTTTATGATGAACCCCTTTTGGGAAATTATTATATCGGTTTTGTTATTTAATGTTACAATAACAATTTATATGGTGTTTTCTCATATTGTTTTTTTGGTGGGATTCTACTAAATCTAACCACATGTTTAATGTTATTTGAAATAGAACTTCTAGGAAATTTTTTTTATGTATCTATGTGTGTGTGTGTGTTTGAGAATTATTAGGATTATGGTTATTAAGGTGGTATTCTTATATGAATATTCCAAGTGAGGGTTATTTCCTTGGTAGGTGGTGACTTAGCATGTGATTCTTGAGATGTATATGGTTATGAGAACTTGGGATTCAGTTTTGGCATGTGAGTTTTTGAGTAATTTTGAGCTGGGAGAAGAGGTGATTCCCCATAAATTATGATCATTGGGATACATGGTTTATAGGATGGGCGGGATGACATAGTGCCACTATTGTATATAAGGGTAACCTGGGAGAGGGGTTATCCATGGATTGTGATTGAGTTGGAAATATGAAGAATGGAGGGATTCTTAGAGTTATGAAATATTTTTACATGTAGTGATATCAGATATATGGTACAAGCATGGAGATACTTTTGGATTTGTGATGTAAATCACAAGTTGTACATTTTGTGTCAAAATCTGGTTGAAGGTGGAAAGTTCAAGAGAATGATTGGATCTACTGATCTCAAGTTTGGCCTCTAATAAAACAATAGATAATAATCAGGGATACATAGATATTGTTTGGATAGATCATGGGTATACAATACTAGTTTTGAGATGATGCCTGGGTTGGTGGGTGATCATTAGGCAGTCCATGGCCTGGTGAAATGCCTAAATTTTGAAGAAGTGAATTGAGGATTCTTCTGGTTAGAAGAGATTAACCTGCATGGTGAGTTCAATCTATGGGTTGGGTTCATGAGACTAGGCATAATGATGCTTGACTCATGGGATCACGAGTCATATTCTATGACTAGGTTTTATAGGATAATACACCTGTTATGTTATTATGAGACCAAGGTGGTGCATGTTTCTTACATGAAATACCATTTAATTTAATCAGTGAGCGACCGTGTACCATCCAAGGAGTGATGGGTTCGATGAAATTCTTATGGGAATTGTGTCCTAGAGTTTGATGAAATGGGAAATGTCCCTATTTTGTGAGAAGTTACATTATAAATGGATTAGGTTGTTGTGATGTGGTTGACATGAGTTTGTTCCTTGAAATTGTTTATAAGTAATGTGTTATGAAGGAACATGTTGAGTTTATTCTTGAGGAGTAGTGTTAGGAAAGTCATATGGTACGGAGAACACTATTGGTTTTTATAGGGGGTTTTCCCTCATTACAAATAAAATTTTAGATGATATTGGGGATGATTTTTCAGGTGGTATAGGAATGGGTAGTGATTTCCATTTTAGGTTGGTGCTTAAGCATGTGTGAGACCAGCACTTTTAGTTATTACGTATGGGAATAGATAGAGAATGAGTCATTCATGTATAACCCTTTCATGATAATGGTTGTGGGTGTTATGGAACCCGTCATTAGACAATCAAGGTAGATCCTAGATGAAAGCGTGGATATGGATATGGTATTGTTAGGTTTATTGGTGAATATAATATTTGATATTCAGATGTGGTGGATGATAGTGTTTGTGCATTAGCATCGGCATCAGGATATTTTTAGATGTGATCCATGGGTGTGTTGGATCAAGGATGAATTAGTAATTTTGATGAGATAATGGTGGTTGTTTGGTTGTTTGAGGAAGCATAGATTTTTAATTTAATTGATAATTAGGGTTAGACTTCGATGTGGGTGTTGGGATGATCTTGTGATAACATTGAGAGTAGGGGCATCATGACTGAGAAATGTGATGTACTGTTGATGGTTGTTGCCAATCAATTTCAATATTGGTTATATTTAGGAGTAATAACCATTTTTTCCCATATAATTTGGTTTTGTTGTCTATAAACTATATCAAAAAGTATTTTTCACCATTGATTATGTGTATCAATAAGATATTTTGATGACGGAGAGAACCATTACATGGGATCAGTATTTATAGGAAGTGTCTAATAGTGGGGATTACCATAATATTGGAGATCAAATAATCAATGAATCCTTGGTGAAATAGGATATATGATCATAGGAAATCACTGTATTAGTGGTTTGGTTGTGGTGAGTGGTTGCTCTGGTTTTTCGAAAACAATACACCTCATGTTTAGAGTTACACAGTAGAAACATGGTTACTTATCGAGGGTAAAACATGATGAGTTAGATACGAATTGATGACCAAGATAGGACATAATTAATTGTTTATGTACTATGAAGGATTATACAGGAATATAACTTCTATGGTGGGAAGATTGTAAAGGCCTGTGTTCGTACCGGTTGACAAATTCCAAGGAGTTTTGAATTTTTTTTGATGAAGAGGTCTTTTTGAGGATTTAAATGTAGATATAGGTTCTTATAGTTTGAATATATTAATGTATTATTATCAATTGTAGGAGGATTTTTTAGTGATTCATGGACTCAAGTGGACTTTAGAGAAATATTAATTGAAAAATAGTGAAATTTCACTACAGGTGCACCACTGCGATTAGTATAGTGTTGGACCCTGTGGTGGGAGGTGAAATCCCAAATATGGAGGGTATGGTACCTAAGATAAATGTGAAACCTAAGGGGTATGAATGTTAGAATAATACAATGTAATATTATATATACTGGTGTATTAGGTGACTATGATGGCACATGGTCAATCCCACCACACCATAGCACTCAAGGCTTGGGAATTTTGGAGGATGTTTTGGTCAAGGGGTCCATGTGATTCCCTTGTAGTAAATGGTGAGTGAAGCACTCAGGGTTGTGTATTATGGTGTCCGTTTTGGTTTTCCTAAATCATGGGGATTAAATGTTTCCTATGAGAAACATTGAGAGGGTGAGGACCTATACATTTTCCCATGTGTGTCAAGGGATCCTTTGGGTAGCTTAGAGGTGTTCCATGGTATAGGGCATGTCAAAGTGTAAGATGTGGTGCACCCTGGTTTTCTTAAACTGGGGGAAAACCCATACCCCCAACTAATATGAAAACCCCACTTGTTTATAATTTCCCAATTGTACATCCAAACCCTTTTATGCTTCCACATATCCTTCTCCTTCAATCCCCCTTAACTTGGGGAGATTTATTGGCTGATTACCTAGTGATTTAAGTTAAGTATTTCCCTCTAGATTATTTTATTATTCCTTCTCCTTATAGCCACTGATTTCATTATGATTATTCTTATATATTTTTTGAACTAAATCATTATGGAAATAATCCATATTAATGGTAATTTTTCATAGCTTAGCTAGAGTATGCCATGATATAATGATCAAAGACAACATCACATTGTGTGGTTGGAGGTACGTTGTTATTTCAATTTATATAAGATTTCCATCAAGATTAAATTAATTTTCATGTTAAATTGTTGTCATTTATTAGTTATTTTTACTAGAATGGGGATGAGATTATTCCAAAATACATTAATTATAGGCTGGTCATTGTTTTAGTGTGATAAGGTTGTTTGAAGAGTTTAATGAAATTATGCCTAATTGATTTTAATTGAATTAAATTTAAAATTGTGAAATTAATTATAAATGATTATAATTAATTGATATGTGTGTTGTGTCTTGATATATGTTCTTGATATGTTGATATAAGGGTGTAATGGACGTAGGAGAGCCTTGACTGTGATGGATGGGGTGTGATTAAATGGAATTACATTGTACTTGACGTAGGTGTTACCATGATCATATCCCTTATGGTTTATGAATTTGATATGGAATGTGACATATAGTCTCACCACTATGGATGATCAACCACTTGTTTGAAATGAAATGTTATTTAAAAAATTAATGGAATGAAAAATTTCCAAGGGCCATGATGGACCCTTGTACAATAGTTTTATTACCTCGTTTGCTAACAGTCGAAGGCTTAATTATAATTGTATTCCACATGATGCGTGGACACTATGAGGTATCCCTTAAATGAAGTGAATGAAATGTAGTGGCTACAGTTTGAGATCCTTAGACACCTCCTTGTAGAGAAGGGTGTTGGAATATGTTGATTTATCTATGTAAGACATCATAGATCTATTAGATTCCTTAAAACCTGATGGCTATGTGAAATGATTGTGGGTTGAGTATCCGTCCCTCGCTAGTATAATAACACAAGTCAGACATTCAATATGTAAAAACCTGAGTTTTTTGTGATTTTTTAGTATATATTAATCTTCATTGATGCCTTGAATTACACTAATTCAAATTTTCTTTTAACATGACATCAACTTTTCATCAGCTACATGTAACACTGACTTGGTGTACATTACATGAAACTTCAAGTTTCCACGAAACATCATTTTATTATTTTAATTATTTAAATAATATGATTATGACTTAACCATTAAAATCAGTAATATGAATATTAATTGATAATTTTCAATTATTATTTATAATTATTTTATATAAATAAAACATTTGGAAAAGAAAATAATAGTTTATTATAAAGTCATTATATGTTTAAAAATTCCATTTTCTCAAATGAGATGCTTTTTTTTCATTATATGAAATGAAATAAAATTTATTTTTTGTCACTATTAGAACATTAATTTGATAAATTTTTTTTTCTAATTTTTAATTTCCAAATTAACTTAGTGTGAATTTTTTTTATTTTTTTGAGAAGTTTCATTTTTTGATAAATAGTGAAAAAATATGGTATTTTTTAAATGAAAATGGTTTTTCCTCAAAATAATTTAGTGTTAAATTATATATATGAATGGTTTTAAAGTTTATTTAGATCATTTTTTATCAATAAATAAAATTTATTTCATTCAAATAAATTTCACATTTAAATTTGATATAAAAAGAATGTTGATGTTTTGATTTTTTTTATTTAAAAACATGTTTTCTTGTTCCATCAATGAGATTAAATTTCAATTAATTTATAAAAATGTTGTTTTTTGATTTTTTAAAAATGGATTCAAAAAATTTAAATCATAAGGTCCAAATTGTTTTAATTGGTTTATTTTAATTTTGGACTTTATTAATAGTAACTTTAGTAATAATATTTATTACCACTATTAAGGGTAAATCAGGTAATTAAAGATAAAAATTATATTATAAATATTATAAAATTACCCTGAAACATGTCATAATTGAATTGGATGAGTGTTTTTAATCTAATAAAATCCTTGGGACTATTTTAAGACCACATTGAGAAACTTGGATGACCTTAAGGCATATATAATATTATATTCAAAGAGAAGACAAATTTTGTCCCACCATTGGTTTTATCAAGTAAATTATTTGGAATATGCCATTATATAAGTGATATGATAGAATATAAATAGTATTTATAAAGATAAAATATTTAAAAACATCACTGTAATTTATTTATAATTTTTAGGAGAGAAATAATTTATTTATATGGTGACACAATAATGATGCAATAATTACTTCTTTAATGGAATAATCAAATAAATGACATTAAATATTTCAAAATATATAAAATTTTATATAATTAATGTAATGCAATAATTTTATAGATTACTATAAAATTATAGTGACAATATAACAGATTTGGGTTTAACTCATATTGTAGTTATGATATTTTTAAAATATCAACTAAAAAATAGTGTCAAAATTTACAATGTTGATATTTTAAAATAAATAATATTTTATTAAATGTTATAAAAATTTATAAAAAATATAAATTCAACCAACTAATTAGAATAAAAATTAAAATGTTATAAATGACTCTTTAATTGGTATTTTGTAATTTTTTTATAATATATTAAACAACAATGTATAAATTACATGATATCACAGTAAAAATTAAAAGGGTAAAATAAGCGTTAAAATTTAAAGATAAAGATAAAAAATAATAAAAACTTTTATTATTTTATTTGGTGACTTTTTCAACCCATAATCATAATATGTTAAAAATACATCAGTTTTAAACTATTTTTAAAAGAAAATTAATTTATAATAATTACATTTTTTGATAGTTTCCAAGAGTGCCCCTCTTTTCTCTTAGAAAAAGGCACCTGCTCCCCCTTCCTCACACCAACTTAAGGCTTTTTGATTGGCGAAAACCTACTCATATCTCTTCCTAACATAATTATTTAAGTTTTTTAGGTAATGGTATTCTAAAAATACAATCTTTAGTGACCCTAAGAGAAGATCTAGGGGGAGCTCGCAGAAGAAGAGGTAATTTCTTTTACCGAGTCTCTCAAGAGTATTTATTCTTTTAATTCATCATCATGTGTTGATTACAATATAAATTAATAAATAAAATATCAAAATTATTATTATATGTTATTATGATTATGTAAAAACCATATTCCACCTTTTATTCATTCTATGAAAAATGAAATCACCACGCGTGCTTACGTATGACCTACCATATCCACGCCGTTGTGTAATCTATTTTTCATCACCACTTCACTTGTATGAGTATAACAATGGAAATAATAATTATATATTATGAATGTAATATGATATTGATTCTCTATGAATATATACACACCATCCACTTTCAAACCATTTCACAATTAAGATAATGATATCATCGCTTTTGTGTACGTGCGATCAAATGTCTCCACAATGTGATGCGATTCATTCTACATGATCATCATTAAATAATGATTATATAAATATATATAATGAGTATATATGATATATATTACTTTAATATTATTCTTTACATGAAATAACTATATCCTATCTGCATAAACTAATACTTATACGATAAAACACCCATAACAAAAACAATTGGTTAACACCAAAAAGAATAGTAATAATGAAATATTATTAACAAATAGGTGATAATATGATCATATATGATATAATATAAATATATTTATTGAATAATTTAATAAAATTCTTTAATAAATTATATAGGAGCTTCAGATATGTATGAGTGGCATCATAACTAAGGTAAGGGTTAATTTTTGCAAACTCAATATTATCTAAGATTAATTAGATGTAAGTATTTACTGGGACACATTTATCATACATGTATATGTTTCTTAAAATTTATTTCCATAATATTTATAATATTCTTATAAAATTTTTAAATTCATTTTTATCCATGTATTATTTTCTATTAAATAGTTTGAAAGGAATCATTTGTCATTTTCCATGCGAGGTACTTTTTATATTTTATAGAAAAATCATGAGAAGAATATTTTTTAACTTATATGACATGAATGGATTTTTATACTTTCATGATTCATTATTTACTTGAATCTTCCCTTAATGTCTTAAAATGTTATTTTAATATAAATTTTTTTCTTTTAATTTTTTTTTAATTTTAAGTAAATAAAATGTTTTCAAAGAAGAAATGATATTTTTCACAAGAATTGTTTTCAAGAGTTATTTAAAAATTATTTTCCATATAAGATAACATTGTATGATGTTAATTATGTTTTTTGGGGATATTATTTAATATTTACATTCTTATTCATTCTATTAATTGTTATATTTATGATGGAATGATATTTATGAAACCCATTTATTTTCAGTGGGTTATGTTATGATTCCATGATGTTTATGAAACATATTTCATTCCATGGTTTCTATTATTATACTTGGATTATGTTCTTGTGGAACATGTACGTATGATTTCATTATGATATGGGTGGGAGCTATATCTCCTTCCAATGCATTTGGTAAATATTTGCATGTCATGAGATAGACAAAGATGGCCTTGTGAGTGAATATTGACTACTAATATGACTATGTGAGTGAACCATGACTACCAAAATAGTATGGGAAGTGAAACCATACTAACATGATGGCCTTAGATGTGATTTATTGACTACAATGGAAATCATTATTATATTATTATGTGTTTTCCACAGTTATATGTTTTATTCTTATGATATTCTTTCATGTATCAAGTTATTTATGTCCTTATGATTCATGCCTTATGAACTGGAAATCCTTATTCCACGATTCCTATTTAAGATATTTGTTATGCAGGGTATGATCTTCTATTTTTGTGATCATGTTCTCATACCCTTAAAATCATGATTGTGTTTACATATCTCTATTCTTTACACTTACTGAGCATCTAAGAACAACCTTTTTTTATGTTTCCTTTCACTAAAGTTAGGAAGATTTGTATTATGTTTGATGGGTCTAAAAAGGATGATGGTCAAGAAGAAATTTGGGGGAGATAATGTAGCCAATTATGTACCAAAATTTATGTTTCCATGTTTCCAAAGGCCCTAAACTAATACTTTCTTTGGGTGTTTGTTTGTGTAATGTATTAAGTATTCTGCAAAAGTAATGTAATGTAAATATACAAAAAGAAAGAGGTGCTATAATTGGTATTATATTAAAATTTTAGTTAAACTTTGGAAACTAGGATGATAAAACCTTAATTAGGACCCTAAGGACATGTCTAATGACAATTATAAGGATAATAAAAAGTATTAGAAAATTTTCTACAATTTTGGTAAAGGATAGAGTGATTGGTTTCCTAGAAATACATCTCTGTTTATATAATACAAGTTGATGTTTCTTTGGAACATATTTTCCTAGTGGTAAAAAATCTGACAAGGAGAGTCAGGCTAGACTTGATTGTGACCTCGTACAATACAATGGGGTTTACTACACAATAGGTTTGAAACTCCTGAGGAACATGCTTTGGGAATTCCCAAACTCTTCTCAAACCATTTTAAAGGACTCAAATATAAGTTTTCTATGAATAACCCCAATAAACCTGAGGTGTTATATATTAAGTAAGGTCTTATAAATTAGACATATTATAAGTGAATTTTCATGATTTTGTGGTTCCTCATTATGATAACTCTTTATTACTCTATGATTTTGGTTATAGTCAATGGATGAAACCTGAAGGAACCGTGTTAATTCTAGTTATGATGGAAAATGATATGATTTTTCTCTTGAGAAACCAAATTATATGGGCTTTAGAATGAAAAATTTTATTTTTATACTCACACTACTACCTCAAGATATGAATCATGGTGGACTTACAAATGATCAAAGGAGGGAATAACATTATGATAAGGCTTTCATGAGGCAAAGTCCACCTTCTTTTGGAGGTTCTTCGGATTCAGTTGTTGTTGAACAATGGATCAATACTACTAAAAAGATATTATAAATTCTATAGTGTTTAAAGAATAAGAAATTTATCCTAGTTGTTTTATCAGTTAGAAGGTGAAGTGGACTTGTGGTGGACTTTAATTAAGAATATGAGGCATTAAGATGAAATTGAATCAAAATATCCAGATGAGTTTAAGAGCATATTTTTCAATAAGTAATATACTCATATTTTTATTACTAAGATTGAGAAAATGTTTCTTGAGATGAATCAAAGGGATGATGAATCTTTCAGTACCTAGAAGGGTAATTTCATGAGACTTGTGAGGTATGCTTTAGGAAATATCATCCAACCCGAATGTAAAATTGATATGTTCTTAAATAGATTAAATCCAAGTCTCAGAAAGGAATTTTTCATTAGTGACATTAGTTTCTATGAATATATTGTGCATTGTGAAATTGGGTTTGAAATAGTGGCTGGATTCATGTACCAATCTCATGGTTTTGACAAGAATAATGGGAAATCTAAAAACCATGAAAATAAAAAAAGGATCTTTCTTTTTATTCACTATGTTTAGGAATAAGTATGGAGGAAATTATCTTGAGAGATCAAATAAATTTTTTAAGTGCCTAAATGAAGGTCATCGAGAATTTTATTACCAAAGTTATGGGAAAAAGTCATCTGATTGTGTGAATGGAGAGAAATCTACACAGAATTCACCTCCCATGCATTAGTGTTACAAGTGTAAAAATAATGAGAATTATGAAAATCAGTTCCCAAACCTAAGGGATGGTGATGATGATCAATGTAAGCAACCTATTAAGTCAAGGGAAAATGGAAAATCTTATGTGATCACTATTTCTGATGAGGGATGAAATGATGATGTGGTGAAAGGTACACATACCATCCATTCTAGAACACCTAATGTATTATTAGATTCTATATATACCCACTATTTCATATCTAAAGAATTTTTAAGGGTGTTACAATTCCAACAAAACAATTAGATGTGGATTTAGTAGTAAAAACCCATAATGGTTTGATGATTGCATCTCATGTCTATGAATCCTCTCTGGTTGAAGTTTGTGGGAATGTGTTTCCTTCAAATCACATCATTCTTCCTCTGGTTAAATTTTATATCAACTTGTGCATGTATTTTCATTCTGTTTATAATCCCTACATCAATTTTCAAATAAGGGAAGCTATATTTGATGTTTCATACCAAAATATGATTTTTTTATCAATGTGACAATAAGTATGAACTTCCAATGAAGATTAAATCTAGTGTATAGGTATTAATTCCCATTCAAAATGGTTGTTTATCTCAAATGGCTAGAGAGAACGTCAACATCGATGATATGCATATTGTTCATGATTTTTTGGATGTATTTCCAGAATATTTTCCTATTATTACCCCAAAATGTGAAGTTAAGTTATTTATAGAGCTTATACCTTGTTTTACACCAATTTGAAAGACTACATATAGAATGGAAAAAATTTAGTTTTAGTAATTGAATAAGAAACTCCAAGAAAAACTTGATAAGGGATTCATTCGACCATGTGTGACACCTTGGGGTGAAGTAGTTCTTTTTGTGAAGATGAAATATTGATCAATGTTAATATACACTGATTATCAGTATTTGAACCAGATCACAATCAGGATCAAGTATCCTCTTCCTTGTATTGATGACTTGTCTAATCAACTGCATGGAGATCAATAATTTTACAAGATTGAACTTTATTTTGGATATCATAAATTAATAGTTAAGAAGGGGGATATACCCAAAACAACATTCCGTACAAGGTATGGAAACTATGAGTATATTGTGAAGCCTTTAAGTCTTATAAAATCCCCTATTATCTTCATAGATTTTATGAATAGAGTCTTTAGATATTACCTTGATCTGTTTGTGGTAGTCTTTATAGATGATATTATTAACTATTAAGATGGTAAATAAGACCGTGAATACCACTTGAGGATTGTAATAAAGACCCTAACAAAAGGAGATAATATATTCTTAATTTACAATGTGTGAGATTTGGATACAAATGGTTTCATTTTTGGGTTATATAATCTCAAGAGAAGGTATAGTAGTAGATCTATCAAAGATGGAGGCTATTGAATGTTGTCCTAGACCAAACATAGTGACTGAGATCTATAGTTTTCATGGTTTAGCTTGATATTATCGATGGTTTGTGGAGAATTTCTAAAGACTATCTAATCCTCTATCCAAGTTAACTTGAAAGGGTGAAAAGTTCTTATCGATTGAGGAATGTGAGGAAAATTTCAAGGAACTGAAGATAATTTCAATCATCAAACTTGTGATTACATTAAACTATATTAGTGAAGGGTTTTTATTCTACATTGATGTATAAAATAAAGTATTTAGAGGTGTTTTTATATAAAACAACAAGGCTATTGCTTGTGCCTCATGATAGTTGATTATTCATGAGAAAAATTACCCAACTCAGGTTTTGGGAAAAAATATGGTAATTTTTTTCATTAAAGATATAGAGGAATTATCTTTATGGAGAAAATTGTGATATATATATCGATCCTAGAATTCTGAAATGTGTATTCCTAGAGAAGATGTTGAACATGCTCCAGAGAAGATAGTTAGATATGATAAATAATTATGGCTGCTCAATACATTACCACCCTAGGAAAGAAAAAAAGGTGGCTGGTGCTTTAAGTCAAAGGGATCAGGATAGCTTTTCCACGATGAGGATTATGAAATATCTAGTATTTCATTATTTAAAAAGTATGTAACTAGAAATCATGGAGTAGGGAGAAAATCGTTCCTTTATCAATTTAATTTTTAACCCTCAATCCTTGTAAAGTTTAAAGTGGCACAAAAGGAATATGTGGAGCTACAAAATAAGGTCAGAAATATCCCTATGTTTAACCTTGATCAGGATAGAATGATAAGGTTCATGAACCACAAATTTATTCCTTCCATAAATTTTTTTAGGAAGGAGCTATTAGAGTAACCTCATAGATCTTAATTTTCTATTCATCTTGGAATTATGAATATGTAAAGAGACTTGAAAGAATACTTCTAGTGAGATTGTATGAAGATAGATATTGCAGAGTTTGTATCTCGGTGCTTAGTATTCTAGAAAATTAAGGTTTAAAGAAAAAAATATAAGGGGACCTTACATCCATTACCTATACTAGAACAGAAATGGTAGAACATCACAATGGATAATTTTGTTTGATTCCCTAAAACATCTAAATGGATAAACTACATTATGGTTGTTGTAATTTTTTTTACTATGTTAGCACACTCCATATCTATTAGAGAATACTCCTCTCTTAATCAAATTACCAAGATATACATTAAGTAAGTGGTCAGGTTTCATAGAGTACCACATTCGATTGTATATGATTGGGACCTGAATTTTACCCCAAAATCATGGTGATTTATTCAGAAAGAACTTGATAAAAAATTATGTTTGAACCCTAATTATCACCCTTATATGGTTGTTTAGTATAGAAGACCAATTCAAATCTAAGAGGATATATTGAGATTTTTTTCTTAGGATTTCAAAGGTGGTTAGGATCAACACATTACCCCAGTTAAGTTTTCTTACAACAAGAGCTTTCACTCAAGAATTAAGATTTCTCCTTATGAATCTCTATATGGGATGAAATGAAGGGATCCAACGTACAAGGATGGAGTTAGATAATGAAAACTATTGGGGCCCAATAATGCTGAAGAGATGGTTAAGAAGGTTAGGACTATTAAATAACATATCAAGACAACACAATGTTTGTTGAAAAGTTATGATAATAACTGATGGTGTGATCAATAATTTGAAGTGGGTTAGAATGTGTTTCTATGAATTTTTCCATGGAAAAAGGTTATGAGATTTTAGAAGAAAGGAAAACTAAACCCTAGATATATAGGTCCCTTTGAAATTATTGATCATATTGTAATAATAGCCTATCACTTTTAACTTACTCAAAATATCTCTAAAGTCCATGACATGTTCTATGTATCTCTCCTAAGGAGGTACGTACCTAACCCATAAAATGTATTGAACTCATAGGTCAAACCTTTGGAGTATGATCTCTCTTACAAAGAACAACCAGTAGAAATAATGGATCCTACAGTGAAAGTTCTCCAAAACAAGACCACTCACCATGTCAATGTTTTGTAGAGAAATCACCAGTTATATAAATCTTCATAGTAACTTGAGATTATGATGAGGAAAAATTATCCTTATTTTTTTGTATCAGAATGATGAATTTCGTAAGTGAAATTTATTTTAAGGGGGGGAAGAATGTAACATACTGAGTTTTTTGTGATTTTTTAAATAAACTAGTCTTCATTGATCTATTAAATTTCAATAAATAAAAAATTACATTCATAGGACACTAAATAAGAATTCTATACATGAAACACTGACATAGTGTACGTTACATGCAACATCAGGTTTCTACAAAACAACATTTTATTGTGTTTATTATTTAAATAAGATGATTATGAATTAGCCATTAAAATCAGTAAAATGAATAGTAATTACTAATTTGAAAATATTATTTATAATGATATAATATAAATAAAAAAATTTGGAAATGAAAAACATAATTTGGGGTAAAGTCTTTATATGTATAAAGATACTATTTTATCAAATGAACTTGTTTTCTTGTATTTCTATGAAATGAAATAAAACTATTTTTTGAAAATATTTTAAATTTAATTTGATATGATAAAAATAATTTTTTAGTTTTGAATATAAATATTAACTTAGGGTAAAGTTTTATTATTTTTTTGAGAAGTTTCATATTTTGATGAATAGTTAAAAAATATTGCTTTTTTTAATTGAAACAACTTTTTAATCAAAATAATTTATATTATTATATTATATATTTTATAGGTTTTAAAGTATAATTAGATCATATTTATGAATTTATAAAATTTAGTTCATTGTGATTAATTTCAAATTTAAACTGGATATTATAAAATTGGTGAACTTTTAAACATTTTTACTTTAGAAACCTCTTTGCCCATTCCGCCAACGAGAATTATTTTTAATTAATTTCTATAACTTATGAATTATTAATTTGGAAAAATGGTTTCCATATTTAGAATGAGATGTTTCTAATTTTGAAAATAGGTCACTTTTATTTTTGGACTTTAGTAATAGTAACATTAATAATAATATTTATTACCACAATTAAGGGTAAATTGGGTAATTAAAGGTAAAAATTATATTATAAATATTATATAATTACTCTAAAACCTATCTAAATTTAATTTGATGAGCATTTTATGACCAAAATAATCCATTGTTATATTTTAGGACCATTTTTATCCACTTGAATGACGTTAATTCATTTATAATATTATATTCAAAGAGAAGACAAAATTTGTCACACCATTGTTTTTATCAAGTAATGTTTTTTAATATAGGTTTATATAAGTCATATGTTAGACTATTCATAGTATTTAAAAATATAAAATATTTACCTACATCATGGTAATTTATGTATATTTTTTAGTAAATAAATAATTCAATTATATGTTGACACAATAATGATGTAGTGATTGTTTCATTAATGAATGAATATGAGAAATGATATTAAAGTTTTAAAATAAAATCAATTTAATATGATTAATTTCATCCAAGAATTTTTTGGATTAATATGACATGTTATTTATAATTTAATGGGGTTTTTTATAACTTATATTTCTGTAATGACATTTTTTAAAAAGTCAACTAATGAATAATGTCAAAATTAACAATATTTGTATTTTAAAATAAATAATATTTTATTAAATGTTATAAAATTCATAAAAAAATTAAATGAAATGGTTGGTATAATTATTAAAATTTCATAAATTACTCATTAATTTGTCTTTTTTCATTTTATTGTAATTATATTAACCCACAAAGTGTAAATTTTATGATATCACGGTAACAATTAAAAGGGTAAAATATGGAATAAAACAAAATGATAAGGAAAAACAATAAACAAAACTTGTATAATTTTTATTGGGTGGTTTTTTAGACCCATAAACACTCTTTATTCAAAATGAATTCTTTTGGGACAATTTGGAATATAAAATTATTTTATATTAATTTAATATTTTGAGAGTTTCCAAGAGTGCCCCTCTCTAAAAAAAGGTACCTCCTCCCTCACTTCATCACACTACCTTGAGCTTTCTAGATCTACAAAACCATAATAATGTCTCCTCAAAACATCCTTATAAAAATATTTTAGGTTATTTTATTCTCAAAATATCCACTCTAGTGTCCCTAAGATAAGATCTAGAGGGACCTTGCCAGAGAAGAGGTAATCCCTTTTACCAACTCTATCAAGAGTATTTATTCTTCTACTTACTCCTCAAGTGTTTATTACAATATAAATTAATAACTATAGAATAAAATATATTATTATATAAAATTATTGTTATATAACAACTATATTTCATTTTTTATCCATTCTACAAAAAAACGAAATCACCATATGTACATATGTACGACATACCATCTCCACACTACGGTGTAATCTGTTTTCATCACCACAATTCTTGGATGAGTATAATGATGTAAATAATAATTATATTTGATTAAGATAACATTATATTTATTCTGTAAAAAAATATACACACCATCCACTTTCATACCATTTCACAATTAACAGAACAATATCATCACTCGTGCGTACATAAGACCCACCAACTCCACGACACGATGTGATTCATTCTCCATGACCATCATTCAAGAAAAATTATATAATGATTATATATGATATTTATTAACTTAAAATTATTCTGTAAATTATAGAACTATATCCTATCGGTATCAACTGGGACTTAAATGAAAAAATTCGCATTAGAAAAGGAAGCAGTTAACACTCAAAATAAGAGTAATAATGAAATATTATTAACAAATTGTTGATAATATGATCATATATGATATAATATGAATATGGTTCTATAATAACTTATTAAAATTATTTAATCCATTATACATGTGTTTTAGATATGTATGATTGAAATCATTCCTAAGGTGAGGGTTAATTTCACAATCTCAATATTATCCAAGACTGTTTATATGTAAGTATTTACTAGGACACATTTATCATCCATATCCATGTTTCTTAAAATTTATATGTAGATTATTTTTCTATTATTATAAATTTTTTAAATTTATTTTAACCCAAGAATGAGTTGTCATTAAACTGTTTGAAAGGATTTTTTTTTTCATTTTCCTAAAGAGGTATTTTTTGACTTTTCTGGAAAAAGTATGATAAGAATATTTTTTAACTTATATGGAATGAATTTATTTTTATGATTTCCTGATACCTTATTTCTATGAATCTTGCCTTCAAATATTAAAAGTTTATTTTCAATGGAAATTTTTCCTTTAAAATTTAACTACATTTCAATTAAAGAAAATATTTTCAATGTAGAAAGGATATTTTACTCTTTAATTATTTTCAAGAGTTCTTTCAAAATTATTATATATATAAGATAATTTTTTTTATGTTACTTTTGTTTTACTGGGTATATAATTCAAGGGTTCTATTATTATTCTTTCTATGAATTTTTATCTTTATTATGGATTCATATTTATAAAACCCATTTCTTTTTAGTGGGTTATTTTATGATTGCATGATTTTTTGAAACCCATTTCATTTCATGGGTTCTGATATGATACATGATTTATGTTCTTGTGGAAGATGTATGTATGATTTCATAATGATATAGGTGGGAAATATATCTCCCTCCAAAGCATTTGGGTAAAGATTTACATCTCATGAGATGAACTAAGATGGTCCTGGGAGTGATACTTGACCACTAAGATGTCCATGTGAGCGATCCATGACTTCCAAGATGGTATGAGATGTTAACCCATACTACCAAGATATACTTGGACAAGATGAATTGAATACTATGGAAATAATTATTATATGGTTATATGTTTTCCACAGTTCTATGTTTTAATCATATGATATGCTTTCATGGATCATGTTCTTTATTTTCTTATGACTCATGTCTTATGAAATACTAATATTTATGCCATGATTCCAATTTATGATATTTGATATTCAATGTATGATATTCTATTTTCATGATCATGTTCTCATACCATTATTCTCATGATTATGTTTACATATCTCACTTTTTTACCCTTACTGACCATCTGAGATCACCCGTTTTTTTATGTTTCATTTCACCCAGGTTATAAGGATATGTATTATGTTTGATGTGTCTAAGAAAGGTGCTAGTAAAGAAGAAGAAAATGGGAGATAATGTATCCCAATTACGTACCAGTATCTATGTTTCCATGTGACCAAAGGAACTTAACTAGTATGGTCTTTGGAAACTTTTTTTTTAAATTTATTTAGTATTCCTAAAACGTAATGTAATGTAAATGTATGAAAAGTGAGGGTCACTATACCCAAGGTATATTATGGATGAGTTGAGTGGGGAGGGGGGGATAACATGGGATGGCTTGGAAAGTGAGATTGGTCTTGTGTCATCTCTTGAGAACAATTCCAATGAGGCTATCATTATTATTCTAATGAGTTCATGACATTAATGTGATGAAGCTAAGGGATGTTAAGACCTATGAGTGATAGGCTTGTCCAATGAGATTGATAATGAGATCTAGGATACCAGGAGGGGAATCCATATTATAATGAAACCTAGGGGACCCATAATGGTGCCATATAACGATTTTTACCATCAAGAGGGTTCATTTAGTAATGATTGTAGATGATTGTGGGTGTCAAATAAGAACTTGAATCAATGATGTAAGTCTTATAAGGTTATATGATGATAAAAAGTTGGGCACTTGAGAGGCAGACCTCAGATTGTGATATAGGTTCTTGTAGAGGTTTTACCACCTTGAGATGTGTTATAAGATAGGATTTTTGTGGGACTCACTACCCTCGAATATTTATTAAGATATATGTTATTCCGTGGATATTCTCTGTAGATTTATACTTTCTTTATAAAACTATGTGACTCAATTCACCAACATGGTGTGGATACACCCTTAAATATATGGATGAATTGATTCCATGGCGGGGTGAAGATGCACCCCAAAATTTATAAATGAAGTAATTACATAGAATTGTGTAGATATAACCCTATGATTTTGGATGACTTTATTCTATAGTAGGGTAAAGATACACCACCATGTTTTTAGATGAGTTTCTTCCCCGATAGGGTGTAAATACACCATGGATTTTCTAAATGATATATTTTCCTTAGATGTGAACTTATACACTGAGGTTTTGGATGAGGGAATATTCTCATTTACACACTAGAATTGGATAAATCTAGCATATTCAATCTTGAGTGTAATGCTAGAACTTGAGTATTGATAATGGTTATTTGTTTATGATTACTTAGTTTATTTATTCATTCAAATGAGCATATCAGATGTGTACTCCATGAATATATTTGTATGTATAGGAACATGTTGGTGGTACAATACTAATTAATACTGACAACTTGCTTAGGTAGCCATGGAAATTGGGTACATGAGATTATATTTACACATTGTAGGTTTACGTTTGTCAGAGGCCTCACTTAATATCGTTTAACTTGATAGCTTGGATGAAGTTAGGATATAGATAAGTTACATCTCAGGGATATATTAGAGCCTTCTTTATTTATTATTTTACTTATATAATTTATATGATTTCCCTAGAGGGTGATTGGTCTATGTGTTCTATCATGTACGAAAATCTTCATGAAAATTTACTTTCACATTAATATTGATATAACATATTTTACTTATTACTTCCATACACTTTGACGTTTATTATTGGATGATGTTTGGTTTTTAGACTATTATTATAAAATCTGACATAGGTTATAGTCTCCCCATGATATCACCCTAAAACCTCACTAGTAATTAGTAGCATCTAGTATATAGTGAAGAAAAAATGAGGTCCAATGGTGACTTCTTTGATCTACACACCACACAGTGGTCATAGACTTGGAGAGGACATTAAATTGGTGAATTTTTATTATTGAATTCTTCTACACAAACATTAAGATATCAGAATTCTTCTTCAATTTTCTCCAAAAACAGTTTTGATATATTATTTTTCCAAGGTGGAGATCTAGATTGGCTTCTAGCTGGTGATTTCAACACCGTTGTGGAGGCCTCAGAGACGAAGGGTGGTGAAACAGTGTCTCTTACTTTGGTTCAGGATTTCTGCAGTTTCATGTTCTCTAATAGCCTAACAGACCATGGTTTTTCAAGGACCATGTTCACATGGTGCAATAATAGAAGGGGAAACCAGAGAATTAGGTGCATTCTAGACTATTGTCTTTGGAATCTTCAGAAAAAAGATCTATTCCCCCACATGGAAGTTAAGGATCCCTCTAGATCAGTGTCGAACCCTGCCCCGCTCATGGTCAGCCTGAAGAGAGGTGATTCATGATATTCTTTGTTTTCGTTTTTGAGCTCCTGGTGCAGGCGGTAGGATTTTATGCAGGTTGTGTCGAGGTCATGGGATCAGGCAACTCATGGATGGGGGTGGTTTGGGCTTACTAAGCATGTTTATTGGGTGAGGAGTTTTATAACATAGTGGGTTTCCAAATGGAAGAGGGAGAATGACTTGGGTGGCCTCATGGTGAGGTTCAGCCTCTTATGTATATCCTTATGGATTCCTGGGATAAAGAGGCTTTCTCCTCCCTGGTTTACTAGAAGGAGGTGTTGGGAGAGAGGCTCCTTGAGGTGGAAAGAGTGTGCAGGGAGAAATCAATAACTTTATGGCTCAAAGAAGGGGACTGCAACACCAGGTTTTTCTCGGATTTCATTTTGGAGAGAAAGAGTGCTTCCAGGATCAACATCAAGAGGGATGACGTCTCCTTTACATCTGACATTAAGGAGGTGGGGACGCTAACTGAATGTCACTTTAGGGACATGCTGGCTGGGCCATGGTTGATTCGGGGGGGGGGGGGGTTGTGGTGATAGGGGAGGCCTCGTTCTGGGATGGTATTCTGAGGCTCCTACAGAATGACTAATGTGCCTCACTGAGCTTCACACAAATCCCCTCATAAGTCAAGGAGTCGATGGATAGTTTAAATCTTGATAGCGCTCTAGGGCTAGAAAAACTCTCAAGGTCTTTCTATGTGGCTAAATGGGTGGTTTTGGGGGGACATGTGGTGTAGGTTGTGCATGATTTCTTCTAGGGTGGCTTCCTTCCAAGAGCAGTGTGTGCTTCAAAATTAGTTCTAATTTCCTGGGTGAAGTATCCAACTAGCATTAGATAGTACAAGCCCATTTTCTCGAGTAATTTCAGCTAAAAGATCCTTGCTAGTGTTCTCAATAGGTGGCTTAGTAGTCTTCTCCCCAAGACCATATAAAAGGAGAAACATGGTTTCGTCAAAGGTAGGAATGTTCAAGGAGCAGTTTTCATTGCTAACGATCTAGTGGGAGATATTAAAAAGAAGGTTGTTGGGAACAACATCATGGTGAAGGTGGATATGGAAAATGCCTACAAAAGGATGGAATGTAGCTTCTTGATAAGAGTCACGAGGAGGATGGGATTCTCAGAATGGGTGTGCGATCTCTTCTTCTAGTGCTATGCTTCACCATGGATGTATGTGTCAATTTCGGGGAGGGTTTTTGGCTTGTTTAAAGTAATTAGGGTTCTAGGAAAAAGGGACCCCCTGTCTCCCAACATCTTTATTCTATATTAGGAGGCTCTCTCAAGAACCTTTAATCAGAGTGTGGAGGACAAGAACATTTCTCATTTCAAAGGAAAGACTAGGTCCCATATCATTTATCATTTAATGTTTGTGGATGATGCCTTGTTCTGTATGAATTTCTATTTGAGGTCACTTTCTTCTTTTAAGAGGGTTATCAAGGTTTATGGTAGGTGGAGTGGGTAGTGGGTGAATAAGGAGAAATGTAGAATTTTCATACCCAGGAAGTGCTCAAGTAGGAGAAGGGGGTGGATAAGGGAGAAACATGGAATTCCTATAAAGGAGTTGCCTTTTGTGTATATGGGAGTTCCCTTATCTAATGGATGGGTTCACATGTAGTTGTTTGATGGTATCATCAATACGTTCACTGTGCACATCCAGAATTGGAAAAACAGGATCCTTTCTTTAAGAGGAAATATCACCCTTTTTAACAGTGTTCATACCTCTATTCCGATGCACGTCTTTTCCATTGTCAAACCTCCAAAAGAGATGGTTTTCCTTTTGGAAATATTTTTGGCTATCTTTGTATGGGATGGCCTCCAGACTAGAAAATTCTACTGGGCATTGAAGGCTAGGCTTGCTAAACTCATAAAGGGAGGGGGAATTAGATTTCAGTTTTTTAATGAGTTCTTACATGATCTCTATGCCATGATTTCCTCAGATATCATAGAAGCCAGTTACCTCTGGGATACTTTCATGCGAGGGAGATATGGTGATGATTGGAGGAGTTGGGGAACCAATTGTAGGGGGATATCAAGGATGGATAGAGGACTAGCAGAGTGCCTAGATGTTTTAAAGACAAGTCCAGGTGGGTTGTTGGTAGTAGTAACATTCGGTTCTAGAAGTATTATTGGGATGTGGAGGATCCTCTCTTATACTCGGGGTTCCCGGTTCCCGACATATTCTTCAGGTATACTAGAGGCCATGAGAATTTCATGGAGGACATCCTCAACTCTGAGCAGAAGCTCATTTTTTACAACATCCTGATAGGGGTGGAGCAGGATAGTTGTGCCTTTGTTGGCTCTATTTCCGGAGGTTTTAGTAGTAAAGACTTGCTTGATGGCATGCACAAGCCAGTGGGTTCATATGTTTTGTTAAAAAAGATGTGGGTGAACTTCATTCCAGAAAAACTAAATTTCCTAGTTTTGAGGATGAGGCACAGTGCACTACCAACTGATGAAAGTATCCAAAGGCTGGGGGTCGGCCTGTGTTCCTGATGGTGGTGTTGTGTGAACCTAAGGAGAGAGTCCCCATGGAACCTCTTCTTTGGGAGCAAGTGGGAGAATTTACTCTAGTCTTTTATAGTGATGCTTCTCGGCATGGATTAGCGTGGGGGTTCCATAAATGAGTTTTTGGGCTCCTACCTTCACAAAATTTGTGCAGCCAAAGGGAATTACAAGGATTGTGTTGTTGTGGTATCTGCTGTTTGATGAGTTCTCTATGAGGCATGAAACTCCAAGAGGAACGAAAACTCTGTTTTGTGCCATGGTGTGAAGGTGCATGTGTTAGTGATTGTGTCTGAAATTTAGTCACTTAGGGGTTGGTGGGGGATCTCGGGCCTGTTGTGCTAGTCGCTTCCTACTCCGGGGAGGGGCCCCTCTAGGGTCCATGATTCTCATCCAGGTTCCTTAGTCTGGTGGTAGACCCCTAGGTAGGCTTTGAAGTTGAACATTGACGACTCTTGCACTTAGGGCATCATGCATGGAGGCGGGCTAGTTTGTGACACCAGTGGCTTGGTCCTGCTTGGTTTTAGCATCTACCATAGGCCTGGAAATGTGGTTGGTGCTAATGTGAGAGCCCTACACTATTGTATTTCCTTGCTCAATCTCTACAGCCTCAAGATCAACTGTGTGGAGAAAGATTTTACGGTCCTTATTAGCCTCCTTATCAATGAAAAAGTCCCACCCTAGGACATTGAGTACATCCTTAGGGAGTGAAGAGAGTATATTGGTAAAGGTGTGGTGGTAAGGCATACCTTTAGGGAAGGAAACCAAGAAACAGATTCTTTGGAAAGTTTTACAAAGGAGGAGACCACCTTCGCTCTGTTTCTTATTTTTCACTCCCTTCCCCCCTTTTGTAAGGGTTTGGTTTATGGCGATCCCTTGAGACTCCACCACTTTCGTCCCCTGTAATTTTCCTTGTGGTTTTGATTCTTATGACTAAAAATAAAAAAGGGGAATTTTAGGAGGTTAATGTTTCAATTTTATGAGTCACTAAATTTTTCCAAGTAAACCTACTGATATCATCAATAATTTCAAAAACAAACTTATTACCTCCTATACTAGCAATTTTCATAGTGTCAAAAATACAATATGCAAGATTTTTAAACACTAACTAGATTAGTATTACAATCAGATGTGAATGATTCTTTATAGTTTTTACATTTTAAATGAGAATGAAAAATAAAATATATGTTAACCTTAATCTCAGGAAGTTCCCAAACCTATCCATCTTTAACCAACATATACGGTCATCAAAATTAAACATGTCCCCACCTTATATTCCAAATAACATCATCTATTTCTATCAAAGTATGAAACTTGACATTATGGTCGAATAGTTATAAAAAATTTATTAAATAAGTACTATCTTTTAAATTTTCATAAAATAGGAAATAATTATACTTTAGAAATAAACACTTTTTATCTTCAAAATTAATACTCATTCCATCATCAAAAAGCTATGAGATATTAATTAAGTTATACATTAGGCCTTCAAAAAATAACACCTTAAAAATTAAAAAATATTTAGATATATAAACTTCTAAATAATCTATAACCTTTATATTAAAATTTTATACTCAAGTAATAGAGACTAAATTTAATTGAATAAAAGTTATAAAATTTGACATGTCCCTAGGTATATGTTTGAAGTAGTTTTTATCAATGTACCATTTTACTGGATATTTTTATGGATGATTTCATGAAATTAATCAATTATAAATCTATTTTATTACACATGATATCTTTGGTACAACTACGTTAGTAATAATGTTCTTATTCACCCATACAATTTTAAGATATTTACTATTTGGTGATCTAGAAGATAAATATTTAGAAATAAAAGTCATAGAATAACAGAATGATTTATTACATATCAATTAGATTTCATTTTCATAATGAACTTTCTAATTACATCAAAATCATGTAGCATTGAAAAAATTTCCTTTTAAAATGAAATATCTAGTTTAAGTAGTTTTCAAGTAAACACATGTTTTCTCATTTGAACATAAACTATTATTTCGTAGTTTTTTATTTTCTTGTTTGATATTTTTATATTATTTCTCAATTTTATTTATATTATCCTAATGTTTTTGGATTTACTTTCTTCCCCATCATTATTCTTTGAAAGAAAATAATAGAACTTATCTTTCAAATCGTTAAGTTTAATTTTTTTAAATGAATAATTTTCTAAATCTAGGAAAAATATATCATTAGATGCTATAATTTTATGATTTTAATTTTCTTGAGTAAACATGTAATTTTGTTTAAACAAATTCATAATTTCCTTTTTTAATTCATTATATAACTCAATCATTCCTAAAATATCCATTTGAAACTTTTCATTTTGTTCATCTAACTCTTTAAAATCACTTTTAGAATCATATTCATAACTTGAACTAGATATAGAATTAGTATTTACCAAATTGATATTTTTTTCCCACAAAAAATGTTGCATGATTTTATCTCACTTTCAGAATCATCACTGATCGCTTTTGAATCCTTAGTGAAGCTCTATCCCACTGAAAAATATATCTTCTTATTTAATATTGTATTCATTATATTTAGCTTCTTACTATTTAGAAAATCTAATTTAATTATCCCCTTATGTTTTTAATCATATCTAGTTAATTCTGATTCATTATTATATTCACTAATATTACCTTTCTTACTTCGCTTTGATCATATTTTGAATGATCTCTTCTGAATCACTTCTTAAATCCTCTATTTATTATCATGTATTTATAAACTCATTTAATAAACCTAGTTATTTTATCCTTATCACTTTTTTATAGTTTAGATTCAAAAGAGTTAGTGGGAATATTTATATTTTATTTAAATGATATACCTTACTTCTTTAATGTTTATTCCTCTATAATATTCTTTAACAACAACTTAGACTAAATAAATGAACTGATAGCTTAATCTAAAAGATACACTTTAAAATAATTTCTCTCATCTATTTCAAATATCATTAAATGCAACTTTTTAGGTAGTAACTAGAACACCCTTTAAACCATCACTGCATTATCCAATAACACTCATAATTGACTCATCCT
The DNA here is from genome assembly GCA_963277665.1 of Viscum album. Taxonomy (NCBI): domain Eukaryota; kingdom Viridiplantae; phylum Streptophyta; class Magnoliopsida; order Santalales; family Viscaceae; genus Viscum; species Viscum album. The sequence continues at coordinate 200,108,986 of OY728119.1, read as the reverse complement.
ATTTATGATACTTGTGAATATTTGAAAGATTTAGTTTATATATTCCTCTTTCACCAATCTTAATGTTCTTACAATACAGAAGTAGAACTATAATTTTTATTTTATTTTAATATTGTCTAAACTATAATGTCTTACTTGGAGTATTCTCTACATGTCTTGAGTTACCTTAATTACTAATACATGGATAAAAAATTGTGAATAATAACAAAGTATGATATATTTATTACTCATTAATTCAAAACATACTTAACCGAATCATTACCTACAATTAGATCTAGATTAGTATATAGTATATTATGTGGATTATTGATTATTATCCAGTGATGGATACTCAAATGTTCATGATATGCCACCATCTTCATTTCCCAATAACAATAGTCATTTCCATTAAAACATGACATCTTAGTTGGATCTCACCCATCATTTATGCTCATTTATTCCATCTATAAAGAATATTTGTATTAAAATGGTAGGTCTAGGATAAGGCTTTCATAATAAAAAAAATAAGAAAAGTACTTATATACAAAAGGAACAATATTTGATACTAATTTTTAGCCTAATGTGAGATTTATAACATATTTTTAGTTAGTGAATAAACCTTCCTTTAAAATTTAAAATATTAAAATATTAATGTTCAATAATAAAGGCTCAACACATTAAAATTTTATAACTATTTAAAAAATTAATCATAAAAAAATAATGTAAATATAGAGATATATAGTTGACATAAAAAAGTAAAGAACACCAAATTTTTATTGCGGTTCACATTGAATGATACTATATTTACTATTCACTCTTCTCAAATCAGTGAGAGGAATTGTACTCACTAAGAACAACAATTTCTAAATGAAGTGATATCCATTTATAAAAAGATTCCTTTTCTTACCTAGTGGCACAACCCACTAAACCTAAATTCTACTGAATAATGAATTACCAATAATATAACCTCACTTTTGTTTTGCAGTGACATCCAAAAGGACAAACATTTTTTATGGGGTATAACTAATCAAACATATGTGTTTTTGATTGGGAAAAGGAAAAACTGACTATTTAGACACAAGTTGATAATAAAAATATAGAATGTTGACATCTAGAAGAAAAAATGTATAATATTATATTTAAAATGATGCAACACGATGTTTCCTTGATCCCATCAGATACAAATGATCAAAAATTAAATCTTTCTTATGATCATGGTAGGAATGTAACTCACTGTATAAAAGTTTCGACACAATCAAATGTATTTTATAAATATCAGGTAATTTATATTAATATCGGAGATGTTATTGTGTTTTTATTAAGTTTTTGAGATCAAAATCAAAATTAATAATATATTTTCATTAACTCTATGATATTTATGATCATGTGAGTGCTTCATGAGATATAATAACTGCTTCAAATGGTTAAAAATAATGTTAATATGAAATAATTTCATTTACCTATATATGGAAATATCACATGCCAATCCTTTATAAAAAAATTCAAAAATTGTTTATATATCATTATTATATTTTATATGTATTTTAACCATTTATAAATTTTTTGTAAAAAATAATATAAACTTAAATTTATTTAGAATATAAAAAAATAATAGAAAACAAAGTATCATTAGAGAGATTTTGAAACAAACTAAACTATATATGGATCAGTTTTATATCTATAATGTCATGATTTTTTATATGAATGAAAATATCATGAGAATTATTTATACTTTGTAATTATAATTTTATATTATTGTGTAATTATAAATTATATTTACATAAAAAAGATTCTAGAACTTGTAAACATATTTTCATTTGGGTTTTGTGAAGTTACATCTGTTTTTTGAATGATTTTTCTAAAATAATCTTTCAGAAATGAAAATTTTCAGAATGTGGCCTTTTGTAGTGGAAATGGAACTCAAATTTTAAGGAATGAATTTGGATTATGCATGTTGTTATATTTATATATTAAAATCTTATAGAGTAAAGTTTTGATACTTAGGCATGAAACATATTTTTTGGTTTTCAGTGGGTAGTTTGATGGTGCAACAATGTGTTTTAGGTTTCCTCAATCAATGAAAGGATAGTCGGGAATCTCATAGGATAGTGGAATCAATTTTCTGTGAGAAAAATTTCTAAATATAAGGTGGGACCATATAAAAAATTATAATGTATAATAGTTTATTCCAGATAATTATAAGTCTTCAGATGGAGACTTTGACTGAGTGAGAGAGTATAGAGTTTTTTAATCTAGTATACATTCATTTATTAATGTGATTTCATTATTATATGTGAATATAATAATTTTATTTGAACTAGGAAATTCTTGTATTTTCTTTCATTTTTTCCTTTTATTTTTAAATTGTGTGTGTATGGTTTATTTCATGTGGTTATTAGGTTATATTCTTCCTAGTTTGAGAACCAAGAGTCAAGGGGGATTTGAATAATTTCAAAAGGTAGGCATTGAGATGAATATTCTTTTAAATTTTCTTTGTGAGGTTTATTCTAGTTTGGATTCCAAATTTTTTTTATAAGATTGAATGTTTATTTGTACACACATGGAAAATTCCATAATGAATTCAGATGAAGGAAGGATCCAAGTCTATAAGTTTGATGGGAAAACATTGGATTTTGGTATATAGAGTTGAAAGATATTTTGATGCATAAATAGTTCTATGAAATATTTCTTAGAGAGTGTCCATTGTAGATATATATATATATTAGAACGGGATCATTTGGAAATGAAGGAATTATCCTTGGTAATGATTTCACTTTCATTAAATGAAAATTTCAATATTTGGGAGAAGAAAAGTGTTTTGGGAGTTATGAAATCATTGGATAACATGTATGAGAATCAAAAAACCCTTAATGGAGTATTTATGATATGACAATTAGTCAGCTTGATACTCTTAGAAATAAGATTGGTAATAGACAAAGTGAATGATTTCAACACAATCCATGAACAACTTGAATAAGTATAGGTTACATTCATAGAATATATATGGGTGTGTCTTCTTTTGCCTTTACCTATGAAAATATGGGATACTATGATGATATTAGTGAGTAATTCAAGTGGAATTATTGACCTTGTATATGATTACATTGGAAATTTGATTCTTAATAAGGATTTTATGAGAGAGACTAATTACCTTTTGGAAGTTCTCTTAATATTGGTATTTGGGGATGATCACCTCAACATAAGGACCATTAGAAGAATTCATTAGAGGATAAGTCCCTACGAATAAATAAAAGTATACTGGATGAAAAAGCCCAAATTTTTCAGTTTTTTGAAATAATGGAAATATCAAGGACTAAATTTTTTTAAGGATTATAATGAATATGATACAACTTTTGAAAACAAAAATTTAGTTATTACAGTGTAAGGGGGTGACACATTATTATTGACTTCAAATATTCTGGAAGAATCATGGGATACTGACAGAGGTGAATCATTCCCTTCAACTAGTGAGTAGGGGGAGAAGTGGACTATATATCTAAAATCCCGGGCAGAGTATATCTTGAAGATGATGAAGCTTTCGAAATAGCTCAGAAAGGAAATTTCAACATCTGAATGAACAATGGGGGTGTATTTAAGATTAATATGTTATAAACATTCTAGGTTTTAAAAATAACCTCATATAAATTAGATAACCTGATGAGGTAGGATTCAAAACCAATTTCACAAATAGAATGTAGAAGATATATAGAAGATCTATGATGATTTCACATGGGATGAAGAATAAAACCTTATCCTGGACTGGTTACAAAGATGAATTTGTACTGATTATTAGAACATTATCAAAAGATCTAAAAATTTGGAATGATATATATGGCCATATCAGAGAGAATAATATGAAAGTTTTAGAAGAAAAGGACATAATTAAACTCAATCACATAGATTACAAAAGTTGTGAGAGTTGTGTGATGGGAAAATGGAAGAATGTGTTATTGAATTTTTTTGGAAATAATATTAGGAATAAAAATTTAAAACATGTTCATTCTATTTTTTTGGGAACCTATCCCTATGAATTCTAAAAATTTATCTCTATAATATAGGAAAATTTTATCAGAAGAAGGGATTTTGGAATGATATAAAAATTTTCATAACTCTATAATAGAATGGATTAGATAAAAGAATGAATTGGAATCTATAAGTGAAATACCACTATGTGAGAATTCATTCCTGAATTCTTATGAGAATTTGGTTATAAGATATTAACAAAGTGGCATAACTTCTCAACAGACATCTATTAAAAGTTATGGAATGATAAATTATGAAAGAACTTTGGTTTGGTAAAATAATAAAAGTGAACCATCTCAAAACTCTCTGAAGTGTGGAATATTCTCATGTTGAAGACAAGGATAGAGATAAGTCGGAGGATAAATTGGAATCATGTTTTCATGTTAGATATGGTGATGATAAATTTGGATATCATTTGTTGGATTATGAGAAGAAAAAAGTCATATAGAGCAAAGATGTTATCTTCAATAAGAAATTTCTATAGAAATATTCAAAATTGGTAGATAAATAAGTTGAAAGAAAATCAATTATTCATGTTCAAAATGATCAGAATGAGATTATCAAAAGGAAACTATAACAAAGATAAAATATTTCATAAAGTATTGTGCCACATGAGAGAGTACTAGAGGAAATAGTTCTAGTAGGAAGATTGGAACCAAGTTGTTCTATGAACCCCTCCCACAAAAGATACTATAATGTGGAGAGATATTTGATGACCCCTGAGTCCCACCTCTAGTAGGCCCTAAGATGGAAACATGCATTGAGGGTTTATAAAAAATCTCACAGTATGGGAGGAATTAACTCTAAAAAAATCTGATTGGGACATAGGATAGATAACCACAAAATATCCAGAAGGCAATATAAAGGTAAACTAGAAAACCATCCCACAATGTATGAATAAAGTAAAACCAATACATATAAAAGTCTCAGACAATATACCAAAAAGAAATATATATATAAGTGACTCTAAAATAGATCCATCGTAGATAATAATGTTCAGATCATTCCCCAAAGTCCTCATAGAAATGTAAAAAATAGTTTATATATGTAGGTTTAGTATAACAGTTATAATCAGTAAGGACATATACAAGGCCACAAGTGAAAATCTCAAACAAGCATGCTAATCCACTAGTGAACAAAAAAAAATAACCAAAAGAAACCAATACATGTCATCTAAAAAAACCAGCCTCACTATAGATCACTCTCTATATCATTCATCCAATATGATAACATAACATCGAGATCCTAACAAATCAATTCACTCCACTGCCACTTCCCCACTGATTTTACATTCTCACACACCAACATTGAACATCCTATTCTCCAATCACTTCCAAAAACACCACATCACATCACATTTCATCCCTATTCTAGACACATAGTCCAAATGTCACATCATATCACATCCCACCCACAAACAGATAGGCCACACATCACATCACATCCTACCGATAGACACATAGTCTATACATCACATCACATCGCATCACATCACATCCCTACCATAGAAACCTGTGCCACACATCTTATCACATCACATCTAGTCCATAGACACCTATCCCACACATCAATACTGGGTAATCTCCAAAACTAACCTATATCACTAATTTTTATGGAGGAACGGGGGAGAAGGGGTAGTCGACCATCCATATCACCACCATTATTGATTTTGGGGAGAGACATGGAACATAACACCTCTAAAGAGTTGGTAATGTTATCCAATTCAGGTGGGGTACATATAAGATAACATTAACATACAAGATATATAGATAGAACATAATGCCCAACCTATGGCTTCACATCAACTACACTAGTACACAACACATCACCATCACCACATCACACATCTACCATCAAAACTTCTTCCACCACTATGTTCAACACAACATAACCACCGCACAAACCACACAAACATTTCCACATATAGTTAAAGGTTTATCCACATTTGATCATTATCCATTTAATTTCACATTACACTATTCATTGATTCAATTAAGTTAGCCAATAACTAATCAACCTTTTTTTAGTCCATCTCATTTATCGACCAACTTATTTTTTTGTTTATCATCACAGTTAATACCATGAATAACTAGGAAACTTTATTAACCATGCCACAATAGAATTGGAATGAATCACACAACGAATTCCACAACACCAAACATCTACTATCATCATCACATCGCATCATCCAAGACATTTAAAAATACAACCTCTGTAAATTCTAACACCACATGTCACAATAATAACCATTGCACCACGACCACTGAGCACATCACATCAATTCCAACTAACCACCACATCATTTACCCACATACTAAACAACCTAACTAGTCACTACTACCACATCAAAATATCCAAAACCATGTAGGGAAACACAAAAAACACAAGAATACACAGAAACTCAGAAACTAATTTCCACAATTATATAGGTGATTTATAACAATAAATATTTATCTAGTATTGGTATTATCACAAAAATCATAATCTATGGGATAATGATTAGTTAGACTAATATACATTATTTATCCATTTTATTTAGGGTATGATCACACAATGACTTGGTAAGGGTTCCTACAATATAGGATCTATAGTGCAAACAAGGCTCCCAACAAATATCATTTTCAATAAGACAATAACATGGAATAAACTCTTCAGAAACATATAAAAATGCATAAAAACATGTGATAACTGAAATTTCCTACTAATTATAGTTATGAAAATTAATTATATTTATTATCAAAACCCTTACTATTCACTCAAAAAATAAATACCATGAATATCTCGCACATAACACATGAACATGAGAGAATAAGGATCCCCTACCTCAAAGAATATTTTTGATATCACCACTCATTGTGGGGTGAAGAAAAAATATCTCACAAACACAAAAAAAGATTATGCATCAACATACAACACATTAATGGGTTTCCAAAATGTTTGCCACAGTATCACCAAATATAAAAAAAATATCTATAGAGATACCTCAAAAGAATAATGAGAAGAAACTAAGGGGAAAAGAGAATAACTTGCCAAAGATCACCAAAACTCAATTGCCGTAACCCATGGATCAAGATGAAGAAAGGAGGGTTGGAATATAACTCAAAATTTCATAGGTCTCTAACCAAAATGAAAGTTGTAAGGGAGGAAAAATGAATAAAATTAACCTGAAAAAAAAGAAATAAAAAACTATAACTCTCCCCTTTCACATCAGGTAAGACTTTCATAAAATGTAATTCATTGGTTTGAAAAAATTCTAACTTCAATTGAAATTCATCTCACCTCAACCTGATTTAATTACACATCACAAATTCCACATTCTCAATGTGAATCCATTTCATGAACTCCCCATTTTTTACTAACAAGACATGAATCGGGATAACTATACAAGCCAGAAAATTCCAACTCATGGTTCACGTTATAAAACACCACCTAAAATAATCTTGTATCTCAATCTCCCATAATCCCTCTAGACCCCATCTAAAATCCTTCAACTACCCAAATGAAAAAGTAGCAATCTAGGAAGGAAATGACTATTTCTAGTTATATATAACAGTCAATTCAGTTTTTTTGATCTAATATAATTAGGAAACTGGTTCAGAGGTTTGGGTTTGATAAAAACATTCTAAATTTAACGAACATCGGTGAACCATATGTTTTGGAAGAAGAAACTACCCTAAGATACTTAGAGATGTTGGAGTTATTCTTGATGGAGTAAATGAATTCACTTATGTTCAATTAAATTTATAAGATAGATAAAATTATAGAATTAATGTTATATCTATAGAAAACATGGGTTTTTCATATTATGGATTAAGATAATGTAAGTAAGAAATAAAAAAATAGTTAGTTGTTAAATGTTTCCAATAAAAGTAAGGAATTTAATATTTAGATATTTTACAGGTCTTCAATAACACTAATATACAAGCTGTGTTGATCATTTTTCCTTTGATAATTTTAACATGGAGAAGATGGATATCGAGACATCCTTTCATTATAGTAATTTAGAGGATGATATCTATATGGTTTATCCCTTGGGTTATGAATTTTATTGAAATGATATTCTAGTTTTTAAGTTGAATTTAAGTCTCTATGGGAAAAAAATCCCCATCACAGTGAATAATAAGTTTGATACTTTCGTTATTTATGAAACTTTCCCTACATGTTATTTTGATCACAGTTTTTATTAGAATAAATGGAAGATGAAACATTTATTATATTTCTCTTGTATATAGATGATATATTGCTTGTGAGAAAATAATTTCAATGGATTGATATGTTTAAGATAATATTTTTCAGAAGGTTTTAAATGATGAACCCTGTACATGCTAATAAAATATTTGAGATGAAAATGGTGAGGGATAGGAAATTAAGAACATTGGTGTTATCCCAAATGCAGTAAATTCATAAGTTCATTGAAAAATTAGAAATGAATGAATGAAAAAAAATCTTAACTCTACTTATTTTCACTGTAAACTTTCAATGTCACATGAACCATCTTCGAAAAAATGAATCATGAAAAATGAAAGAGGTACCTTATGTTTTAGCCATCAAAAGTTTTATTTATAAAATTATCCACACATGGAATTATATTTCCATTTTCGTAGGAATTTTAATTGATATAATGTAAAAACCTAAAAGGATGCATCATATGTATATGAAATGGATCATCTAATATTTGAAAGGTTTGGAATATTTAGTTCCATGCTTTAATGATGATAATCCCATGAAGTGTTTTACGGACGCATATTTAATTGGATACATGGATTCTCAGAAGAAAAAAATTGGTTTTTTATTAACATTTATAAGAAGAAAAATTATTTGGATGCCTTGAAGGAAATATATTATTACTCTATCAACAAAGGAAGAAGAATATGTTACTTTTATGGAAGAAGGAAATGATTTTGTTTGGTTTATGTGACTGTTGAAGGATCTAGGAAAATAATAAAAAAGAATAAATTTTTTCTATGATAGTAATAGTATCATTCACCTAATGAAAATCCCATTTTTTCATAAAAGGTAAAAGTACATCAAATTGAATTTTCATTTCATCTAGAATCTTCTGGAGGGTTTAGTGTTTTAACTTAAAAATGTGGATAGAAAACATAATCCTATAGAAATATTAAAAAAGGTGTTATTACAAGAAAGTATGAGGATGTATTGTGCCTTAGTTTGACTTAGGTGAATGAGAATAGGCAAATAACACTACAGTCACCAAAAATAGGTGAAACCTATTAAATATGAAAGGATATAGGAATCCATAAAGTGGTCTTTATGTGGTATATTTTTGGGTTTTGTCAACTCACTTTGGGTTTTATAATGATTCTTCCAAATTATTATATCTGTAACGAATTTTTTTAGAATGTGGTTTGTGGTAGTGGCTATGTACCTCAACTTTTGTTGTTTTATTTTAAATGATACTTTTCAATTTTCTTATTTGTTTAAATTATCACATGGAAGGCTTAAATACAAGGTAAGAACACATGTTCACTGGTTGTTAGTGGAAAGTCTGAAGGTGAAACAATGTATAAGATCATTCTTCAGTTGATGGTTAGATAACTGTGAATATTATAGGGTGTATAAAATAATTGATTAGGATAATACCTCTATAAATATGAATCAGGACCATATACGGAAGTAGAATTCACAATAGCCTTATTAAATACAATGAAAAATCATTATAAAAACACTTCCCCTGAGTGAGAGGCTAGATAGTTCTTTAATCTCTTATACCATAATTTATTAAAGAAACTGTAGTGTTCTATCACTGGTATTAAAATATTTTCTAAACCATGTAATTATCAAGTGTGATTCTATTTTTCCATTAATTTTATAATTATGTGAGGATAATTGATTTAGTGCGGTGATTAGAATTTATTCTTTCTATTTCTAGAGCATAGATTCAAGGGGGATATGAATACTTTTAGAAGGTAAAAATTTAGATGGACATTCTTCTGAATTATCATTTTGAGAGTTATTTTGGTTTGAATCCAAATTTGATTCTTCTTCTATGTAAACATGATTCTGGCATACATAAACAACATTTTAGTTTTCCACATAATATTTATTTTAGTCTGCATAAACATGATTCTATCTTCTCTATCAATATCAATTTAGTTTTCATAAGCATAAATTATGTGTTTGTAAATAATAATATAGCTTCTACATAAACATAAATTATATAAAATATGAAACCATGTATGTGTTTTACATAATAAAATTTTAAAATTTTAATGAATTTATATAAAATGTTTGAATTTTATAATTTCTTTTAATTTTGAATAAAATATTATGATTTTGTAGAAATCATACGTCTTTGAGACATTTTATATGATGTTTTCCTCTCTTAAAATCCTAAAAAATTCAAAATGTAAGAATTTAATAATAGTTCCACATGACTTTTAAACTACACTTTAAACCAAAATAAAAAATACAAACATAATGTAGTAGAAGCTAAAAACATACATTTTAAAAAAATATTAATGAATAAAAATGAGGCTATTCAACAGTACTATAAGAAATTATAATTATCCAATTTAAACATGTTATATATTTTTAAACAATGTAAAATTTTTAATATAAAAAATTACAAAAAAACACTAATTTTATCTCTATCGATCAAACACATTTGTAGTATTAACATGTTGAATTTATGGAGTTAATGAATAAATATATAATTGATTTCAAAACTAACAAGTGCATCACAATATTACACATGGTTTTAATGTTTTATTCAAAGGATATAGCCAAATATTTAATATTTCTTTGAGAAACCATAGTTATTTCATGATGGTTATTTTGATTTTATTCACTATAATGGTCAAAAAATGAGTTTTTTCTCCCCCATTTATCACCTCCCTTGTTCTATAGTTACATGTTTTTTCAATTTTAGGGTTAAAAGGTATTAAATCTGGGTTTTAATCCATGGATATACAAAAACAAATTTAATAAAATTAGGTAGGCTCCCCATTAATATAAATAAATTAATGTTGAGGGATCTTGTATGAAATCCCTATTAACATTTTTCCTATAAGAATATATTTTAATAGCTGCCAATATTCTCTCTAAATGAGTTTATAGGCTATGTTTTAAATTTTTTACTTTTTTTCCTATTTTTGAAAAGAAGATGAAAAATTGGGGATTTTATAATTTTGTGAAATATTCAAAGATAAGTAAAAAAATTAAATTAAAATGAGAGAGTGGATTCTTGAAATCAATAGTATATTAAGATAAATAGAAGTGTGAAAACATAATTAAAAATAGTATATACGAGTGCGTTTTTACTTTATACATGCCCTTCTTCACTAGGGACATAAATATTTCATGGTTGGGAGAATTTTAATGACCTCTAGGTTTTTATACACTCTATTTTAAGGTTTATTAATCAACACTTCAAGTTTTAAGAAAATTGGGGGTAATTTTGAGTTTCCATGGAATTTTGTAAGGGGTTATACCATAGAGGGAATAAACAGTGTCATGTAGTGGGATCACTGGGGCATGAAATAGATGCCTATAATGTAGTGTCTCAGAGGGATCATTTTTGTTCCACTTTCTATTTTTTCATAGCAGTTCCATAGAGGTAGTTTATGACATTGGTCAGTTGGCTACTATGACATGAAGTCATAGGATGCATCATAGGGTCCAATGGGTGGGATTTGGTTAGTTCTTCCATATCCGCTACCTCTACAATGTGGCGATTGGATACATCATAGCTGGATTTATGGGAGTCTTGGTTATATGGCTTGGTGTCTTTAGATTCACCATAACCTTACCCATGGAGATTATGATCTAGGTAAGGTCTACATAATGGATTTTAGAGGACAGTTGACAGGGGGTGACTGTAGTGTGGATAGGGGCTCCATGACATGCTCTAACAGCTCTACAACATGGTCTACGGGGTTGTAATTTGGTCTTCCAACTTCCAGTCCGTCTATAAATATTTAACGCCCATTGAATTAGGTTCTTATTCAATATTTTTCTCTAAAACCTTATATTCCCAAGAAATATCTTGCATGGTCCTTGAACCACCTTTTGGTTGGAAATTTGTAGTGACTTTTGGAGATGAATTTTTGGTGATTCCTACCCAATATTTAGGAAGCTGTCTCTATACAAAGGTTCGAATTATTTAATAACATTATTTTATTATAAAATTCCTCGTTTCATGCTTTAATTTTTTTTATTTGATATCAAAGTGTATTTTATTCATGATATATATGTTTTAATGGGTCTTTTCTTTAAAAAGGTTTTGGGACACACTATAGGATTGGTGAAATACCTTAAATGTTGTCTTGATTCTAAATTGGCATTTCAAAAATGGAAGCAATATTTTTTTAAAACATTTTATAAAATGTGAGAATAGTTTTAAAATGGTTTTTGGCAGCCATAGAACATTTGGAACCTTGGGTGTATCTTGAAATGGACTTGTCACTCTTAGTTTGTTATATCACATGTCATTTGATATCAATAGAATATTATAGGACCTTATATCGTCTGAATTTATGTGATTAATGGTTTATTGTTTTCTTTATATATTTGATTATTCATTACCATATTTTATCCCATATTGTGTGCTTTTTTATATATTCTTGGTTTCAATCGTGATAATATATTTCATGGTTGGTTACTCACTAGATTTTCTTATGGTATATCCAGGGATGTTTTTTATTATACTGTCATGCTTACTCACATTTACTTGTCATATTCCTTGATTGTGTGAAGATGAATGTATTTTATGAAAAACAAAACGATGTTTTACAAAAATATTTTATCTTCTAAAAATGGATTATAAATTGGATTTATCAAAGCTATAGATAATGTTTTCATGTGACTAGACGTTGTATAGATACTTTGTTGAAATCCTTTCCAACACCCTATTTTTACCTTTGGGTGTCTTTAGATGTTTTTTTAGGATTTAGGTAAAGGTAAGGGCATTATGTAGTTCACTGACTTCTCTTGGTTTTTGACATCTTTATAGTTGGGCAGTTTTGTGGTGAAAAACAATCACATGGAGTTTTCAACTTTGGGATTTTCCTATTTTCTCTTTATGGTTTAATCATTTGGGCTTGATATTGTATGTATTATTGAATTATAATAATATTATTTATTGTAATATATTTTTTCTCCAGTTACACATGATACTTTTTTAATTTTGTTTCAACTCACCCTATGGAAGACCCTCATGGGTGACTTATCTAGTTCACCTAGGCTAGTTCGTTACAATACATGAATTTTATATTATAGATCCTATAAAATGAAAGTGGAAAATTGTTATGTTATCAACTAATACCATTTAATGTTCAAATTCTAATTCAGCTGAGGATGAACCTTTCATTGTGATGTCACAATACTTTCATGGTGGTCACAATTTAATCGCGGTCTTGCATTTCATGGGAGACCACAATGAGAGGATTTGGATATTTGATACAGGGTTAAAATTCCTTCTGTTCACTACTACATTTATGTAATATAAATTAATTATTCAAACACTTATGTAGATAATTAATTTTGAACATGTTGATGCATATAATCCTATGGAACCATAGGTTTCTTAACTTGTTGATTCTCCCAATGCAGAGGAACAACATGTTTCTCAATATTTTGATGCTCATAATTTATAGAAAAAACAAGTTTCTCCACATGAAAATGATAGTAATCTTATGGAATAACATAATGATGATGTTGAATCTGAGTAAATGGAAGAAGGTAAAAAACCTATGTCCTAGAAAAAATAGAAACTTCATAGCGTGATGGTGTTACATAAAATTATTAAGGTGAGGAAATGAGGTATCAAATTTATGGTAAGATAGAATTCATTTGACCATACTATTAAACCCAACAAGTATATTCTCATTAGTTACATTGGAATCAATACCCAAATGAACAAATCAATTGGTATAGATATGTATCACAATTTTTTGACCATGGTTTAGGCACTGATTCGAGAATAGATTAGGGTAATATTATGATATACTTTCATTATTTTACTAAAATAATATTCAAATGTTTATTTACACATCATTATCCCATTAAGTGTGCATTTATACTAGATTTCCATCGAAATAAATTTGTATTAATTGTTGTTGGAAAGGCTCAAAAAGGATTTCATACAATTCTTATAAAAAACCATCCTAGGGATACGGAAGGGAATGTAAAACCGCACCCATCAATGATATATACACACTTATTTAACTATGAAACATGTAATGTGTTTTTTGGTCCTCATTGGGATGCATATTTTTAGGTACACTATGATTGGTAATACATTACTTGACAATATGTGTATTAACCATCTTGATTAGGAATTGTTAATTTATGAAACGACATCTGAGTATTGAAAATAAGAAATGTGTAGAAAAACCAAAATACCCCAACCATAAAGTAAGGATGGGATACACTTCACCTGAAAAAATGGTATGTATTTTAAAACTATATTAATGCTTTTATGTGGCAAGAAACAACCACAAAATTATGTTTTGTTTTTTATATGCAGATTAATGAATCAACATCCAATATCACTTCTGTCCCACATCACGTTCCTTGGAAGGAGGATAGTACAAATAAATAAATAATAATATTGAATGAATGCATATAAAAAGTATGGTAAAACCCTAAGAATTTTTTTTGGACTGATAAATCCTCACATTCTATACAAAAAAGTTCATTACGAGAAGAGGAATATTTAGTAATAGTAGAAAAACTACCCAAAATATATAAAGAAAACTTAAAAATGATAGAACCTTCTTAATACCAATAATCCATGGATAAAAATATATAATTTATTGATATAAAATATATTTTTAATACTTTCATTACTTATTCGTTTTTATTTATTTTGGTTGCATTGGTGTCCAATTTTAATCAATTTGGAAACATAAAATATTAATGTTTTAGATTCAATGCATGAATATCCAAACATTTTAGCACACGTAGTGTCATTTATTGATTTTTAACACAATACATGAAACATTTTACAAATAAAATTCATGTTCTAAATTTTATATTATGATTTAATGAAAAACATTTATGACAAGACGATGTTAAAATATCATCAAAACCATGGCATGAAGACATTCCATGAGCACAATAAGACTTTAGTGTTATAAAAGTGGATAATTATTTGGTTATATGTAATAAGATTTCAATATAAAATAATATATAAATAATATATATATATATATTTTCTAAAGTGCCTAAAATAAACTAATGAAAAATATTTTGGTTATTAAATTTGATAATTTATGAAAGATATCATATTTCATTAATAGTTAAAATTATTGAAGAGGTATTTATAATGATATTTAAAATTTAATTTAATAAATTCATCAATAATTTATTTATTTTTATTTTTCTTGTACAACTAGAAAAATCAACAGTCCTCATATTCAAAATAGGAAATAGATTTTTAAGAAAAATGAATGGTCTGAATACATGGGGTTATAATATATAAATACTTCATGATATACTCAAGTACTATTTTTTCTCTTCACATTTTATTTATTTATTTGATCTATTCATGTTTAGTAGTTTATGTTTTCAATTTACAAATGACTAAAAGTGCGTAGTTTTGGTTTAAAAAAGTTATTTTAGTGAAAAATATGCATCAATCACTAAAAACGTAGAATACATGCTCATGCGGACTAGATACTTTTTAAAATGATCTGTAATACATTTGGGATGTGTAAAAATTAACCGCATGTCAATCATAAACAAGGTGTGACATGAAAGAATAAAAGTGTATGTTTTCAATTTAAAGAAATCAATTTAGTTTAAAACAAGTTTTACACACTTAAAGCCTATAAAAAACTCAGATGGTGTCAATAATTTTATACAATTATCCTTAATTTGTTTTAACATGTAAGAATCAAGAACATATTAATCTGACACGTGGTGTGACTAGTATGACTCAAAGTGTGTTTTTTTATTCAAAATTTACATTTTGGTTCAAAATATGCACGACATACTAAAAATTGATCAAACACATTCATATAATTTTAATAATTTTTTAAAATGATCCATAAGTGATTTTTGACATGTAAGAATCAGTCACAACTCAATCCAATACACTATATGATAGTTATGAGTCAAAATGGGTGGTTTTAGTTTACAAATGACATTATACATAAAAAGAGACATAGAAAATTAAAAACCAAGAGAAAAAATTTATATTGGTTTGATACTTTAGGAAAATGATCTATAAGTCATTTTTGATCTTTAAGAATTAATTATGCCTCAATTTAAAACATGGTCTGACTGGTATGACTCAAAATGAGTGTTTTCAATTTAAAAATGAATTTTTTGTTAAAAATATGTGTCACTCACTGAACACCAAGAAAAAAAGATTGAATTATCTTGATACTTTGGTAAAATTATTTTCATGTCATTTTTGATGTGTATAAACTATTTGCACAACAATTAGATGCATGGTATGACTGATATGACTCAAAGTACCCATTTCCACTTTAAAATGAAATTTTAGTTAAAAACAGATGGTATACTTAAAACTAAGAAAATTAATTCATATTTCTTTTAAAAATTCATAAAATGAACCGTAATTCATTTTTTATTTGTATGCATTATCGGTACCTTAGTCCTATATATGGCATGACCAGTATGACTTGAAATGTGTAGTTTCAATTTTAAATTCATATTTTTGTTAAAAACATGTGTCACTCACTAAAAACTAATAAAACCTAATCATATTGTCTTGATACTCTAGAAAAAATATCCAGAAGACATCTTTGATATTAAAGAATCAACTATATGAAAATCTGACACAAAATGTGATCAATATGACTCAAAGTGTGTGTTTTCAATTTAAAAATGATATTTTCATAAAAAAATGTTTCATTCACTAAAAACGTATTAAAGGACTCATTATATCAAGATAATTTAATAGAATGATACTTAATTCATTTTGATACGTATGAATTAATCACACATTAATATGACACACGATGAGTCCGATAAGACTCAAAATTTGTAATTTCTATTTAAAATTTACATTTTAGTTCAATAGATGTGTGACATACTCAAAACTTAGAAATTATATTCGTATTGTTTTGATACTTTTGGAAAATGATCCATAACTTATTTTTTACAATTATTAATCATCATCACCTTAATTCAATTCATGGTGTGATTAGATTGATGTAAAATGTGTGGTTTCAGTTTACAAATTACATTTTAGTTAAAAAGATACATGGAATACTCTAAACTGATAAAAATAATTAAATTTTTTTTTTACATTATTTAAATGATCCATAAGTCATATTTGATGTGCAGGAATAATTTGTACCTCATTAAAATACATAGTGTGACTGGTATGACTCAAAATGTGTGTTTTTAGTTTAAAATTGACATTTAGTTAAAAATATTCATTACTCAAAGAAAAACAAGAAAGCATTATTTGATTTTTTTAATACTTTTGTAAAATAATATATAAGTAGTTTTTGAAATGTAGGTATCAACTACACATCAATCTAACACACGATGTGCAAGTATGACCCATAATGTGTGTTTTCAAATTAAAATGCCATTTTAGTTAAAAGGATTCGTGACATGCTCAAAAATGGGAACACATTCAAATTGTTTTGATACATTATATTAATGATTCATATGTAATTTTTGATTTTTTGGAGTTATTTGAATTTGAATCCTATACACATTGTGACCATTATGACCTAAAATGAGTGGTTTTTGTTTAAAATTGACATTTTAGTTAAAAAATATGTCAGTCACTAAAATCCAATTTAAAACTATTGAATTTCCATAATAATTTAGGAAAATTATCCATAAGTAATTTCTTTCATGTAAGAATTAGTTTAATGTCAATATGACACACAATGTTATTAATGTGACTGAAAGTATATGTTTTCAATTAAAAATGACATTTTAGTGGAAAACGTGTGTCACTCACTAAAAACCCAAAAAAGAAACTCATATTTACTTTTTACTTTTAGAAAATGTTCCTGAAGTGATTTTTATGTGTAGGAATCAACCTCCCATTAATCAGACACATGGTGTGATAGGTATGGCCAAAACTATGTGTTTTTATTTCAAATTTTCATTTTAGTTCAAAAGACATGTAAGATACTAAAAACCAAGAAAACACATTCACATTATATTATACTTTAGATTAATGATAAATAAGTCATTTGTAAAATGTATGAATAAATCACATCTCAATCCAATACAAGGTGGGACTACTATAACTTAAATGTTTTGGTTTCATTTTACATATTAAATTTTATTTAAAATCATTCATGACATACTCAAAAATGAGGAAAAACATTCATATTGTTTTGATACATTAGGGAAATGATCTACAATTCATTTTTGATATATATGAATCAATCGTACATTAATCAAATACAAGGTGTGACAGGTAAGACTCAAAATTTTTATTTTCTATTCAAAACTGAATTTTTGATAAAAAAGTGTCACTCAATAATAATCGATCAATCACACTTTAATTATAATGATACTTTAGGAAAATGATCCTTAATTCAATGTTTACATGTAATAATTAACCACACATCAATATTATAAAAGGTGTGATTAGTAAGAGTCAAATAATGTGTTTCATGTTTAAAATTACATTTTAGTTTAAAAGACATGTGACATACTCATAACTGAGAAAACATATTAAGATTATTTTGATACTTTATAAAAAACCTATAAGTTATTTTTGATGAATAGTAATTAGTTCTACCTCAATTTGATACACAGTGTGACATGAAATGTGTGTTTTCACATTGAAATGATCATTTTAGTTTAAAACATGTGTCACTCACTTAAAACTATAAATCCAAGCTCAGATTATCTTGATACTTTTTTAAAATGATCAATAAGTCATTTTTAACTTGTAGGAATCAACCATACATTAATTTGCACATGATTTCATCAATATGAATAATAGTTCAAATTTTCAATTAAAAAATGATATTTTAGTTAAAAACATATTTCACTCACTAAAAACCTAGAAAATAAACTTGTACTATCTTGATAATTTAGAAAAATGATCCTTAGGTCATTTTGGATGTGTATGGATTGACCACACATTAATCCGACAAATGGTGTGACCAGTATGACTCGATTTGTGTGTTTTTATTTAAAATTGAAATTTTTATTCCAAATATGCATGACATTCTAATGAATAAGAAAATACATTTTTATACTTTTTATAAATGATCTATAATTCATTTATGTTGTGTAGAATTTATCTGATCCTCAATCCAATACACAGTAAGAACAGTATCACTTGAAATATGTGTTTTTAGTTTAAAATTTACATTTTAGTAGAAAACATGTGTCATTCACTGAATAATAATCCAAAACATATGGATTGGATGGATTATTTTGTAAAATTATACACAAGTCATTTGAATCATATAAGAATCAGTTTCATATCAATCAGATGCACGGTGTGACTCATAGGGCTCAAACATCATGCTTTTAGTATAAAAATTAAATTTTAGTTCAAAACATATTCCATTCATTTAAAAACTACCACGCACACTCCAATTTTATTAATACCATATAAAAAAGTTCCTTAATTCATTTTTGACTTATAGAAGTCGACCACACATTGATCTATCACATGTTGTGATCGATATAATTAAAGTAGTGGGTTTTTATTTGAAATTGAAATTTTAGTTCAAAAAAATGTCACATACTTAAAACTGAGCAAATCCACACAGATTGTATTGATACATTAGTAAAATGATATATAAATCATTTATAATGTCTAATAATTAACTAAAAATTAATATGGCATATGATGTTCTTAGTATGACTCAAATTGTATGTTTTTAGGTTAAAATTCACATTTTAGTTCAAAACACAAGTCACATACTTAAATCCATGAAAATACACTTTGGTTTTCTTGATAATTTAGGACAATGAAACATAAATCATTTGAGAAATTTTTAAATTAATCACACATTAACCCTACACACAGTGTGCCTGTTATGACTTTATGTGTGTGTTTTTAGTTAAAAAGTTTCATTTTATTAATTCGTTATTTCATATTTATGCTTAATTTATTTCATTATAGAGTTACTAATATAATAATTTTTTTATACAAGAGAACACTTTTTCTTTAGTTGGGGTGGTTTTTTCAACAACCGGTAGAATGATCTGGCTCTTTTGAGAGATGGTCCGGGGCCAAATTCAACAAATCATTAATGTTTTTGAATTTGTTAATGATTTTATAAATTTTATTTATCAATCTAATTGTGTAACAAATATTTTATTTTTTAATATTTTTTCGTTGTTGAAATTTTTAAGTAAATTTAATTGAAATTGAATTGTTTTTATGCGGTGTGCAGTGATTTCAGTAGGATATAACTATATCCAACCTTTTATCAGGATAACAACTATGTTGATAAAATTTCACTTTATCAGAACTAAAAAATAGATGTTAAAGGAGTCCCTTTATATTTTTTTATCCCTTATTAAGGGGCAATTTATTAATTATATTTTTAGCATTGATAATATCTATCAACTTTTAAATTCACTTAGAACATCATCGTTTCTTATAATTATTGAAGGCTATTTCTAGCCCTGATGAAGCCTATATTTATAGTATTAAAATAGAAATAGAGTCTAAAGAGATGATATAGATGAAAAACATGACAAATAATAACACTATTCATTCATCGTGATTCTCCACAATCCTATATTCCCTCATCTATAATGCTAGTGGTGGATCAGAAATCGATCACATCAAAGATGATGACTTAGGAAAAAACAAAACATTAGAGATGATTATAAATAAGACTTCAAGATAATATTCTATATATGAAAGTCACTAAAGGTTCATTTCCACCGCAATAAAATCTTTTTCCACCTATAACTCTTATCATCTGCACTATTTTCGGCGCTCTCCTTCCATTTCTCAAAGTGCTTCCTCGAACTGCATCCATAGGCTCGAACCCAATCTATGAAAAAACTCAATCTTGACCACCTTATCATGGAATACTTATTATTAAGAACAAAGTACTACAAATTATGTTAATCAATACTTAAATACACTTATATAATTTACACTGATTATAATATCATTAAGGGGTGTTGGTTTCAAGCCATATCCCACATCAGTTTCAATAAGCAATAGTGGCTGACATATGAGATTGGATGAGAAACTCCTCATATCATTAATTGGTTTTAGGATAGTACCCTAAAAATTAAAATTTTTTGGTGTCGGATGTCCTGGGAAAGAGAGGGTGAGTCCTCACAAGTGGTATCAGAGCCATAGTGTTGCCCAAGTGTGATGTAGGTTTCCCTAAACTAGTTTTACAATGATAATAGTGGATTATATGGAGCATGTGGATCCATGGTGGTTCCTTGGGTTGAAATTGTTCCTGATAATAATGGGTAGTTAGTGTGACCTGATGATGAGAGGAAAATAGTTGTTCAAGTTAAATAATGATATAGATCAGATGGATTGTTTTTTAAGGGAAGGATTGGGATCAATAATTTCCCCAATGGTGCTATCAAAGATGGTGGTTTGAGACTGAAATTTTTTATGTGAATTATGACAGATTAATAACTGATTGAAAACCAATACATGAGGAATAATGGTTGAACCAATTTATAGGACTTAGTTAAAAGTGTTTGGTGATCCAAATATTAAATTATGAAGAGGGTTTCATTATATTTGTGGAACAAACAGTCATTGTGAATGAGTAAAAGACCATCAACTAGGATTGAGAATTTTTGGACGTAGAAGAAGTCCAGGTTAGGTGTTTCAAGTCTTGCACCTAAATCATTTTCTTATGAGAGTGATGTTACTGAGGAACGAATTAAAATTAAATATCTAGGTGACATGAATATAGTTTTAGAGTACTCATGGGATGCTGAGTATAGGGAATGATTAATTTCTATAGGATCTATAGATTTTGTTGCAATCACTATTTTGGGGGACCCAGATATTGTGGGTTTTATTCATGTTTTGTAGGGTAGTGTATATTTTGATATGACAAAGATTTTTTTTATTTCTTTTTTGGGGGATATGTCATGTTTATATCAGTTTAACAAAAGAGTATCATCGTATTCTCTATAAATAATCATGGTTCATATGGTTCCATACAGTTTCATTCTAATAGAGTTTTATGGATTGTATCTCCATTATTGATGGGATTAAGGGGGGATTATTTGGTGAAAACTAATTCCCTAATCGATTTCCATAAGTTAAAGAAGATAACACACATTATTTTATGGGATACTCGACCTATAACCAATTAGTTTTAGGACAATACCCAAAATGAATTTTGTGTTATGTAATGAACATGCCCAGAGCATCCATCCAATAGATTCCTCAACCAAAATTCCACTAGCCCAAATGTTTTTATTGATCCCAATGTTTTGGAAATAAGTTTATGGCCATTACATGAACACACTATGGAGTTGTGTCACCTAATAATAAAAGTAAAATAAACAATATGAAAGTACAAAAAATTTGACATGAACCATTTGTATATGGAACATCCAGACTGTAATAAATAAGGAAAAAAAACAAACAGATAATAAAAAAGTATATGAAGGAATAGAAATAATCCCTTTTCTCCCCAGTCTCCCTCTCCTACAATGAAAATTGTGGCCTCCTCAAATTCCCACTTATTCATATAGTATTATAATTACCCTCTATATGTAGAAAGTGATAAGGCATAATTATTCAATGAAATAAAAAGAGATGCAATAGAAAATATCATACAACAAATAATCAACTCTCAATGAGTTGTCCAAAATAGAACAAAGAACATGAAACATTGATAAAATAGGTGTGATCATAAAAGGACATAATAGGCTAGTAAAACCAACTTAAATTATATAAAACACAAATTAAAACATTTAATAAAATTCAATTTTTAAATATAAGGTATAATGTATATTTTTACATGATTTATAAAACAAATCCACACACACATTTTCAAAAAATTATCCTTTTCTAAAATAACAACAAAGATCTTTAATCATTTTAAATTAAACCATCAAACTGAGGAAAAAAATCCAAAACACCTTTTCCCCCTTTCTTAACATCTCATTAAAATATCATTTTCATAAATAATTCCAAGGAAACCTAATTTATTTAAAACTCTTTATGAAATACCAAAAAGATTTATATTATTTAAATCATCCATTCAAACCATTATAAAACATCACATTTTAATTTAATAAAAAACAAACACAAGGTTATATATAAACCATTCAAAGGAACCCAACATCAAGGGAAAAAAATCATGTAATGGTGCCAATATAATCAATCAAACTAGGGTAATAAAATCAAATAATAAAATGTAATACCCAAAGTTGTCAATGTAGGACCTATCATCACGACCATCATCCTTAGGATATTGTAATACATGTCCTAAAATATAAACAAGGAACCGATTATATCACTACTGAACCTATCACATATTTGGTAGTCCAATTGAACTACTTAGAAATAAACATCCCTAGAACTCATTCATCCTCTAGATTTAAGAGATAGATATCATTAAATCCCACTTCTCTTTCTGGTCTAACCATCTTAAAGTTTCTAAAAAACACTCCTTAGTCAACCAATAATCTCCACTAGGGTATTCAACCACTAAAGTCATCTACAATATCCTAAAAATCCTATGAAAATTTAATCAAGGAGGTGGGATCTCATAAATCACATGCAAAACATTCATAAACAACTCACACCCCACTTCCTCCACTACCACAAGAAGAATCCTCAAACATATATGCAATCCTAATAAATTTAAGATGAATGTCTATATAAATCATTAATTATGGTCTCAAAATCCATTACAAAAAAAATTAAATAAATAGGGCTCAAAGCAGGTCGCATCATTTTTTTATAAAATCAATAAAAGTGTCAATTGGGCCTCTAAAACACACTTCTCAAAAAGTTTAACCACATGACCACTTCTTAATGTCATATGAAATCATGTTTCAAATACCACATGAAAATAAATATTCCAAAACATGATGAGATAACACTTGAAGTTCCTTTTCCCAACATCATATTTGGAAATCAACATTCTAAAAATTCTTTGAAATACAAATTAACACACCACACTTTGAAATATAATTGGAAATACAACTCTTTCCCAAAAATCCACTTTTAAAATAAATTCTCTACCTTTAAAGAAACCAAAGGGTGTCAAGAACTATTTTTATAAAAAAACACATTCTCTTTTTAAAGGAAATTTCAAAACACCCCAAGAACCATGGTCTCAAAATCATTTTAAAATAGGGGATACTCCAAATTTTTATAAAATAATACTTTAAAATATATTACACCATTTTAAAAATGGAAATCGACTCCAAAAATATTTGTAAAATATTAAAATCCCTTTAAAAAATACAAAAAATAATTTAATAGAACATTGTTCATGCATCCAAGGTCCATTCCAAGTATTTAAACCAGTTTGAAAATCCATAAAAACCAATAAGGCTTCCCACAATCATTAGAAACCGTGGGAAATCATTTGAAGATACATGAAATGTTTTTGAAGATCCATGTGAGAATTCTCACAAGAACATGACATGCATAAAATGCCCACCAAAAGCTATAAAAACAATAAAAAATTATTTTAACTATAACATGACATATAATAGGCTTTTTAAAATTTTAAAATGGTATTTAAATGTTCACTATAATTTTATAGCCTGTAATATAAGGGGGTACCATTGTGACAATAAACTCAAAAAGAATATGGGTGAACCCAAATGGTCTTAAACACTTATTATTCAACTATGCTTTCCAAAATGCACAAGAAGGCTACCCAATAGACCAATTTCATACCCTGAAAATGAAAAAAATCCCAAAAATATGGCCAAAGTTGTTGACATAGGTTTCGACTAAATGAGTGGGGAAAAGGGAGATGGAAATCACAATGAACGACAAGACAAGGAGGAGCATAAACTACAAATTGATTGATTTACCATGATTTGTAAGGACCCTGGGATAAGAGAGTGAGAGGGGAGGACTCCCATCATAAGAAGGTATGTGTGTCCATATGAGGGTGGGGTGTGTATTTCATGTAAATATAGGGAGAAGGATGGATGAGAGAATAATTTACCTAAAATGAATGAAAGGGAAAAACTAGAAATAAGCCAAAAAAATTAATTTTTTGGGTGTCACCCGTGGATTAGGCACATAGTTTACCAAACCATGCCCTAACTATGATGCCTCTACTTAAATAAAACAAGGTTCCTAGACGGTTACCATAATCAGATTTCATAGTTGATCTAACTATGTAAAAGGTTTGAGTTAATGTCCTATTAATTTTTTTTACTTTAATTACATGTATATTATATTTATTGAATATTAATATAACATATTATTACATTTTGTTAAATGTTCTTCATGACTCTAATTTAATTATTCCCTAGAGTATACATCAGATTAATAAGGTCGTAAAAATTCCATGAAATGATCATAACCTTTAAGTGGCATGTAGATATTCTTAACTAATTTTCTATCGCTGGATAACATACTATGATGGGACACATAGTACATAGAATTTCAAGCGAGAGAAATCATAAGCGGATGAGGCTTCTTCCCATGAAGTTTGTACTTTTTAATCTCAAAGATGGGATATTATGAGAATAGATCCACAAGTAGTAATTATGTATATTATGGTTTCATCAGATATTCTTATATACAAGCATGTGTAATGGTACTTATAGTTTAAGATTATTATTAATTCATGTCATGAATCGCTCACTTATATTTTCTGATCAAAATAGTGACTACATATGTTCATGACATTGATGGTATACTGGGTGCAACACGAATGGAATATACTTAATGGATATGTGGTGGAAGGATTTTTCCCTTTTAATTTTATGGAAGTTGGTATCTCGACCCTCTGATTGGAATAAAAACATCACATTAAATTCAATTTACATAGTGTAATTATGTGTTTATTTCAGATAGACCGAGAAAGAAATATCGATCAAATATGTTGGTGAGATAGATGTTCAACCAGATTTATGAGATATTGTAACTAAGGGATCATATTATAGAGTGAGCATTAATATGTGGTTTTTATCATTATGTCATCATGTTCTTTATATTTTGTTCCTTCACTCATTTCTATATAGTATTCTTAGACTCTAGACAAGCATGCCAAATGCCAGCGATAAATAATACTAGAGGGTTATACACTATGTGTAACCAAGGATCTCGATTAAATCCTATTTGAGTTTAATTAGTTGAGAAAAATATCATTCTCAAGAATAAGAGATAATTTTATTCACATTATATAGATAAAAAATATTTATTGTTAAATGAAATATCCAAATTAAATATTTATACGAATATTAAATTATTTATTGAGGATTTCGAATGAACGAGGTCAATTTCTGGTGACAAATATTAAATAATAAATGTTTAAATAATATTTTTTTTTTGTTTCACAAGTTGGAACACAACACGAAAAAATAATAATATTATTATGTGGAATGGGGTTAATTAAATGTTATTATATTATTTAAGTGTGAACATGAAATTAAATATTTTTTTTAACCTAAACCATAACTCTATAAATATATAGTTATGTCTATTGTGTAGGGTGTGAAATATTGATCGATGCAATCAAAATAGAGAATTTTTGTGCACAATGAATTATCCCTGGACTCCTCATTCTCTCTCTTCCTATCTAAAGAGATATAAATGAAAGAAATATTCTTTTAAGACCAAATGGAAAGTGATCAATCAAAACCATTCATGTAAGTATATTCACCTCACGAGCACCCATAGAATGATCAACGTTTCTTGGAGGTCAAAGGAGCAAGTAAATATCACCGCTAGAGGGATTCTATCCTCGGATCCTCATAGTGTATTGAAAGCAATCCAAAAGATTCTTATCAGATGATAAATATTCACATAGAAGAAATATCTTAAGCCTAGGTATTCATTAACTATGATATTAAATAAATTAATTATAAATTTGACATGGTAGATCCTCACTCACGGTTTTAAGAAACAGTAATACTAAATGGAATTTTAATATATCTCCCTCCACTGAATGCTTCCATTACACTCAGAACCAACTAGTGGTATCAGATATAGGTTACATTTAAATTTAGAGATATTTATTTTATTTTTCATCCATAAGAAATAATTTTCAAAATTTAATTTTTTATTATTCATTATTTAATTGATTTTGAATTAAAATTTTATGAATATATTAGTCTTCTTTAGTTAGTGTTTCATTTCCAAAAAGAACTAATAATAGATAAAGAAATAATATATATTCTATCAAGAATTGCATTTTCTTTTGTTTGTAAGACGAGGTTACATGATGGGTACTTGAAATTACACATTGTGTGCCTTAGTACACTACACCTACTCATGCCATGGGATAAAAAATTACCACACAATAATTAAAAATGGTGTATACTATGTGTTGACCAGAAAACCTAACACATAGTTTTTAGATTACATGATGTGTATTAGCATACACACCGTGTAGTCTATAGAGGTTAGTGGTGTAAATTTTTCAGTCCTTCTGGTAATAATTCTCAATCAAAATGCATGATACTAAAAACGTGGAGAAATTATAATATACATGACATATATGCGGTGTATATGAAATGTAGTTCATCAATTTGCATGTTTGAGATACACAATGAGTTTTCTTAAAAAATGGAATTAGATATACATGGGATGTAGCTAGAGTGAACATGTCATTTAGTTTATCACCCATGAATATGATGATTCTTTTGGAAGGTTTCACAAGCTTGAAGTATTTAGATCACACAGTGTGTAACTGGTATGTACACAACATGTAATTAGTTGAGATACACACTGAATACTTAGGTGATTATATCAGGAGCACAAAAAGTAGATATATAGAATGTAGATAGTATGTAAATTCTTTGTAGTCCAAACAAGTCAACATGGAGAAGTCCAAAGTGTCACGACCCCCTCCCACCAAAGGTACCTCAATAAAGGGAGAGAGATAATAACTCTTGAGTCCCAAATCCAAGAGGAACCAGGTTGGTGACTATCACAGAGTGTATAAAAATATCATATTGTGGTAGTAATTACAATCTCTAAATGAAATATGAATGAGATATAGGACAAACAATAAAAAAAACTCCAACAAACAATACAAAGGTAGACTAAAAACCATCCCACAATACATGAATCAAGTAATACTAAAATGTATAAAATTCTCCAAAGTAAATACTAAATAGAAATAACTATGATAGTACCTCAACAAAAATTACACAACCCTAGTAATATCCAAAAGTTTCCCCAAAGACCTCTTGGAAACCTGAAAATAGTTTATATATGTAGGGTGAGCATAACGTGCATACTCAGCAGAGACATAATAATGGCCTCAAGTGCACATGTGAAAAGAGAATTCCAATGTACTAGTAGACAAACAATAGAACCAACAAGAACCTATACAGGTAATCAAACAAAACTCAGCCTCCCCATGATTGTCTAATCAAATCACACATCCAATATAATAATATAGAATCAATATCATAACAAATAAAGGCACTCTCACTACCTATTCCCCATTTATTTTCTATTCTCACAACCTAACACCAAACTCCCTACACTCCCATCCCTTCAACACATATCACATCACATCACATCATAAACATAGGAACCGGGTCTACACATAAAACAACATCCTAATCCCACCTGTAGAAACATGATCTAACATATGATAACCAGAAGCAGAGTAGTAGGGGTCATGAAAATAAAGTACATAAACCTCGTACCCTCCTCCTACCATTTATGACCCCCACCATATATCACCTCACACCACATCACCTCTCACCCATTTACACATGCCAAACACATTACATCTCGCTCAAAGACACCTGGGCCAAAACATCAAATCTCACCCGAAGACACCTGGTCCAACACAACACATCTCTCCCAAAGTCACTGGGACCAACACATCACAAGTTCCTATAAACACCTAGGAAACACATCACTATTGAAGGAAGAGTGGTGTAGAGGGGGTATCCAACCATCTATATAATAGCTATCCAAGTTGTTAGGGAAAACACCCGAAAATCATCACCTCTAAAAATTAGTAAGGTTATACAGCTTGGGGGGGGGGTGTATAAAATAACATAAAGATACATGATATAGAGATAACACACAATTCCAATCCTAAGGGTTCACATAAACAACACTATCACTCACCACATCACCACCACTAACTATATATTTACTATCAAAACTGATACCTCCAACTATATGCAACACCACAAAACTACCAAACAAGCCACAATACATTTTACACTTTCATATTACAAGTTTAACAACATTTATTCATTAATAAATTTAACATAAATCAACTTCCATTTCATTGAATTCAATTTCCAACCTGTTAATTTGTTCATTTCATTCAACATCATAATTTACTCCACTACTATCCAGGAAACTAACACAAACACAACACGCAACTGACGAATAACACATAACCCCAACCATGAAACTTCATATACACCACCATCATCAAATCACATCTCCCATGAAAAATCACCAAAAGAAGCCACTGCACCACAACCTCTTCCCCATTACCTCTCTACCACAACCAATATGCCCCAAAATCTGCCCACAACCTCTACGCCACAACCTCTACACCACAACATCTATGACACAACAACTATTCAATATCCTCTACACCATAATGAAGAATTTCCTACATCCCATCCAAGCCGACTAACTACCACATCATTACCTTAAACACCACATAACCTAGTTGATCAAATCTATCATTAAACAACAGTCAAACCACATAGGGAAACACAATAAGAACAAAAACAAATCACAACACATATTCCAGATTCAATATTTATTTAGGGAATTTATGACATTATTTCTTTATATTAACATGGGTATTATCACACAAACTAGAATCTAATGGAAACTAATTATTAAATAGATATAAATTCCTTATAATCTGATTAAGGGTGTGATCACAAAAAAACAAAACAATGGTCATTACAAAATAACAACTACAATGTAAGAAAGGATCCCAACAACCATTATCTTTAAAATTTGTAATGAACATGCATAATAATATCAAAAAAATATATCAAAGCAAGAAATCATACGATAACTCCCCATATCAATCAATTTTATAAATTAAAATTAATTATATGATTATGTTGACCCTAAATATCCACCCAAAAGTAAGAAAAAGAAGGAATATCTCTCACATGGCACATAAAAGTGTGATAATGATGATCCCCTACTTAAAAGAATCTTTTTGATCTCATCATACATCATATGGAAAAGAAGAAATAGCCAAAAAACACAACCACCCACAAAAAACCCATGGATCAACCTAAACCATGTCAAAGGGTTTTTAAAACACTGACCAAAAATCCGTACATAAAAAATCATCATTTCCATTATGAATCCCCAAGATAAGAATAGAAGAAAACCACTAATATTGGGAGAAGAATATACCAAAATTACCAACAGAGATCAACTAGAACCAATATATTGAATTGAGAGGAAGATGGATATAATATCCTCAAAATCACTTAAGGATATCCACTGAAAGAGAGAGAGTGGGTCCATCTAAATGAATAAAATATACTGAAGAAAAGGGATTTAAATCTTGGATCTTGGCCTTTTCACATCATGTAAACTTTACATGGCATGTAATTCTCAGGATTTCTAAAAATTCAAACTGTCAACGAAAAACATGTCACCTTATCCTTGAAGTCCTGAATTTATTATAGGTCATGTAATATACCATAAACCATCCTTCAAAATCCATGAAACACATTTAACCATTATTTATGCTTTTCATGGCATGAATTTACTTTTGCAGCACTCTTGCAGCTACTTTATCCAATAGAAATTCCTAGAAGCTTCCCCAAACACCTTCAAACAGAAAAAATGGAAAAGTAACCAAACAAGGGGATAAGGAATATTAAATTAGATACATTACAAATGAATCTTGAACCTAATAATAAAAAACCTATCTTAGATGAAAAAGGGGTCTGAAAAACAACCCCATGAGATACCTCTCAAGGATCTCATTACTTCTCAATGCTACCACCAACCATACACTCCAAACCAACATGAAACAATATATATTGAAAAACATCATCACCACACAACCACATCACCTGAACATACTATGACATTAAAAAGACACCAAACACCACACGACCACATGCACAACCATCCAACCTCAAAAAATCCCAAACTAACAACCATCATAACCAAAAACCCAAACATCCCTAAACATACAAACTAGGAAATTCCATTCTACATGTAAATATACAATCAATTCTAAGTGGAACTAACTCACCTTATAAGGATTAATTGAATCGCATTTAAGTCACATCAATTAGGAATTAGGTCCTCCCATTTCCATATTTTGGGGGTTTTATTTTACACCACACATCAACGAAAACAACACATCTCATAACATAGAAAGATCCAAACATCACATCATAAAGAAAAAACAAACCAAAACTCAAAACATCTCTTGGTATTGGTATCACATATGCATAGTTATATCCCAAGTACTCTACTCCATGCCTCCAAGCCTCTATAACGCACATACCAAAGGAATTGTCTAACTAAACAACACCTTCTCTTGATGATCCTAGATATCTACTGGCCACTCCACAAACTTTGCGTTGTCCTCAATATCAAACTCTCCCTAGTCAATAACGTGGGAGTCATCATGAAGATATCAATGAAGTTGTGAAACATGGAATATGTTTTGGATCCTATCCAATCATTGTGGGAATGCCAACCAATAAGCCTCCTCACCAACATTCCCTGATACCTCAAAGGGACCAACCAACCTGAGAGAAAGCTTACTCCCCCTTCCAATACCTCTACCTCCTATACCGAGGGGAGACTCTTAAGAACACATGGTCTCCAACATTGAACTCAAGGGACCTACACACATGATCTAAATAGGCATTTTTATGGTCTTGTGCCTACCTAATCCGTTCATAAACTAACTGAATCTTATTGATCGTTCTCTACAACACATCAGGACCAAGAACCGTCGACATCGTAACCTCCATCCAACACAAAATAGAATCACAAGGCTACCCATAAAACTCCTCAAACAGTGCCATATAAAATTATGAAGAATAGATATTATTTTATGAAAACTCATCCAAATTAATGCATCATAAAAAAGATGAAAAAAAAATCTAAGATGCATGACCGTAACATATCCTCTAGAATCTAGATGGTCTACTCCATCTGCCCATCTTCCCGGGGGTGGAAAGTAGTTCTAAAGAATAGATGAGATCCAAAATCATGCTGAAATCCCCTCAAGACTCATAAGGTAAAACAAGGATCCTAATTAGATAATATGGTCCTCAGTTACCTGTGAATACTAACCACATCATCCACATACCGCCCCACAAACACATCCATGACACTCAACACACAGATTGCTAGAAAGTGAGCTGATTTCATTGGCTGGTACACTGTCACCCAAACTGCATCACAAAATCCTTGATCTTAGGGTAAACATATAATCAAATCTATAATTATTTCCTCCCATTCCACTCAGTAATATCCAAGGAATAAAGAAAACATCTCGAAACATGGTTCTCCAGTTTCATCTGCTAAAAAACTTGACATCCTAACACAAATTCCGCTACTAACAGTTTGATACCCAACCCCCAAAGTAATATCCTCAATACAAAACACATATTTTTAACACTAGGTTTTATCATTAAATGTTAACAGTTAAACTCATGGATAAATCACTCAAAAATTTCCTATAGTAAAAAAATCCTCTCCTAGTACAAAATACCATTATGAACATTCTCTAATCATCCCTCAAGAGTATCACCACAACCAACATGATCAAAAATCACCTCTACCTCTTTGTTTCCACACTATTAATCCTCCACATACAACATCAAAACATATACCAATACTTTATGGGATGCATCATAGAAAACCTCAAAGAACACACACTCCCTTTGCAACTGGTTATTGGAGTACTATAAAAATTCTTCTTCAGGTAACCAAATACTACTTAGAACTAATCTGTCCACCCAAAACCCTATTACTTTCTAGTAAACATCATCAATGGGGATGCCACCCAAGAGAAATAGGTTAAAAACCTCTAATAATTTCCCATGAGCCCAATAAAACTCTAAATCTTTTCAACATTCTTGGGTGCTACCCTTGAAATTCATTATTCAACCTTTGAGGAGTCCACTTCCACACCCTTTAACACAACACATTTCCAAGGAAACATAAATATCTCATATATAACTCACACTTTGGTAAATTCCCATAAATATTAATTTTTTGACAGACCATCAAAATTACCCTGGGGTAATCAACATGATCAACCTCTAACTTTGAGTAGACCAAGATATTATTAATGAATAAAATAATAAACCGGCCCAAGTACTCATAGAACTTGGAGTTAATAAGTCCCATGAACACAACAAGTGCATTTTTACCACTAAATGACATAAAGAAAAATTCATAGTGCTCATATAGACATCTGAAAGAAGTCTTCTGAGTATACTCTTATTTCCCCCTCAACCAGTGATATCTAGAACATATATAAATCTTAGAGAACTAATTATCTTCTATAAACCGGTCGAATAGATAATAAATCCTTAGAAGAGGGTAATGATTATTGAATGTTTCCTGATTCAACCCCCAGTAATATATACACATCCTCAAAATACCATCATTATTCTTAGAGAAAAACTCTAGATAATCCCACAATGGGTAAGGGGAAACCCCTATACATTAGATAATCAATCTGAAGTCTCAGTTCACACAACGTCGTGGGTGCTATTAGATAGGGAGGCATCAAAATTGGGGATGCACCTGACTATAAATTTATCTCAAACTCGACATCACCTCAACGAGGTAGTTTTATAACCTCTTATGGGAAAACAACTAAAACCTTTTTGAAAACCCAAGGTGAATACCTAACTTGAGCTTCTACAAATATATTTTCCAACTATGACAAAATTGATCCACTTGACTACCACCTAACCGATAATCTTGTTCACCAACGAACACCACCCAATGACCCTCCACATCAAAAAACTAGAATATTCTATGAAATACATTGTTGACTTGACTTATGGAACACATTAAATCCATACCATGGATGACATCGTATGAAATAATTTGTAACAAGAATAAGTCCCCCATTGACAGATGTTTCCCCATTAACAATCTACATTGATAGTATACATCTTACAAGGAAGCCTAGCCTCCAACCTAGATAGATAAAACTGAGGGAAATAGAATCCTTTCCAGATTTTATCCCAACATATAGACCATATCAGAAGAAAAAAAAAGAGTGTGATTTTCACAAATCAAATAAATCTCACACAATGGTAGACAATAAACTATTTTTACCACAAATGAATCATGGATATACTTGTGGTTCTACCTCCAACACTTGCATCTGACAACACATAACTTCTCTACTTATATGGTTATGGATTCTACTTCCATGCTCTATACTTGGTCCCTATGGATGAAGACCTTCAAAAGGATACCCTCTACCAACTCTTCTGGATATTGGCTACTGAACAACAAATTCTGGTCCGTACTTCTAGAACTTTCTCGGAGAACTTACTGCTGTTGAAAAGGTTCTTGGACACCCATATAAAACATTCATATACGAGAAGTAAAAAACTAACCATAGAATTTTCCATTTCTCCCACATATATGGAACACAATAATAAAATCCAAGAAAGGTTATATGAATCCACCTATCCCTAAGGATCAGGAAAGAAACTGCCACAATTGGTTCCCTACAAATGGAACCCTAACTTCCAGAACACTCATGACACACTACCCAAATCCATTCACCTCAAAATACCCTGTTGTCCACCCTATTGTGGCTCATATTCCAAATAATGAAGAAAGGGACTGAATTAATACCGAATAATTAGATTATATGCCTCCCAAAAATTCCACACATTGGAATCCTCATATGGTAATGCATTTATAGAAAATTACTGGTGGTCCTTTAACCTGATCCGAAGCTCACATATGCTCAAACACTAATTATTAAGGGAGAGTATCTCTTACTTCTTAGTTACCCTCATCATAAAAGAGAGAAAATCTACCTAAAACTAGCTTTGAATGTCAGGACGCAATACATTTTCCTCTTTGTGGTCACCAAGAAACAACTTTCACCACTAACACGTAGCTACACATATCTAATTAAATACTAGCAGTAACCAAAACATAACTCATGACTAAATCATACCGAAAGAGATATCAAGCCCTTACATCTAGATTTCTTACTCGAGATCTAATAAACAACCCTCATACTTACCCAAACTCCATTTTTAAAAGGAATGTAATGCTCAATACTGTTCATCATTCTCATATATTAGGACAACCCTATGATCATTATCTGAATCATACTGCTAAACCTAAAATTCCGGAGAAATTCATGAATGATGAACAAGATCCATTCATGAAAACAAGGGGAACAACCTAGGCCTAGTATCAATTAATTTTATCAATTATTATTTAATTTATTAATTTTAAGTTCCAAAACACCAAATTCAAACATAAACACAAGTCATCATGATGCATGTTCCACTCCTAGTCCTCTACCATACAGACGAGTCTACCTCACATGGCTGTCCAATAGGCTTAGAGTTCATGCGTTGGATCAAAGGTAGACCTAAAATCCTATCTCTTAGCTAGTCTCCCTAGACTATGCCATGCACCAAATAAAATTAGAACCTCTATCATACCAACCCATGAAATCCCTATGGTGCTAACTCCAAAATCAATCTTATCTCTCCACCATCACATTGATACCAATCTTTCATGAACCCACCCCACCAAATGTACTATAATAAAGGGGGTGAGATAATGACCCCCTAAGTCTCACCACCAGTAGGCCCTAAGTTTGAAACTAGAACAAATGGTATAAAAATCTCATAGTATGGGAGGCATTACCCACTATAAGTGAGACAAGATTGGGAGATTGGTTAAAAAATTACAAAAAAACTCCAATAAGAATTAAAAATGTAAACCCCAAAAAATACCACAATTAATGAATAACGTAATACTGATAAATATAAAATTCTCCAAAGTGAATAAAAAAGAAAAGTCTATGGAAGAAACACAAAAACAACACCAATCCAGTTGGTAATGTCCATCTCAGTCCCCAAATTCCTCCTAAAAAACAAAAAAAATTTATATACATATGGTGATCATAATAGGTATACTTAGTAGGGTCATAACCAAGGACTTAAGTGAACATATGAAAAGATCATGATAATGAACCGGTGGAAAAAATAGGAGAACCAACAAGAACCTATACAGGCCATCTAACCAAACCTAGCATCACCATGGATTTCTCACCAAACCACATATCTAATATAATAATATTGTATTGAGATCTTAACAAAGAAAGTCACCCACTACCTCTTCCCCACAAATTTACTTCTCTCATGCCCCAACATGAAAAATTCCATGCTCCTATCCCTTCCATACATATCATATCATATTAATTCCTACTCACAGACACCTGGGCTAAAAATCACACTACATCACATTCCCACCTGTAGAAACCTGGGCCCACACATCACAACCTAAACCAGAGCAGTAGGGTATCATGAACTTTAAGGACCTCAATATAATTCACTACTTCTACCATGCATTCCTCCACAATATATAACATCAAAAAACATATTATCTCATCTATAGAAACCTGGTCCAACACATTACATCTCCCCTAAAGACACATGGGCTAACACATCACATCTTGCCCAAAGACACTCGGGCCAACACATCACATATCACCTGAAATCACCTAGGCTAACACATCACATCTCACCCATGGAAACATATACTACACATAACTATAGAAGGAAGACCAAGGGAGAAGGGGTAGCTAGACCTCCGTATCAGTACCATCCAGGATATTGGGGAAACACCCATATATTAACACCTCTGAGCATTGGTAAGGTTATCTAACTTGGGTGGGTGACGTTTAAAATAAAATAAACACACATGATATATAAAAAGAACATAATAGTCAACCTAAGGCATTACATAAATAGAACCAACACACACCACATCACCACCACACACTACACATCAACTATCACAACTGCTACCAACATAATATTCAACACTATGAAACTACCACACAAGCCACAAAACATCATTTTCCGCTCTCACCTCAAAAGTTTCACCACATTTATTCATTAATCCATTTACAACATATCAAATTACATCCCAATGTATTCTATTACCAACTAATTAATTTATTCTTTTCATTCCTCATAATAATTTACTCCACTACTACTTGGGAAACTAAAACAACTAGACCACAAAACCAGACCAACACACTTAACAACTTCCATGACACCACACATCCACCATCATTGTTTGTTTACATCGACCATGACATCGCACCGCAAAAACCCACTGTGCCACAACCACTGCACCGAAAACTATAAACCAAAACCTCTAGGCCCAAACCACTATGATACAAAATATCCACCAGAACCATTGTGCCATAACCTATGCACTAAAAAAACTATTCCACAACCTATGTATCACAACCTCTACACTACAATACGCAACATCCCACATCACATCTATGAAAAAAAACCACCGCATCACTACCCCACACACCGTACAACCCAACTGATTACATCTATCATTGTACAACATCCTAAGCCATGAATAGAAACACAAAAGGCATAAGAACACATAAAAACACATTTTCTTTCTTCCATGTTTATTAATGGGATTTATAGAATTACTTCTTTATATTATAAGGGGAATAATCAGACAAATTAGAATCTAGGGGAAACTAATTATTATCCAAATAAATGTTATTTTTCATATTATTCAGGGTGATATCACACAAAAACACAACAAGGGACCCCAAAAAATAACAAATAAAATTCAAGAAATCATCCTAATAGATTTTATTTTCAGAATTGGAAATATGAATGCATAAAAATATCAAAAACATATATCAAAGCAGTAAAGAATGAAATAACTCACTATACCCATAAATTTTAGACATGGTAATTATTCATATGATAATGATGACCCTTACTATAAACAAAAATTTAAAGAAAAAATCACGTAGATCCCATACAGAGCATGTAAAATAGTGAGAAAGAGGACCCCATACATCAATGAAGCTTTCTAATCTCATTGTGCACCGTTGGGTGAATAAGAAACACATGTAATCCAAAACCACTCACAAACCCATGGATCATAAGGCACCACATCAAAGGGTTATTGAAAAATCCCACAAATCCTTAAGAACCAAAGAAATATAACTACAGTGAATCCCCAAGTGAAGTACCAAATGAAACCAACATGAAAGGGATATGAACATACAATGGATTTCCAATGAGGATCAACTGGAACCAACTAATTGATGTGAGAGGAATGTGGCTATAAGATTCATCAAAATCACCTAGGGCAGGCCAAAAAAATGGGGGAGAATATTTTTCAACTGAACGAATAATATTTTTCTGAGAAAAGGGACTTAAAAACTAGATTCCGGTCATCTTACGTCATGTAAACTTTATCAGCATGTAAACCTTAGGTTTTCTAAAAATTACAAATCTGGCTAAACAAATGCATCAATTTTTCCATTACATCCCAAATTTGTTACATGTAATGTAACTCCCCATGTACCATCCTTAAAATGTGTAAAACCACCTTTACAAATTGTGTAATCTTTACATGATGTGAATTTCCTACTCTAATACTCCTGTAACTCTTGCCTCCATCTGAATCTACCAGAACCTCCCTTGAACACCTCTATCCACTAAAACTAAAAATGTAATAGTCCAAGAGGACATGGATCATTACACAAGGTGTGTGACCTAGATACACAAAAATATTATTACAATTCATTTATCAAGATAGTATGCTACATGTAGTCTCCCAATCACTAGAAGAATTAAATTATGTTAAATTGGAAATTGTAGCAGTAAAATTTTAATGATTTGATTGGAACATTAAGTGTGTGAAAATTTAATAGGTGTTTTGAAGAATTTGAAATGATAAATTAATTAATTTTAATAAATTTTCAACTATTGGTTTTGCCATTCAATTTCCATTAATTCCTTAATAATAGTTATCATGAATTCATAAAGTCATTAAGATTAAAAGAAATTAATTAACAAATTAATTCTATCATTTTTATCTTAATAATAAATAAAAAATAAGGAATTAATGTTATTAATTTAATTTTATATATAATTTTCATTTATGATCATTCATGAGCTTGAACAAGATCAGTGTATGTGTTGGAAATTATTTAATTAAATTTGTTTCATGTGTTTGAAATTATTTATTATTAAATTAAATTTGATGGACTACAAATCATACCTCCATACATTATTATGT
Organism: Viscum album; assembly: GCA_963277665.1. Classification (NCBI taxonomy): domain Eukaryota; kingdom Viridiplantae; phylum Streptophyta; class Magnoliopsida; order Santalales; family Viscaceae; genus Viscum; species Viscum album. Next base: position 200,069,616 of record OY728119.1, on the reverse strand, counting down.
AAGACTTATGTGTCCAAGGATATTTATGTAATTCCAATTTAACTACTCATTTAGTTCCACTCACCTTCCAAAGAGTAAAAAATATTTGTAATTAATAGAGTTTCTTTAGGTGTCTGGAGATGGTTCAAGACAGAACCATATTGATGCCAACCCATGTGTTACATAGATAGACCAGTGGAATGTTTTAAGTTATTCAAAGACAGGAAGCACGAGTTATTTTGCCTAGATAAAAGGTTTATTTAATGTCCTCACATCGATTCAACTGTTAGTTAAGTCTCATGAATGATTCATTTAATTATTTATATATATTTTCCTTTGCAATTATTTATTTTAGGGATGCAAGGTCATGATCACATCAATAAATGAATTAAATTGAAAAGATATAAATTAAATATATGAATTATGTGAAAGTGTTTTATCCAACATGGTTAATTAATTAAGTAACATCCACTTAATATTAACAAGACATGTAAAGGATTGAACAAGATAAAATTTATTCATAATAAATTAAAATCCCCCAATTAAAAATTATTTAAGACTTGGCCTTCCATTACATGATTAAGAATGAATGCCTTAGAACTAAGTGTTTGACCAACCCTCATTAGGACACTTTCTTTTAACATGGATTTCTTATAAAGGTTATGGGTTTAATTGACCATCATACATTATGATAAGTAGTCCTCGCTAGACATGATGTAACTTGGAGGCAGTTGTTTAGGAAATCAAAGCCAAGATTTTAGGATAGGGTGGTCTACTCTATGGATAAAATAGTTCCAAGCCCGTAGTTTGAAAATTTCTGACAACCAAAATACCTTCCATTATCTTGAATAACCCTCATTTGGGTTATAAAAAGTGGCATATGGATCCTTTCCATAATAATTTTAAAGAAACTAGACATTCTGGGTTTAATAGTGAGGGATATTGGGACTTGATAAAATAGTGGTATATTTAATAAAATTAATTAATTTATTATTTCTCAAATAACTTTTAATAAAGAAAATAATAATAATTACATACTATTTTAATTGAAGAATAAAATGGAAAGAACATCATCCACGCTATCACTATGATCAATATTGGTGAAAGAAAATATCAAAACTTTCAGTAACTTCTAGGAGTGGTTTAGATGGATTCAGGTTGTGTAAAACCATGAATGAAAATCTTACATGCCAGAATCCCCAATTCTTGATCCACTTTCTAAAGAAGTGAGTGGTAAAGAGTTTCTCTTCTATGAAACAAATTTGGAAAATGTTGTCGAACTTCAGTGTTTTATTCTTTCTTATGTGTTTAGTGAACTAATGAAGTCTCACAAAAAGTAGATACATATATAATGCTTGAGGAACGCTATGGTCTTTATAATCAGATATCTAGATAGGAAGTGTTTGAGATCTCTATTGTTCTATTTAAGAGAAATTTTTGAGAGTGTTCCCCGGTTGGGAATCATGTAGTCAAGATCATTGGCTAAATTGAGTGAATACATGTTCTAGGGTTTAAGAATCTCTAAGATCTGGGCACTAATATCCTTATAGATTCACTCCATCAGACGTTCTACAATTGTTTTTTGAATTTTACAATGAAAATAATTGAGGAGTATCTCCCAGATCTTTTCACTCTTATTCTCTATGTAGATAAGGATAAAAAGTGGGGAAAGTATTCTATCTATATGTCCGAAAAACAGAAAGGATATATGAAGATATTGAAGTCAAAATCTTATTCATCCCCTTCTAAGAAGAGGAAGATTAAGGGGAGATAAAGGGAATGATATTCTTTCTATTTACCATATATAAAGAAGGGAAATTGGAATTAAAAATACATATAGATGAAGAAGTAATGGAAAGATTCATGTGTGTAATCAGGTGCAATTTTTCTGTTTCTATAATTTGGGTATTTGATATTGATTTTTGTGCTCAAATATGTGTTCAAATATAGTAACAATGTAGATTTAGAAATATTGACTGAGGGGAGCTAGATCATCAAGTTGAAAATGGAGTTAAACATGTTTTTATAGGTTTCAGGGGATACCACCACACATTTCCAACTAGAATGATCTTGGTTTTAAAAGATTTCATTATGTGATATCCCTAACCAAAAACATTATTTCCATTTCTAGAGTTGATATGGATTGATTTATTTTCAAATTTGGAAATTAATTTTTGTTTATTTTATAAAGATCACATTTTTTATGGTAGGATGTATTTAAAAAATGTACTTTATGCTTTGGATTATAGAAGCTAACATTTCAATATTAAAGGGGTTTCACAATGGGTTTTATCAACAGTTTTCCAAACCACAAGTAAACATTCTAATTTTATTTATCTGGTGGTTGTTAAAAATTTGGTTGAAAGTGTTTTTTATTTTTTTGGTATTTTTTTAAAACCTATGCTTATTTATATTTTTTATTTTTCAAAAAAAAAATAGATTTATTTTTAGCTTCCATTTATTGAACTGCCGATAATTTAATGAGAAAAAAATTAAATAATAAATATCAAATTATGATTTCTTATTAATAAGTATTATTTTTTATTAATACTCATTTATTTTTTATTTATAACATTCATTAATAGTGACGTGTTAATTATTAATTATATGTAAATTTTTGTTAATATTTATTCAAAACAATAATTAAATATTGTACAAATTGAAAATCAGAATTTAATATCCAATGAAAATAAATTTTTATTAGGGAGTCCATTTTTGATATACAACCAGTAAAATTGATGCTTCTGAAATTAAATACAACTACATTATAGTTAAATTTTGCAATTATTAAAAGTATAAAATTTATTGTAGCTTTAAGAAAATCTTGAAATTGAACTTGAACTTCAAATGAACATAAATTTTGATCTAGGTATTCGTTTGGGCTCTATCCCATATCAAATCAATGTTTAAAAAGATATCTATGCCATAATGATAAGGGAAAAACCTGATCATGCCTTTAAGGGCCATAAAAGTCCCATAAGTCCTAAAAAATAGTGTTTTTAGTTCAGATATCACGATTTCTGACCATTCGAAGAGATTTTTTCAATGTTTAAGAGTGTATTCATTTTTTTTCTCAACTATGATTTTATTCCACTAATTTATATTCCTATTAAATTTATGTTGTTGTGGCTATTGTGGTTTTCTCTCTTCAAGTGATTTATTATCTATTATATATATATATTTACACTATTCATTTATATATATTTATTTATAATATATATATATATATTTATCATTATATATTAAAAATTATAAATAATTGTTTCCATGCATGGGTATTTATATGTTTTTTTGAATATTTTAATCTATTAATGTATATTTATAAAGAATTATACATATTTATTCATATATATATTTTTATAAATTATATGGATCTATATATGGAGATGTTTATATTTACTTTTGTTTATATATACGTATATTCATATATAGTTATATATATCTCTCTGTGTGTATGTTTATATATATTTACGTAATAGAAATGTATCTTTATATATATTTATGTAAATTTCATTATATAGATATTTATTTAGAGTTTTTTATATCCATTTATTATTTATTATTTATTATTTTTTTCATTTATTATTTTTCAATTTATTATTAATTATTAATTAATTATTTGTTTATTTCTTATTCATCCATTATTTATTTATCATATGATGATTTATAAAGAATTCCACAATAATAATATTATAATGGTTTCTGTATGGTAGATGGAATCGGTCTGCGGGAGCTCATTCCTTTGTCTCTCCGATAGAAATTAGGGGTTTTCTTCCTGTGTTGCTGTGGATCATGGTTCAATGGTAGAAGATTCACTAATCTAAGGTCAGTTTGACTCACATAATGACTTAATAGAAGATACTGATATTTCATCTCATCCACATCGGCATTATAGGTGATCCAGGTTTTTTTTACAAATCTGAGTGATATAGCTTGATTTTCTTCTGGGAATGATGGCGACTCAATCTTTAAATAGGGTAATTTGGCCCTCATCTGTGTGAATCAGAATATTTTTCTTGATTAGTTTAAGACTTGTGAATCATCTCTGACCATGAGGATGGTGCTGCCATCAGAAAAATATACATGGAATACCATTGATATGGTTCAATGGATCTCTTCTAGATGGGGGTTTCATGTTTGTATGTGTATCCCAGTTGGGTTGGGTTACTTCCATATTGGTTTCCCATTAGTTTATTTGAATCAAATTGCATGGGGGATCAGACCAGTTTTCCCTATGTTAGGTATAGGGTGTTTTTAAAACTAGAAACCAAGATTTAATCCTCTTGCACATCATGGAACAAGGACCCTAGTTTGGGTTCAATTTTTTGGATTGAACTGGGTCTAGGGGCATCCTCATATACTTGCTGACATTGTATCATCAATTGGGACTCTAATTAGATTGGATTTCACAAGGGAGGAATCAAGATTTGGTTTTTGGGCATTTTTTAGTTGAAATTGATCTCACTGAAACCCTAATTGACCCTTTTCAACCTTCCACTGCTAATTACAATTTTTATCTTACAGTTCGATATGATAGAATTTCCCCCATTTTTCAGCAATTGTAAATCCATTGGCCACTCTAAATATGGATGTAGGTAGGTTGTTGGAAAGAAGTCTGTAAGCGATGTCATGTGGTCTCAGAAGGTTAACTCTTCCCCCTTTTTGGTTGTGGGATAGCAGTATTGGTGAAGTTGAAGAGAAACAAATTTACTAGAAATAGTGACATAGAATCTTTGGTTTTGGGTCCCGATGGGAAAGTGAAGAATAAAACATTGGCTAACAATTTCATGTAGGCCCCTGTATCTAATGAAGATATTGCTCCTCTTGAAGGAGTTAGGAAGATGAATACATCCATATGTAGGAGTATAACTTCCAATAAAGAAATAGTCATTACATCTATTAGGTCCCCAACCAAAACCTCAGAGGTTAACAGAGTCTTTACTGAATAATCTTCTCAACCTAGGAAAGGATTAGACAGTGATTTTAATTTGGTTGAAGACTTAATTGGTGAAGCTGTCATTCTGGACTCTATTGAATCACAGATTATGGAAGAGAAAATTCTTGTTTCTAGGGACCATAAAGGGGATGTTTTCTCTTACTCAGATCACAATACTCCTGATCATACTCATGTACAAGTATCTTCAATGAATGTGGTAACTCAAGGGTACTTGTCCAATGGAATCAATGTGCCATTGGATTCCCCTCATCTAAGGGAGGAGGAGGTGTCTGGGAGGGAAGAGTCAGGAGGGGCCTAGAAAACAACCAAGACTTGGCAGTAGGGTCGAGATCTAAAAAATCATGGTTGAGGATGTGGTAGCGATGATGGGGCTAGTGCATGTGGGTGTAGTCGTGATGTGTCTACCGTGACATCCAAAGAGCCCACCATGTAGCAGAAAAAGCTAAGGGAGAAGTACTTTGTGCTCTTCAATCCAAGGAACTCACAGTCAGAGTGGGAAACTGGAGATGACGCTGATGACTCTGATCAGGTTTATGGGAATGATCCTATTATGGATTTTCATATTTCCATCTTGGATGAGGGCATACCTTCTTTGTCTGACCCCCTCAATCCTCCTTTTCCTGTCATCTTTGTCGTTTTTAATAATATTTTTAAGAGAAGGCTCTAATGTCTCTTTAAACTTTTGACTATATATTGATTTATTATTCATTATTAAATAACTTTTAAATTTTTATTTAATTTTAATTTAATATTTATTATATATTATTACATAATATTTATTATATATTATATATTATTACATATTTATTATTAATGATTTATTATTTTTTTTATTAAATTATTATTTATTATTAATTTATCATTAATGAATAATTTATTCTATTATTTATTTATTATTTATTTATATATTTATCTATTTATTAATTATTATTTATTACATATCTATCTTTAATTTTCTACTTGTTTATTATTTAGTATATATTGATTTATAATTTATTTAAAATTTTTTACATGAAATTAATTTATTTTTAATTTTTAATTTATTATTTTTCATTATTTTTATTTATTTATTTATTATTTTCTAATTGTTTATATATATAAAATAAATTTATTATTAATTTATTAGCAATTTATTATTTACATATTATTTTTTTTCTTATTTATTATATAGTCATAATTTATTTATCATTTAATTAATTATAATTTATTAATTTATCATGTATCATTTATTATTTATTATTTAATTATAATTTAATATTTAATACTCTTTATTCTTTATTATTTATTTATATTTTAGTTAATATTTAAATATTAAAGATTAAAGATTATTAATTATTAATTATCCATTATCATTATTTATATTTTATTTATTTTATTATTTACTGATTATTTATATTAATTTAATAATTAAATATTATTCATTAATTATGAATTTTTTATTTGTTTAATATTTAATATTTAATATTTGTTTTTCCTTTTTCATTTATTATTTATTTTTTATTATTTATTTTTTATTATCTACTATATATTACCTATTTTTATATATTATTTATATATTATTTATTTGTTAATATTTATTAGTATTTGTATTCATTTATTATTATTTAAAATTTGATACCATTTATTATTATTATTTATTTTTATTATTATTCAGTGACAATTTGTTATTTAATTTATTATTTGTTTCATATTTAATTATTGTTGAGTTATTATTCATTTATTATTTATTTATTATTTAGTATTATTTATTATTTATTAGCATTTATTTTTATTTATCATTCATTTATTAGTCATTTATTTTCTATATTTATTGATTATTTATGGATTATTTATTTAATTTTTATTTAAAAGTTAATTTTTATTTATTTATTACATATTTATTATTTATTTAATATTTAATATTTAATATTTACGTATTATTTATTTATTAGTTATTAGTTATTATTATTTATTATTATTATTATTTGATTATTATTTGATTATTTATTTAATATTATTTATTATTTATTTATTTTAAAATTATTTATAATCTATTTATTATTTATCTATTATTTATTATTTATAAATTTATTTTTTATTTATGACTTCTTCATTATATATTCCTCATTTATTATTATATAGAACAATTTTTTCTCTCTATCTATAAATGTATAAGTATATCACATACTGTTTACTCACCAGATGAAGAGATTGCAAGAGTGGTAAGGTCTTTACAACATTTCCATGAGGTAAGGGGTACAAATCTCTCCCATCGTATATATATGCTAGATTTATGAATCGCATGCATGATATATGCATGTATGGTTGGATAAATAATTAAGTAATAATAATAAATAAATAATAAGTAAATAACAAGGAATAATAAATAAATATGTAATAAATAAATAATAAATAAGAATAAATAAATAATAAATATGAATAAATAAAAATAATAAATAATAATAAAAACTAATAATAATAATAAATGATAATAATAAATAATAATACTAAATTAATTAATTACGTAGATAAATAATAATAAATTAACTAATTTTGTAAAAAATTAAACAAAAAAAATCATCTCCAAAAAAACTCTATGAACTAAATAATTATTGAATAAAAAGTACCGTGAAATTATTCCCAACATTAAAATATATAGATCTTTTAGAAAGCACCATGCATCATTTAGAGGCAATTTAAACTGTCACCAAATGCCAAAAAACCACCAGAAACTCCATTTTTTTGTAATATAAGCAATTGAAATTGATAAATAAAACGCTTCAATTACTTATACCACACCCAAATATAGCATCAACGACTAGGTCATGTAAATGAAATTTTTTAGAATAAATTATACCAAGTTGGATATTTAGAGTCTTTTGAACTAAAACCACTTGGTCTATGTCATGCATGTTTGTAAGGTAAAATTACTAAAGCACCATTTAGTGGAAAAGGTGAAAGGGCCAAAGATCCACTTGAATTAGTTCATACCGATATATGTGGACCATTTCCAATTAAGGGAAAGGATGATTACTCATACTTCATAACTTTTACTGATGATTTTAGTATATATAGATATGTATACTTAATTGGGTATGAGTTAGATTCTTTTGATAAATTCAAGAAATACAAGAATAAATTTGAGAAGTAGTTGTTAAGAAGATTAAGAAACACCACTCATATCATGGGGGGAATATATTAATCAAAACTTAATTGATTACTTACAAAAGTTTGGGATCCAATCTCAACTCACTAATTATACACCTCAGTGGAATAGTGTATATGGAAAGAGTAACCTCACCTTTTTCGACATAGTTTGATCAATGATGAGTCATGCATGTCTTCTATTATTCATTTTGGGATATGAATTACAAACAACAACAAAAAGTCCAAACCAGGTGCCAAGTAATGCGAAAAATGATATACAATACCATTTATGGAATAGAAAGAAACCTGTGTTGTCATACTTACATCTGTGGGGTTGTAAGGCATTTCTTCAGGCCTCTTCAGGAAAAAAAATTTCACCCCCACTGCATAAAGTGTACCTTTTTTTGACACCCCAAGGAAATATAGGGATATTAACTCTATGACCCCTCAGAAAAAAGGTAATAGTGGAGAGACACACCATATTCCTTGATAGGGATAACATCTATAAAATAGATAGTGGGAGTGAAATAGTCATAAATGAATTTGTGGCTCAAGGTACACTAGAGATGGTACATGAACATATTCCCCAAATCCCCAAGGAAGAATCAATTTATTGAGAGACAAAAGTACTACATAAGGGTAAAAGAGAGGTTATAGAACTGGAATGTTATAGTTTTCAAGTGACTAAGGATATGAATCATTATTAGTTTATAAAAATTATCATCTAACCTTAAAGGAAGCAATAAGTGGCCCAGATGTTTCCCAGTGTCAAGAATCCCTAAATTCTAAAATGGATTTCAGGTGTTAAAACCAAGTCTAGATTTTGGTATGTCCTCCAGTGGATGTAAATCTCATTGGTTGAAAAATTTTATTCAAGAAGAAACTAGATATATAAGGAACAATCAGAACTTATAAGGAACAAATGGTTTCAAAAGGGTTTAAATAGAATCAAGGAATTGACTATGATGAACCCTTTTCACCAGTTGTAATGTTTAAATCCATTAGAATTCCCCATTCCATTATGGATTTACATGACTATTTGATTTGGAAAATGGATGTCAAAATAACCTTCCATAGTGGGAACCTTAAGGGACATGTTCATATGACACAAACTGAATGGTTTATGAGTCTAAAGGATTCCAACAAGATATGGAAATTGAAAAAAAAATCCATCGATGGATTACATCAAGAATCTAGGTCATAAAACCTTCATTTTGATGAATCTATAATGGAATTTAGTTTCATAAATAATGAGAGTGATCCTTGTGTCGATAAACTATTTAGTGGGAGTGTAGACTTTTTTATTAATAGTGTATGTTGACAATATATTACTCATAGTAAATGAAATAACATTCTTATAGTATGTCCATATATGGTTAAATAACTGATTCTCTATAAAACAATTGGTAATGGAAGAATATATACATGGGATCAATATCCATCATGATATATTCAAGAGGATTCATGGACTAAGTCAAAATATATACATTTATAATATATTTAGGAAATTTATTATAGAACAATCCAAGAGTGGATTGATGCTAGTATCATATGGCATTCATCGTTGTAGGGAAATGTGTCCTCAGACACCTTAGGAATGAAATTGAATAGAAATTATTCCATATCCATCAATAATTGGGTCATTTATTTGTGATATAATATGCACTAGGATAGATTTTGCCTACGTATCATGCACATTTTGAAGATATCAAGATAGTATAGGTGATCGCAATTGGGATGGTAGTTAAGACGATCCTTAAGTATTTGAAAAATATGAAGGATATATACCTTGTTTATGATGGTGATGAGGAACTAGTCATCAGAGTATTTGCAGAAGCTAGTTTCCCAACTAAAAAAGATGACATAAATTCATGAATGAGATACATATTCACTTTTAATAGAGGTGGATAGAGATGAAAGATCTTAATGTATGATGTGTTCGTAGGTCCTACAATAGAGTCCGGGTATATTGGAGATTTGGAGGTAGCTAAAGAAGCAGTATAGATTAATAAATTATTATAATAACTTGATTTGATACCTATCATTAAATATCATATCACACTCATATATTGATAATATTGTAGTGATAGATCTCACCAAAGATCCAAGGTCACATCATTGGACAAAGAACTTTCTTCAAAAGTATCATCTCTTGAGGTATTTTTTTCATAGAGGTGGGGTTTTAGTGAGTAGTATTTCCATGATATATAACATTGAAGAACCCTTAACTAAATCCTTGACTCATTAAAAACATGATTCTAATGTGAGGTCTAGCAGATAGAAAGTCATATATAGTCGGACCTAGTCCAAGTGGGAGTTTTTTTGAATAATTTATCTTAGGAATAACTATTTTACTTTTCTTACATGTATATTAAATGTATTTAATATCAATAAATCTTATTATTACATATTTTTCATTGTTCTGTATTAATATAATATAACAATTTCATAGAGTATACATCACATTTATAAGGTCATATCGATTATCTTCTATGATGCGAACCTTGAAGCGCTATGATGAATTTTTTAAATAATGTTCTGTGATATGATAATATTCAATGGTTGTACACATAGTATCTATAATTTCATGTGTGAGTACTCATAAGTGGTTGATTATACTTTTTATGAAGTATTCAGTTTGTAATCTCAAGGACTGAATATTATGAGAATAGACCCATGAGTAGGAATTACTCAGGTTTTGGTGTCATCGAATATTCCTTTCTACGAGCCTATGTAATGGTCCTTATACATTAATATTATCATTAATACATTCCCTAACTCACATTACTAAATTTTATAACAAAAACCATGAATACGTATGTCTGTCATGAGGTAGGGTACACTGGGTGTGTCATGATTGACATGTCATTAATGGATAAGTCGAGGAAGGATTGGTCCCTTTTAATTTTATGAATTTTTATATCTTAAAACAATTATTGGAATATAAATTCCACATTAAATTCCATTTCCAGGATATAAGGTTGTTTTTATTTCAAATATTCATGGAAATCCGTATCAAGAAAATAGGTTGGTGACACGGATGAGCAACCTGCTTGATGAGATATTGTGATAAAATGATTTTATTAAAGAGTGAGAATTTATATGTGATTATCATCATTACAAAATTATGTTTTTTCTCTTGGGTTCCTTTACCCATTAGTAGATAGTAATCATTGATTATAAGAAATCCCACCTAATGATAATGAGAAAAAATCCTAGAGGGTCACACACTTTGTGTTACCGATGATATCGATTAAATTCTATTTGAATTTAATTAATAAAATAAATATTATTTTCAAGATATACGTATAATTTTATACATGTTTTATTATCACAAATATTTATTGATTAATGAAATATTTTAACTAAATATTTATCCGGGTGTTCAATAAATTCTAGATGAGTTTGAACAGACCAAGATCGTGCCTGGTGACAAATATTAAACAACAAGATGGTTAAATAATATTTATTATTATGAAAGTTGGCATGATCCATAAAATAAAATAATAATAATAATATTATTATGTTTTATTGAGTTCATTAAAGGTTATTATGTTATTCTGAGGGACAAAATAATATCAAATAATTATTTTAACCTAAACCTAATCTTTATAAATAGACGGTTATTTCTATTCTGTAGGGTGTAAAAAAATTGATCAGTGTAATAAAAATAGATAAATTTTGTGCACAAAAATTCTATCTTGAATCCTCCCTCTGTCTCCCTCTTAAGAAGAAGAAACACAAGAGATATTTTATCAAGACTAAAGGATGAATGATCAACACAGACAATGCAATGTAATTTATTTTCTAAGCTAGCACCCAATGATTGATTGACATTGCTTGGAGATCAAAAGAGCATGTGTGGATCACTACTAGGGGGATTTTATCCATGGCTCATTTCAACGTAATAAAGGAAAACTGAAAGGGTATTTTTAGATGATCAACATTCACATAGAAGAAAGATCCTATTCCCATGTATTCATTTCTTCTGAAGTTAAAAAATTAATTATAAATTTGACGTGCAAGATCATTTCTCATGGTTTTGGGAAACTCGGATAGTAAAATAAATTTTAGTATATTCTCCACCACCACATGCTTCCACTATTCCCATAATAGGCACGAAATGAATCTGTAAATTGCATACCCCTCATGTATAGTCAGTTCATGGTTTTATAAATCATGAACACCACTTATTAAATTATAAATTTAAAAATTTCAGACCAAAACTCTAGATAACCCCCCAAACCATAAAAATAATTAAACTAATTAATTAATTAATTCCACATTGGCACATTGGGTCTCTTAAAATCATTCCACCATGCCCCTTTATACACGAAAATGTCCTTAGTCATGGTAAAGGAATCAACCACATAAAATTATAGAAGGGATACACTTAATAAGAACTAAATTCTCTTGAATTACTAAAATCATAAAATAATGGTAAAAACATGAAACATGAATCTCCCACAATAATCCAATAGGAAGTCCAATGGATGGAGACTTAATATAGCACTCTCTACCATTTTTAATTAATCCATGCAGTGAAGAAAAAATGGACAATCCTATCATGGGTTCATCACCAAGATAACATCTATTCCCTTAAAACCATAAGAGATACCAAACTATTCCACATGAACCCATCATTAAAAAGTAACCACGTTCCAAGAAACACTCAAAAGACACCAAAAACAAATAACAACCAAGACACTAAGAGCGGCCTCAATTCCCAATGGAACGTATCCCAAAGGAACTCAAAATCCATACCCAAGGATCAAAACCAAGTACAACATTCCTTTCAACCATAAAGATCCTGATAAACAACTCATGTGCCTGAAAAAATGAATAAAAACATGGGAACTAGACCTATATCACTGTTCTAAATGGGAAAACTATGACTTCACTCTAGGAACACCGTCCCATGACGAACCCATAAAAATTTTACCACTCCAGGCTAAAAAATACCAATGTCAAACTTCATCAATATTACCTAAGCACCAAACCTAAAGTTCACCCATGTTCAATCCCAAAAAATTCTGACCTCAAGTTTACCACACTAAATAAATCAGAATCCCCAAAAAAAGGAAACCAAAAAGAAATTAAATGTCTTAATTTTTTCTATGTAAAGCTTCATAATATATATATAGTTACATTTTCGAAGCTAGAAAATTAGACGGTGTGAGATTCTGAATCTCAGTGATCTCAAAGATGAAATATTTAAAATAATAAATATTTTAATATTAATCATACTTAATTTTCCTAAAAACGTGTAATAACTCTATAAAAAAGGATTGTATAATAAACATGAGTCTATAATTGAATTTAAAATGTGGATTTTTCCCTATGTGTGACATAACCATTATCAATGTTAGAAATATTGGTAATGTACTATCATAAGTGAAAATAATAAAAGTAATTAATTAGTTTTATTTATTTTGTTATGTGTTGGTTCAAAGACCTTGAACTATCATTTTAATAATTTTTATAGACAATTCACATAGTTATCCACATAATTTTGCAATTTTAGAGGATATTTTAGCGGATAACATAAGCAGAAAACTATGTATCAGATGACCAGATCGATACCACAAGGATCGTCAACACCAATAGAGTTCATGGATTTCTCTAACAACTAAAACACAAGATTGTTCTTCTTCACTGACCAATATGATATTGATGTAGGATGTGTGATTTAAATGGATTAATCTAATTTTTTTGTCTTTTGTTAAACATTTATCAATTCTACAAATAATAACTGATTCACTCATGTACGAATGATTTATTTTAAGGTTGATTTATTTGTTTGGTGTTTCTTATTCCTCTTCATTTGTATATTATACTAAAAAAATATTAAGACTAAAATGAACTTAGACTATGGTTCATTCTTCATTATTAATGGTTTATGGTTTTCTCCCCCATTTAATTTTATATTTATCATGGACAATTTCTTTTCTCTACAGTATGACGAATATTGTGTATCTGATCATTTCATGACTGTTATTCAGGGAAATGGATCAATAACATAATTATCTTTCATGATCAAGGGTGTGACCATTGTGAAATGTTGTTGGTGGATGATAGAAGATGGACTGGTATTGGATTAATGATTTTTGTTTTTTTGATTGATATCCTATGGTAGAATGGTAAAGTGACAATATAACTCAACGAAGGGTTTTCGGAGTTGATTGAAACCCTGTTTCTAATGAGAGGTGATGGAGAGGGTCTGGTGACCCTAGATTTTCATTTCCTAGAAGGATAAATGATGAAGATAATAAAACAATATAATGATTGATGAAATATTTGGTTTTCTTCAAATATCGTAGTACATGACATGTAATCCAGAGATAATCTTTAGGTGGAACCCCTCTCTATGGTTCTAGTATTTCTATAGAAGTTAAATATCACACGTTTTTAGACATGTGTCACATGTCATGGGAGATGATAATGGTGGCTCGATGTGTAGTCTGAGAGTAAATGGTTACAGACATGACCAAGTATATAAAAATGGGTATAGTATATGGGAATGACATAATACTCAAACACAACCAAGTACATGGGCACAACCACTATACACGAGGAAAACCAAGTATAGATGGGCACAAAAAAGTATAGTGGTAGGGTTGTGGCCGAAATCCACATGTTGTGTATACTATTGGACATGTTGTGTATATGAAATTTTATATGCAGTGTGAGATGGTGAGACACAAGTATACCATTGGTTTAAAGTCACACAGTGTAGCCCCAGTACACACAGTGTACTCCCTATGAAGGTGTTCAAAACCCTTGTTTTTTTCATTATTGGTCAGTTTACATTTAGTGCAATACCATAGTTCTTTACTATGGGGGTATATTGTGGAATTACTTCCTTGGATCATGATTGTGATCCCCTCTATGGGTTCAATATTGGATAGAGTTCAGTGCATCCCCATATGGGACCAAGGTAAGGATATTCTATCATTACTATGTGAGATTTGTGGTATCAACATAACTACCATGCACATGGAGTTTATATTCTATCTAGCAGGTAGATCTATTTGAGTTTCTAGTTTCCCCAAGTGGACCTATGTGAGATCCCCTACCTGTTGGATGATATCTTCACAGATCTAGTGTGTTTTGTTTAGGGACTAATGATCCTAACCTTTTATATGAGCACCAACAATGATACGATGGCTCATGAAGTCGATTCTCACCAAATTAGAATTACCGAGAAGCCTCAAACAATATCCAATGGATGACAGTTTTTGTTGATACCACTTGATATTGGTTGTATTTTATGAGTATATCTAAATATTTATGCCTGTTTTCTTGTTGATGTATCCTATGATGATATTAATACTCTTGATGATTTATTCTTATTCATTTCAGGGTGTCTTATTGAGTATTGTTATACTCACCCATTCATGGGATTGTTTTTTGAAAATTTCATTCTAATATAATATAGTGACCTTTTGACGGCATCCTTTGAAGGATCAAGAGCAGAAAAATCATAGTTATGAGTTAGAAAGACTGAGGTGTATATCTATGTTTCATGTGATATCGGTCCCCTTCTTCCAATTAGGTTAGAATCTTTTCTAGTTTTTGTTGAGCTTTTATTTAACCCATTATTGATTTCTAGTACTATGTTTTACTCTGATTTGGGGAAGATATTATGCATGTATTTATTGTATTAGTGTTTTTTTACTTTCTTAGTATTTTATTTTCTTGGAGATGTGTGCGTATATATAGGTACATTAGGATAATGCCTCCCATATGTAGGATATTACTACTCAACACTGGTTGCAGTCCCCTGTTCTATTGGAGGTAGTGTTGGGGTGGTTACACTAGGCTTACCACCAACCATGCGGGCCCTAGTGGGTTTGTTCATGGAAGATTGGTATCAAAGGGTGATTATAACTTGGTACTGAAGCATATATTTTTACCTAAATGTGATATTAGTTTGGGATTAATGTAAATAGTGTTAATGTTTTTCATATTCATATTTCAGACCAGGGGGTCTAGTGTTGGTGTTGTGGATGATGAATCCATTCATTAGGACATTGATAACTAGATGGTCAAATCGATATATATAGACATTTTTTATAGGAAAAAAATTGGTATATGTATGACATAGGAATGGGTTGTGTTTTCCATTTCCTTCTAGAGTCATCTCCCTAGACATACTCATTGATTGTAGTATATCTTTTTTTCAGGATTTTTTTGTGAAGACAACCAGCCAGATTCTACTACATGATCATAGTGATGATCGTCTAGTGATGATTATTTAGTACATGGGATTGTATAGTATGTGGTACATCAAGGTGGTTTTCCAGTTATTCCATTATCCAATGATATGTGTAGGTTGATTGCATTGCTTGAGATTCAAAGGCAGTGACCTCCATTATTTTGGGGTGATCTAGGCCTCCAAGTAGCTGAGGAAGGGATAGAGGTATTAAACCATGTTTTCTACCTCATGAGGACACCTAGGGATAGGTAGTACTTCTCCAATGATGTTTGAGGACATATTATATGGGATTATATGACCCATTATACAGTTAACAAGGAGACAGTCAAGGGACCACCTAGGTAGAGACAAAGGCAGGATAAAGGATGTATGCATTGTTGAAAACAAGGAAGTTGAGTGGGTAGAGTAGATGAAGGTGGGAAGTGGTTTGACTTATTACCACCACCTCCCAGGGGGTTTGCATTTGGTTTAGGGATCTGGTGGTTAGGGATGTGGATAGATGGAGGCAGTTGATGCCTATAACCCCAAATCTCCTATCTTGGTTAGAGGTAGGATCCATGTCGAATATAATTGAGTTTAAGTACTGATGTACATAGGTGTGGGCCACTCATTTATTACTACTTAATTAGAGAGTTACTTAGATATTTCATTTGAGCCCTTGTTTTGACCCTTATGCTTAGAGGATCCAACAAGAGGCAACTTAGTGATCACACACTTCTACAGATAGTGTGACCTAGTGCTAATATGTGAGATATTATTATAGGATCTTTTTGAAGAAAAGACAATAAATTGTGATATTATCTTAGGTAATGATTGGATATCCAAAATTCATGCCTAGATTGACAGTTTTAGAAAGATGATGCAATGTATCCATGGAGATGGATCAAGGATTTCCTTCATGGTTGAGAAGGAAACCAAAGTGGAGAAGGATAATATCATGTGTAGGATGATACATATGATTACACACAATTTGGACACTATTACCCTTGGATTAGTGGATGTTATGGGAATTTAGTTACATATTGTGGTGGTAGAGTATGTGGATGTATTTCCTGAGGATGTGACAATATCACCTCCCCACTAAGAGTTATACTTTTGCATTGACATGAAACCCCAAAGATAGCCCTAATATATATGATGACATATCATATGGATCCCATGGAGTTTTGTGAGCTGAGGTCATAGTTGAAAGAATTCCAAGGGGAGGTCTTTTTTGAGTCTTAGTGTTTACCCCTAAGAAGCCCTTATATTGTTCACCAATATGGTAGATCAGTATTGGAGGTTTTGTGTGTATTATTAGCACCTGGACCAGGTGACCATCAAGAAGAAATATCCACTTACAAAGATTGGTATGCTATTTGATCAGTTGAGTGGGGTGCGATTGTTATAATAGATTCACATCAGATCAGGCTATCACTAGCTGCGAGTATAAGATGATAATATACTAGAGATGAATTTTAGATGTCTCTATAGTCACTATGAGTACTTAGTGATTCATTTCAGGGTGAATAATTTCCTAGAAGTGTTCATGGGACTCAGGAAAAATATATTTCATCCTTTATTAGTCTATCTTGTAGTAGTCTTCATTGATGACATCTCAGTATACTCAGTATCCTTGGATGAGAAAATGAGACATTTTTGGATGGTCCTAGAAATACTCTGAAAGAACCATCTATATGAGAATCTTTTGAAGTTTCAGATTTAGATAAAGGAAGTCCAGTTTTTGGGACATGTCATCTCAGATAATGGTGCAATAGTGTACCTAATGAAGGTTGATGTAGGGTTAGCTCAGGAGCCCCACAAGAACATGATAGAGATATTCCATGGGTTGGTATGATACAATATGAGACTCATCTAGGATCTCTCTAGGATATCATCCCCTTTTACTACATTGAACCATAAGGGGTAGCCTTTAAATTATATGGAGTTGTACCAACTAGATTTTTAGGAGCTACTATAGAGGTTGATGAGCCCACCCATCTTTAGAAGGGTGTTGAGTATGTAGTGTTCTTTGATTCCTTGTGGAAATGACTTGGTTTTGTTTTGATGTAGAGGAATTCTTTGATCGCATATGGGTTTTGAATGTTGAGATTGTATAATCAGAACTATGCAACGTAGGATCTTGTGTTGGCAGTGATAATCTTTGCCTTTATGATCTAGAAAAACTAATTTATGGGTAGTGGTTTATCATCTATTTTGACCACAAGAGTCTGAAGTATATATTACATCAAAAGGATATTACCTTAACATAGAGGTGATTGCGCAAGTTCATCTATAATTATAGGTTTGAGATAGTCTATACTCTTTGGAAGGGTAACATGGTAGTATATTCTTGCAGTATGAGAACTTTCTCTTAGTTATTGATCGAGGTGTTAGAGAATTTTTCCCCATTACTATGGTCCTTTTAGGATGAGGATCGTGATTCATATCTATAATCGATGGTTGTTACAAAAAGACTTATAAAACATGTTAGGTAGGGTCAACAAGGAGAGTTTTACAGTGAAACCTTACATTCTCAGATATCCATTGGACATGTTCCTGATGGATTTTCTAAATGGGGGGGGATTATCCTTTTCATTGGATATAAGATGATTCCCGTGATGTTACAATATGTGTTTTTGATTTACTTTATAACATCCCACATGGATTCACATCCTTGGGTGAAAAATATGTACTAGGACCTACGAATTTAGTTCTGGTAGCTTGGAATGATGAAATTTGTAGTGGAGTTTGTCTATCAATGATTCACTTGTTAGCAGATGAAGGCTGTGCACTAGGTTCAAGCAGGGTTATCTCAACCCCTTGATGTTATATAGTAGATGTGGTATGGGATATCTATGGACTTCATGATGGGGTTACCATGTATTCCCAATAGACACGATGCCATCTAGGTGATCATTGGCCAACTCACCAAAATGTTCCACTTCCTAGATATATGAGAAAAGAGTTAAGTAGAGATATCTAAAAGCCTTTATGTGTAGGTGACAGTTCCTCTCCATGGATTTCCCGATATAATCCTTTCAGACCATGATTACTACTTATATTCTTGATTATATATATGAACACTATAGGAATTTATCACTAAGTTATGTTTGAGAAGGATTTTTCACCTCTAACTGATAGCTAGATAGAGTAGATCATTCAGGTTCTAGAGGAAATTATATTATAATGCATGTTAAAATTTTTACATAGTTGCAAATATCACATGACCTTAGTAAATTTTACTTAAGAAAACAACTATTCCACTATCTGTATGATACCATTTGTGTTTTTTATGGGAGGAAATATAAGCTACAACTGTATTAGATTGAAATAGAATAGTCAAAACTCATGGCCTTAGAGTAAGTGAGAGCTACAAAAAATTAGCTCTGGGAAATCTAGGAGTAAATGAGGACTTTACAGATTTATCAGAAGTCATATTATGACAAAAAATGGAGGTCCATTGCGTTTGAGTAGGGAGACCAAGTGTTCTTAAAGGTAGCAAATTGATGTGGATTACAGAGATTTGGCCATGGTGGAAAGTTATCTACTATAATTTCTAAAAGTTTTAAAATATTTCATAGGATCGAAGAAGGGTCATACCACTTGGCCCTACCACCATAGTTTAACTTGCAACACGTAATCTTCTGTGTTTCATAGTTGAGGTGGTATATGCAAGACCCATCTCATGTTTTTGACTAGGGAGAGTTGGATATTGATGATAGAGATACATTTGTAGAGTAATCAGTGGAGATCAAGGATTTGTAGTAGAATATCCTTCATGGGTGAGATATTCCTTTAGTACATGTCTAGTGGCAGCCTAAGAGTCTTCTACAGAGCATCTGGGAGAGGGAGACCCATATGCAAGGTCAGTACCCACATCATTTGAGTATTTTTTTTTTCAAATTTTGGGGTAAAAAGTCCAAAGTTGGGGTTAATGAAATTCATTAGTTTTTTTCCATATAATTTATTTAAATGTATCAACTTATATTTCTAGTGGTAGGTACTAATATGGTGTGAGATTCTAAGGCCCAGTGATCCCATAATTGAAATTTTAATAATTTTAAATATATTATTATCATAGGCATGTAGTTTTACTGAAAAAATGGAATAAAACCATAATAGAGGATTTTATTAGTAATATGACGATGACACTTAGTTTAGAACATGGGTTCTAACCTCGGAGTGACACAACCTTCGTTAATGTCGGATTTTTTGATAAAGTGTCATTGTCTTCATAGATAATAATACAATTTAATAAATTAATTAAATTTATTTATTTTTTTATATGATAGTGTAGTGACCTATCCCTACCAATTTTAAAGCATGTTATAGTCAATTCATTGGCTAGCTACATAACCTTGAAAATTTATAGGAGAACTTAAAGAATATCATTTGACGATGACTATGGATCAGATGATTGGATCGATACCACAAGGATCATCTACACCAATGGAGTTCCTGGATTTCACCAACAACTATGAAACAAGATTTTTCTTCATCAGTTTTTTTATCCTCACTCAAGGAAGGATGTTTGATTCATGTGAATTCACCCCATTTATTTATCCCTCATCAAACATGGATCAGTTAAAAAAATAAGAATTGATTTTCACATAGATTGTAGAATTATTTTATAGTTGATTTATTTTTCATTGATTGTTATTCAATTTCATTCATCTATTTAAAAATAAAGGGTCGAGTTTGAAATGAACACATGTTGAGATTTGTTCCTTGTTTATGGTAAATTGTTTTCTCTCTCGTATCATGACACATTCATCACAAACAATTTATTTGGACCGTGATTCAATGGATACAAGGTATTTGATCATTAGGTGCCCAATTTACTGTGAAATAGATCAATACAATAGGTTTGGTTCTTGATCAAGGGTGCGATCAAGGTTTAAAAACAACTGAGTATGATCAGATGAGTATTGGAATTAGACTGGGGATTTTTTTCCCAATTGATGCATGATGTTGGTATGGTACGAAAACGTTACAACTCAATGGAGAAATTATTGTGTAGATCAAAGCCCAATTTCCAATGAGTGGCAATAAAGAGGGCCAGTGAAACCCAGATCCACATTTCCCTGAGATATTGATTGTGGGGAAAGAAGATCCTAATGACACAAGAAGATATTTGTGTGTTTTTGAAAATCTCATGGTACATAGTGTGAAATCTGGAGATAAACCTTATGTGGGACCCCCTCATAATGGAATTAGGGGTTTTGTGGATGTTAAATGTGATGTCCCAGTCTGGCCCCTGATCATGATATTGTCCACCTTGGGCTGATCCCACATGGTTTTTCTTTCCCTGGGCTATGGCCATCAGGAATTCCCCAAGAAAAGGTCTCATTATGGGAGAGGTATCCACCCCACCTTATAAAGGGGTGCTTCATGCTCTTCCTCCTTCAATGTGGGATAACCATAATCCACCCCCTTGAAGGGCCCAATATCCTCGCTGGCACATCAAATGGACACCAGATCTGATAACATTTGCGACGGCCTAGTCTGACCCACGATCATGGTATTGTCTGCTTTAGGCCTATCCCGAACAGTTCTGATTTCCCTGTGCTCAGGCCATCAGGCATCCCCCATGAAAAAGACTCATGATGGCAGATGTATCCACACCACCTTATAAAGGGGTGCTTCATGCTCATTCTCCATCGTTGTGGGATAACAATAAATATATATATATACATGTGTGGTTTTATATATATGAATATATAGATGAGTATATATATATACACATAACATGTGTATATATATATGGGTAAATATTTATTGTTGGGTTAGATAAAATATTATTAATTACCCACATAAATTCATGTAACGTTTCTACATAAATCAAAGTGTAGATCGTTATGTTTTTATTCCAAATCTTTAAAGCGACCTAGGGTTCACGCTTGCACCTCCAGTTTTGGGTCTCAGATAGCTATTAAAATTAATTAAATGATTTCTCATGCTTTATGTAAAATATTACATCGTGCCATAGCACATCGTTTGGGTTAAAAATAGTTAAAAAGTATTAAAGGATATTAATGGAATTTAAATATGAATAAAATAAATTATAAAATAGATATAGTTGGAGATAAAGTTAAAAAAAATTAAAT
Source organism: Viscum album (assembly GCA_963277665.1). Taxonomy (NCBI): domain Eukaryota; kingdom Viridiplantae; phylum Streptophyta; class Magnoliopsida; order Santalales; family Viscaceae; genus Viscum; species Viscum album. The sequence continues at coordinate 200,047,247 of OY728119.1, read as the reverse complement.
TGAGGTAAACCCATTTTAATTATTTATTTCATTCTTCCACCATTTTATTTTTATTAATTTTCTTTATCTCCTTTTTTATTTTTTTTCATTTTTTTCCTTTCCTTTTTATTTATTTTCTTCTCTCTTCCTCTCCTCCATCTCCTATGTGTGGCGCAACCCCTCTCCCTATGTGGTGCACACCACCTTCTCCTCCCTTCAAAATATCATCACGCCTCTATTAATCGGCCGTTTTATTCGCTGTCAGGTGCATTATGAACCTCTCGGTAAGGCTTACCCCACTCACCAAGAATCGTGCGATCTCATTCTAAATCCTTTGTGCAGTTCTCTACAATAATAATTTACCCTATTTTGGGGTTTTTATAATATCTTCCATTTCTTCCATTTAAGGTCAAATAAAAGCCTACTACAGATCATAGGATCATCTAAACCCAAAAGGTAGGGAGTCTACTCTCTTTTTATCTATTTCATTTTGATTTATAAAAACCCACAATTCTACCGTTTTTCGGTGCCAACCGACGTTGTGAAAATGCACCCAATCATTTCAATTTAATTGTTCTACTTAATTGTTGCAGCCCTAATTCATATAAATTAAATTGTTTAAATTTTTTCAACATGGTCAGACACCCCTTTGGGAGTGCTGACGTGGTCAGTATATTTTTTCTTTAGCCCAGACTTTTAATTTATCTAACTGTATGTGTTTCACAACCTATTTTTGTTGTGTTTAATTTAAATAATTATTTTTAGAATAATTATGAACTTGGAATTGTTGGATCTTTGGTGGTTTTTGTGATAAATTATTTATTAATTTAAATATACAAGCACAAGAATTTCATTTAATTAACTTCATGTGTTGCACCACCTATTTTAGTAATGTTTTAATTAATAATTAATTTACATTAATTATGAACTATGAGTTATTGGATCTTTGATAGTTGTTTGTGATGAATTATTTACTTATTAAAAAATGAATTTATCTTCTCATGTTGTTAGAGTATTTTTCCTTGTTATGATTCCTATGCTGCAATATCTAATTGGTACCTTGTGATGAATGGGTGTATCTATTTAGTTTTGAATATACAATTTCATATGCTTATTATGTCATATATGTTGCTGTGAAAACCTTAATTAAATTTAGGGCAGGGTAAATAATGTGGGTCTTGTATTAAGGGCCATGCTTAGACCCTCCATTCCTGAAAGTGGCCACTACGCGCCGTGGGGCGATGTCGTTGGCTTTGCCGGACCGAGACTTCCATGGGCTTTCCAATACTTATGAGTGACACAGGTTCCAAAATTGACCATCGAGATAGATCCATTAGCAATGTGGCTAAGCCATCCTCAGATGATAGTTGACCCATTTTTGCGAGATCGGGAAGGACTCAGGGTAAATCCAAGCCTTAAGCGATACTTGGTCTTTCAATAGATTGTCTTGGACGAGATAAGTGGTATTGGATAATTGAAGGATGTTACGTAGTGATACCTTCGAGACGAGCTCAGACTCCAACTCTCAACTTGAACCTTAATAACGATTCACTGAAGGATTATATTAATGTCGCTATTAGTTCCTTGAGATTTGAGATATTTTCTGGTGTGTTTAAACACACCTAGTTGACACATGAATTAACCCCAATTTAAAGCACAAAATTGGGGGGTATGCCTCTTCCTTGTTTTACCTTACTTATCTAGGATTCATCTATATGCATATGTGTATTCTGCTTATAGGTACTCCTTTTGAAATATCTAGCATAGGCCGATGCACCTAATTAGGGATGAGTGCTGTTGGTAAGTCATGCCATGTTAATTATTACATTGCACTTAATAAATTATTTATAATTGTTATATAGTGGCACACTGCATTTTATTATTGCACGAAATGGAAAGGTTTAGACACCACAGGTGCCGACCTACTGGGATTTTATCTCACACCCTCCTCAGGTGTCGTTGAAATCCGAGTAGATTATATTATTGTAGGTATTGACAAAGGGAAGCGTGCTGCTTCTAATGCTTGATTGTTTTTGGCTACTTAGGATGGAGACAGAGGTAAGAGAATGAGCCTTTCTCGTGATGCAATTTTCACACAGTGGGTCTTTTCTTTTTAGTTGATAGTATTCTTGGGTTTCTATTTTCGATGTTTTTAGTTTAGAAAGACATCATGGAATGAAATTGTTTTGTGAGATTCCACAGTTTATTCTTATTCAGTTGGATTATCCATATTGCTTTTGCTGCAGTTTATTCATTTATATGACTCCTCTTTTTATTATTAATTGCAGTTTACTTCTTCTGTGATAATACCTATTACCTTTGAGAGCATAGTCTCTCCCTCATACACAAAATTCCATCACTGCTAGTCGGTAGCCTCTGGAGTTCGGGGAGATGCAGTTGAGTTCATGTAACCCACCGGTTCGACCACCATCTTAGTGGTAATCTAGGACAGGACATTAAATTAAATATCAAACACCAATTGACAAGTGTCACATATCATGTGACCTAATGCTGGTGACCTGGTGTGTACTCCAAGAGTACATAGGCATGGATGTGTCCAGGTACACGTGCATAAGCAGAGTACATGGGCACAACTCGATACTCGTAGGCATCCAAGGACATTGGAATGACAACAATACACAAGCCAAACTAGGAATACACAGGAACAGACATAAAACATTGAAAGGTTGTTAGATGACCTCTATACCTCATATACCCTATATGATATGATGTGTCTATGGAGGTTTTCTTTCCATGTGAGATGGGGAGACATAAGAAAATGAGGTGTTTGAAATGCATGATGCATACCCCAAGTACACATTATTAACTCCCTACAATGGTGTTCAAAGCCCTTAATTCCTTCATAATAGACTAGATTTAGTTGAGTATGATACCTTGTCCCTTTCCCATGAGGGTGCAATGCAATATTATTTCTTGAGAATCATATTTTGATCATCTATATGGGTTAATTATTGGATATAGTTCAGTGCATTCCCCTGTGGGAATAGAGTTGGGATCCTCTATCATTATTAGGTGGGGTTCATGGTATCAGAATGACCACCATGCATAGGACATCGATCCCCTATCTAGTAGGAAGATCTAGTATGGTTTGTGGTGTCCCCTAATGGGATTGGGTGTGATCCCCTACATGGATGATGAGATATTTAGAGATCTAGTGAATACTTCTTAGGTGGGACCCAATAATCATAACCTATCAAATGAGTATCACCATTTATAGCATGGTTCATGGAGTGGATTCTCATGGAATAAGATTTACCTAGAATCCTAGAATAGTATAATATTTTTGGCAGTATTGATTGAGACTACTTGAGTCTAGTTGTCTATTATGAGTATATATGGATGTTTATGCCTCTTATATTCTTAATATATCTTATGTTTAGATAAATACTCTTGACGAGTTATGCTTAGTGATTTTAGGGTGTACTACAAGGCATTTTTATACTCACCCCTAATTGGGATTCACCAGAATGTGTCATCTCTTATGAAGACGAGTAACCATTTAATGGTGACCTTGGATGAAAGGGAGTAGACTAAGCATAGTTATAAGATAGGTCGATTGAGGTGTATATATATGATTAATTTGATAGCTATTCCCTCCTTCAGAGTAGGTAGGATAATATTTTTATTTTGGTTAGTCTTGTATGTATCCCCTTATCACTTCACAATACTTCGTCATACTCTTATGTAGGATAGATTCTATGCCTGCATTTATGGTATCTATTTTTCATACATTCTCAACATTATATTGGATTTGATATGTGTTTGTGTGTATAGTTATCTTAGGCTAATGCCTCCCATATGCGGGATATTCCTACTTGGAACTGGTCTCTAACCCCTGAACTATTGGGGGAGGGATTAGGGTGGTCACACTTGGCATACCACTAGACATGCGACCTTTGTGGTTTAGTTTATCATAGGTAAGACATGTATCCAAACCCAAAATTCCTAGGCATCCATAAAATTTAAAAGGGAAACTCTTCGATCATTGACCCAAAACCAATCAAAAATTAGAAACCAAAATATGAACCCCAAAAAAATCCACCCCAAGGCTCTTAGGCCCTAAAATCATCAAGACTGGTTTGTCAAATCAAATAATCATCCCAAGAATAATTTTCTTCATCAATTAAACCCAACTGACTAGAAATTGGTCAGTTTTCCTAGGACCCCAAGTAAAAATGGTATCCAACATGCCACTACACCATGATAATCGGACAAAACATGCTACTTCATATTTACATTAGCCTTTCCAAGGTACATACTCATATAAAACTGAAACATAGACTCAACTCGTTCTTGTTTACCAAATTAAATCAACCATTCTCATCCCCCATAAAGAGAGAAAATAAAAAACAAAACTAAAAAATGTAAATAAAATGCCTAAAATCAATCAATTTTGAAAACCACCACATTCTTAAAGAGATAGAAAAACATGTTTTCAGAAAACATGTACTATTAAAATAAATCAATTTACTAAGGAATTTAAATATCATTTTCTCTTGTTTTTGAAAACAACCTAAGATTTTCAAATATCCTTCTCCAAATCATTTAAAAAATATTCATCAATTAATTTTCATTAAATTAAAAGAATCCCTTTTTCAAAATCACATGAATTTTTTTTATTTTATTTATAATTAAAAAACAAATTCTTTTTTCAAACAATGGAATTTTTTGAATAACTAAATCAACCAATTTAGAACAGAAAATGTGCAAAACTTTTTTGGAAAGGAAAACCAATTCTAAAAAATCAATCAACATGGATTCTTTTCACACCAAAAGAATTTTTTACCTTCAGATCATCCTTTTATAGAAAACCTAGTTCACAAAACAATCACACCAAAAAAGTAGGCACATCACTAATCCATCAAACCCCAACCCATGTCATCAACATATCAAAATAACCATTTTGAATCATCCATCACCATTAGGGATATCTTAATAGTGGTCTAAATAATAATACAATTAGGATGAAAAAACATGCACGAATTGACCACATGGTTTTATGGGCCATGGTATGTCCATAAAAAATTTCTATAACTTTTTCAATATTGGGTGTTTGGTTGTTTCTCAGGTTTTTTGAGCAGTTCAATCCAACCTCACACAACTGATCTACTTTCAGTTTTCATCAAAAAATACAATAAAAATTGTGGATAAAAAAGATTATTGTTAGTCTAAAAAAATATTAATATCAAGGATCAAGTCCTACTTCCATACATAAACTGAAGGCTTAGATTAGGAAAGACCTTGCTAGACTCTCCCTACACCTACTTCTTGAGTCCCAATAACCAATTCTTGAACAAACATACCATTACACCCCAAATAATTTTTTTTCCAAAGGATTTGTATCCATTTGATTAGAATAACCTATGAGTTGATATCATCTTTAATGAATCAGATTGAGCTATATATCATAAAAACCCCCAAACTGACCCGTCACTAGCCTAAAGGATGTTCCTGATCCTTACAGGATGGACACTAGTTCCTGGGAGTCACATGAACATAGTTAGGAATAATTTCACCCTCTAATTTGATTAAATGTGGAAACATGAAAGTAAAAAAAATTCAAACTGACCATTTATATATTTAGAAATCACTTAAAAATGAATTAACAGAAATAAAGAAACAAATTATAATGTAGTACAAGAAGTAAAACAATCCCATTGCTCCCCCAGTCTCCCTCCCCTATAAAGAAAATTATAGTTGCCTTTAATTATCTCATGTCCAATAACTAATATTGCTACCCTCAATCCATATAAATCAATAATCACTGTTGACGCTCCTTTCGTCACAGAATCTAAAGATCGGAAAAGGGAATATCTGAGCTCAAAGTGATTAAACCTTTGAAGAAACATCAAAAATCGACAAAGGGATAAAAAAGGAAAACATTGCCCATATATCACGCAAGTTCCCTCTTGGTCGCGCAAGTACACTTGCGCGCCGCCTCAATACTTGCGCGAATCCTCATGTTCGTGCAAGGGACTTGCGCGACATAAATGGTAACCGCCTGGTAACCGCCCAGTAACCGCCCGGGGTCTTCTTTTGCCTATAAATAGACCCTATGGGCCCCCCATTGAGGGGGATCTTTTTCCAGAAACTCGGATCAAAGCTCCCGACGCCCAAGTCTCTTCTCAAAGCTTCCGAAACACTTCTAAGGTAATCTCTTACCTAGAACGGAAGATCTAAAGAGAAGAAGGAAGGCCCAAGTGTTGAAACTTATCAAACACTTGCGCGCCAACTTAATTCCTTCAATATAACTTGCGCGTCCCTTCTCTGGAAGAAATTCAAGAGGATTATAAAGGGTTTAATAAAGAGTCGCTCAAGTATTTCAACTCTGGTTGAAAATCGCGCAAGTATCCCTCATGTCGCGCAAGTATACTTGCGCGACCAACACTTGCGCGCCGACGCAGGACTTGCGCGACCTTCAAGACTTGCGCGCCCCTATCTTTTTGGGTGCCCATCTTGCCCATTTTTACCCCTCTTAAGCCATTTCACCCTTCCTATTCAAGATTCAGTCTTCAAGATACTCTTCAAAGCTATTTATGGCATGATTTCTTGATTTGACATCCTTATCTGAAAGGAATTCTGTGAAATATCTCTCAAAACCTAGTGATTTAAACATCTTCATGTCACCAAAGATTGAGAGTTCATTCATTTCAACCTCATCCTTTAAGATGAGAGAATCCTAACCTGGGTCTCCTTTTCAGGAATAATCCCCAGTTATAAAACCTTTGATTTGGGCATCTTTCTTAAGAATAAGCCCCAATCAAGTCCTTTAATCTTGGGCATCCTCCTCAGGAGTAAGCCCCAAACCTTAATCCCTAACCTGGGTCTCCTTTTCAGGAATAAGACTCAGTCATAACCTTGGGCTTCCTTTTCAGGAGTAAGCCCCAAGTCCCCTAACCTAGGCTTCCTTCTCAGGAATAAGTCCTAGTCATAAATCTTGGGCATCCTTCTTAGGAGTAAGCCCCAAGTCTCTTAAAATTTCTCTTAACCAGTCATAAAATACCTTTGATTTGGGTTTCCTCTTTAGGAATAAAACCCAATCATAAGTCCCCTCCTAACTTGGGCATCCTCCTTAGGAGTAAGCCCCAAGATTAGAGTATTCAAATCTCCATGAAGCACATATAACTTTGTGGACCCTGTTCTTGGATTTTCTCCCTAAAAGTAAATCCTAAACCTTCGTCTATCTAGGCAGTCATCTATACATAAGCCCCAAAACAAAATTCTTTTGATTGCATCTTTTACGGCACAATTGTCTAAATTTTACCAATACCTCTTGTTTCTCACACCGAGCATGACTCACGTGAGCTTAGAGTGTAAAAGTAATTATGACATTCATCTTTGAGCCATCAATCATAAAACATCATATCCCATTCCTCGAACTACGTGGGTTCTGATTCCTTTTTCAAAATAAAGGATACGTAGGTAGCCCATTCATGGGTTCGATCCCAACATTGAAATAATCTCTGTCCTTCTGAATGACGATAAACTTCAAGTGCCCCACTGAGTGGCTTTAAAACCAGCCTGGTCATCAAAATGACCAAGAGACTTTTATATAAATGTTTTGAAGGATACCATTGACCAAGAATCTCTAAACAAATATAGATGATTCTATATTGATGAAGAACCTCGAATACATATAAAAGATTCTCTAAATTTCTTGCATATTTAATCATTGATTGTTAAAACTAAAGGAAAGCTCATTTTATACTTGGTAATGTAATAAGGATTCACGAACTTAACTTAAATCTATAAAGAGAGTCCCGGAGTAGACAATAATTCCCCTCAAAAAGGTGTGATGAGTCCGACCTCCCATCCTCTCGACCAATGTAAATTCCTAAGCCTCATTAGCCCACAAGCTAATGAGCGCCTGCCTTTGGAAAGTAGGTCCAAACGGATGTGGAATCATTGGATGTTTCCGGTTCTACGAACAAACCCGTTAGAAACCGATCGGAACGTTTGAATCTCCCGTCCAGGAGGTCATCCCCGGATTCCGCGCGAAACAAAAATGGTGAACCCGACGTGAATCCTTAACCAAGTTAAAGTGATGTTCTTCTTATCTGTTAGGCCCTTTGGGCCAACAAGGCAATCATTGACATGTGCTCATCCAAAAGATGCAGTGGCCGGAATCATCTTGATTATGTCTGTTACATGGAAAAGGCACTCTTTTTTCAAGATCTTCTACAAAAATGGCTTTCCTTAAATTCACCCCTGTGAATACTGCTGCTGGGAACACCTCTACTGTGAGGTCTACTGCTGTGAAAACCAATGCTGCTACTCCTGCTGGAACGTCATCCACTCTGAGGATGACATCACCAACTCAGCGTCTTCAACGCTGTGTTTCTAATGCACTGGTTAAGGAGTACCGTCGCAACGGTACTATCCCAACTCTGGAGGCCGCTCGTCAAGCCCTCCAAGTTAACAATTCTACCTGGTCGTCCGGACAACGGCGACCAGCAATCAAGAAGCAGACGGTGCTGACTACCGTCTCCAACCGTTTCGGGTCGTTATCCCCGGAACGCAATTTCCATTCACTCCCTTATTCCGAGGAAGTGAATGAGCAGGTCACGCAGGACCTTAATTCAAAAAGACAGGAGTCCTTCTCAAGGGCTCCCATTAACAATCGCCGCCAGACTCGTGCGGTAGTGCGCCCTCAACATGATGAGGGTACCGACTCCAGGCGTTCAGCTCAGGTTCCTCGAACCCGAGCAGGCAAGATGAATCGCCAGAGACGGAATCCGGTTAACAATAGGCAGGTTGTCATCCCTGCCATCTCCGGAGAAGTCCACCAACCTAACTTGGTGGCAAACAACGAGCAGGCATACACACCTGCCCGTTTTAATCCCGCTGTCCAGCAAACTCGTCTGGCAGCATCAAGCCGATCCCGCCAGGCAATTCCGGCGGAGTACCATAGGCAGGAGCATACACCTGCTTATATATCAGCAGTTAGTCAGCAGGCTCGTCTGACTACATATGGTGGATCTCGTCAACCGCGTTTGGCGAAGTGTAATCAGCAGGCACATACACCTGCTAATACCAATCAAGCCTACCAACAGTCTCGCTTGGTAGCGCACGGAGAAGTCAGTCGGAAATCCCCGACGACAAACAGGAGGCAGACTAAACTCTCTGCCTCCACACTTGAGTACTGTCAGGATTCACTGACAGGAAAAGGAGGACATGAGCAGGCACATACACCTACTCCAAGCCCGGAATGGACGTATATCCCCGTTCCGGCGGCTGAAGTCACCAAACATATTTTGTCAATGGTGAAAGAGAAAAAGCAAATTCCTGCTCATATTCTGGATGCTTGCCAGGATATCATAATAGCTTCAGCATCATCTCAGGGACAGACACATACATCTGTTCCAGTCCAAGAGGGTTGTGGGGCCTACTCCCCCATATCATATGGACAACCAAGTCAGGCACATACACCTGATTTGAGCGATGATCGTCAGCCTAACCTGACCATCTTTCCTGATCAGGCACATACACCTGCTCAGAGCAATCACTTTCGTCATCAAGTGATTTCTAAAGCGAGTAAGAAGGCATCTAAGAAAAAGATCTGCCCAGCACAGTCAGGAGATCAAAGGCCAATCTACAATAAGGCCTTGCTCGATGCTGGAGTTCTTGAAGCCCTCAGACATTTATCTGTCGGAATTCAAGATTCTACTCCCTCAGTTCCCAATAACAGGAACATTAATCCCGAAGGTCTTCAACAGACACTTCCTCATGAAGACTTGCTTCATGAAAATTCGGTCAATCTTGAAGTTTCTTCTTCAGATGAGAACCACAAGAACCCTCTGTGTGGTCAGAAGGCCAAGGAGCGAGAGATTTCATCTTTTGCTGTAACCCATCATGAAGGTCCTCCTCATAGTGATGAACTTCGCTGCGAAAGTCCTCTCCGCAGTAGTGATTCACATTGTCTCGAAAATTCTTCAGAAGGAAATGTAGTGACGAGAAAGCCCTCTTATCTCGAGGCACTTGCAAACGTAAAACCAGTCATGTCTGAAATTTTACTATCGGCAGGTGAAACTCTTTCTCCATCAGAAGATAGCTTGGGGTTCAGGTTATTCTCCGAACCTTCCCTGGGTCATTCATCTTCCAGCATGAATAGTGATTCCTCTACCAATCTTGTTGAATCCGATGAAGCAACAAGGAAACACCAACTCTGGTCCAAACAGGTAGAAGAATCTTCATTTAATGATAAAGAGGAAATGCTGAACATGAGGAAAAACTGGCAAAAGGTGAAGTACCAGTCATGTTTTGGCCTTTGGCTGATTCACAGTATGACATTCCAAAGATGTTGACGGATGATGGAATCCATGATATTCGTCTTAACATATGGAAAACTCTTTGTCAATTAAAGAAGAAGGTATTATCTTACGATGAATATGAAAATCATCTTAAGATAATAGAAGGGTTACAACGCCAGATTGATTTGGCATCTCTATCAGTCTCTCGGTATCCGAAGGCTGAAAAGCAACAGAGAACCCTTCAACGTTCATGCCTTGGCGCACTAAGAAGATTGCGTCAGTTAATATCCAATGCTCCATCTAATGTTCATATCAGAGGATGGGGTGTTCACAGAGCACTACATTTCACAGTGCTTTCCGGTCAGCAGAGCCCGCCGAAAATGGTCTCATGCAATGTTATTGCCCATGGCCGGCCACAGTCAATGGGCTTTGTTCATAATCAAAATCTTGCTCGAGATCAAGCTTCAACTAGTTCCTCTCAAAATCAAGTATATAGAGAACAGGTTGTTGAATTGCTCCTACATCAAGTAGGCGAGAATATTGCACAAGCCTCTCGTCTAGAGCAAACACGTCATCAAATGACAAAAGTTTCGGAAATCATCCAACGGTCTGTTGAACCAGGTGATAAAAGTGGATACAGGTTAATGCATCCAGCTAATTTCCGAACTAAGATCCGCAAGATCAAGAGAGATTTCAAGAAGATCTCAGACATAGCATGTCAAGAGACACCCCAGCTTGCCAGACTGGGGACTTCTCTAACCCAACCCTCAGAATCAACGAATGGGATTCGAGGAGTTGAGCAGAAGCAACAGGAACACCCCCAGTCCACCGGACTGGGGACTTTTTCAAATCTTCAATCCCTCCCTCAGAGAAAGTCAGTATTCTCTCGATTAGGGAATAAGCCTCAAGAGGAACGAAGAGCCAAGATGTCAGGAGATTCTCTCCAAGTGACGGTTCTCCAAGAAATTCCTGAGGGATCAAGTCAACGGAATGCCATGCCTTATCATGGACATAAAAGGAGACAATATCACAGAAATGCTGATAGAAAGGATTCCATGAAATATGCATCCATTAATGTCATCACTGCCGTTGCTGCTGATTCACCAGATGAGGCTCAATCAGAGGGATCAAATGAAGAGGTTCCTGCTCAAGAAGTTGCGCACACAGACCTAAATGAAGAAGGTGTGCGCACACGTAATCAAAGGCTTACCCAAAATCTGGGTATTCCTTCAAGTAACCCACTTCCCCCTCTCCGAAAAGGATCCAATAAGGGGAAAGGAAAGAATCAGGTTACTTATCACCCTTCCTCTGAAGGAGGTCAATCGCTCTCATTAGAGCAAAGGTTTGCACAATAGGAGGAAGAAATGAAAGAATTAAGAAGGTTAAATGCAGAACTACTTCAGAGTAGTCTTCTTCTTAAGAATGCTGAAGTCCGACAGCCAAAGGAATTTGTTGTAACTACTGAGATGGATCAGGAATATCCTCCTTTATCAGTACACCCACAGAGGTCTAATCCTACGGGTCAAACACAATAACGGTTGGCAGCACTACCATTAGTTTCAGCACCAACCTCCACGGCTGTCCAAGCTCCATTCATTGCACCTACCCAAAACCAAGTTCAACCTGACGTTTCTCAAAAGTTAATGACTACTATTGAGTCATTAACAGCTCGGTTAGAAACTATGGAAGGGAAACGGGCGCAAGTTCAACCTGAAAAGAAAGTTTACCCTGAATGGGTAGATTCAATTTCTCCTCCATCCAATTTTGGAAACCCTGTTTTCCCTACTTTCAATGGATCAGGCGACCCTGAACACCATTTGACGCATTACGTGTCTTGTTGTGATCCTATGATGGGAACTCCAGAGCAGCAAGAAGTAGTGAAACTCAGATGCTTCGTGCGAACCTTGCAAGGACCAGCCTTTGTCTGGTATACAAGCTTGCAATCCCGATCAGTCATCGGATGGGAGGATCTTCGTCAAAAATTCCTTCTTCAGTTTAGCTCAACTTTGCCCAAAACGACAGTTTTTGATCTTACAAACTGCAAGCAAAGAGAGAATGAAAGAGTCTCTGATTTCATTGCTCGTTGGAAGGGATTAACATATTCCTTGAGTTTAGCACTCCCTCAGGAGGAATTGTTGCCAATCTGTGTGGCAAATTTGCGTGACGAATTACGCACGCCATTGATCCCTGTGAAATACACAGGAGGGTTTCGAGACCTTACTTCAATCGCTCAACAGAATGAAGATTCCCTTATACAGGCTAAGGCAAAATCTCGTGTAATTCCATCAGCTCCAGGAAGAAGAATGGGTAAAGCAGAAACTGCTACAGTTATGCTTAAACAGGCACCTGTACCTATTTCTACTTCAAAACCTTCATCTTCTCGAAGGGCTCCACCTCCTGAACGCCAACAAAAAAGGCTGTTTCGTCCAAATGATCAAAAAGATCAACGACGAAAACAATTTGAGGATATGAAGAGTAAAACATACTCTTTCCGAAGTGAGCAAGTTCCTGGTTACTTCATTTCAGCTCTGGAAAATAATTTGGTTCAATTACCAGTGCCGAAGAGACCAAACAAGGAAGGAGATGAAGACCGTCCCAATTATTGTCCCTTTCATCAAATGTTGGGGCATCCCATCCAGGAGTGTTTTGTCTTTAAAGACCTCCTGCAAAAGATGGTCGATTTGGGACAGGTCAAATTGAAGGGTTCTTCAGCTCATGTAGCGTGTATTACCGCTACAGATCCAGAGGAAGGAGGCGAGTGGCAGGAAGTCAAAAGCAAAACTGCGAAAAAATATGATGATTGGATGGTCAGAAAGACAATCAATAGGACCCATTCCATTTTGCGAACACAATTGAAGAAGCCAATTGTGTCTCCTACAAAAGCTGCAGTAAAGCCTCCATCAAAGGAAAAATCCTCAAAAGGGCAGCGCAATTCAAAGAAGAAAGAGGAATCAGGAGAAGATGAGTATGTATCAAAGCCTAAATTGTCTTTGACTCTGGCAGATTTCATGCCATCTACTTCAAAGTCACGGGCACCGTCCCACCAAACGGCACAGCCTAAACAGGCTAACTTGGCAGAGTCTTTATCAGACGAAGAATTGATCTTTGGTTCTGTTAATATGATTCAATTAACAGATTCATATTCCAGTCTTGATGAGCCTGAATTCCCTGTATCAAATAAAGGAACCCGAGGAAGTTCTAGAGGTTCAGGATATAGGGGAAGACGTGGATCTTTCCGAAGCCACTACTCTAATTCTACCCCTGCTAGCACTGTATATGCAGCAGAAACTCGTGGTAGAGCCCTTCAGCGAGCTCAAAATGAACAAGCAAGTTCTTCTGCCAATGGCCAACTCAGCTTCGGCACAGTTATTTTGGAAGACCGATTAAATGTTCCATGTTCTTTATTTCAGCAAGTAAATGGATCTAATCAGTCTAATTTTCAAAAACCAAAGATGTTGCCAACTTCAATACAAGAGACATCAGCTTCTAAAGCATCTTCTTCCAAGGTACCTGCTAAACCGCATATTCCTATTGGGAAACGCAGGCCTCTAGATCAAAAGTATGATATATTGAAACACTTGGCCCAAGTACCAGCCAAATTATCAATTTTGGATGCTTTGAATATATCAAAAGATCTTCGGGAAGCACTCATCGAAGCTTTATCAAGTCCTCAGGAGTTTGAAGCTGAAATTGCTGCAGCTGAAATTTATCACATAGAGAATAATCCTGCAGAATGCCATGCAGTGATATCTTTTACTGATAAAGATGAAGATGATGTTGTGCATGGGCACATAAAACCTTTGTACCTATCTGGCAAAGTCAATGGTATAGATGTTCAAAGAGCTTTTATTGACAATGGTTCAGGAGTCAACCTCATGCCCATTCGCACACTTCGTCGATTGGGCCTCACGGAATCTGATTTATCTCCTTCTACCATGATGTTGCAAGGATATGATAAAAATGAACAAGAACCACTGGGAGAAGTTACGCTCAGAACTCAGTTTGGAGATCTTGTTTCCAATTCAGATTTCATGATTGTTGATCAAGACTCAGCTTTCAATATCTTGCTTGGAAGACCCTGGTTACATCAACATGCAGCTATTCCGTCATCATACCATCAATGTCTCAAATACTGTTTCGATGGTCAAGTTGGAACATTGTATGGTGATAAGGCCCCGTTCAAAACATGTGAGTCTCAATACATTGAGGCGGAATTTTATCACATGAAGGGAAGAGAAAAATCTACAATGAAAGAAATTACCAAAGTTAATGCTCCATATGGTTTGGAAAAAATTCCAATAAATCCATTTTCACATGTGAGTACAGATTATGTGTTACCTATCAGTCAAATTGACAAAATAGGCCCAAATCAAAATACTCTTATGGAAAGATCCATAATGTCAATTACGGCAATCGAGCCATACAACATGGGAGAAATTGGTAACTTACCAAGCAGTGATGAAAGCATAAGTGGTGACGTTTTCATTTCGTCTGCTGAAATCCAACAAGTCTATACTTCGCTAATCAGGCAAGAAGAAGTTATAGCAACACCAGAGGTGAATGTTGATGTCGATTCTCAATCCATCATCTCCTCTTTATTTCCCAAAGAAGACCTTTTTTCATCAATAGGGTCGGAAATGGAAGCTTCTTCTTCAAAATGTGAAAATTTTGACATCTCTTATGATCATGAGAATTTCGTTTTTTCATCTACTTTGCAAGTAGAAACGGAAGATATAACACATGATGAAGAGGAAGAGGAAGATCTTAGAGATGCTCCTCCAGCATTTGAAGAGGGTATCTCTACCACTGTGGATGAACTCAGAGAAGTAAATCTGGGTACAGAGAAAGATCCACGCCCCACTTTAATTAGTGCGGCCATGACCCTTGAAGAACAAGATATGTATATTTCTTTTCTAAAGCAAAATAAAGATATTTTTTCTTGGAATTATACAGAGATGCCTGGCCTTGATCCTGATGTTGCCACCCATCATTTGGGTTTTCCAAAAGAACATCGAGGATTCAAGCAAGCCGCGAGAAGAACACACCCAACCTATGCTTCCAAAATCGAGGCTGAAGTGGATAAGCTTATCAAAGCTAACTTCGTCAGAGAAGTTCAATATCCCAAGTGGTTGGCTAATATTGTCCCAGTAAAGAAAAAGAACGGACAAATTAGGGTTTGCATCGATTTCAGAGATCTTAATCGGTATTGTCCCAAAGATGATTTTCCAGTTCCGATTACAGAACTCTTAATTGATGCAACGGCTGGCTATGAAGTACTTTCTTTCATGGATGGATATTCTGGATATAATCAGATCCGAATGGCCCCAGAAGATGAGGAATATACAGCCTTCAGAGCTCCTCAAGGTGTGTTTTGTTACCGGGTGATGCCCTTTGGTTTAAAGAATGCAGGTGCAACATATCAACGCGCCATGCATCGTATCTTCAAACCTTTTCTAGGGAAATTTGTTGAATGCTATGTAGATGATTTGGTGGTTAAATCCAAACAACGTTTTGATCACTTGGCTGATTTGGAAATCATATTCCACAAGCTTCGACAACATAATTTGAAGATGAACCCCTTAAAATGTGCTTTTGGGGTAACCTCAGGAAAATTCCTTGGCTTTGTTGTACGCCATCGTGGTATTGAAGTCGATCCTGAGAAGACCAAATCAATCCTTGGTATGTCACCTCCTCAGAATTTGAAAGAATTAAGAGGACTTCAAGGACACTTAGCCTATATTCGGCGTTTCATCGCCAATTTGGCAGGCAAATGTTTACCTTTTACCAAATTATTGAAGAAAGGAGTCACTTACCAGTGGACTAAAGAATGTCAAGAAGCATTTTATGTTCTCAAGAAATACCTCTTAAGTCCACCAGTACTCATGCCACCTGTTGAGGGTAGACCTCTTATCCTCTATGTGACAGCTTTAGAGCGATCATTGGGTGCCTTTCTCGCTCAAAAGAATGATGCTGGGAATGAAAATAGTCTCTACTATCTCAGTAGAACTATGCTTGAAGCAGAAACCCGGTATTCGAGTATTGAAAAGTGCTGCCTAGCATTAATCTTTGCAGTTCAGAAACTGAGACACTACCTGCAACATCACGAGGTCCAATTGGTATCTCGTAATAATCCACTCAAATTCATCCTTAGTCGTCCAATGCTTACAGGACGTCTGGCAAGGTGGGCGGTTATTCTACAGCAGTTCGACATTCAGTATGTGTCTCAAAAGGCAATTAAGGGCCAAGCTCTGGCTGATTTCCTGGATGAACACCCTTCAGTGGAAGACACGTATTCAGATATCGAACTCCCTGATGAGGAAGTTTTTTCTATTCAAGAGAATCCTCAAACATGGGAAATGTATTTTGATGGTGCTTCTAGAAGTCCAACAGGGAAGAAAATGGAAAATCCTAAATTCAACAAAGTTGGTTTAGGAATTGTGCTCATTTCTCCAGATAAGGCAGTGTTACCTTATTCCTTTTTGTTGTGGGAAGGTGGTACCAATAATGAAGCTGAATACCAAGCTCTCATTGCAGGCTTGGAGTTAGCGCTTCAAGCACAAGTGAATCACTTAAAGGTAAAAGGTGATTCAGACCTGGTAATCAAACAAGTCAATGGGGATTATGCCATCAGAAAAGAAGAATTAATCCCTTTGTATGATTACGTCAGAGAGTTAATGTCGGAATTCCCTTCAGAACCGACATTTTCTTATGTCCCAAGATCACAAAATGCTCAAGAAGATGCACTGGCTAATATAGCCACAGCATTAGCAGATCCAAATCGGGACGAGACAACCATCTGTATTGCCCACCGTCGTGCAATTTCACCTTATGTTCAAGTCAGAACAGAGGAAATTAATGAAATTAGTCCCATTCCTGAAACGTATGGTCATACTACAGGATGGATGTCACCTATCAGGGAATACCTTCAAAATGGAACACTTCCACCTGATAGAGCCGAGAGAGAACAAATTCGGCGACGTGTGGTCAATTTTACTCTTTATGATGGTCCAAACCACCTCGAGAAAATTCTCTACAAACGTGGTTTTGATGGAGTTCTCTTCAGATGTATTGATGGTGAAGAGACAATGGCTGTCATAAAAGAAGTGCATGCAGGAGTCTGTGGTGCCCACCAGTCTGGACATAGATTGTCTGATCAAATTCGAAGACTTGGATACTTCTGGCCTTCAATGATACAAGATTGTGTTAATTTCACAAAGAAGTGTCATTCATGCCAAGTATATGCCAATTTAATTCATCAACCTCCAGAGTTGCTTCATACAGCTAAATACTCATGGCCATTTTCCACATGGGGAATGGATGTGGTAGGACCTTACCCTTCAGCTACAGCCAAGCAGTTTAAGTACATTCTTACTGCTACTGATTTCTTTTCCAAATGGGCAGAGGCAGTACCTCTCAAAGAAGTCAGTTCTAAATGCATTGTTAGCTTCATCAAGTCTAACATCATTACTAGATTTGGTGTCCCTCATACCATATTGACAGACAACGGCACCAACTTCTGTTCTTCTGAGGTAAAGAGATTGTATCAAGAATACAACATTAAGTCCAACCATTCATCTCGATATCATGCAGCGGCTAATGGCCAGATAGAGGCCTTCAACAAGACTCTTTCAAATATACTGCAAAAGATGGTGGATAAAGATAAGAGGTCATGGCCTGATAAACTCTATCATGCTTTATGGGCTTATCGGACTACCACTCGCAATGCAACGCGATCTACTCCATATTCATTGGTATATGGAACAGAAGCAGTCTTGCCAATTGAAGTTCAATTGCCCTCACTCAGAATAGCCATTTGTGATCAGTTATCAACAGATGAGCAATCCCAAAAGCGGTTGAATGAATTGGAACAGTTAGATGAGAAAAGATTGTGCACTTTGCACCACTTGGAAATCTATCAGAATCGAATAGCACGAGCTTTTAACAAAAAAGTTCGTCTTCGTTCATTCATTCCGGGAGAATTGGTATTGGTTCTCAGAACACCAATGATACCAGGAAAGAAGCCTCCCAAGCTTGAACCAAAATGGGAAGGACCTTATTCAGTACATAAGGTCTACTCCAATGGAGCGTATTCTCTGATTTCAATAGATGGAGAACACATCACGACTCCAACTAATGCCAGATTTCTGAAGAAGTATTTTGTATAAACACAAAATATTGTTCCCAGAACCAAGACTTACAATTGGTTCATACAGAAAAGGTCCGGTATGACCTTAAACTACACCATGGTCCAGTATGACCTTAAACTACAACTTCGTCCAACATGACATTAAACTGTGTCACACTTCTGTCCGAAATGACATTAAACTATAATACGTCCAGCATGACGATAAACTGTACGGTCCATGCATATGACCTTAAACTATTCGCACTTATGTCCCTGCAACATGACACTAAACTGTGCAGCACCAATAGTCCTAACTGCATGACTTTAAACTGCATAGTCCCTGATTTTGTCCTACATGACAATAAACTGTATAGAAGTTCCTATATTTTGTCCGAGATGACATTAAACTATATTGTGTCCTAGAAACATGACATTAAACTGTGTGGCACTTTCATCGTCCATCATGACATTAAAATGTAAAAAAATCCCCAGAACTGATATCCTCATATTGGTTCACCTTAGTCCTAGCTACATGACTTTAAACTGTACAGCACCAGTTCGTCCTTGCTATATGACGTTAAACTATAGAGCAATGGTCCCGTATGACCCTAAACTGCATCATCCGTGGTCCATGTATATGACCATAAACTATTTACAAATATGTCCAGCAAGACGTTAAACTGTGACGTCCTAACTACATGACGCTAAACTGTATAAAAGTCCCTCACGTCCGGAAAGACGTTAAACTATATAATCATCAAAAGTCCAGCATGACATTAAAACTGCACAATCCCCCTTTCGTCCAATATGACGTTAAACTGTATTGTCCCCATCGTCCTAACTACATGACGCTAAACTGTACAGAAAGTCCTTAATATGTCCTTCATGACATTAAACTGTGCATCGTTAAGGTTGTTATTACCTCTTGTTTCTCACACCGAGTATGACTCACGTGAGCTTAGAGCGAACATCAACCATAACACTCCCTTTGGGCCACTAACCATGTGTAAGTCCCAACAATTTTTTTTATTAGATCATTGTCCACAAGAACAACTTGATCATTGATTCATTCTTTAATTGAACTACACGGACTTTGATCCTTGCCCTCCAGGCTGGGTATGTAGGCAACCTCCCAAAGGTTCAAGCCCAAAAACAATCTCTTCACATTGGTTCACCACAATCTCATATGATGATGATTTGTGAAACCACCCCTGGAATCAATATCTTTACATTGATTCACTTTCGTCCTTGTTATATGACGTTAAACTATACAATACTTTTGTCCAGTACGACAATAAACTACAATATTCTTTGATTTCCTCATTTGAGAAGGAACCATTATTAACATTGATTCTTTTTCAATCATGGTTTTCATTTTCAAAAAGACTACGTACATACATGGTAATGCCTAAACTTTTTATCTTAGGTTAAAACCATCATTGCACTAAAGTCCCTTTTCACCCTTCACATGTACGAACCAAATTTGTACAAAGGGTAGTTTCAAGAACTACGTGGACTTGATTCCCATCCTTATGGGATACGTAGGAACATTCGAGTGTCCCTCGAATCCAGTCCCAAGTCTTTTGGGCCTAACCCCAAATTTCACTTTCAGTCCCTTGGCTGAAAAGTCTTCATGAAAACACACACTGTGTATTCATTATTATGGTCCGAATTCTATGACCCTAAACTAAGATCACTCATCCTTTCGTCCTGCACGACGTTAAACTGCGTTTCAAGAACTACGTATGGCTTGATTCTCATTCTTATGAGATACGTAGTGAAGTCCAAATTTCAATTCAGGATCCAGCCACAACATGATTATGGTTTTCATTGACCTATGTATCTCTATATACATTGGAAAATACCCATCTTTATGTATTATAATCCTAACCTTAAATATTTTCAGATCTTCATAACCCTTTTCATGACTTATATTCACAAAAATGTCAAACTTCTGAGAATTCTTTTTCCTGACTATGCAGCACGTGCCCATAGGTGGCCTTGCATAAACAGTCCACATAAAAGACTTGTCAGCCAAGAGATGCTATTTATTTGACCATGCATCCAATGCCCATAGGTGGCCCTGCATGTTTTCAACCCCCTAACGGGTTTGTTAAATAATAGTAACTTCATTCTTGGGAAGAATGCCTCTTTTGTCCTTATTTGTCTTAAACGATAGTATGTAGGGATCCGCAAAAATAGCCATCCTTAACGTATTTGTCCCATATCATTTTTCATGATCTGAAAGTATTCAAGTCTATGGTTTATTCTCCTTCCCTACGTTTGGGTCAGACCTTCGTAGGAGTGATATTCATCCAGTTCTTGGATATTCTTGTTCGGAAATATCCTTTCCATATTCAAGTACCTCTTTCCATACAACAAACTCTATGCTTTAGAAAATTTGAATCTCCATAAACTTTAACTGGCTTTTAGAACTAGGAAAGTAAATTTCTGAGAGTTCTTTTGCCTGACTGTGCAGCACGTGCCCATAGGTGGCCTTGCATAAATAGTCCACATAATAGACTTGTCAGCCAAAAGATGCTATTTTATTTGACTATGCAGCCAATGCCCATAGGTGGCCCTGCATATTTCAACCCCCTAACGGGTTTTGTTAAATAATAGTAACTTCATTCTTGGAAACTACTTTTTCTAATGCCTTTTAGCTCTTTTTCATATCATTCCTCAGATTCAAATATTCTTAAGTCATAGTTTACATATTTTCTCTCATACTTGAGTATGGTAATTTGTTTTCAGATAAATTATCAAGGAATTGAATCCATTTTAATCCATTTTTCGGTCAAAGCTATTTCGACCTTAAACATTAGCCTCTTTATGTCCGGCTTGCATGACTTTAAACTGCCCACACAAAAGACAGAGGAACTATGAATAAAAGTCAAGTTCCAGCTCACTAAATATACATTTTTTGTATGATTTAGCTAATATTGAGCAGTTAAAAGATTCAAAGTTTGTAGGGTTATTTGTAATAATCCTAGTAAAAATCAAACTATGCTTACTAAGCCCATTGGCTTAAGTAAATTTGAAGCAGGTAATGGAAGATTGCAGGTACAAATGATTGAAGACAAAAGTGTTTTTCATTGATACACAAGAGTTAGAAGGACATCCACAGACTGGAGTCTCTTCTCTTCTTTCAAGAATTACAAGAGGCTTTCAACATAACACTTCATTTGATTTACGGCATCCCGATATTCATTAGAAACCACCTAGAATTCATTCATTCAACTGGATACAATAAGAGATGCAGTGATACCAGCTCTTCTTGGAACAATTGTAAAAGGATGTTCTTGAGTGCGGTTTGAGAAAATTTTCTGCTGATCAAACAGTGACTCTGTTTCTATCCAAGAGACTTGGAAGATGGATACGTGGATTTGAGAATGGAGCATTGGAAGTAAAGAGCCATTTGGAGAGAGTACTCTTTTCAGATATTGCTCTAATACCATGTTTGTCTTCTCTCCAACAACCGGCAGTGGAAAACATTTCAGCCCATGAGTTTGCCATTTTCATATCTGCAAAGGAATGACATGGAGGAAGAATTTGAAAGTTCACACCATTGTTGTTACTCTTAATGCACAGCATAACCGAAATAGAGAAGTAGCAGTGCAGCTGCATCTCAGGTGTATAATTGTTTGCATTTGGAACATTGACTCCTTGCAGATGACCATGAACACACAGAGACAGGTAGATGCTCTGTGGGAAATTAAGATGATATTTCTTCAAATACTTATCCAAATCTGGGAAAGTGCTGTCGCAGATATCATAGTAATCATGGCCAATAATGTTCATCATGTCATCAATCCGCTTGCTAGCCAGTTCATCAGCCGTTTCAATTCCCTTGGGAACCACTGAATCTGCACAAAAGATGAATAAACTAACTCTTAAATGGGTTTATTTTCATAAAATTTGTAAAGAAATTTGGAAAAATGGCTAAGGCATTTAAGTCGCGCAAGTCTAAACATGGCGCGCAAGTATTTCGTGTGTCGCGCTAGTTTTTGACGCGCAAGTATAAACCGCGCAAATACAAATACCTTTACAGTGGCGTGACATCGAGGAAACCCTAGAAAACAGAGCAACCTGCGCGGTCAAGGTGACCTGCGCGGCGAGAGCTCGAGAAGGGATGATGTCCGGAAATCCGGATACTTGTACGGAGGTGAGGCCGTGTATTTATAGGCTCGGAAGCCTACCTGCGCGCCGTACCCAGAGCACTTAAGGCCTGCGCAACGCAAACTTGCGCGCCGCCTTTTGCGTACTGAAAACTTGCGCGCCCTCCCTTTTCCTTTTGAGGAATTCAATTTCCTCAGAGTCAAATCCTCATTTTCTCTCTGGATCCAACTCTGAGGGGGGACTTTTGTTGACGCTCCTTTCGTCACAGAATCTAAAGATCGGAAAAGGGAATATCTGAGCTCAAAGTGATTAAACCTTTGAAGAAACATCAAAAATCGACAAAGGGATAAAAAAGGAGAACATTGCCCATATATCGCGCAAGTTCCCTCTTGGTCGCGCAAGTACACTTGCGCGCCGCCTCAATACTTGCGCGAATCCTCATGTTCGTGCAAGGGACTTGCGCGACATAAATGGTAACCGCCTGGTAACCGCCCAGTAACCGCCCGGGGTCTTCTTTTTCCTATAAATAGACCCTGTGGGCCCCCCATTGAGGGGGATCTTTTTCCAGAAACTCGGATCAAAGCTCCCGACGCCCAAGTCTCTTCTCAAAGCTTCCGGAACACTTCTAAGGTAATCTCTTACCTAGAACGGAAGATCTAAAGAGAAGAAGGAAGGCCCAAGTGTTGAAACTTATCAAACACTTGCGCGCCAACTTAATTCCTTCAATATAACTTGCGCGTCCCTTCTCTGGAAGAACTTCAAGAGGATTATAAAGGGTTTAATAAAGAGTCGCTCAATTATTTCAACTCTGGTTGAAAATCGCGCAAGTATCCCTCATGTCGCGCAAGTATACTTGCGCGACCAACACTTGCGCGCCGACGCAGGACTTGCGCGACCTTCAAGACTTGCGCGCCCCTATCTTTTTGGGTGCCCATCTTGCCCATTTTTACCCCTCTTAAGCCATTTCACCCTTCCTATTCAAGATTCAGTCTTCAAGATACTCTTCAAAGCCATTTATGGCATGATTTCTTGATTTGACATCCTTATCTGAAAGGAATTCTGTGAAATATCTCTCAAAACCTAGTGATTTAAACCTCTTCATGTCACCAAAGATTGAGAGTTCATTCATTTCAACCTCATCCTTTAAGATGAGAGAATCCTAACCTGGGTCTCCTTTTCAGGAATAATCCCCAGTTATAAAACCTTTGATTTGGGCATCTTTCTTAAGAATAAGCCCCAATCAAGTCCTTTAATCTTGGGCATCCTCCTCAGGAGTAAGCCCCAAACCTTAATCCCTAACCTGGGTCTCCTTTTCAGGAATAAGACTCAGTCATAACCTTGGGCTTCCTTTTCAGGAGTAAGCCCCAAGTCCCCTAACCTAGGCTTCCTTCTCAGGAATAAGTCTTAGTCATAAATCTTGGGCATCCTTCTTAGGAGTAAGCCCCAAGTCTCTTAAAATTTCTCTTAACCAGTCATAAAATACCTTTGATTTGGGTTTCCTCTTTAGGAATAAAACCCAATCATAAGTCCCCTCCTAACTTGGGCATCCTCCTTAGGAGTAAGCCCCAAGATTAGAGTATTCAAATCTCCATGAAGCACATATAACTTTGTGGACCCTGTTCTTGGATTTTCTCCCTAAAAGTAAATCCTAAACCTTCGTCTATCTGGGCAGTCATCTATACATAAGCCCCAAAACAAAATTCTTATGATTGCATCTTTTACGGCACAATTGTCTAAATTTTACCAATACCTCTTGTTTCTCACACTGAGCATGACTCACGTGAGCTTAGAGTGTAAAAGTAATTATGACATTCATCTTTGAGCCATCAATCATAAAACATCATATCCCATTCCTCGAACTACGTGGGTTCTGATTCCTTTTTCAAAACAAAGGATACGTAGGTAGCCCATTCATGGGTTCGATCCCAACATTGAAATAATCTTTGTCCTTCTGAATGACGATAAACTTCAAGTGCCCCACTGAGTGGCTTTAAAACCAGCCTGGTCATCAAAATGACCAAGAGACTTTTATATAAATGTTTTGAAGGATACCATTGACCAAGAATCTCTAAACAAATATAGATGATTCTATATTGATGAAGAACCTCGAATACATATAAAAGATTCTCTAAATTTCTTGCATATTTAATCATTGATTGTTAAAACTAAAGGAAAGCTCATTTTATACTTGGTAATGTAATAAGGATTCATGAACTTAACTTAAATCTATAAAGAGAGTCCCGGAGTAGACAATAATTCCCCTCAAAAAGGTGTGATGAGTCCGACCTCCCATCCTCTCGACCAATGTAAATTCCTAAGCCTCATTAGCCCACAAGCTAATGAGCGCCTGCCTTTGGAAAGTAGGTCCAAACGGATGTGGAATCATTGGATGTTTCCGGTTCTACGAACAAACCCGTTAGAAACCGATCGGAACGTTTGAATCTCCCGTCCAGGAGGTCATCCCCGGATTCCGCGTGAAACAATCACCTAACTATGTGATGTGATATATAGAACAAAAAATAAAAACAAACAAACCTCAAACAATCAATGCTCAATGAGTGGTTTGAAGGAGAACTGATGTTCATGATTTGTGTATACTAATTAATTATTTTTTATAGTTTATTAAAAACTTGTTTTTATTAGATACATATTCTTTTATGGATAAAATTACTTATTTAAGTGTTCATGGTGAATTTTTAGGTTTTTCTAGTCAAAGGCACAAATTGGGTATAATTAGAGTAAAAATATAAGATATATAGAACATGTAGTTTTTAAACACATGTTGTGTACCTAAACAAGGAACATAGTTCTACTAGCTCGAGTACATTGCCATGTAGCTAAACAAGAATCAATTATTTTGTGCCCTTACTTCAAACTCCATTTATTCCCTTCGAGATGTGGTAGGTGGATTATTGAGATTCTACATGTCATGAGCAATGATGCTACATGGCTTGTGCTTTCAATAAATAACCAATGATGATTTAAATACAATGGGCGGTACAGAAGTTAGCTATCAATGGAGAAAAGGAATCCAACGATAAATGACCCAAGTATATGGTGTGTACTTTTGATTACATTCCATGTATTCAATTTGTTTTATAAATAATGAGGCATCCCTCAGAAATCAGGGTTAGGCATTCATGGGGTAGGTGATCCCACTCTATCATTCGATTTCTATAGATTGTAAAAAGGGGATTTTATTACATTTTACTTCTATTTTAGTGAAATTTTGCCTTTTTCTCATTTTTCTTCTCATATCCATGGTGGGGGATGAGTTTCATTGCAACCCACACACTATAACCATGGTCATAAGTGGCTCATCTTCTTATGTTGGGGTTGAAATAATATTATGGTTTCATTTCAATACGCACATTCGATGCATTTATTTTAATGATTAATTCTAATTTATAATAACTTTAATGAAATTACGTCCATATTCACCTTTGGTATAATAATAGACCAAGAAAGAAATGAGTGTCGAAAACTAAAGGATTTACAATAGGTTAATCCATGACCATTGGGTGAGTCTATTGAGACTTTTTTAGGGGTTGTGATCTTAATATGTATTCAAACATTATAAAACCAGACCAAGGGATTTATGTTTAAATACATAATTACTTATTATCATGCTAATAAATGGTAATAAAATTGAATCCCTATGGGAATATTATAGGATTATCTCCCTCGATGCTATCCACTAGGGTTCCCTTAGTAGTTCTTCAATAGGGGCGGTTGAGATACCACCTCTCCAGCCACATATCCCCCCTTTCCTCATTCCTTTGGTTTTTTTCCTCTCTTGGTGATTTATTCCTAGAAGGGTCGTTCCTTTGTGGTTCCTTAATGTGTGAATTTATCATGGCTGTGGCTTCGTCAGTCGAGGTTTGTAGCCCCGTCAAGGATGTTTATTTCTATTGAAGCCTTTCCCAATTTGACCGCTGATTTGGAATTCAGATCCATTTTCCTCTCCTAGTTTTTTCATTTTGGAGGTTTTATTAAGGCTTTAATAAGTGTGGTTTTTTTGGTCAATGAGGTTTCTGAAGGCGCATCCAATGATAGATTAAATTTGAGCTACGATGGTCTTCATTGGAGGTTGTTATGTGTGGGGAATTGCAGATTCATGATTCAAGACTCGTGGTTTGGTTTGGATTCTCGGTGTGGTCATGGATCATTGTTGAGGCCTTGAACCCTTCTAGTATGAATTAGCTTCAAAATTCCCCCACTCCATTCCCAATATTTCTAGAGTGGAGGATTGTAGGAAGCTTTGGGATATGAATTTCAAGCGGTCTACAAGGTTCAAGGTAGGAAATATATATTTGTTCTATGACTTTCTTCATTGGTTCTACCTTTAATCCATGGTGGTGTTTGAGAGATAAAAATGACAGTGGTATCTCAGGTGACATATTTTCAGATGGTATGTATGTTCCACCGGTGAAGATTTTTTGTGGCTGTTTTTGATATTTGATGCATATTCGATAAATATTGTGTTTTAAGTTTTAGTGATTTTAGATCTAGTTTGATGTAGAAGAGGGTGGAGGGATGACTATGAGGGTGTTTTTTTTATGGAATCTATGGTGAGATTATCTCTGGTGTGGTTGGATGATGAACTCAATGGTGGCGATGACGATGATATTGATGGTGTGTTCATGATGATAATTGTAGGCAATGGTACTTTAGCTAACCAATGAGATCGTGATAGTATTGGGTTCTATGTAATATTTTTTTTATTTTGAATTAAACTCTATTGTTTTTTATCCCTCCATTTACCAATTAACCTTAAAAAGTTTCTACTTCAAAAATAAAAAAAATGAATTTTTAGTCAATTGAATCCCTATAGTAAATAATATTAATAATTAATCTCAATACAAAATAATGAAAATTTTAGTTAACCCTAATCGAGTTGTAAACCAAAAATACTTTTTTTCTCTGGTTTTTATTTACATTTATTAGTTTAAAAAATTACTCACAAATAATTTTTCATTCTGATACGTTCTTATTTTTATTCTTTTTATTGGATAATAGATCAATAATTTCCACTATGCATCAGAATTTTCTTCTCATTATTTTCTTATTGTATTGACCATGATTTCTGGTATCTACCTAGTTAGTTGGATTAAAATGGAACAAAACAATTTTCCACGCCTCATGATAGGCACAATCAAGAACCAAGAACCTGAAACTGAGATATAGTAGGGGTGTGAATAAGATAACTCAATGGTCTACCACAAACCACACAACTATAGAAAAACCTTAGTGTCACAATTTAAAAAATGCTAATATGGAAAATAATGTACAAAGTATGTTTTTACATGATTTATAAAACTTATACACATACAAATTTTCAAAAATCCATTTTTCTATAATGTAAAATCAAGGATAGTAAATCATATCAAATTGATACTTTAAACTATGTAAAACATACAAAAACATGTTGATAACCCTTCTGAATATCTCATGAAAATACTTTCATAAATAATTGTAAGGAAGAATCATATATTTAAAACTATTTATGAAATAGTCAAAGAATTTTCCATTTTCAAATTTTAATTTGAAAACACTATAAAACAACTCATTTTTAATTAATACAAAACCTAGACAAAGTGATGTATAAACCATAAAAAGAAACCCAAACTAAATGAAAAAAATCTATTAATGGTGTGAATAAAAAAAATAAAACTAGGAAAATAAAACTGAATCATAAAAAAAACACACTAAAGTGTATAAAGAGGACCAATAATTATTGGGAATAATCCCAATGATCTAGTTATACAAGACATGAAATGGTGAAAATGAACCTAGGATAGATCTATTGAACTTGACACATCTTAGTGAGTCCCATTGAACTAACTAGAAATAGCCATTCAAAGAATTATTTTTCTATGGGAATCAAGAGACAACTAGTATAATGGAATACTACTCCTTTTGGTATAACTATCTTAGAGTATCCAACCAATATTACCTAGTAATCCCACTATCTCCACTGGGGGTTACCTCACTCATTTTATCTACTATATCCTAGGTATCTCATTAAAAGTCAATAAAGTGGGTGATAAATCAGTAATCACAGGCATAAAATGTAAAACATTTAGAAATTACCCACACCCCACCTCTTTAACACTCATAAGAAGAAACTACAGATGATATCCATTCATAAGAATCCCAAGATGCATTTTGACATAAATAATCCCCGATGGGATCATAATCAATAATAGGAAAATAAAATAATTTAGGATTAAAGAGGGTCTCACACATATTTATAAAATCAATAAAAGTTCTAAATGAGCTGACACCACCAAATCACAGGTTTTAGAAAAATATATTTGTTTCTTCTAAGGGTGTAGTAGTAGTTATAACATATGACCTCTCCTAAGATTGATATTTGGGATTAATATTTCATTATTGAAAAATTAAATTAAAGAATAAGAAATTTAAATAATATGAAACAAAGGTATTTGTTTCTGAAGACCAATTTAGTGAAAAGTGACTCAGTTCAATTTTGGCTTCCATCTTGTAATAATATCTTGACCCTTTTGAAATTGAATCATATTT
Source organism: Viscum album (assembly GCA_963277665.1). Classification (NCBI taxonomy): domain Eukaryota; kingdom Viridiplantae; phylum Streptophyta; class Magnoliopsida; order Santalales; family Viscaceae; genus Viscum; species Viscum album. The sequence continues at coordinate 200,018,207 of OY728119.1, read as the reverse complement.
TGATTAATTTTTTTATTTAATAGATTAATAATCAATTATCGTTTTACAAACACGATTAAAAATTGATTGATAGTGAGTGTAGTCCTCCAAATTTCATTGGTTTGAATATTCACCTTACAATTGTAAAAGGCACAATGGATATTCCCAAGATCACCCAATAAATTTAAAATAAATAATTAAGCACCCTAAGTTACCATATTAATTAGCCAAATATATATTCTCAATGTGTTTAGTAATAACTAAGAACTTCTCTCCCTGACAATAAATCACCCAATCAGTGTGATATAATACCAAAAAGAGGGAGAATAAAATTATCGAATCAAACCAATTTAAGAATGTTCATTTTTGAAACAAAACATTGTCACATCTCAATGAAACTCTAAATTATTTAATTCAAAACCATTTAATAAATCAAATGAGACAAAAGAATTTTAATAAAACCAATACCACGACATTTCAATGGGGCACCTCCCCTTCACCTAATAAAAGAAAGGGTCTAGACCTCCAATAATAAGTAAAAAATAGAGGCATATGGGGAATAATACACAATAAAAGAATAAATAAAATTAAGTCATAATAACATTGTATATATAGAAGAAGTATGTTTTTCTACTATTGGGTTTTGACTCCCCATACTCTCAATTAAAGGTCCATACATTTATAGAGGATGATTTTTTGGTATCCTATGGTGAAAATATGTTCCAATCATTTGAAAAGATACTAAAGATATTATTGGAATATCTTTATAAATATAACCAATCATATCAGGTTTTTTCCTTCTTTGGTGAGGACATATTTAATCAAAAATATATTTTGTTTGCATAGCTCAGGCATGGAATAAGAAGATGTGGATAAATCTTGTGGGGAACCATCAGATGTATGATAGTATGGCATTGTAGACTGAAAATGGTTCACGGAGTATTTTTTAGTAGCAATTAACCCCATATAGACTTTATAGTGGTGGAAATCATGTGAACTTATTCATGGTGGTGATTGGAAGTGGTATCTTGGTTATGTGAAAATGGTGAGAAGCCATATATTTCATCAAATATCACCCATCCTTCATAGTGTATAGATGAATTGAACAATTCAAAAAAGATTGAAGGGTATCATAGAAGATGATCCCCTACTCAATAATAGTGGTGACATATGAAAACCTAGTGGTGGAAAAATGGGGCTTGAACTGAGCTCTTATGGTGGCTTCCATGGTGGTGGTCTGGTGGTTCATAGGTGGCGAAGATAGGTGGTGAAGAAAACACTGTCAACCATTCAATGTTGTCTTGTGATTCTCCATTGGGAGAAATATCCAGTGTTGGCTCACAAGTCACTATTGGTTCCAATGGTGTCTCATGAGTCATTGTTGGTAAAAATCTCTAATTGTGTTTCAGAAGTTACCATTAGTTTCAACGGTGGGTCATGATTCACCCTTTGGGGAAAATATCTAACTTTGCATCACTAGTCACTATTGAAAAAAATATCCAATAGTGGATTTAATGAACTTAGTGGATTCAAGTAGTGGTTCTCTACCTAGTGGTGTAGGGATTGATGTGCGAGAAAGAGACAACAAAGACTCCTCCTCCTCAAGAAAACTTGTAAGTCAGCATATGAGCCTTGGAATGGATCATGGAGGTAGATGAGTCGTCAGGATATTATCCATTGCATTAGTGTGCTTTGGTAGTGGTGGAAGTATTGACCTCGAGCTTCGGGGTGTTAGAAATGGCGGTTCTAGATGATGGCAGTAGCAGCGGGCTATGGGAGAAGGTGATAAAAGTGAAAGAGTGTGGCAGCGTGGGGTTTCCAAACCACAAGAAATATTTTTACGAGGTATGCATAGTTCTCATAAGACATAAAAAATATATGCCTAATTTTTTTCCCATATTGAAATGGTAAAGAGGATGGAAAGGTTTTATAATTAAAGCTGAGGGAGTCCCACCATAGTGATGTTTCAAGGGAGATAGAGGACTCTCACCTACCACTGTGCACCACCCCGTGTTGGTGATTATATCTTCTTATAGTTATGCAGGCTTCACCTCTATGGGTTGGTGCTCTAAATATGTGTCCATGCTAAAATCATTTGCGTATTTTACAATTGTTGACCCTTCCTGGGCCTGACCCCCAGTACATGATACCCGCTATCAAAAAGGCCTTACCTTAGTATCTGCATGGCTGGTTGATCCCCATGGACCTGGCTATGTGGTGTGTTGTCTTGTTGCTAAGGGAAAGCTTGAATGGAACCATTTTTTACACCTAAATAAAATATAAACAATTAGTAAATTTTCAACTGAATTTAGAAATAATTAATGTAAGAATAATTCTAGATTTCAACTTATTACCAAATTCTTCATTTTAGGCCATTTCAATTCCACACTTCAAAATACCCTTTAGTTAATTAAAAAATTACAAATCATGAGTTTATTTATTGAAAAACATTAAAAATTAATAGATTCAACAACCAAATATGCATTAAAATATCTATGTGATAAATACCCCCACACATAAGTAATGATTGTTCTCAAGAGTAATTTCTCAACAATAAGAATCAATGGGCTCCAATTATACCTATATTCAAATCTCAAACTAAGGAAATAAAAACAATTATTAATTATAAAACAAAATTAAAAAAAACACATAAAATATTAATTAAATGTCTCAATTTTCAAATAAATAATCAATGAATGCATTTTACTTTCTCCCTTTTGAAAATTTTGAAACTTTTCTTCCCATTGGTTTAAGTTCACTCATTTGTATTAAACATTAAAAGTCATGATTTTCCTCACATATGATTCTCTTCACTCTTATCTCATGGTAAAATTGACGTACATTTATGCTCATATCATTAGAACATTTTCTTTATCCATAGTATTGTAAATGAACTACTTTCTATACTTTCTAAATAAACAATACACATGAAATCATGAGGGATTTTAAATCAATGTTCAAATATCTATAAGGCATAAAGTTTGTAGGAATTGATGTTTATAAAAATAAATGTTTCAAGATGAGGTTGTTTTCTTGAAGTATAAATGATGACATAAAAAGTGAAAGTGTAATGAAATCCTCCCCTTCAAATTATAACAACTCCCACTTTCCCAAAACCCAATGTAAATGTCATTATCAAAATAAAGCATAGTCAATGATTTAAACTCCAAAGATTTTCACTAATTTTAAACTTTTTTTCCAATATTTTTTTCATATTTTTTTCCTTCTCAAAAGTTATATTTATAATAAACCAAAAATCCACCACCTAAACACATATGATAAAAATGATCATTCTAGTGATGATGATTTTTTATTCTTCAAAGTCACAACCCATTCCAATTTTATTTTCTATAGAAGAGAGAAAAGTTAAATTAAAATGTATGAATAATATTACTTTTATTTTTACCCATGGTAGAACCCCCACACTTCTTTCTATAATGAAAATCATCACTTTCTCTATGACTCGCTTCACCCCCACACATAAATTCTAAAATATCATGAAAATACTAATAGGGTGGGTAGTAATGGGTAAAAATGTCTTGGAACATGGATCATTTATAATAAAGTAATTCATGGTTTTTATGGGCTTAAACAAGAGTTAATATAATGGTGGGTTTTAAGGGTAAGGTTTTAAAAAAAAATCCCCAATCAGTTTAAATATGTTTTTGCATAGTCATAGCTTTCACAAGTCCAAATGAATGTTCAAGTAGGTGTAATTTCCTGAGATCACTCAATAAATATGCTCAAGATAAAAGAAAAATTACTTGGTCTAGAAATCCTCTAGGGAATGGTGCATTTGATTTCATAAAATAAGTTAAATAATGATTAATAATTTAAAATAAATTCACATAGATTTCAGAAATTCAAAGCAAGAAAATTTTTAGGGAATGTTCATTTACATGAATCTAATAATTCCATCAAATAATGAGTTCTCATTTTAATATCCATGATTCACATTATTAATCAAATTATAGATAAATCTCATTCAATTTCATCAACATTGAAATATAAATCATGACATTGAAGGATTCCTAAGAAACTCATGTCTCCTAGATAAGTTGAGTAAAGAATAAATTCAACTATGGGAAATCAGCTTCTATTTTAGCATAGTTGCTTGAATTTCCAATTTTATAAATGATTTCTAGAAATATGATAGAAGTTGTAAAGATAAATACTGATAGAATAAGATCCCCATTTCCATGTTTTTTCCACTGTATTATCAACTGATTATTATTTCATGGGGTTTCCTTTTGACTTCATTACTTGTGTCCCTAAAAAGAAACAAATACTTGGATAAGAAGGGAAGAGGTGACCAATTACAGAATCCTAAGAAAACAATAAAACCCGGGTTGCCTCCCAAAAGTGACCGTGGTTAATGTTGTTAGACCAACCTATCATCATGGTAAAAATTAGTATATGGGTTGGAGGATTCTGAGATCCTCCACTGGTTCTTGATGTATATTCACATGAAATGTTTTCAAAATATGCCCATTGATAGTCAATGGGTTTCCTTTCTCTTCCCTCTTAATATTAATGGTACCAAAGAGTTAAATATTAGAAAAAATAAAAGGTATTTCTTACCTAGAAAGAAGCTTACCTGACACTAACATTATTCTGGATTTGTAGAGTAGGAAATTATCTCTAGGGGAAAAGTTCTTTTGATGGATCAGTTTGTCAGGTCCCACTTTCGTTTTATCCTTGTAAATTCTTGAGTTTTTTAAATCCTCCCTTTTTTATTTCCTCATTTTTTTAGTTGGAGATTTATTTCTTCCTACCACTCACCAAATCCAAATTCATATTTTTTACATCCCAATAGGCTTGGTACACTAGTTCTACTTACATATAAAAACTTCTCCCATATACCATATGATAGTGGATCATATCTATCAGTATTTTTCATCATATTGGGTATGCCCATATGGTGTCTTCAAGTATTTGTCTCCAATCCTTCTAGTTAGGTTTAACTATTTTCTCCAAAATTCTTTGATCTACTAGTTGGAAACTTCATCATTTCTATTTGTTTGAGGATGATATGGTTTATATGTCTTTTGGTAAACAATATACTTTTTAATAAAATCCTCCATCTTACTATTGAAAAAAATAAGCCTATTGGTCTCTGATGATGTCCCCTGGCACTCCAGTGATAAAAGAGATGTTAGTCCTGAAAAAATCACAAATAACCATGGCATCATCAGTTTTTTTGGACTTAGCATCCACCCATTTAGATAAATAATCGACATTATGAAAATTTTCATAATTCTCAAAAGACATGGGATAGGGTACCATAATAGAAATTCCCAATACTTCCAAGATTTCACAATAAAATATGGGTTTTTAGAATCTCCTATCTTTTTGAAATATTTCCAGAATATAATCATCTAACACATTTTTTACAAATTTCTTGAGAATAATTAAATATTTTCGGCCAATAAATTCTAGTTTCCAACAATTTTTTGGCTATTATTTGAGGTCCAATGTAGACCCAAAGGTAAATTTATATAGAAATTGAAAAAAATATTATATATAAATTTTTTGTAAGAACCTCCTTATAAATTTATCATTATAGACATTCTTAAGAATGGATCTTCCCATATATAAACTTTGGCTTCAACATTATGTTTTTTCCTTCAATGGTCATTAAGGTGAGAAATTACATCAGAAGAAGACAAATAATTCATGAAATTAGTATAACAAAGTACTTAATCTTCCACTATGTAGAGTTTCTCTCCATGATTATGATCATTGAGTGGTCTCAGTTCTGGAATGCCTGTTTTAGCAGTGTTTAGGAGTCTACTAAGGTGATCTAGTAATTGTTTTTCTTCCCTCATGTCCTTGAAATATATGTTAAATTATTTAAATATTGGTATCGATCTATTCATCTTGGTTTAGCATAAACCTTCATTACAAAGTAACTTATTAATGCATTTTCAGAAAACAAAAAACCAGTAGTTCCTAGTGAAAATGATTTAAATTTTTCCAATGAAAATAAAATACCCAAGATATTTTTTAGTATTTGTATAATTTATCTAAGTTGAACCTAATGTTCTTTAGTCATATGTTTTTACTGGTGGTCTCTATTCAATTATTTCGGAGTGGAATGCTTCTATATCTTGATTTAATGCATCAAACAATAACTTAAATTGTTTCTAAAAGTTTGGTGGTCGCATAATTTTAGGGTAACCAATATTTCCTTCAGTTTATCAAATGTATTTTTATATTATCTTTAATAAAATTCAGATTCATTTAAAATAAACCATAAAAGGGGAAGAGAAAACATACTAAATTTCTTGATTAATAATCTGTAAAACCCAACATGGATAGAAAATGATAAAATATTTTTAAAATACACGGGACATGGAAGAAAATTAATTACTTAAAATTTATGCTTATTCACTTCAATGCCTATTTGTGAAATGATATGACCCAACACTATCCCTTTTTCAACCCTAAAGTGACACTTATGAATGTTCCAAACAAGATTTTTTTATCAATAGGTGTTTTCAAAATATTTTTTAGGTTCCCCAATAAGTGATCAAAAGAGTTTCAAAAAACAATAAATTCATCCAAGTATACTTCCAGGTAGTCCTCCTTGAAATATTAGTAAATTCATACCATACATTGCTGAAATGTACCTAGTGATTGCACAATCTGAAAGGAATCATCTTTTATGAAAAGGTCCTAAAAGGGAAGATGAATATTGTTTTTTCTTTGTCTTTTGGGGAAATGGGTAACTGAAAATGACCATAGAATCTATCCATGAAACAGTAATGTGTCATTCCTTCCAACCTTTCTATCATTTGGTATATGAATGTGATGGGAAAGTGATCTTTTCAGGTGACTTGACTCAGTTTTCTATAGTGAATTCATACCCTCCAACTATTTTGGACACTCATAGGGGTTAATTAATTATTCTCATTTTTTACAAATTTCAGACTAGTCTTTCTGGGAACAAAATGAAAGGGGATGATCCATTATGACTTAAAAATTATGTATATTATTTCGACTGCCCATGAATTTTCAATCTCTTATTTTAAAATTTCCATGATTTTGGGTATTATTCTCCTCTAGGGTTGCCTAATAGGTCAAGTGTCTCCATCCATCATATTTATATGGTAATAAACCTTGGGTTTAATTCTAGGGATTTTAGCAAGGCCCCATCCTATGTCTAGAATATTTCTTCTCAAAAGTGAGATCAAAATATTATCTTTTTCTTGGGATAGGTTGTTATCTATAATCACTGAAAAAGTTTTCTCCTTCCAAAAGATATACATATTTTAAGTGACAAGGGAGATGTTTTGGTTCCATGGTAGGTTTTATTAACTAGGTGAAATTAAATTCATATTTTTTTCTAAAAAATCCCACATTTCTTTAGTGAAGTGTATCGTATCAAGCACCTCTAGAAAATTATAAAAAAATTCATATGCTATTTATTCTTGAGAAGAACATCCATATTTATTGTCAATCAACTATTCCTTGGTGTTTCCAATAAAAAAATTATCTCCTTATGTTAAAAATTCTATAAGCATACTCGTGTCTTCCATGGGTTCAATACCTTCCTCGTGGCTAATTGAAAAGAGTGAATGACTATTTGAATTGATCCTCTGGGAGTCCTGAACATTGAAGTACACCTTCTTTCCTCCTAGTTCCATTTTAAGGTTTCCTTCATGTACATTAATAATTTTATTATCCATATTTGTGAATCACCTTCCCAAAATTAGGGGTCAGTTCCCCAATTCATTATTTAAATATACTATCTATATATAGAAATCTTCTAGAAAAACCAGTCCATCCACTCCTACTATAATATCCATTAATACTCCAACTAGGAATATAATGTGTCTATTTGTGGGTTGGAAAACCAATCTGGTGGTATTCAATTTACCTATTTCCAAGGATGATAATATAGAGTTAGAAATGTCATAAATAGAAGTACCGAGATCACACAAGTTATCCACAAATTTTAAATAACCAATGATAAATTATATAAACAATTTTCCTGGGACATGTTTTTTTTGGGTAATGGTGGTGTGATCATGGGTGAAAAACTTCACCAGAGGTTGATTATTTCATTCCTATCCAACCACTTCCAATTGGTGAAAATATCATTGAGTAGTTTGGTATATTTTGGCATTTTCCTTATAGATTCCATGAAGGACATATTAACCAAATCTTCTAGAAATGAATCATGTATCTCTTTTTGAATTTTCTCTGCATCATTCTTCTTGTATTTTGTAAATATGGTAGGGAATGGGTTGGGGATGTATTTATTCTCCCTTTTCTATTTTTTCAAATGAGTTTCTAGTATCTCTATCCTAAATTTTGTATTGGTTTCTACCTCTTCCTTAATGTCCTCTAGTCCATGGGGAATGATTTTATCTTCTAGAATCAATCTAGGATTTTCTGAATTTCCAAAATCAACTTCTTCTAGGTTTTCTTGGGCTTTCATTGTAACACCCCGAGATTTTATGAAAAATATTCTTTTTAATTTCATTGATGTCTTGTGTTGTACTCTACACTAAAATGAGCTTGCACAACACGAATCCCTGACTTGGCTTTCATTACATGTAAGCGCGACCTTCCACGATAGCGTGTGTAGTACGCAATACCGAGTTTCCCTAAAAAACGATATGTTATATAAACTAGCCGTTATGAATAGTAATGCCCACTTTTTGAAATTTTATAAATTTTATCTTTAAAAATGGACTTCATTTTTGGATTCAGAATATCAAAATTATCCCAGGGTAAATTTTTGGTATTTTTCTGAAAACTTTCAATTTTTGAGGAATATTGAAAACACTAGATTACTATTTAAAAACCGACTTTTTATTTAAATAATTATTTATTTTATTTAAATTTATTTTAGGTCAAAATTGATACATAATAAATATATAAGTTCAATTCAATTAATTGGAGTCATTTTATAATAATTTTAGATATATAAAACTTTTATTGAACTTTTCACCGTCTTTTACCCACCTCCAAGGAGAATTTTCAAATTCACATAAAACATAATTTTACTGCTTCTGTGAGAGAAATTTCAAAAATACAAGAGACACAGTTAATATCAAGGACTAAAATGTGGTTCAATGAGATGAAAATAATTTTTTTTGAATAGTAACTTTTTGCTTTTTTTTTACCAAAGTTAAAAGTAAATAGGGTAATTAAGGGTAAAAATGATATTATTATTACCCTAACATATGTCCTAATTCTATTGGATAAGTGTAATTCGACCAAAAACAACCTTAGGAATAAAATATGACCATTTAGGCCCACTTGGACTAGATTTGGACATTTATTATTAATTTATTTAAAGAAGGGTTAAAATAGTTAAAATCAAAGTTTTATAATTAAATCATTTTTAATATAATGTTATACATAAGATAAATTAAAATATAAATATTAATTATAAAGATAAAAATATTTCCTACATAATGTTATTTTATTTGTAATTTTTAGATGTTAAATAATTTAATTTATTTATGACACAATGATGATGCGGTAGTTATCTTATTAATGAAATATTGACATAATTGATGTTATAAATACCCAAATAAATGAACTTTTAGACTTTTTATGAATTAATCTAATTTTATAGGTTAATATGAAATGTTATTATTTATTTAGTTAACTTTATTCGAACTAATAATTCTGTTATGATTTTTCACAAAAATCAATTACCAAATAGTATCAAAATTGACATAAAATAGTTTTTAAAACATATATAATATTATTAATTGTTATTTTATTCCTAAAAAAATAAGTTTTGGAAAAATGACATTGATAAGGTTATATATATTAATAATAAACAACTTGGGGTTCTTTTGGCTGTTATAGTAAATTTATTAACCTTATAGTGTAAGAAAACAAGAAGACACGATAAAAGAAAAATTGTTTAACTTAAAGTTAAATCTAAATGATAAGGTTAAAATAGAAACCTAAACATGTCTAAATTCTATTTGATGAGAGGATTTGAACCCATAACCACCTTAGCTTCTAAATAACGCAATTTGGAGCTATTAAAAACCAAATATGACTTTATAAAAAAAAAATATTTTTAGTTATTCCAAAGGTGCCCCTCTCCTCCCTTATAAAAGGGCACCTCCTCCCTCCCTTCCTCACACCACTTTGATCCTTCAATCTCGGCCAACCCCTGACAATTTCTCTTCTCCACTTCCCTAGAAACATCTTATAGGTTTGGGTCTTCTTCAAAGACCAATATTAGTTCCCTAAGAGGAGGTTTCAAAAAGGTGTGTCGAAAGAAGAGTTAATATCCATTACCGATTCTTTCAACTTTATTTCTTCTTCTACTTATTCATATTTTGTTGGTTCATTATGAAGTAATAACATTAGTATCACTCATATACTGATATGTTATTATAAGTATTAAACAACTCTATTTCCCCATCTATCCATCCTACGGAAAATGAAATCACCGCGCGTGCGTACGTACGGAATAACCTCTCCACACCGTGGTGTAATCTATTTTCGACCACCACCTTACTCGGATGGGTATAATGGTGTAAATAAATAACTATATATGATTATTGAAAAGTGATATTTATTATGAAATACTATACATACACTTCAATTAAATTCCATGATCATGGGAATGATATCATCGCTCGTGCGTACGTACGGACTACCGTCTCCACGACGCGATGAGATTCATTCTCCATGTTATCCATTCATAAATGATTATAAAGTATATATAATAAGTAATCATGAAATATATTAAATAATAATTATACTGGATTTATGTGTATATATATGTATGTCATCTACTTAATTTCATTCAATTCAACAAGGAAACGAAAACTGCGTTCATGCGTACGTACGACCTACCGTCTCCATGAACAGTGTATTTCATTCCATTTAATCGATCTATAATATATATATATGTATATACTGAATATATATTATATATAAATCATGTTTTACATTATATAATTAATTAAATCAGGATATAAGTAATAATATCAAGAACAAAAAATCCAAACACGTATGATAAATGAAATGAATTTACCCAAAACGCTGCTTTAACATGGAATTTCCAAAAGAACAGGTAATATAAAGTCATAAGTGAAACATATATGATATCATAACAATTAATATGATTCTGTAACAAGTCAATGACATTATTTAAATCATTATACTAGAGGTTCAGAAATGTAAGAAGCATATCGGACCTAAGGTAAGGGATAATTATTCCAATCTCATTCTTATCCGATATTGTTTATTCGTAAGTATTTACTAGGTTTATATTTATCATCCATGTCCCTGATTTATAAAAATGGTTTCATGTATGTTTAAAGTCCTTTTTACCCATTTTTTACTTTTACTACATGGTGTGTAAGGAATATTTCTTTTACGAGGTACTTTTTGAATTTTTCGGAAAAAGTATGAGAAGAATGTTTTTTTAACTTATACGGCACAAACGGATTTTTACGGTTCTATAAAGCCTTATTTTCATGAAGCTTCCTCCAAAATATTTCCAGACTATTTAAAAAAAATCCTTTTCTTTTAAAAATTCATTACATTTTTTTAAAATAAAATGATTTTAAAGAAGAAAGGATATTTTCCTCAAGAATTCATTTCAAGTGTATTATCAAAACTATTTTTCCATTTAAGATGACATTATTTCATATGTGTATGTTTCAAGTATAATGTCTCTATGATTTACATGGTTTCAATTTTATTATTATGAAATGATATCCACTTATTTTATATGGATTACGTGATGATGGGATGATGTTTATGAAACCCGTTTTATTCGTTGTGTTATTATTAGTGATGTATGTTTATTTTGTGGCTCAAGTAAGAATGATTTCATTATGAGATGGGTGGAAACTATATCACCCTCCAATGTATTGTGTAAAGATTTATATCTCATGATATAGACATGGATGGAACGGTAAGTTAATCTGGTTCAGTGTTACAGGACTGAAACGAGGAGTGAACTCGATTCAGAAAGGGACTTTGTCCACTAAGATGGTCTTGGTAGCAATGCCTTGTCTACTATGGAAATCATAACATGTGCTTAATGGTTTCCACAATTAAATGTTTTATTCCTTCGCTATTTTATCATGATTGATGTTCCTTTGTAATATATGCCTTACATACTTCCAAGATTTTTGTCTTTGCTCAAGGTTTGGAAGTTTATATTTTATGTTCATGTTTTTGCATATAAATGTTTATGGATTGTTTTCTGTTCTCTATGCTTACCCTTACTAAGCATTTGAGCTCACCCTTTAGATGTTTTCTTTTCCCCAGGATATTAAGAATGGTTTTAGGTAATAAAACAAAAGGGGAATATTTTTATGGAGATATTAAAGATCTTTCACCACGATTAGAAGAATTGAGTTCCGAGTTTCCAAAGACACTAAACTATTACGGTCCTTGTGTGTCTGATTTTGTTATGTATTATGTATTCTGCAAAAGTAATTTAATTTACATGTACGTTAGGCTTCGGGTCTCTATAGTTGGTATCAGAGAAAAGGATTAGTTAACCTTTGTAAACTAGGATGCGTAAAATTTAGTGAGATCCCTAGAGATATTTCTAAGGTATGTCTAGGGATGTCCCTAAGGTTAAGTATACGTATAGGTTATAGTCCTAGAATTTCTCTAACGATCTTAGAATTAAACATAAGATGTTAGATATTGAAGTTACTCCCCCTTTATTATGTTTTTTTCCTAGCATGATTTTTTCCTCTCAAACTATTCTTTTTTGTTTTTGTTTTAGAGGATGGATGGAACCCAAAGGAACCATTTTGATCAATGTAATGGACGATAATATGATTGTCCTCCTGAAAAAACCAACGTTATGGGAGACAGATTTCAAAATCTTATTTCTATACATACACAAGCTATGAATCATTCTGGACTTCCAAATGAGCAGAGGAGGGAACAATATTCTATTGAGTCCTTCATGAGGCAACGTCCACCTTCATTCAATGGGTCTTCTGATCCACTTGCTGCTGAACAATGGATCAGTACCATTGAAAATATATTTTCCATACTTTGCTATTCAGAACATGATAATTTCATTCTAGCTGTTTACTGTTTAGAAGGTGAAGCAGACTAGTGGTGGACTCTAATTAAGAATACAAGGCCCCAAGATGAAATTTAATCCATGGAATGGGACGAGTTCAAGAACTTGTTTTTTAATAAGTACTTCCCTCGTATTCTTTGAACAAGGATGGAAATGGAGTTCCTTGAGCTTAAGCAGAAGGATAATGAATCTGTTGGTATATACGAATACAATTTTAAAAGACTTGCACGGTATGCATCTGGTTTTATCATCTAACCTGAAAGTGAAGTTGATCGATTCTTCAGTGGCTTAAAACCAAGTCATCAAAGGGCATTAGCTATTAGAGACTTTAGTAGCTATGAAGAAATTGTGCATTGTGCTATCAAGGTAGAAATGGAAGTTGGTGTTACATATCCATCTCATATTTTTTTATAAGAAATGAAAGATGGAGTTCTAGGAGAAATTTCAGAATAATGGTGAAAAGAAGATGGATGTTTCTTTATGCTCGAAGTGTGGAAAGAATCATGGTGGAGATTTTCTTAAAGGGACTAGAAAATGTTTTAAGTACGGAAAAGAAGGTCATCGAGTAGCTGAGTGTCGAAGTAATGGAAAAAGGGTTTCTAATGATGTGAATAAAGAAAAGACTGTAGAGAACGCACCACCAACACTTCAGTGCTTCAAGTGCAAGGAAATGGGGCATTATGCTAGTAAATACCCTAATACACGGGTTAATGATGATCAACATGAGCAACCTATTAAGGAAAAGGATAAAGGGAAGTCTCATGTGATCACTATTTGTGATTTTGAGTATGAAAATGATGTTGTGTAATGGTTAAGTGTTTATGTAATGGGATTTCAAAATAGTATCATTGAATCTCATTTATGGTATTGTGGAATTTTGGAATATCTATATATTGGTTTTCAATAATTATATGGTACTGGTAACCATGAAAAAGTGATTGAAATATTTTTTTGGGAAGTAGATGATATGCACATAATGAAGGGAAAAAGAGATAATGAGATGTTTGATATTATTCATGAGCTCATGATTGTTATAAGGACTAAGTGATATCATGGTTTTAGTATACAAAATTTTGGGATTTTGGTATGTGGAAAGAGTTAAATTTTGACAACACTCATGTTTTCAATAAGGTTCAATGGGTATTCATTTTTCAAGAGAGTACATGATTAAGGCCTTCGAATGTTTGGAATGTGACCAACAAGACATATCTTATGATATATGGGGATCAACAATGGTATTAACATGCTTTTTATATAAACTCTTTGGTAATCGTTTTCATTTTAATATGAGATTGGACATCAGTATTTTGGATAATATTAAAGATTGGAATGGATTATGTTGCACATAGGTTAGTATTGTTTAAGGATAGAAATTTTTCGATATTATTGATGGAAAGTTATAATAATGTAGTTTTAGAAAAAGGACAACCTGCAGGATGGGTGACAACCCGTCACGTCAGACAAGGCTGTGGGAATCGAACCCACAACTGAAGTGCGACATGCCTTTATCACCTACCACTGGCCTACAGGAAATACCTGTTTAGTATAAACAAGTTTTATTATATTAAGCAGTATTATATAAGAAGTATAATTCCATTTTAGGAACCATATATGTTTAGTCTCACTATAGATGGACTTATGTATTTTTGATAACTTTTTCTAACCTTTTGTTTGAGACAGATGGAATGACCCATCATTCTATCACATGATCTGCTAAAACTTCACGAATGAGAAATTCAACTTCATTTATTTAATAGATGAAGTAGAAATTTTCCAAGGAATGACCAACGGTGAGACTGTACCAAAATCAAGAAAGAATTTCTTCTAATTCCAATTTTTCATCTTTAGGGAAATGATCTTGAAAACCAAAAATGTTGTCCTAGTACCCTTATATCCGATGAATCATATGGTACCCAAGATCATCCCAAATATATGGATTTGTGATTTTTGGCTTTTTCATAGGCACGTTCTCTACCACTCTCCATCAGAACATGACAGTTATATTTCTCTTCCATATCCATATTTTCACCTATGTTCTCCTATGTGGAAACCCAGTGATTAGTTAATTTGGGTAACCGTTTCGTTTCATACTTTAGTTTTTAAATCCAAGTTTTGGTATTCCTTTTTATGATGTGGGTTTCTATTAAAAAAACTTTTGATTAGTAAACCATTTATAACCCCGACGAATTTCGAGGGCGAAATTCATTTTAAGGGGGGTAGAATGTAACACCCCAAGATTTTACGAAAAATATTCTTTTTAATTTAATTGATGTCTTGTGTTGTACTCTAAAATAAAAGGAGCTTGCACAACATGCATCCCTGACTTGGATTGCATTACACGCAAGCGCGACCTTCCACGATAGCATGTGTAGTACGCAATACCGAGTTTCGCTAAACAACGATATGTTATATAAACTACCAGTTATGAATAGTAATACCAACTTTTTGAAATTTTATAAATTTTATCTTTCAAAATGGACTTTATTTTTGGATTTAGAATATCGAAATTAGACTAGGGTGAATTTTTTGTATTTTTCGGAAAAATTTCAATTTTTGATGAATAGTGAAAACACTAGGTTACTATTTAAAAACCGACTTTTTATTTAAATAATTATTTATTTTATTTCACTTTATTTTAGGTCAAAATTTATACATAATACCTATATAAGTTCAGTTCAATTCATTGGAGTCATTTTATAATAATTTTAGATATATAAAAATTTTATTGAACTTTTCACCGTCTTTTACCCACCTCTTAAGAGAATTTCCAAATTCACATAAAACTTAATTTTACCGCTTTTGTGAGTGAAATTTCGAAAATCCTAGAGACATGGTTAATATCAAGGAATAAAATGTGGTTCAATGAGATAAAAATAATTTTTGGTGAATAGTAACTTTTTACTATTTTTTACCACGGTTAAAAGTAAATAGGGTAATTAAGGGTAAAAATGATATTATTATTACCATAAAACATGTCCTAATTCTATTGGATATGTGTAATTCGACTGAAAACAACCTTAGGAATAAAATATTACCATTTAGGCCCACTTGGATTAGATTAGGACATTTATTATTAATTTATTTAAAGAAGGGTTAAAATAGTTAAAATCAAAGTTTTATAACTGAAACATTTTTAATATAGATTTATTCATAAGATAAATTTAAATATAAATATTCATTAGAAAGCTAAAAAGTGTTCCTACATAATGGTATTTTATTTGTAATTTTTATACTTTAAATAATCTTAATTTATTTATGACACATTGATGATGCAGTAATTATCTTATTAATGAAATATTGACATAATTGATGTTATAAATACCCAAATAAATGTAATTTGAGACTTTTTATGAATTAAACTAATTTTTTAGGATATTATGACATGTTAGTATTGATTTAGTTAACTTTTTTTGAACTAATCATTCGGTTATGATTTTCACAAAAATCAATTACCAAATAGTTTCAAAATTGATATAAAATAGTTTTTTAATAAATGTTATATTATTAATTGTTATTTTATTCCTAAAAATCTATGTTTCGGCAAAATGAATTATATAAGGTTATATATATTAATAATAAACAACTTGGGGTTCTTTTGTCTTGTTATAGTAAGTTTATTAACCTTATAGTGTAAGAAAACAGGAAGACACAGTAAAAGAAAAATTATGTAACTTAAATTTAAATCTAAATGATAAGGTTAAAATAGAAACATAAACTTGTATAAATTATTTTTTATGAGAGGTTTTCTACCCATACCCACATTATCTTCAAAATAACTCAATTTGGAGCTATTATAAACCGAATATGACTTTATAATAAAATAATATGTTTGGTTATTCCAAAGGTGCCCCTCTCCTCCCTTATAAAATGGAACCCCTCCCTCTCTTCCTCACACCACTTTGAGCCTTCAAGCTCATCCAACCCCTGACAATTTCTCTTCTACACTTCCCTAGAAACATTATAGAGGTTCTGGTCTTCTTCAAAGGCCAATCATAGTGCCCTAAGAGGATGTTTCAAAAAGGTGTGTCGAAAGAAGATGTAATATCCGTTACTAATTATTTCAACTTTATTTCTTCTTCTACTTCTTCTTATTTAGTTGTTTCATTATGAATTAATAACATAAGTATCAATAATATAATGATATGTTATTATAAGTATGAAATAACCCTATTTCACCATCTATCCATCCTACGTAAAATGAAATCACCGCGCGTGCGTACGTACGGAATACCATCTCCACGCTGTGGTGTAATCTATTTTCGACCACCACCTTACTTGGATGGGTATAATGGTGTAAATAAATAATTATATATGATTATTTCAAAGTGATATAGTTTCTAAAATATTATATAGACACTTCAATTCAATTCCACGATCATAGGAATGATATCATCGCTCGTGCTTACATACAGACTACCGTCTCCACGACACGATGAGATTCATTCTCCATGTTAACCATTCATGAATGATTGTAAAGTATATATAATAAGTAATCATAAAATATATGACATATTAATGATACTGGATTTATGTGTATATATATGTATGTCATCTACTTAATTTCATTCAATTCAATAAGGAAACGAAAACAGCGTTCATGCGTACGTACAGCCTACCGTCTCCATGAACGGTGTATTTCATTCCATTTAAACGATATATCTCATATATATTTATATACTGAATATATATTATATATAAACCATGTTTTACATTCTGGAATTAAGTAAATCAGGATATAATTAATAATATCAAGAACAACAAATCCAAACACGTACGATAAATTAAATGATTTTACACAAAACGCTGCTTTAACATGGAACTTACAAAAGAATGGGTAATATAAAGTCATAAGTGAAACATATATGATATCATAACAATGAATATGATTATGTAATAAGTCAATGACATTATTTAAATCATTATACAGGTGGTTCGGAAATGTACAAAGCATATCAGACCTCAGGTAAGGGATAATTATTCCAATCTCATTCTTATCTGAGATTGTTTATCCATATGTATTTACTGGGGTTATATTTATCATCCATGTACCTGATTTCTAAAAATGGTTTCATGTATGGTTAAAGTCCTTTTTTATCCATTTTTTACTTTTAATACATGGTGTGAAATGAATCTTTCTTTTACGAGGTACTTTTTGACTTTTCTGGAAAATGTATGAGAAGAATGTTTTTTAGCTTATACGACACAGACATTTTTTTACGGTTTAATAAATCCTTATTTTCATGAAGCTTCCTCCAAAATATTTCATTACTATTTTCAACAAAATCCTTTTGTTTTAAAAATTCTTGAATTTTTTTAAAAGAAAATGATTTTAAAGAAGAAAGTATATTTTTCTCAATAATTCGTTTCAAGTGTTTTATCAAAACCATTTTTCCATCTAAGATGACATTATTTCATATGTGTATGTTTCAAGTATAATGTCTCTATGATTTACCTGGTTTCACTTTTCTTATTATGAAATTATATCCATTTATTTTATATGGATTATGTGATGATGGGATGATGTTTATGAAACCTGTTTTATTCGTTGGGTTATTATGAATGATGTATGTTTATTGCGTGGAACAAGTAAGAATGATTTAATTATGAGATGGGTGGAACTTATATCTCCATCCAATGCATTGGGTAAAGATTTATATCTCATGAGATAGACATGGATGGAACGGTAAGTTAATCCAGTTCAGTGTTACAGGACTGAATCGAGGAGTGAACTTGATTCAAAAAGGGACTTTATCCACTAAGATGGTCTTGACAGCAATGCCTTGGCTACTATGGAAATCATAACATGTGCTTAATGGTTGCCACAATTACATGTTTTATTCCTCTACTATTTTATCATGATTGATGTTCCTTTATGATATATGCCTTACGCACATCCAAGATTTATGTCTTTGCTCAAGGTTTTGATGTTTAGATTTTATGTTCATGTTTTTTCATTCAAATGTTTATGGATTGTTTTATGTTCTCTATGATTACCCTTACTGAGCATTTGAGCTCACCCTTTATATGTTTCCTCTTCCCCAGGATATAAAGAAATGTTTTAGGTATGAAAACAAAAGGGGAATATTTTTATGGAGATATTGAAGATCTTTCACCATGATTAGAATAATTGAGTTCTGAGTTTCCAAAGACACTAAACTATTACAGTCCTTGTGTGTCTGATTTTTTTTATCTATTAAGTATTCTGAAAAAGTAATGTAATGTCCATGTACGTCAGGCTTCAAGTATCTACAGTTGGTATTAGAGGAAAGGTTTAGTTAACCTTTGGAAACTAGGATGCGTAAACTTTAGTGAGATCCCTAGAGATATTTCTAAGGTATGTCTAGGGACGTACCTAAGGTTAAGTACACGTATAGGTTATAGTCCTAGAATTGCGTTAACGATCTTAGAATTAAACCTAAGATGTTAGATAATGAAGGTACTCCCCATTTATTATGTTGTTTTCCTAGCATGATTTTTGCCTCTCACAGTATTATTTTTGGGTTTTAGACGATGGCTGGAACCCAAAGGAACCATGCTGATCAATGTAATGGATGATACAATGATTGTCCTATTGAACAAACCAACTTTATGGGAGATGGAGTGAAAAATCTTATTGCTATACTTACACAAGCTATGAATCATTCTGGACTTCCAAATGGGCAGAGGAGGGAACAATATTCAATTGAGTCCTTCATGAGGAAACATCCACCTTCTTTCAATGGGTCTTCTGATACACTTGCTGCTGAACAATGGATCAGTACCATTGAAAAGATATTTTCCAATCTTCTCTATTCGGAACATGATAAAGTCATTCTAGTTGTTTACCGTTTAGAAGGTGAAGCTGACCAGTGGTGGAATCTAATTAAGAATACAAGGCCCCAAGATTAAATTGAATCTATGGAATGGGACGAGTTCAAGAAATTGTTTTTCAGTAAGTACTTCCCTCGTATTCTTCGAACAAAGATGGAAAAGGAGTTCCTTGAGCTTAAGTAGAAGGATGATGAATCTGTTGGTATATAAGAAGTGAATTTTACAAGACTTTCAAGGTATGAATCTGGTTTTATCATCCAACCTGAAAGTAAAGTTGATTGATTCTTCAGTGGCTTAAAACCAAGTCTTCAAAGGGAATTATCTATTAGAGACTTCAGTAGCTATGAATAAATTGTGCATTGTGCTATCAAGGTAGAAATGGAAGTTGGTGTTACATATCCATCTCATATTTTTGATAAGAAATGAAAGATGGAGTTCAAGGAGAAATCTCAGAATAATGGTGAAAAGAAGATGAATGTTTCTTTATGCTCAAAGTGTGGAAAGAAGCATAGTGGAGATTGTCTTAAAGGGACTAGAAAATGTTTTATGTGTGGAAAAGAAGGTCATCGAGTAGATGAGTGTTGAAGTAATGGTAAAAGGGTTTCTAATGATGTGAATAAATAAAATACTGCAGAGAACGCACCACCCACACTTCAATGCTTAATGTGGAAGGAAATGGGGCATTATACTAATAAATGCCCTAATCCACGGGTTAATGATGATCAACGTGAGAAACCTATTAAGGAAAAGGATAAAGGGAAGTCTCATGCGATCACTATTTGTGATGTTGAGTATGAAAATGATGTTGTGTAATGATTAAGTGTTTATTTAATGGGATTTAAAAATAGTATCATGGAATCTCATTTATGGTATTGTGGAATTTTGGAATATCTATGTATTAGTTTTCAATAATTATATAGTACTGGTAACCATGAAAAAGTGATTGAAATATTTTTTTTGGGAAGTAGATGATATGCGCATAATGAAGAGATAAGGATATAATGAAATGTTTGATAGTATTCCTGAGCTCATGATTGTTATAAGGACTAAGTGATATCATGGTTTGAGTATAAGGAATTTTGGGATTTTGGTATGTGGAAAGAGTTAACTTTTGTTAGCACACATGTTTTCAATAAGGTTCAATGGGTATTCATTTTTCAAGAGAATGCATTATTAAGGCCTTCTAATGTTTGTAATGTGACCAAAAAGACATATCTTATGATATATGGGGATCAACGATGGTATTAAAATGCTTGTTATATGAAATCTCTGGTAATCGTTTTCACTATAATATGAGATTGGACAATAGTATTTTAGATAAGCTTAAAGATTGGAATGGATTATGTTGGACATAAGTTAGTATTGTTTAAGGGTAGAACTTTTTCGATATTATTGATGGAAAGTTATAATAATTTAGTTTTAGAAAAAGGACAACCTATAGGACGGGTGACAACCCGTCGCGTCGGACAAGGCTATGGGAATCAAACCCACAACTGAAGTGAGACATGCCTTTATCACCTACCACTAGCCTACAGGAAGTCCCTGTTTAGTAGAAACCAGTTTTATTATATTAAGCAGTATTATATAAGAAGGATAAGTCCATTTTAGGAACCATATATGATTAATCTCACTATAGATGGACTTATGTATTTTTGATAACTTTTTCTAACCTTTTGTTTGAGACAGATGGAATGAAACATCATTCTATCACATGATCTGCTAACAATTCACGAATGACAAATTCAACTTCATTTATTTAAGAGATGAAGTGGAAATTGTCCAAGGAATGACCAACGGTGAGACTGTACCAAAATCAAAAAAGTATTTCTTCTAATTCCAATTTCTTCAACTTTAGGGAAATGATCTTGAAAACCAAAAATGTTGTCCCAGTACCCTTATATCAAATGAATCAGATGGTACCCTAGATCATCACAAATATATGGCTTTGTGATTGTTGTCTTTTTCATCGCCATGTTCTCTACCACTCTCCATCAGAACATGATAGTTAGATTTCTCTTCGATATCCATATTTTCACCTATGTTATCCTATGTGGAAACCCAATGATTAGTTAATTTGGGTAACCATTACGTTTCATACTTTAGTTTTTAAAGCCAAGTTTTGGTATTCCTCTTTACGATGTGGGTTTCTATTAAATAAACTTTCGAGTAGTAAACCATTTATAACCCTGACAAATTTCGAGGGCGAAATTCATTTTAAGGGGGATAGAATATAACTAAAAGGATCTTGCACAACACGCATCCCTGACTTGTCTTTCATTACACACAAGCGCGACCTTCCACGACAGCATGTGTAGTACGCAATACTGAGTTTCACTAAACAACGATATGTTATATAAACTAGCCGTTATGAACAGTAATACCCACTTTTTGAAATTTTATAAATTTTATCTTTCAAAATGGACTTCATTTTTGAATTCAGAATATTGAAATTAGCCTAGGGTGAATTTTTGGTATTTTGATGAAAACTTTCAATTTTTGATGAATAGTGAAAACACTTGGTTACTATTTAAAAACCGACTTTTTATTTAAATAATTATTTATTTTATTTAAATTTATTTTAGGTCAAAATTGATACAGAATACCTATATAAGTTCACTGCAATTCATTGATGTCATTTTAAAATAATTTTATATATAAAAAAATTTTATTGAACTTTTCACTGTCTTTTACCCACCTCTTAGGAGAATTTCAAATTCACATAAAACATAATTTTACCACTTCTGTGAGTGAAATTTCGAAACTTTGAGAGACATGGTTAATATCAAGGACTAAAATGTGGTTCAATGAGATGAAAATAATTTTTGGTGAATAGTAATTTTTTACTTTTTTTACCACGGTTAAAAGTAAATAGGGTAATTAATGATAAAAATGATATTATTATTACCCTAAAACATGTCTTAATTCTATTGTATAAGTGTAATTCTACCAAAAACAACCTTCAGAATAAAATATGACCATTTAGGCCCACTTGGATTAGATTAGGACATTTATTATTAATTTATTTAAAGAAAGGTTAAAATAGTTAAAATCAATGTTTTATAACTAAAACATTTTTAATATAGTGTTATACAGAAGATAAATTCGAATATAAATATTTATTAGAAATCTAAAATTATTTCCTACAGAATCGTATTTTATTTTTAATTTTTAGACATTATATAATTTAATTTATTAATGACACAATGATGATGCAATAATTATCTTATTAATGAAATATTGACATAATTGATGTTATAAATACACAAATAAATGTAATTTCAGTCTTTTTATGAATTAAACTAATTTTCTAGGTTAATATTACATGTTAGTATTGATTTAGGTAACTTTGTTCGAACTAATCATTCTGTTATGATTTTCACAAAAATCAATTACCAAATAGTGTCAAAATTGTCATAAAATAGTTTTTAAAAATATTTTATTATTAATTGTTATTTTATTCCTAAAAATCTAAGGTTCTTCCAAATGACTTATATAAGGTTATATATATTAATAATAAACAACTTGGGGTTCTTTTGGCTTGTTATAGTAAGTTTATTAACCTTATAGTGTAAGAAAACAAGAAGACACGGTAAAAGAAGACTTATTTAACATAAAGTTAAATCTAAATGATAAGGTTAAAATAGAAACCTAAAGTTTTATAAATTATATTGGATGAGAGTATTTATACCCATACCCACCTTAGCTTATAAATAATACAATTTGGAGCTATTAAAAACCGAATATGACTTTATAATAAAATAATATTTTTAGTTATTCCAAAGGTGCCCCTCTCCTCCCTTATAAAAGGGCACCTCCTCCTTCTCTTAGTCACACCACTTTGAGCCTTCATGCTCGGCCAACCCCTGCCAATTTATCTTCTCCACTTCCCTAGAAACATCATAGAGGTTCTGGTCTTCTTCAAAGACCAATCTTAGTTCCCTAAGAGGAGGTTTTAAAAAGGCGTGTCGAAATAAGAGGTAATATCTGTTACCGATTCTTTCAACTTTATTTCTTATTCTACTTCTTCTTTAGTTGTTTCATTATGAAGTAATAACATCTGTATCACTCATATACTGATATGTTATTATAAGTATGAAACAACCCTATTTCACCATCTATCCATCCTACAAAAAACAAAATCACCGTGCGTGCATACGTACGTAATACCGTCTCCAAGCCGTAGTGTAATCTGTTTTTGACCACAACCTTACATGGATGGTTATAATGCTGTAAATAAATAACTATATATGATTTTTTCAAAGTTATATTGATTCTGAAATATTATACATACTCTTCAATGCAATTCCATGATCTTGGGAATGATATCATCGCTCGTGCGTACGTACGGACTACCGTCTCCACGACGCGATGAGATTCATTCTCCATGTTAACCATTCATGAATGATTATAAATTATATATCATAAGTAATCATGAAATATATTACATAATAATGATACTGGATTTATGTGTATATATATGTATGTTATCTACTTAATTTCATTCAATTCAATAAGGAAACGAAAACAACATTCATGCGTAGGTACGACCTACCATCTCCATGAATGGTGTATTTCATTCTATTTAATATATCTATCATATATATATATATGTATATAATGAATATATATTATATTTAAATCATGTTTTACATTCTGTAATTAAGTAAATCAGGATATAAGTAATAATATCAAGAACAAAAAATCCAAACACGTACGATAAATGAAATGAATTTACCCAAAATGATGCTTTAACATGGAACTTACAAAAGAACACGTAATATAAAGTCATAAGTGAAACATATATGATATCATAACATTGAATATGATTCTGTAACAAGTCAATGACATTATTTAAATCATTATACTGGAGGTTCGGAAACATAAGAAGCATATCATACCTAAGGTATGGGATAATTATTCCAATCTCATTCTTATCCGAGATTGTTTATTCGTAAGTATTTACTGGGGTTACATATATCATCAATGAACCTGATTTCTAAAAATGGTTTCATGAATTTTTAAAGGACTTTTTACCCATTTTTTACCTTTACTACATGGTTTGTAAGGAATCTTTCTTTTACAAGGTACTTTTTGACTTTTTCAGCAAAAGTATGAGAATGTTTTTTAACTTATATGGAACGAACAAATTTTTATGGTTTTATAAAGCCTTATTTTCATGAAGATTCCTCCAAAATATTTCATGACTATTTTCAACAAAATCCTTTTCTTTTAAAAATTCATGACATTTTTTTAAAAGAAAATTATTTTAAAGAAGAAAGGATATTTTCCTCAAGAATTCATTTCAAGTGTTTTATCAAAACCATTTTTCCATCTAAGATGACATTATTTCATATGTGTATGTTTCAAGTATAATTTCTCTATGATTTACATGGTTTCAATTTTCTTATTATGAAATGATATCCATTTATTTTTTATGGATTATGTGATGATGGGATGATGTTTATGAAACCCGTTTTTTTCGTTGGGTTATTATTAATGATGTATGTTTATTTTGTAGCACAAGTAAGAATGATTTTATTATGAGATGGGTGGAACCTATATCTCCCTCAAATTCATTGGGTAAATATTTATATCTCATGAGATATACATGGATGGAATAGTAAGTTAATCTGGTTCAGTGTTACAGGACTGAAACGAGGAGTGAACTCGATTCAGAAAGGGACTTTGTCCACTAAGATGGTATTGGCAGCAATGCCTTGGCTACTACAGAAATAATAACATGTGATTAATGGATTCCCCAATTACATGTTTTATTCCTCTGCTATTTTATCATGATTGATGTTCCTTTATGATATATGCCTTACATACTTCCAAGATTTATGTCTTTGCTCAAGGTTTTGATGTTTAGATTTTATGTTCAAGTTTTTGCATTAAAATGTTTATGGATTGTTTTATGTTCTCTATGATTACCCTTACTGAGCATTTTAGCTCACCCTTTATATGTTTTCTTTTCCACCGGATATAATGAATGGTTTTAGGTAATAAAACAAAAGTGGAAGATTTTTATGGAGATTTTGAAGATCTTTCACCACGATTAGAAGAATTGAGTTCCGAGTTTCCAAAGACAATAAACTATTACAGTCCTTGTGTGTCTGATTTTGTTATTTATTAAGTATTCCGAAAAAGTAATGTAATTTCCATGTACATCAGACTTCGGGTCTCTACATTCATACATTATGTCTATTGGATCACCTTTCAAATCCCTATTATTATAATGACAACACATTCATTTGGGTTCAAGATTGCTGGAAGTAGGATATTTTCTAGGTTTTTGGATAGCATGTCCATGAGATTATCAAATATATTTGATAAATACTTTAATAAAAATATCAACTCCTCTATCTATGTTCGATGTCTTAGTTCCATTATTTCTACACTACGTGAGAGAAGTCAATATGATTTTGGTTGAAAAGGAAGTAGTTGGTAGTATTGTTATTACTAATGTTGCTTGTATGTATATTGGAAAGGGGTTGGATACTGGAATTGTTGTTGTAAAGGAGATCTAGTATAGCTTTGTTGACCCCCATAGCCATGATGAGATTTCCATTCCCACCATTGTTGGATTTTTTGGATATTTCTTGGTCAGAATATAGCTACACTTATCTCCATACCCTATTCCTCATCACACTAATTAGTGAAATGATGAAGTGGTGAACATAAAACACATACTCGAGGTGGGGTATGATGTTCATTCACTTTGTTTTATGTCCATTATCCTTACAAAGATTTTTAATTCATCATGTATGATTTCAAGCAAATGTGACTAGTATGAAGCTTTTACCTCATAGTTGCGTCTTTTTCATATAACACTAGTTCCAAATAGTTCATTGTTCTAAGAAATATTCTCAATTAGGTTCCTAGATTCCATATGTTATTTATCTATCCAATATCCTAGGGATGATGAATCCAAGAGGTTTCTCTCTTTATCTAAAAGAACTTGGTAGAAGGATAAAAATAAGTGATGATATTCCATAGCTTGGTGAGTACATCTTGAAGACATATTTTTGAATATTTCCTAATATTCTCAGAGGGTATCTCTAGTATCAAGTGTAATGGAATAGATCTCCTTTATTATTGTAGTGATTCAAGGGGTTGGGAAGAATATTTGACTGAGAATTATACAGGGATCATCCCAGTCATGGATATATCCAGGTTTTAGGATGTAAAACCATTCATTAGTTTCACTATCAATTGAAAAGTTGAATTTCCACCACTTGAATTGTTCCTCTATCACTCCTCTTGTATTGAACCTCGAGAAAACATTTTTGAACTCCTGAATGATCTAGTTAGGTTCTTCTCCTGCAATGTCATGAAACATGGGTAACACAATAATCATATTAACTTGTAATTGAAAATAAAATTGTTATACATTAAGGGTCAATTGATTATTTTAAATGGATAGTGGCAGGGACAAAATTAAACATATGTTTTTTTTTGTGGGTTAATGTCCATGATTGTTGGATCAGAGTGAGCACTTGATGTGTCTGTAGAGTCTTCCAACTTGATTTATTCAAAGTAGTTATCTTTTCTAATAGCACTATTCCTTCCCAACAAAGTCCTCTCTATCATAGGTTTAAGATAATATATATCTTCATTGTAGGTCCAAGTCTTTCAATTTTTGGTTATTATTAAATACCTCCTCCCCATAAATGGTGCCAAGTTTTATGAACACCCTATCTTGGGGTATGGAAAAAGATATTTAATTTCCCCTAAGGGTGTAGTAGTAGGTATGTATTAGTCTATCTCCCAAGAATGGTGTTTTGGATCTAGATGTCACTAAAACTATAATTTAAATAAAAATAAATTGAATTAATGGTATGTTAGGGACTTGGTTTTTAAAGATTATCTCAGAGAAAAGTGATTTGGTTCAGGTTTGGATCCCCACTTTTAATGATATTATGAAACTTTTGAAATTGAATCTTTTTTTATTAATTAATTTAATGAATGGGTTAGTAATCATTTATCCTTTTATGACATTGATAGAAAATTGATTTATATTGAGAATAATCCTCATAATTTCTATGGTTGGACAATTCTCCATCCAATTCTGAAAGGCATAGTGTATCTCCCCGATATCACCCAGGAAATTCCAAATCTAGAATTGAGTAACATAAGAGGTCAAATTGGCCCACTATGACTTCCAAAATTGTTTATTAATACCTAGGAACTTCTCTTTCTAACACCGGATCACCCAATAGGTGTGAATTAATACCAAGAAGTGGGAGAATAAAATTATATAATTAGGTAAATTTAAGAATGTTCACTTTTGAAACAAAATAGAATCACATATTATTAAAACTAAAAATTCATAAATAAAAACCTATTTATTAAATCATAAGAGACCAAATAATTTTATTAAAACTAAGACTCCAAAATTAAAATGGGTCACCTCCCATTAACCCAATAATAGAATGGGTCTACCCCTCCGTTAAAATGGAAACAGTGGCGGAAGGCATGGATAAAGACATAATGAAAGTAGAAAGAAAACGAAGTAGTAAAAACAATGTCTCTACAACAATAATATGTGTTTCTTCATTTGAATCTTGAATCCCTATTATCTATATGTAAGGACCATCTATTTATAAAGGATGGTTTTATTTAAAATACTCCAATGAAAATCTATTCCTTTTTTTAAAGATACTTGAGATATATTTGGTGTACCTTTATAGACACAACTGAGCGTATTGATTGTTTCCATATTTGGTGAGGACATATGGCATCAGGGATCCCTTTTTTGTGTACAGATTGTCCATATCATAAGGAGAAATGAATAAATATATATGATAACCATTTTATGTAAGACATTATATCTTCTTAGAGTGAAAGAGGTTCATGTAGGACATGGAAGTGTCAGTCAGACCTCATCCAATTTTCATAGCAGTGGAAATCTCGAGCACTTATTCATAGTGGTGAATGGTAGTGGGATATTGGTTCCATGAAAATGGTGAGTAAAAATGACTTGTTTCAAAACTCATATAGCCTTCACATTATCTATATGGGTCAAAAAAAATTCAAATTAGGATGAAGGGTGTCATAGAATTTGATTCCTTTGTTAGTAGTAACGACGCCAGATGGTGATCCAGTGGTAGGAAAATGGGATATAACTGAGCGTGTATAGTGCATTCTACAATAGTGGTATGGTGTTTTAATGTGGTAGAGATAGTTCATGTGGTTGGTAGTGTAATCCTATCAATGGTGGCTCATGAAACACCATTGGTTCCAATGGTGGCTCACGAGGCGTCATTTGGAAAAATTTCCCATGGTGGATCAAGATTCACTGTTGGTTTTAATAGTGGATCACAAACCACCATTGGTTCCAAAGGTGGATCAAAAGTCACCATTAGTTCCAACAGTGGCACATAAGTCACAACTAGAAAAAATATCCAATGGTGTCTCAAAATTCACCGTTGGTTTGAATGACGGATCACAATTCACCGTTGGAAAAAATATCCAACGGTGGTTCACAAGTCACCATTTGCATCAACAGTGGCTCACTATTCACCATTGGAAAAAATCTACAATAGTGGATTTGGGGAACTTGGTGGAGGAGAGAACCAATTATCTAACTGATGGTGTGGTGGTTAAAGGGAAATTGTTGGACATAAGACACTCCTCCTCGTACCCTTTCCATATTAGTAACTAGATGAGACTTAGAATAGATCATGGAGGTCTCCGAGTGTAAAAAAGATGATCCATGGTATCTGAGCACCTTGGTAGGGGCAATAATCTTGACCTTGAGATTTGGGGTGTTAGAAATAGAATTTCTTGATGTTGGTAGATGCAACGGGTTGAGGAGGAAGGATGAAGTGGTGGAGGAGCATGATATCATAGGGTGTTTGATCCATGGGAAAAATTTGAGAGGGGTGAGTGCATTTTTTTAAAACATGAACAATATCCATGTAATATGTTTTCCCCATCAGAACAAGAAAGCATAGGTTGGGAATTTATAGGGAAATCCAATTGACTTCCACTATAATGAAGCCGTGTGGGAGCCAGAGGACTCCCACTATCTATTGGTAACTATCCCATGTTTGTGATGATCTCCTCCCGCCGATATATGGTTTTCACCACCACATGCCAGTGCTCCCAGATTGCAGACCATCTATGATCATCCACAAATTTCAACATTATTGGCCTTTCATGCACATAACCTGTCACGAACCGTCCACCAGGGCTTGTGTTGTGACTACCCCAAGCCCACCTTCTATAGGCCAGGGGTGGGAGAACAACAACAAAGTAGTATTTCCCTAAAACTAGGAAGACATTGCCTTTATAACTTGTAAACACACTCAACCAAGCACACAACTGGACATGAACACAAGGTAAGCTGAATAGTAAATAGAGCGAGTACAGTAAGTAAAGGGGCTAGAAAAGAAGCCCAACTGGAATGTAAAAGAAACTGAAAAGTACATGTAAACTGGAACAGATCCTATGAACATCCTCCAAGGATCCTACCTGTATGATAGGTACAAATATTGAATGGCCTTCTCTGTGGTACGCCTCGTCTAATTTCCACCATCGAGCTACCTCCAATCCTGGTACTCTCATCCTCGGTCAGCACTATCCGTCATCTTCACCAAACACAACAAGGTACGGGCATAGCCCGTGCATGGGTGAGTATAACAATACTTAGTAGGGACCCCGAGACCCTCAAGGTCTCACAAAATCCACCAAGGATAAACCACACAACATGTAATCAACTAACAACCTGACTTATGTATATGCCCATACATATACCAAAGTTATCATGTATACCCATCTCAATCATGAGAATGCACATGGTGCAACTCAAAAGCCCAAGGATCAACTGTTCTACAATGAAAGGAATACCACAAAGGTAAGTACCGCATAGGTATGCCACATAGAAGAATACAACCAAGGTATTACCATGAAGGAAAGTACCACATAGGTACACCACACAGAAGAACACCACAAAGGTATCACCACAAAGGTAAAGACTCACCTCATACCAGGTATAACTTATGTACAATAGTATAGATGATTAGATGTAACTACTGAATCATCTTACTTTGTTAAGAGGCAAAACCATGTAGGATTATAGTACATCATCAGACCCACACAGGATCCTAGTACAAAATACCCACACAAGATCCTAGTACATCATCAGACCCACACAAGATCATAATACATCATACCCACACAGTATATCATCATACCCACACATGATCCAAGTACAGAAGACCCACACAAGATCCTATGTGGGTCTGATGATGTTCTGGGATCCTGTGTGGGTCTGTTGTACTAGGATCCCATGTGGGTCTAATGATGTACTAGTATTATGTGTGGGTCTGCTGTACTAGGATCCTGTGTGGGTATGATGATGTACGAGGATCTCATGTGGGTCTGCTGTACTAGTAACCTTTGTGGTACTTTCCTTCATGGTAATACATTTGTGGTATTATTCTGTGTGGTGTATCTGTGTGGTACTTACCTTCATGGAATAGTTGATCTTTGGGCTTTTGAGTTAGACCCTGTGGTTCCTCATGATTGAGATGGGTATACTTGATAACTTAGGAATATGTATGTGCATATACCTATATAGGGTTGTCAGTTGATTACATCTTATGTGGTTTATCCATAGTGTATTTTTTGATACCATGAGTGTCTTGAGGTCCATAATGAGTATCATTATACTCACCCCTGCACGGGCTATGCCCACACCCTGTAATGTTTGGTGCAGACGATGGACAATGCTGACTGAGGTTGAGAGTACCAGGACAGGAGGTAGCTCGAAGGTGGAAATTACATGAGGTGTACCATAGATACAACCATTTGAGAGCTATACCTACCCTATAGGTAGGATCCTTAGCATGTGTTCATAAGAGCCATTCTAGTTTACTTGAACTTTTTAGTTTCTTGTAATTTTCAGTTGAGCTTGTATTCTGGCCCCTTTACTTACTGTACTCACTCTATTTACTATTCATATTACCTTGTGTTCATATTCATTTGTGTGCTTGGTTGTGTGTGTTTACAGGTTATAAAGGAAATGCCTTCTCGGTTTTAGGGAAATAAGCCTTCGGTGATGGTCGCTTGCCCCTGGCCTATGGAAGGAAGGCTTGGGGTAGTCACGACACGGGCCCCGAGGGATGGGTCGTGACAAATTGGTATCAGAGGAGTCAGTTCTACCGTAAAACATTATACTATCATATTTTAACGATAATAGTGTTTAGTGTAGTGAGTGTGGTTATCAGTTTAGGTAATTCAGTGTTGGTGTGGTGACCTATGTACCCATACACCAGGACCCTGACTTTTGGTTTCTGACTCAGTGCACGAAAAAACTGATTGCATGTGTGTTTTGGAGAGTTTTCTATGTGATATCTTTGATTCAGCTCACCAGGTATAACTTATTGACCGTGGCATAGCTGTTTCCCTTTTAGGATGCCTCCACGCAGTCATCCAGATAAGGTTATGGGTATAATACGTGATGACAACCCACAGAGCGATGGGACCTCGGTGTAAGGCCCTCTTATAGTAGAGGCACCAGCAGAGGAACCAACGGTACCATTACCCGTTGGGCCACTGATACCACCCGCCCCAACAACAAACGGTGCATGCAACATGATCTAATTGCACGAGTTCTAGCACCGGAGGCCACCCTGGTTTAGGGGAGAGATGGTCCCAAAGGCAGCTGATGATTGGCTGGAGGCCATGGTGAGATTCTTCTAACTGGTTGGGACACCGGCTGATCTCATGGTGATCCTTTCCGCCAGTATTCTATAGGCAGCATCAGGCAGATGGTAAAGCTTGATGCTCCAGGTTCATGATGAGGAGACACTTCTCTGGGAAAAATTCAAGAGCCTGTTTCAGGTAGAGTTTGTCCCAGCGACCCTTCACGCAGTGCACATTCATGAGCTTCTTCATCAGTAGTAGGGTAGTATGACTATGGTTCAGTACTAATAGAGGTTCACCAAACTCTCACACTACACCACTAATATGGTGCGTGACCCATTCTTTAGGTTCCTGACATTAGATCAGGGACTCAGGCGGGAGATCAGGGATTTGATAATTTCTCTTAGCATTTCGATGCAGGTGGGGGTGTTAAAGAGAACCCTCTTAGTGGAGAGTTTTCTTACTGAACAGTCACCATCAGTGAGACCCACCACCAGTCAGAGATAGAGGTTCGACTGAGGAGGTATGTAGAGAGTAGGATGACGTGGAAGAGGAGCTGGTCGTGCAGCTGGCGGTGGGCGATGATTCGAGATATTACCCCCATCACCACCAAGAGGTCCACCCTGGCCATAGAGAGCAGGTGGGCAGGGGTGAGCTCAGCTCCAGGTAGCTGAGGCCTATGACTGTGGTGCTCCGAAGATGATACGAGGTATGATCTGTGTCTACTCCACCTTAGCTGTAGTACTTATAGACATAGGTGCCGGTCATTTTCTTATTTCCACTGACCACATTCGGAGCTAAGAGATTCCGATGGAGCCCTTGGCTCGATCCTTATTGATAGAGACTCTTAAGGGAGAGGATTCGATGATTACACACTAGTGCCGGTAGTGTGATCTTACTCTAGGAGGTGAGATCTTTGATAGAGATCTCCTAGTAGCAGTGTCGAGGCCTTATGATGTCATCTTGGGTATGGACTGGTTATCTTCAGTCCATGCTCAGATTGAATTTATTAGGCACAAAGTGCGGTGTGTCCACACGGATGGGACTAGGTTTACCTTCAACAGTGAGAATGGAGACTTTTCATCACAAGATTTACTTACTCGGAGAAGGGTGCAGCCAATTAGACATCAATTTACTAGCCTTACCCTCGGAGCAATTGACGTAGAGAGTCTGAGTTATCCTATAGTGGTCGACCAGTACACAAATGTCTTCCCTGATGATGTTCTGGGTCTACCTCCTCATAGAGAGGTGGAATTTGATATTGACTTATATCCCAAAATGACACCGACATCTACACTAGCGTTTTGCATGGCTCCCGCGGAGCTTCGTGAGCTGTGGGTACAGCTGGAGGACTTATAGGGGAAAGGATTCATTCGGCCCAGTGTTTCTCCTTGGGAAGCCCCGATCTGGTTTTCCAAGAATGTGGATGGGATATTGTGGCTTTGTGTTGAATATCGTCACCTGAACCAGGTGACCGTGAAGAAAAAGTATCCACTACAGAGTATTGATGACCTCTTTGATCAGCTGAAGTGTGTACGATGGTTCTTGAAGATAGACCTTAAGTCAGGCTATCACCATCTCAGATTATGAGACGAGGATGTATAAAAGATGGCTTTCAAATGTCGGTACGCCCATTATGAGTTCTTTGTTATGCCATTAAGCGTAACTAACACTCCAAAAGTGTTCATGGGAATCATGAACAAGATCTTTCAGCCATACCTTGATCACTTTGTATTAGTATTCATCGATGATATTCGGATCTACTCAGCTACTGAGGAGGAGCTTTCCTATCATTTGTAGATAGTTATGGACACACTCCAAGAGCACTAGATTTATTGTAAACTCTCTAAGTGCCAGTTCTGGATCAAATAGGTTCACTTTCTAGGACATGTCATCTTGGATGCTGGAGTTTTAGTGGATCTATCAAAGATTGAGGTGGTACTTTCTTGGGATCCACCTAAGAGTGTGATGGAGGTACGAAGTTTCCTAGGTTTGGCCGGATACTATTGGAGGTTTGTGCCATATTTCTCTAGAGCTGCAGCACCTTTATCAGCATTGAAGAAGAAGGGGAAACCCTTCGTTTGGCCCAAGAGATGCCAACAGAGTTTTCAAGAATGGAGGTAGAGGCTGACTAGTGCGCCCTTCTTGAGGCTATCAGAGGAGGAAGTAGGGTATCTAGTCTACTAAGATGCATCAGGGACCGGGTTCAGATGTGTCCTGACGCAGGACAAATCAACGATCACATATGGTTCTTGACAGCTAAGATAGTATGAGCAAAACTATTCTACCCATGACCCGGAGTTAGCACCTATGGTCTTCTCCTTGAAGATGTGGCGACATTACATGATGGGCAAGAGTTTTACAGTCTACTCAGATCACAAGAGTCTCGGCTATATCTTCTCTCAAAAGGACCTGAACCTAATACATCAAAGTTGGCTTGATTTCCTCTAGGACTATAACTTGGAGATAGTCTATACTTCTAGGAAGGGGAACATAGTAGTAGATGCACTCAGCAGGAGATCTGGTATACACCTTCGATGTGAGGTGATAGAGCATCTTGACGCATTGCATATATCCTTTGTGGATCTAGATGGATCATATTTTCTTGAGTCTCTTATAGTCACTCCCCCACTTCTTCAGTGAGTCATGGAGGCGTAATGTGGGGAAACAGACTGTGAGGCTCGACGTGATCATATATCCACAAGATAGGCACCTGAGGGATTTTCTGAAGGTGAGGATCACACCATCCTTTTTAGAGGATGTACCATGGTAGTAGTGTCACTTTGGGAGGATGTGTTGAGGGAGTTCCATACATCCCCTCTAGCGGTACATCTATGAGTGGCGAAGATGTCCCAGGGTCTCCGATAATAGCATTGGTGGTAGGGAATGAAGAAAGCAATAGAAGAGTTTGTCTCTCGGTGCCTCACTTGTCAGAATGTTAAGGCACAACATCATTTACCAGCAAGCTTAGTTCATACTTTTAGAGGCCCCAGAGTGGAAGTGGGATGGTATATATATAGACTTTGTGACAAGACTTCCACGTACATCCAGAGGTCATGATTCTATCCGGGTTATCAACAACCGACTCACCAAGTCAACCCACTTCCTACTGATCAGAGAGCAGGGTTTAGTAGAGAGTTTGGGACGCCTCTATGTACAGGATATTGTGTGGCTACATGGAGTACCATTGATGATTGTTTCCTATTGTGATGCACATTATACTACCCGCCTATGGAAGGTGTTGCAAGAGGATTTCGGTATCCTGCTTCGTTTGAGCACCGCCTTCCATCCTCAGACGGATGGCCAGAATGAGTGGACTAATCATACCCTTGAGGACTTGCTAAATGCTTGCGTCCTCGACTTCAGTCACATTTCAGAGGATCACTTTCCTTTGTTGGAGTTTGTATAAAACAACATCTATCACTCCACCATTGGGATGGCACCTTTTGAGGCATTGTATGGGCGACCTTGCAGATCACCATTATGTTGGACTGGCCCAGGGGAGTCAACACTTGTATGACCAGAGATGGTATGAGCTACCATAGGGAAAGTGAAGATCATCCAGGAGTGGATGAAGCCTACATAGAGCAGGAAAAAGTCTTATGCTGAATGGAGACAGAGACCTCTAAAGTTTGAGGATGGTGACCACGTATTTCTACAGGTCTCACCCTAGTGGGGTTTGTAGAAATTTGTTCGGGGAAAAAAGTTATCTCTAAGGATTATTGGACCCTTCCAGGTCATCAGCGAAGTTGGAGAGGTGGTTTACCACCTAGCACTTCCCCCTTAGTGGCATCGGGTGCACGAAGTCTTCCACATATCCCAGCTGAGGAGATACGTGCATGACCCTTCCCACTTCATCGACCACGGTGAGCTGGACATCGATGATGGGGTGACGTTTATAAAGGATACAGTAGAGATTGAGGATAGACAGAAGAAAGTCCTTTATGGGAAGTTGATACCTCTGGTGTGCATTCACTGGCAGCATGAGAAGATTCAAGAGAGCACATGGTAGAAGAGGGCTTAGATTCATGCTCACTACCCCCACGTCTTTTCATAGTTTTTTTGAAGTGGATTTTGGGGATGCAAATCCCTGAGGTGGAGAGAATGTAAGGACCAAGAAATTCCATACAATTTTTCTTATTATATAGAAATTTTACGAGTTTGAAAAATTGATGGTGCGTGATTCCGAGGCCCGGTGTGCCTGAAAATAATTTTGGAACTCTTTTAGGTATGTTCAGTAAACGTACGAGCAGGTTTTTGTAAATTTTGAACCGATGCTCAGAATTGAAATATGAGGGCACCATTGAACTCGTAGTGCTGATATTCTCATAAGGAGACCTTAACCTCAACCTCAATAAGTCTAGGTTGAAAGTATGTTTTTTTTCTTTTTCATGTAAATAAAAATAAAATAAACTTTTATTTGATTTTTATAATATCCTTTTTGAATTCTCAGTGGTGGGTACCATCCAAGCTAGAAAAACTCACAATTTAAATCTATGGTGGTGGGGTCCACCCTAACCCCTCTTAATGTGGGGGGGGGGGACCGACGTCTGTCCTTTTCTCCTCATTGACGTCAATAAATCTTTGAGGAAGGGGTCTATTTTACATTGATCATCATCAATTTTCCTCTCATGTTGAATCACCTCCCTTGAGATGCTTGCTACCGCTCTAACAGGGAGGGTACAGGCCAAACGAACATGGCCTGAACCCTCGGCAAATATTGTTTCTCGTTTTGCATTCTTCGCGATGGAGGAGGATGGAAACCGTCACCGGTGGGGCATGAGACAGGAAACTAGCACCACGGTCGGTCACGAAGACGGCGACGGCACAATAGCACCTCTGGAAAAGGTCTGCGTCTCATCGCCCATGGTGGAGCTAGGGTGGCGGCCGGCGGAGGCCGACCACATGATGGGGCGGCGGTCCACGTCCATGCCGCTCGGTGAGCAAGGGTCGTGGCTTGTACTGTGACAGAGAAGAGAGGGAGGCCAACGTTCGTCTGGCCATGAAGGGGCGGCACACGACACGCCACTATGAGGAAAAGGGGATGGCCATTATGGCCAACTGATTTGAACCATGCGGGACACGTGGGTCCCGAGTGCTGCTGGCGACTGATCAACATCAGCTGTTCGGTGAGTGGAGGCGGGGGGGGGGGGGGGTGCATGACTACCCCCCACATGCAGCTAGGCCGGGCCACCCGACGTGCACCGGACCCCCCTGCGCGGGCAGGGATGGACCTAGCGAGCCAGGTCAGGTTGGGTCGGTCCAATTGGGTCAGACCGGACCCAGACCAGCGTCGATCCATTTCGGCTCTTTTGGCCGTAACTTTGGTACCAGGTGTCCTTTTGACGAACCATCTGTGGCACCAGAAACCTTGGAGAGAGAAGTTCCTTTTGGTATACCCCACATGGGATTTGGATAATGTTGGGGTATGGTCGGGTTGGATCCAGCATGAATCCAACCAGGCCCTTGGGACTAAAAGGCTAATAACTTACAAACCGGGCGTCTTATTGACACACCTTCTGTTGCGTTGAGACCCATATTACATAGAGATCCTTTGGGATAATTCTTCATGGAAATTTTTGGTAGTTGGAGTGTCGATTTGTTGGTTGAGGAGTGGAACCTCCCTGAATCAAGCAAGATTAGTGCAGGAACCCAGTAGCTGTCTGTAACATGAGAAAGGGATCCTTTGTGGGTCTTTATTTTGGGATCCCACATGGATATGCTCTAGGAATCTATGTAGGACTACTCTTAGATCCTACGTGGGTCTGATGATGTACTAGGATCCTGTGTGGGTTTTCTATACTAGGATCCTGTGTGGGTCTGATGATGTGCTAGGATCCTGTGTGGGTCTACTGTACTAGGATCCTGTGTGAGTCTGATGATGTCCTAGGATCCTATATGGGTCTGCTGTACTAGGATTCTAGGTGGGTTTTATGATGTACTAGGATCCTACGTGGGACTTCCTCTTAACAGATTAAGAGGATCCAGTAGTTACATCTAATCATCTATACTTCTATACATAAGTTATACCTAGTATGAGTTGAGTCTTTACCTTCGTGGTGATACCTTTGTGCTATTATTCTATGTGGTGTAATTGTGTGGAACATTCCTTTATGGTAATACCTTGGTGGTATTATTCTATGTGGTGTACCTGTGCGGTACTTACCTTAGTGGAATTCATTCCTTTGTGGAACATTTGAGCTTTGGGATTTTGAGTGGGACACTGTGTTTTTTCATGATTGAGATGGGTACACTTGATAACTGATGTATTTTTATGGGTATATAACTAAGTGTGGTAGTCAGTTGATTATATGCTGTGTGGTATTCCTTGGTGGATTTTGTGAGACATTGAGGGTCTTGGGTCCCTACTGAATATCATTATACTCACCCCTACACGGGCTATGCCCACACCTTGTTGTGTTTGGTGTAGACGATGGACAACGCTGATTGAGGATGAGAGTACAAGGACTGGAGGTAGATCGATGGTAGACATTAGATGAGGCATACAAAAGAGATGAACATTTGAGTATTGTACCTACCCTATATGTAGGATCCTTGGCGGGTGTTCACAGGAGCTATTCCAGTTTACTTGTTCTTTTTAGTTTCTTGTACTTTCTAGTTGGGCTTGTATTCTGGCCCCTTTACTTACTGTACTGACTCTATTTACTATTTATATTACCTTGTGTTCATATCCAACTGTGTGATTGGTTGTGTGTGTTTAGAGGTTATAAAGGCAATGTCTTCCAGGTTTTAGGGAAATACTCCTTCGGTGCTGGTCGTCTGCCCCTGGCCTATGAAATGCGTGCTTGGGGTAGTCACGACACGAGCCTCGGGGGATGGGTCGTGACATAACCCCCTTTTTAGGCCACCCACCTTAAATATGGCCTTCCCTTGATGAACTCATAGCCATCTAGGCCCCATGGGCCTGGCTAAGTGGTGTATGGTTTTGAGGTTGAGGGCTAGCTTGAATAGCCCCATTTTTTTATAATGGAAAAAATATAAACACATAGTAAAATTTCAATAGAATACAGAAACAAATATATGAATAATTCCCAATTTAAAATTCTAACCATATTCTTTATTTTAGACCACTTCAATTACACACATAAAAATACCCATTAATTAATTAAAACATTAAAAATCAAGAGTTTATTCTTTGAAAAAATTGAAAACCAATAGATTAGACAACCAAGTATACATGAAAATATCAGTGTGTCATGAGCCATTAAAACACATTGATCGGA
Source organism: Viscum album (assembly GCA_963277665.1). Taxonomy (NCBI): domain Eukaryota; kingdom Viridiplantae; phylum Streptophyta; class Magnoliopsida; order Santalales; family Viscaceae; genus Viscum; species Viscum album. The sequence goes on along the minus strand of OY728119.1, from coordinate 199,978,475 downwards.
ACGCCAATCAATGGGATCAATTCTTAAATTCATTTGAATGCTCATTTCAAATACCACTTTATAAATAAAAATTTCAAAACACAGTGAAAGGACACTTTTAATCCATTTCTACAAATATCATTTCAAAAACCATATGGAAATCCACATTCTAAAAATCCTTCAAATCCATATTAATACACCAATATAGGAATTCTAATTAGAAATTCAACTCTTTCCCAAATATAAATTTTTAAAATAAATGCACCGCATTCAAAGAAACCAAATGTTTCCAAGAACCCTTCTTTACACCAATGCACAATTTTTTATTTAATGTAAATTTGAAAACATCCCAAGACTCATAGACAAAAAATAATTTTAAAAGAGGGTCAAACACATATTTTTTATTACAAATACTTTAAAATAAATATCACCCATTTCAAAAAGGAAACAAGCTTCAAACATATTTTTATAAAATTCAAATAACTTTAGAAAATCCAAATGGGAATTTAATCTAACACTTTGCATATGATCGATGTCTATTCCATGAATTTAAACCATTTTACAAGCCAATAAAATATATTAATGTTTTCAAAAACCATTGAAATAAATGGGAGAACATTTTAATAACGTTGATATACATTTAAAGAGCCACTCATGCAATATCAAAAGCACTTGGCATGTAGCCAAGGACCATGAAAAGAATTAGAAATAAGTATAAAATTATTTAGTGTGTACCACTACTTATAATAGACATTTTAATTTATAAAAACTAATTAAAAAAACAAATTTATATCATGTAATACAAGGGGGTCCCATAGATACACTGTAATTCCATGATGTTTTTATAAAATATTTTCTTTAATAATTTTAATTATTCCATATCTTGAATTACATGTAATCGTGAGTTTAAACGAATCACCATATTACCTTAGTATAAAATAACCATTTTAACATAGACTTTAGGTTATAGGGAATACATATAACTGACTTATCAAAATGTATGGTGATGTCTTTCTCTACCAATTATTTGTTTAATATACAAATCAAGTATATTTATTTTATTTTTTGTTAATAAATTGAGTTAAATACTATTCATAAATAGAATAAAGTAAATATATATGTTATATAAATAACAAATATTTTATATATTCACACAATATATATTTTAGTCATAGGGTTTGAATAAACCCTATTTGATGAATAACAACCAATATTTTTCAGAAGGGTAATTTTCTCCTTTTCATGGAGAAACCCTTTTAAATTATGATTTTAACTCATTAATAATTTTTATATGAAACCATAAACATGTTATTTGAATTAGGGATTTAGAAATTTATTTTGGATGACTTTTTAATATTTTTTAATAACTTTCAACTTTTGAGGAATCACAAAAATACACTAAATTTTAATTAAAAATAACCTTTTTTTCATAGAAATAATTTATAGGGTTAAATTAACATATTAAATGGTTTTAAAGTATAAATATTTTATATTTTATCATTTAGTTTAATTTATCTCATTATATTTAATTTGACATTGAATTCATATGTAAAAACATTCCAATCTTCTATAATGTTTTAACGTTTAAAACTTGTTCTCTTTTTTTTTTCAGACAAAAGGAATAACATTAAATTAATTTATAAAAAATATTTTTATTGAATTTTGAAAAATGGATTTAATATTTGGAATCAGTATGTTTAAATTATTTAAATAGATTTATTTTTCTTTTGGGCATTATGAATAGTAACATTAGAAATTTTTATTAATACGATAAAAGGGTAAATCAAGTAATTTAGGGTAATAATACTATTATAAAATTACCCTAACACATGTATTAAAATAATTTTATGATTTTATTTCGACCTTAATCATTCTTGGGTAGAAATGGTTTCCATTTTTATCAACTTGTATGAGAATATGACATTTACTTTATTTTTTATAAAGAATAGTTAAATATGTCTAACTCAAATTTTATCAACTTAATAATTTTTAATATAAGATTATAAAATAGATAAATTAGGCTATAAATAATTATTCGATATTTAATATGTTTTTATTTATCATGGTAATTTATTTTTAATTTTTAAGAAATAAATAATTACCTTAATAGCGTATACATTAATGATACAGAAATTATTCAATTGATGAAAAATCAATAATATAGTTTTTATTAAAATAAGAATACCCATTAAAATACCCAAAAACTTGACCAAATATTATTTTTCTAATATATATATACAATAATCATCCATGGGTCGAGTTATTGAGCATTTGGAGTCTTAAAGAAGGGATTATGAATCTTATATTATTTTATTTAAAGTGATGTTAATGTTTTCACATTCATAATTTAGGAATTATAACAGTTTAAATTCAGAATTTTATATAAGAAAAATTAGACTAAATAAATTATTATGAAATATAGTATATTTATCTTCATTAAAGTATTCTAGTTTTAATTTTATTTATTAAATAAGTATATTAAATAATTACACAAAATTAATGCATTGATTATTATATTAATAGAGATAACAAAACGAATGTCGTCAAAAATATTAAAGTAAATATATTTTAGACTAATTAACTTGTATAATTAATTTTATAGTTGACCTTGAACTACTATGAATATAAAAAAATGTTTTTTAGTTGACTTATAATATTAATATTTTTAAAAATCAATGAATTGAATAGCGTCAAAATTGATACTATTGATTGTTTATTAAAATAATGATTTATATATTTATTTAAAATAATTAAACATTTTTAAAAAATATTTAAAATATTTTATATTGTATAAAATTTTCTAAGGTACTTATTTATGGTCTATTTTAAATCAAATGAGTAAAAATTAAACCTTTTAATATTGAAATATTTGTTATCTCAATTAAAATTAAATAGAATAACTAAGTGTAAACTAAAATGATAATGTTTAAATTAATATAAAAACTTGTCTAAAATTTACTAGTTGATGATATTACAATCCTATCCCATATTATATTATAAATTGGTACATTTGTTTTGGTTTTGGATGTGGTTCATTTTATTATAAATTAATATTTTTGAGGTTTCCCAAAGCACCACATCACCTTAATTATAAAAGGCCACATTCTCCCTCACCTCTTCACTTCACATTGAGAATTAATGCTCGACCATACAATATAAATATACCTTATAATCTATCCTAGTAAGATTATAGAGGTTCTTGTCTTATTCAAAGACTCACTCTAGTGCTCTAAGAGGATATTTAGAGGAAACACCTCGAAGAAGAGGTAATCCCCCTACCGATTCTTTGAAACTTATTTCTTCTTCTACTTCCTATTCACAAGTTGATTCATTTTAAAGTAATAAATACAATATCAATTATATACTGGTGTGTTATTATGATTATGAAACAACCATATTCTATCTTTTACCCATCTTTTGAAAAACAATATCACCAAGCGTGTGTATGTATGCCTTACTGTATCTACACAGTGTTGTAATCTATTTTTTCACCACTACCTAACATTTATGGGTATAATGATAGATGTAATAACCATATATTATTATTATAAAATTATATTTATTAGGAAAATTATACACCATCCAATTCAATACCATTAAAAAATTATGGCAATGATATCGTCGCTCGTGCTTACGTATGACTTACCGTCTCCGCGATACGATGTAATTGATTTTACATGATATTCATTAAAGAAATATTATATAAATGAGTTTAATTAATAAATATGATATATATTATTCTATTATAATTATATAAATGATATAACTATAACTGAAGGAGAGGAAGAAGAACTTATCTGACACAATATGCATAAAAAAATAATGAAGTTAATACCTGATAGTTGAGTACTAATGTTACTAATAAACAGATGACAATATGACCATATATGATATCATAAAAATGGATATTATATTTTAGTAAGTCAATGAAATTATTGAAATCATTATACAAGAGATTTAGATACCTATAAAGGTAGTCAGACCCAAGGTAGGGGATAATTTTGCAATCTCATTATTATGTGAGATTGTTAATACGTAAGTATTTACTGGGTTATATTTTTTTAACAAAATCCATATTTTGTAAATATGTAATATTATTTATCTACTTATACAATTTTTTAAAGTCAATTTTACCCATTGTTGAATTTTTATTAAATTGTTTGAAAAGAATCTTTTGTCATTTTTGGTACAAGATACTTTATAACTTTTCGGACAAAAGTATGAGAATAATGTTTTTTTAAACTTATAAGACATCAATAGATTCTTTATCTTTCATAACTCCTTATTTATATTATTATTAAATTATAATATTTCAATTATATTTTCTATTGAATTATTTTCTTTTAAAATTGGGTGGAAATTTTAAAAAATAAAATATTTTGGAAGAAGAAATGAAATTTTCCTCAAGAAATAATTACATGTGCTTTATCAAAAACAAATCATCTAAGATTAAATTATTTAAATTGGTTTATGTTTATATCCATGTTATTAGTATTGTGTTTATTATGGAATTATTTTTAAGAAGTCTATTTATTTTATATGGATTTTTATGGAAAGATTTTTAAGAAACCCATTTTTGTTTCTTGGGTTATGATTTGATGAATGGTTTATGTATTTGGGGAACACATAAAAATGATTTAATTATGATATGGGCCAGAAATATATCACCCTACAACTAATTGGGTAATGATTTATATCTCACGAGTTGTACATTACTGGAACAACATGTAAATCTCATTCAGTAATACAGGGCTGGAAGAAGGAATGAAATCGATTCAGTAATGAACTTTATCTGCTGTGATGGTCTTGGAAATGATCCTTGAGTAATATGAAATGATTTTATTTTCTTATGTTTATTAAAAAATATTTCATGTATTATGTTAGGAATTTTGGTATTACATTGAAAATTTATGATTTATCGAATGACCTGATATCAAGATCTTTTATATGTAGTATAAAATTTTCAGATGTTATGTCTTTCTGTCTTATGGTTATGATATGATAGATATATCCTTTGTTTACCCTTATTGATAATATTATTGCACCCTTTCATATGTTTCTTTTCCACAGGTCATGAAAAATGGTATTAAATAAGATATGTAAAAATGGGTCTAGTTATGATGAAATAAGTGGGAGATAATGAAGATGTTTTGTGAACCAGTAGTTTATGTTGTCCAGTTTCTAAAGACACTATACATATATAGTCCTATCATGGATTTATTAAATTTTTAATGAATATTATTCAATTTTAAATTAATTTCAATGTATGTAATGTATGGGTAATTATATACACCTACCCCAAAATTATGACAGGTGAGTTGAAACGGTCTGAGAAGTTTCTCCTTTATCAGCAGATGGCCAAATGCATAAGAAAGTGACATGAGAGACCCATAACAAAACCTAAAAATTTAAAAATCCCAAATATCTAGTCAATAACCTTTACCCTGGGTTCAAAATAATGATGAGGGAGATAGTGAGAGAGGAAATTATAATGTAACAAAATTAAATGAAGATGTAAGACCATACCTTGAAGGTTCAACCATGATTTTAAAGGAAACCAAGAGTAAAGAGTCAGAGGAGAAGAGGGAAAACAGAGGGATGTGCATGAATCCATGGGGGGGGGGCAGGTCCATTATTTTGAGTGAGGGAGAAAGTAGAGGAAGGAATTAAACCCCAAAAATATTATAATGGAAAATTAGAACAGATTGTTTTTGGGTGTTTCAAACAATTTACAAAAATATGCACCAATCGTTTTTTCCCTATTAGACAATCATTAGGAACCCATATAGTTTTAAGAAGAAGGTTTAATGGTTTGTATAACCATGAAAAAATAAATTGTTGAGTGGAAAACCCTCATGCACAATCATCACATGGTTTGGTAAATCATGCACACACTATGAATAACACTAATTCATATAGAAAATTTTAAAATTTCCTTCTGAAACTCTTGAGAACCCATAGCATTATAAAACTAATTTAATTAATTATTTAATTAATTCCATAGTGACATAGATGGTGTCACATACGGGGCGAGGAAGGTTCAGACTAGTGAGGAATCTCCCCTAAAAAGTGGTATCATATGCATTGTGTTGGCCATGTGTGATGTGGTTGGTATATCCCCAAAATAGTTTTTCAAGGATAATGGTGGCTCAGTTGGAAGATAGGGATCCATTATGGTTCCATATATCAAAATTATTTTTGTTAATAGACAAGTGGATTGTCTTGGTGAAGAGATAAAAGAACGACGATAGAAGGAAATGGTGATTTGGTTCAAGTAGATTATCATTAAAGGGGAGATCCAAATATGTAGCCTTTGGATTTAGGAGAAGATTATTGGGTGAAATATAAATTCCAAATTGGTTTTTATCAGGAATGGTGGATGACATGTATTCTTGGATGATCTAATCCTCTTATCAACATTTCATTTTTAGATGAAACCCAGGAAGGGATTATGTACTATTCCTGGAAGGTCCGTTCCAGAGCGGATGGGTTCTAAAAAGTGGTATACGATCTATGGTGTAGCCCATTTGTGGTGTGGGTGGCCCAATTTATTTTTTTAAATGATAATAGTGGCTTCATTGGAGCATGTGAATCCATGATTGTTTCTTATGTCAAAAGTATTCTTAATAACAGTGGGCATGATTCATGTCCTGATGATGAGAGAGAAAAATATTATGAGTGTAATAATGATATGCATTGGCTGGATTATCATTAAAGGGGAGGCCCCTGATTAGTAATGTCCCAAATAGTGGGGGGAATCCCCCTAAAGACTATATTCAAGTGACCCCGATTTGATTATTCCTCAGAATCAAAGGTCCTAAACTCATTCAAATTTTTTAAGAACCCCTTCGTTGAATTCATCTCTATAAATTGGTTCCATAATCTTCATGAAAAACATATGTCCTCATTTCTGGAGATTGAACTCAAAGATAAAGCCGACAAGGTAGAAGGAGAATGCAATGAGGATCACTAAGAATGTAGAGGTATTTAGAGTAGTGCTTACCTGGATACAACCAAAATGAACTTGGTGGATCTCACCGCCCATAGTACCATCATTTTGGTGGTGGTCTCAGGGATATTTGGTGACCTCTCCCTTAAAACATTGAGGAATAAGAAAAGGGAATCCCTGGATGGGATGTAATAAGTGTAGAGAGGGAGTAAGGGGCGTCAACACATGTGTGTGTAGTTATATGGGGCATAAAAGGGGTAATATATAGTGATAAAAGATTTGGAAATGAAGAGAACACTCTTGGTATGGGCCCCAAAATAATAGAGGAAACAGTTTCAAAAAACCATGAAAATTCAACTAAAGTATTTTTCCACTCAATGGAATTTTACACATCACCCGAAGTAATTTTACAATGCACTCAAAATATTTTTCTCTCAACAATAGAAGAATTTTTTGCTCACCCAAAGCCATTTTTTACTCACATATGGAAATTACGTTTTGTTATACCACCGATCATCACAACTAGGTGACACTACTTGAACTCTGTAATGAATATGGCATTCAATAAATGGCTCTACATAATGGATCTCTTCTCAAGATAATGTTAAAAATACTCTCACCATCATCACATGACATAATCTTCATCATTTAATCTCACAAGAAACTATAAACAAGTCAAACCCTTCTGGATTATATCTAGGAGGACACATATTATCTTCTCTCTTCCTTGAAAGCAGTCTGGTGTTCCCATTTTATAAGCATGACACATGGGTTTCTAAAAAATAGATCAATTTTTTTTCCAAAACTCTCTAAATTTTTTCAAACTCACTCATCCCATGTCAACATTAATATTCAAACTCACTTATCATTTTTCACTTCTATATCATTCAAATTTCAATAAAAAAATTCCCAAAAATTGCCACCTTGATTAAAGATTGGAATAATGCACTGACATCTCCACTAGTAGCATCAGTGTGATTATCAGCTCAACCATCATAGAATCCAACATGATCAGATCTTTCACATCAACTCTACATTATTTGAATCTACATATATGTTAACATTGACATAATTCAATATACCCATTACATGTGTCACATTTCCATATCTCTGATAAATTTTTTGATGTGACTTAATGTCTATATTTTAATATTTTCATGTCTGAACCATGAACATCCTATGATACTAGTTTTTGGGGGTGGATCCTAAAAATATAACAGAAATAGATGAAAAGAACCATAAAATTCACCCAAAATACTTTCCCACCAAAATAAATTTTACTCATCACCCAAAGGAATTTTACAATGCAGCTGAAGGATTTTTCCCTCAACACCTGGTAGAATTTTTCTCCCACACAAAGGCGTTTTTCACACCCATATGGACATAACATTTTTTTACCACCAATAATCATAAATTGGACACACCAACTGATATGTACAACTAATATAGATTTCGATACATGGATATACATTATATATCTCTTCCACTTCCATTTTTAAAAATTATATTTCCATCTTTGTACACCATTTTTTTCATCATCTATTTGAATGAGAAACTATAAACATGTTTCCCTTTTACCAGTAATCTCTAGAAATCTATATCTTGTATTCCCTAATCCTTGAAATAAGTCTAGTGTTCCATATTTATAATCATTGCATATGGATTTCTCAAAACAATATCATATTTTTCTAAAAAAAATCTCTATATTTTTTCAAACACTCTCTTCTATGATCGCCCCAATTTTTCAAAATTTCCTATCACTTTTTTCTCTCTCTCTATCTCATTCATATTTAAAAAAACCAATATTAAAATATGAGGTGGGTGCATGATCCCATAGAGAATGATAAGGTAATAATCATTATTTTATTCACCTTAATAGTATTTCTCATTATGAACATCTTGAATTGATACTATATTTAAACAGATAGAGGGTGATAAAACTCGATTAAATTTTTGATATTGTTTTTAAAATTGAAATCATCAAAATGGATTATGGTAAAAAAGAATATTTCAAAAAATTGGACATCTATGTGAACTATTCCCAAAAAAATAATTGGCCTCTCCAATTATAACAATGATAATGAATATAAATTTTTTCAATTGATAAATAGTGTGTTGCAACTCCTTTTTGATGTCCAGATCCCCATTTACGTATTGATGACACTAGAAAAGAAACTATGGACTCTGGGATTTTATTAAGATTTTATCCTCATAAAAAACTATCCTTTCAGTATTTGATCATGATTTAGGTAAATATAAAGTTTTAATTTACTCCAAGGATATTATTGATGGATCCTAAGGTAAAACTCTAATGTAGTCATAAGTTGGGATTCTCAAAAATAATTTGTTGGTATTTTGGTCACCTCTCTAGATCCTAAAATGTGAGGGAAAATACAATGATACATTTATTAGGTTTAGTAATTTTCTATGATATATTATGTTTATCAATACTTTAGGTAGAGATTCTAATGGATCTATTGTACCTTTCACTATTCACATTCCACTGGAATGTCCCATTGATGTTGTCCAGTGGTCTGTGCCTATTTTTTATTGATGTAAATAATCTATTAAGGAATATTCATCATTAAAATATTCTAAAATTCTAACAATAAAGTCTTCATTTTGAAACTCCTTGGACACACTTGGCTCTTTGGATAATCCCGATGATAGCCAAAACTTTTAAAATTTGGAAATTTTTTCAATTCGTGAAAGTTGATGTGGCTATCAATATAGTGACTATTACTTTAATCACTAATAATTTCCCCATGGAAGAGAACTCTAATTCCCAATCAAGTACTTGGAAACCTACAAAAACATTACTACAATATAACACACTTTTAATAGTGCTAGTAATAGTATTTATCCCTACTAAAGAATAACTGACTACTAAATAGATGTTAAAATATTACCTTAATCAATTCTTGAAAAATCATTCATAAAGGGTATATTTAACAATGATTTCCTTTAGTGCCGATAAAGGCCCCCTTATAATGGTATTTATTTAGCATTCATAGATCCCCTCTAAATTTTTTATTATGTATTATAATACAATTTATATTTATTTATATATATTTACATACATATTTATTGTTCATATACATTATAGTTTTTAAATAAAATTTTAAAATATATGTTTGTGGAGTCAGTTTTGACTCCAACCTATAGACAAATTTTTTCCCCAATATTCACAGGGAATAAATATTTTTCCGTTGTGTGGTTTTGGAAAACACAATCAATAAGTTAAAGAGGTGGTTGACTTGGGATTGAGTGGAAGAAGGTGATGGAAGACCTGATCAACTTCTGGATCATAGATGATTGTTTATAGCGTTGATGTAGAGGATATACAATGGGGGACTTTGTGTTGGACTACTGATTGAGTGGAGATCGACATCGGTGGGATAAATAGGATCATATCAGTGACACATGGGAAGCGTGTTGGAAGACCCTAGAGACTGAGGGATTACAGGACGGAGGTCCCTTTCCATGATATCTGGTTTATAGTAGTGCTAAAGAGGAGGGGTGATGGGAGGTGACATCGTCTATTTGGTGGGGAAGCTCCAGCAGGATGGAAAGGGAGCATAGGCTATTTATGACTCATGTGTTGTGTGGTTCACCATTGGCGACGACGGGACAGAGGGATACATAATAGGTGGGAATGTAGGGTTTATCAACCATATAGATGGGTTTTCATGTGTTTATTACCCATTAGGCATATAGTCCAGGTATTATACATAAAAAATCCATGATGGGTGGGATATCCACTTGAGGGAGGGGGGGGGGGGGTATTGCCTGCCTTTCCAGACTGTGTGTGTGGTTGTGTGTGTTTGAATGTAATTTTACCCCAAACACCTAATATATATATATATATATATATATATATTATTAAATAAATATTCACATATATATATGTTTAACTATTCATACACAGATGTATATATAAACATTATATATATATGTATATACATTTATTTATATAGTTTTACTTTAAATTCCTTTATATACTATATTTAATTAAAATGATAAATTTATATAAAAATACATTTACATATGATGTATACACACAATATTGGTACACACACCAACACATTTATATTTCAAACATACATATATATATATATATATATTCATTTAGATATATTAAAATACACACATAAATATATATTTGTTTATTGAGAAAAACCTGTTTATATATAAACATTAAATTTATAGATATATATACATATAGTAATGATTTTTTATGAGTTAAATAAAATTTATATTTTTTAATTTTAATGGAAATATGTAAATAATATTTATACCCATATGGTTTATATATGTAAAAATACATTTTTTTGTAATTATGTATTTATACATGTTGATTTAATATATGTAAGTATAAGAAAATAGGCACGTATTTATTTATAAATGAAACTAAAATATGAAAAATGATAAAATTTAAAAACCTAAATTCTAATATGAATATATGCCCTGGGAATAAATTCCGTCACCACTGAAAAAGGACAAAAAGAATATCTTAGATGAAGTCGAAATACTATCGAATATTAAAAAATTAGAGTATCCCAACAAAAAATATATTTTTGGAGGTATTATGGGTCTTTTCTGACCTAGAAAAAATTAATGAACGTGGTCAACCCTAATAAACATGGTGTATATATCTTGGTAATGTTAAATTTGATTTGTGTTAGAGCCCAAATAGACACATGAATCAAAATTTATGGTCGTTCAAAGTTCAAGTCATATTTTCAATATATCTTAGAGTGTTCATTCATTTATTTAAATTTTATGTTATCCAATTCTTATTCAATCACTATTACTCAATAATAATTAACATATTATTAATTATAATTATTTTTATTTATTTTATAAGAAATTTTTACTAAATATCTTATATATTAAGTGTAAATGTGTATTTAGCCAATCTAAATCATAATTTTTAAAAAAATTATATATATATCAAAATAAATATATTTATATATAATTATTTTACTTTTAAGGAAATATTATTTTTTATGAAATATAGCATTTATCAGTGCTAGTAAGAAAAAAATTATAAAGGGGGACCTTTATCAGTGCTAATATTTTTTTGATATAATCCCCCCCTTATCAGTGATTTTTTACAAGTGCTGATAGAGACCCCCTTTATCAGTTCTTTTTTAATAGCACTAATAAAGGCCAGCTTTATATTTTACTTTTACCAGAACTGATAGTGGACCCCATTTATAAAAAATGTTTTACTAGAACTAATAAATAAACCGCTTTAACAACCCTTTTTAATTAGGGCTGATAAAGACCCCCACTTATCAACTCTTTTTTAGCACTCATAAAGACACCCCTTTTCAGTGTTTTTTAGCACTGATAATGGCTCCCTTTTATCAGTTCTTTTTCTTGAACTGATAAAGGGCAATGTTATTAGTGATTCTATCTAGCACTAACGAATACTAGAATAAGGTAAAGCCAACCTTGTAGTAGTTCATGGCGACGACGATGATGTCCACGTGGTCAGAGTAGTTAGGGAGCCTACCATAATATGATCCTTCTTTATTGGGATGATTACTTTATGAATTTAGGGCGTTGATGCCTATTTATTCGTGTTTCTTCTTTCTATATAATGTGGGTAGGTCTTGTATTGTATCATCTGACCATTATTTTTAATTTCCTTTTAATAAACGGGCTCTAATACTAACCAATTTTTTTATATTTATAATTATTTAAAAATATTTAAAAATATATTTACAATTATATAAATATAATAGAGATACAATTAAAAATATACTTATTTATATAATTATAAATATAGAAATATTTTTTGGAATATATATATATATATATATTTATAAATATAATATAAATCCTACATGGGTGTAGCTTGTGGTTGCATTGGTGGTGGGTAGTGTTGAGGTTTTGTGCTCGAGTCTCACTGCCCACACCCCCACTATGGTGCTTTGGAGGTGGTCATGTGTGGAACATATTGGTTTGACGCAAGATTTTTAATGATTATTGTAAAAGATTTAACATGTCATTTTTTGAATGGTCAGTGGTTGACTATTGTTTTATCCAGTTCTTTATAGGGTCACATTCAATACCTAGGGTGTAAGTGCCTTTTACATTTGAGGGAGGACTACACCAAGAATCATATGACTTGTATGGGGGTCTAAACTTTATGTAAAAAATATATATATTGTAAATATGAATATAATTATAGATATTAATATTCATATATATTTATATATTTATAAATATTATATATATATATATATATATTTATATCATTATTAAACATATGATTATGTAATTGATATTTGTTATATATATTTATTTTGTTATATTTTTTTAAATATTTTAATGTTACTAGTGGTTACAAGAAAATAAAAAAACTTATACAACCTGGGACCAATAAGGACTACTAAAAAAATGGCCTTTAGCCACCTGCAAAATAAATCATTTTCTTTTTAACAAATTACTTGTTTCTTATCATCTTTTAAATAAAAACGTTATTTAGTCATCCCAGGCACACCACATGTCATATTAACATGACATGTACTCTTATACATTGAAAATAATTTAATGATTATTTTACAATAATTTCATTCCAATACGATGTATTTTCTAATGGTTTTTTCTATTACATGTACAATTTAGAGCTATAAAAAATGAAAAATATTTTTTATCATCCTCGAAAAAGACACTATGGGTGGATGAACTATCAATTCCTATATTTAAAAAATAAATATGTAGTTATTTTAATATAATATTATGGTAATCGTAGGTTGTTTTTAGGGTTTGACAATCTAGAAGACATTTTTCAAGACTTTTAATTTGTTATGAACTGCATATTCAGTCATTCTGAGAACACATTGTGTGTAATTGATGTGTTAGATACTCTTACACATCACAAATAATTCAAAAATAGTTTCCTATGATTTTACGTCAATCTCATGATATTTTCTATGGTTTTTATCATTACATGCACTTTCTAATGTCTCAAAACATAGAATTATATTTTTTGATCATCCCATGTAAAATGAAAACCTGAATTGTTGTTTTGTCAATTATTATATTTCAGAAATCAATATACAATTGTTCAATATTATTTCATGGAAATAAAAGTATATTTTCATGTTTTTAATGTCTGGTTCATTTTTTTAAAGATAGTCAGTTTTTTAAGAACTTCTTATTCAGTTAGTTCGAGCCCACCACACAATATATTGATACGTTTTCTAATCTTAAAAGAAAATTATATATCAAATATTGGTTCCTTATGATTTAACATCAATTCAAGGTCTTATTCGAAGGTTTTAACCATCAAATGCATGTTTTAATGTTACAAAACACTAAAAATATCATTTCAGTCATCTGTGGAAAATAATTACTTGGATTGATGTGTCATCAGTACAAAAAATTCAAAAATAAATATAAAGTTATTTTTATAGGATTTCATGATAACTAGAGGACTTTTTATTGGTTTTGACTCCTATCAAACATTTTTAAGATTTCTAATTCTTTAAGAACAAATTATTTATTCTTTATGAGCATGAAACATGTTAGATTCATGTATAATATAATCATACATGTAAATAATAATTCAAATACAGGTTTCTTTTGATTTCATGTCAGTACAATGTAATTTTTTATGTTTTTTTACCATTTAACACACATTTTACTGTTTAAAAAAAAAATAAAAAACATGTTTTTGATCATCCTAAGAAATCAATAAATTTAATTGAGGCATTGTCCATCCCTAAATTTCGAAAATCAGAATACAAAAGTTTTTTCTATGATGTAACAATAATTGGATATTGATTTCATAGTTTTGACCCTCCAACACAAATTTTTAAAGATATCTAATTCATTATGGTTTGATTATGAAGTCATTATGAGAAAACCAAATGTTAGATTGGCAATTCATCTACTTATAAATTTCAAAAATAATTCAACTTTTCCTATAATTTCACCTTAACCTGAAGACATTTTCTATAGTTTGGAATGTAACAAGCATATTTTAGTTTTTTAAAACACTAAAAGGTGTTTACATTCGTTTTGGGAAAACAAATAATCATATTAATGCACGTTCAATATCTATATTTTAAACCATATATACACATTTATTATCCTATTATTTCATTATAATTGGTGATCATTTTTTTTTGGTTTTAAACCTCTGATCCAATTTTCTGAAAACTATTAATTCATTAAAAACTACTTATTATGTCACCATAAGAACACCAATCATCTGATTGATGTAGAATCTACTTGTATATTTCACAAA
The DNA here is from genome assembly GCA_963277665.1 of Viscum album. Classification (NCBI taxonomy): domain Eukaryota; kingdom Viridiplantae; phylum Streptophyta; class Magnoliopsida; order Santalales; family Viscaceae; genus Viscum; species Viscum album. The sequence goes on along the minus strand of OY728119.1, from coordinate 199,963,281 downwards.
TAATTAAAAATATTTATCCTATAATTTCATATTGATTTGATGTTTTTTTGTTATGATTTTGATAATTACACATATGATTAAGTATTTTGAAACACTGAAAATGTTTTTTAGTCATCCTAGGAAAATAACAACTCATATTTACATGCTTTCAATCCATACATTTTAAAAATAAATATACTATGGGTTTTCTATGATTTTATGGCAATTATAGGTTTTTTTACTTTCTACCCATGATGCATGTTTTAAAATATTTTTAATTCAATAGGAACCAATCATTTAGTTAGTTCGAGTACACCACACATTTGATTGATATATCATATACTCATTCATGTAAAAAATAATTAAAAGAGAGTTTTTATATGATTTTACATTAATTTGAGTTTATTTTAATTGGGTTTGAGCACTAAGCATATGTTTTGTGGGTTTAAAACACAAAAAAGAATTTTCCATCACCCTAGGAAAATGAAAACTCATATTTATGTACGCTCAGTCCCTAATTTTAAAAAATCAATATATGGTTGTTTTCCTATTATTTTTTGGAAATCAAAGGATATTTTCTAATTTTTACATACAAATGAATGTTTTAAAAGATGGTTAATTATTTGAGTTCTATATATTCAATTAGTCTGATGACACCACACATCAGTTTGATGTAATATTTTCTTATATACATAAAAAATAATCTAGAGAATATTTTCTTATTATTTCACTTCTATTTGAGGATGTATACTATGGTTTTGACCATTATATACACATTTTTGTGTTTTAAAACATTAAAATTGTATTTTTAGTCATATTGGTAAAATAATAACTCATATTGATGCATTGTTAGTTCTTAAATTTCCAAAAATAATACACTATTATTTTCCTTTGATTTCATAGTAATCAAATTTAGTTTTCTTGGTTTTCACTTTGGCCATATATTTTTAACAACTTATATTTATTTAAGAACTAATTATTTAGTCAGTACGAGTACACTATAAATCATATTGGCATTTATTCTTCTTATTCACATTATAAATAATTCAAATTAACTTTATATATGATTTTACATTCAAATGTGGTCATTTTCTATAGTTTTTACCAAAAACACACATATTTCAGTGTTTTAAAACACTAAACTAAATTTTCGATCATCCTAGGAATAAAAACCCTCATATTGATGTTTCATCTATACGTACATTTAAAGAATCAATATATTATTATTTACCTATAATTTAATTATAATCAGATATCATTAAATCAAGTTTAAACCCTTGATATGTGTTTTTAAGGAAGTTTAATTCATTATGAACAGCTTATTCAGTTAGTTTCAGCACACTGCATGTAAAATTGATGTGTTTTCACCTTGTAAATTTCAAACAAAATTCAATGGCCATTTTATTTTAATTTCGTATAAATATGAGGTTGTTTCATATGGTTTTGATAGTTACATGCGAGTTTAATAGTTTTAAAACACAAAAGGTTTCTTTCTATAGAGACCCTATCCTTTTACACATATCATTACATGATTTTATATGTATTTAAACATCAAATTACATTTTAAGGATCTTAAAGACTAATGTCTTGGTTGACTAGGTTTGTAAAACCTTAAACATGGGACAAAATAAAACATTTATTTATTTAATTTTCATAAAGAGATCCTAACCTCTTTTGAGACCTTACATCAGCATAGGATGAACTAGGGATAACATGAATAAAGGGATGAGCTAAAATCCTAGTAAGGGAATAAAACTAAGAATAATTATTTTCACATGGGTTATAAGGAATAACATACATATATTAAGAGGCATGGAGTATGATTAAACATAAGGAATCGTAACACTTAGAACATGGAATCATATAATCATGGAATCATAGAAATTTTGTAGCAACAGAAAACATGAATTTAGCATGTGTCAAGGATCTTCGCACATAGAGTAGTACGATTCAAGGCTAACCACCAAGACCGTTGCACATAGGGCACAAGTCAAGGATTGTCTCCATGAACGTTGCACATATTGTCTCATGAATATAAGCTTTACCCAATGAATTGGATCTCTATCTGGGTGCACCCATCTTAAAATGTTCATGAATATATTTCCTACATATTGAATCATATGTAATCAGTCATACATAAATATAAAGGTACCCATGGAATGAAATGAATATCATAATCATGCCGTAAAGAAAAATAAATGGACGTATCATACAAGAGTCTATGAAAGAAATGAATTAAAACATACAAAGTGATTAATAAGGGGAAAATTTCATATATGATTATAAGTGATTTCTAACAGAAGTGATAACATGTAATAAGAGTATTTATGAAATTTTATTATTAAAACATTTTATTGCAGTTTTATAGAAAATACTAAAGTAAATTTAAAATAGAAAAGGGGAAAATATTTTATATAAAAGTAGAAGTGAACCAATAATGTTTTCCTAATAAAATAATTATATTATAAAATCAATTTTTTCTTAAAATAGATGACAGAGTGCACTTGAAATTGGGTAATAATTCAGGAAGGTCCCTTTAAATGGGCATCCTTATCATAAATAATTGAGAAGGGAACCACTTAAAAATATGTATATCCTAAAATAGAATAATGAATAGATCTTGATATATGAGTTTTGAACATATAAACAGAATTTAGAATATTTAAATAAAAATAAAAGATATCTTCATTTTGGTAAAAATAATAATAGGGCATCTCAAAGTAATAATAGAGGTTCAGGTAGTATCCCTTACCTTTAGTCAGAAGGTGTTTTTCACTTGATAAAAATTTCTTGGATAATAAAATAATATTAATAAATTAATAGTTCCTGAACCTCTTATAAATTAAATTCATTTATTATAACATTATTAAGTTCATTCATGGCCTTTTTTATGGGTTAATAGGTTCAATTTCATTGTTTGGGAGCATTTGTTCCCTTAATTATTATGATCAGTTTACTTATGTACATGTACAAATAATCATGTAAGATGAGGATGGTTTTCTCGAATTTAATGTATATATTATAAGAGAAATTAAATAACGTTAAATGGTTATAAAATTCATTTTTTTATTTGGATTGAGGATGAATAATTATTTAAAACACTAATGATAACCGTTTGGGATAATTGGCAGTTTTTTATCATAATGAACAAATTTTGTTTTATAAATTAATACCATTTGTAAAAAATGATTCAAGAACATTACATAGGATATATTACATACATAATAATATCTTTCAACCCTAAAAATGGTTTCATGATCATAATTGATAATGGTAATAGAAATTGAAAACCCGTCGTCCTTAAATGTGATAAATTAACACACCTTAGAGAGTGTTTCCATTTCTAGTATAAAGGGAAGGGATAGGAGATACGATGTTGAATAAGCCAATTATAATAACACAATTATAGTACATATATGTTAATGTAGATACCACACCATTGAAAAGAGGATATGTGAGGATATAAAAGAATATAAAGGAACTTGAAAAGAAATTGAAAGAAAATGAAACATGGGTTTACCTCTTGATTCCTTCCCCTTGAGAACATCCTTAGGGGAGAGGTTTTGGTATTTTTATGAGACCAAGATATCCTAGATGAGGGATAGGGTATTAAAAAGATATTTGATAAATTTTTTTACAAGTTACAAGGCTTGAGATCTCGGTGGAGAAGAGGTGGTGATGGGTGGTATTTATAATGGAGGATATGAGAATTTTCTCAATATTATTTTGTTAGTTTATTATTTTGATCAAGACAAGAAATAATACTTATTATTGAGACTAAATATATTAATTATATCATTTGATTTTTAACTAATGGTTCTTATATCTGAAACGACTCATTAAATAGCATATTTGTCTTATAATGTATATATATATATAGTAAATTACTGTATTTCACTATTCACTAAAAATACAAGTATTTTAGAAAAATCCATAAAATTGACGATTACCATTTTATTATGAATAGAATAAAAAAATGAACTCCATTTTATGAAAATAATTTTATAAAAATGAGAAATTAATTTTTAATGAAAACCCAAATCTTCATTAAAAAAACAAAATTTAAAATTAAAATTGATTTTCGAACACATTGAAAAATTAATTAATATCTCATAAAATTATCTTTTAATCCCAAGACATAAAAATATTATTTTATGAATACATATCATGAAATTAAAATTTATTTTATTTTATTAAATTAATCACAAAATTCCAATTAAATATATCAGACTTAAATAAAATACCAACACTTAAAGAATAATTTTTATAATATTTGTTTAATTTTAATATAATATAATTATATCATATTTACACTTATAAAATGGATATATTTTATTTATAATTTAATTGGTGAGGTCACTATTTAATTTTTTATTTTACTATTTATAACGACCTTATTACTATTCTAATGGTAATGTTACTATTTCATCAGCAAATGTTCCTTAACTTCTAGATATACCTTTTATTTCTCACATTATTAATTTATATGATTTCTATTGTGTTATATAGGTAATATTATGTGATTATACTATAATAAATAATTAAAATAAGGGAATTCCATTGATAAAACATTGGGTTGTTACAATCTTCCAACCATATGAAATTTCACCCTTGAAATTTCATTTTACATTTTAAGATGGAAATATGTGTGGGTACTTTTCCTTTATCGCTTCCTCTAGTTCCCATGTTTCCTCTTCATACTTTAGGATCCACCATATTACTTTGAAAAAATGATTAGTCTTGTTATGTACAACTTTGTCTCTATGATCCAAGATTATCACTAGCTTCTCATCGTAAGAAAGATCATTCTCCAACTATACCACCTATGAAGACATTACATGTGAACAATTTGGTATGTAATTTTTTAAGAGGGATACATATAATAAATTGAGTAATTTTGACATGGTAGGTGTATGTTCTAGTCAATAGGCCACAGATCTAACATTATCAAGAATCTTGAATGGGAAGATGTACCTGGGACATAGTTTTCCTTTCTTTATAAATCTATTGACCTTCTTCCATAGAGATATGAGGAGAAATACTATGTCTCCAACTTTAACCTCAAGGTCTCGTCAATGATTTTCTACCTATATCTTTTGATGAATTTTGGCTGCCTTGATGTGGGACTGAATAGTTTTCCCCTTATCCATTATTTTAGACCATTTTAGGTCCCAATAGCTTATACTCACCAAATTCAACCCCACACACTGATGTTGTGCACCTTTTCCCATAAAAGGACTTCATATGGAGCCATTCATATGCTAGAATAGAAACTATTGTTGTAGAAGAATTCAACCAGTGGAAGATATTGGTCCCATCCTCTTTTGATGTCCATAGAACACACTCTCAAAATTTATTCAAGTGTCTAAATAGTTTACTCATATTGGTCATTAGTTTGAGGATGATAGGCCATACTAAAGTTCATTTATTTTCTTAGAGAAAGTTTGAGACTTTTCCATAACTTTGAGGTGAACCTCATATCTCTATCTAATAATATCGATATTAGTACTCCATGCAGCCTTACCACCTCTTTGATATATATCCGTGCAAGTTGATCCATTGAGAAGTTCTCTTGAATTTCAATAATGTGATCTGCCTTTATTAGATAATCCACAATGACCCATATATAATGTTTTCCATCAGATGTCCTTGTATGTTTAGTGACAAAGTCCATGGTAATGTTATCCTACTTCCTTGTTGTTTTAGGTAGTGGTTTCATCATCCCCTTATACTTTTATGTTCCATCCATCACTTGTTTACATACTAGAAACTTTTATGTATATTCAAAAATATACTTCTTCATATTGTCCTTCCAAAAGTTATCCTAAGGATCCCAATATATCATTTTGATATTTATGTGAATAGAAAAGGTTGATCTATGTTCATAATTTAAAAGCTCATTTTTTATCTCTAGATTGAATGGTACACATAATCATGCCTGAAATATTATAACACCTTCCTCATAAATCTTAAACTCAGAGAATTTCCCCTTTCTAATAGCTTCCACCCCTTTTGGAATTTCCCCATATTTTCTTTGAGAATCCATTATTTTCTTGATGAGGGATGGTTTAGATGTCATTTGAGAAAGGATTGATGATGTTCCAACATTAATGATTTCCATTTCCATCCTCTGCAAAAACTATGAATATTAGATCCCTCTAAATTCTCATCATTGATAAAGATGCAGGATCCTTATACTTAGATAATCATCTACATTATTTGCCTTACCGTGATGGTAGTTGATTGAGAAGTTGTAATCCTTGATGAGCTCTAACCATCTTGACCGATGCATATTAAGATTCTTCAATGTGAATATATGTTTTAGACCATTCTATTCAGTATATATCTCATACTTCTCCCCATATAATAATGCCACCGTATTTTCAAATCAATGATCTTAGCTTCCCACTTTATATAATGTGTGGAGTAGTTTTTGTCATGAAGTTTCAACTACCTTGAGGAATATGTTATCGATTTTTCATTTTTCATTAGTACACATCCTAATACCTTCTTTAAAGCATCACTATACGCCACAAAGAGTTCTACACTTGTCGAGAGGGTTAGTAATGGTGTAGTGATAAGCCTATTTTTGAGATCCTTAAACCTTTCCTCACATTCATGAGTCTAGAAAAACTTCACTCCCTTCTATGTTAGCCTGGTTATTGGGTTTTACAATCATGATAAGTTCTTCAAAAATCATCTGTAATACCCAAATTGATTAAGAATACTATGGATCTCTGTTACAAATATTGTCCTGGGACACTCTTCAATTACCTTTATCATGGAATGGTCAACATATATCCCTTTGCTGGTGATAACATTCCCCAAGAATGATACATCCTCCATCCAGAAGTCACATTTATAGTAATTTTAATTAATTTTCTCCCACCACAAATTATTCATAATATTATTCAAATTCTCCTCTTGTTCATCCTTACTCATAGAGTATATAAAAATTTCATCTATAGAGACTACAACAAATTTGTTCACTTAATTTCTAGAGAATATATTCATTAAATCCATGAAAATATCTAGATCATTAGTGAGTCCAAAGGGAATCACTTTGAACTCATAGTGTCAATACATCATTTTAAAGGTATTTTTGGGAATATCTTCTTTACTCACCATTAATTGGTGATATCCCGACCAACTATCTACCATAGAGAAATAACATGACCCACGTAGATGTTCAAACAAGTCATCCATCTGAGGAAGGGGATACTTTTTCCTTATCATGATTTTATTGATATCAAATTAATCAATGTAGAAGCGCAGTGATCGATCCTTATTATTAACAAATAGGACTATTACACCCTATAATGAAGCACTAGGGCATATACAACCCTTCTTGATATTCTCCTGTAACTGATACTTCTTCTCTTATAGATTAATAATGGCCGTTCTATAAGGTTTCTTTGATATAGGGAGATATTTAGGAATAATTTCAATTGAGAAATTAACCTATTCATTAGAAAAAAGCCCAAAAAACATTTCAGAGAATAAATTTGTGTATTCCATCATGATTAGCATGACTTCAAGCATGATTCCATCTTTTTTCTCAATCATTTGAGAAAGATATACTTGCTCATATGGAAAATATATCCACACATTAGACACTAATTATAAAGGAGATTCATCTTCCTCCTTACACATGTAAAAGATTAGAGGATGCTTTAGGCTGTGAAGAGTGATATCCCTTTATTAAAAATTGATGTTTTCATATATATAATGATATCCAATCCATGCCCAAAATATCATCAAAATCTACCAAAGGGATTATAATGATATTTTCTATGATGTTCAGTCGATAAAAATCAACTGGGGAGGAGTAATATTCTTTGGATGAAATAATTTCCCCAATTTCTATTATCATAGATTAATAAACATCCAATTTTTAGGTAGTGATTGAATAGTTCTACTAAACCTTCATGATATGAAAGAATGTATAGAACCATAATCATATAGTATGTCCACTATTATTGAATGAATAACTAGAGTAACAACACCCCATCATTTTCTGGATCCACCTCTACAGTAGTGATAACACAATCCCTTCCTTATTGCATTGGTGGTTATTGTTCATTTCCTATGACAACCCTTGGTGTCAGGAAATTAATCATATAATTCCCATGTTACTTAAAATTATAACAGTGCACTACATGATGAGTATTGATGTGGACATTCCTTTTTCCTTCCATGTTAGTGTATTTTTCTATATCCCTTCACCAGTTCTTAGCCAGATGTCCCATTCATCCACATTTTAATAAATTCCCAGTTCTATTTAGTTTTTTCCCTAGATAATTCTTCCCACAATGTTTGACAAATAGGATGTTTGGTCTTTTTCCCATCATGGGATTTATTTTAAGAACAACCCATATCAAAATCAAGTTTTTTCTTTTGTTACTGGGCCCAAGAGAACATTGAGAGTCGCCGATTTCCATTTCAACCTTGAGGGCACAACATACAATCTCCTCATGAATGTTGAAGTCAAGAATCACTATTTACTTTCATAGACTTATATTTATTCTCATAAATAAGCTATCCAACTTGGTTTTGGTGTCCATAACAAATCTAGAAGTGTATCTTTCAAGCCTTGAAAATATTTCTTCATAAGTCTTGATAGACTCATCTTCCTTCTACTTATGACTAATGAACTCTCTATACATCTTGAGATGGAGGGTTCTTGGAAAATATTTATTAATTTTTTTTTAGAATTCATCCCAATTCCTGGACTCAATTTCCCCCTAAGAATTTGTATTCTTGATCAGTGTCAACCACTGATCAACTTCCCCATAAAAGTGATAGAATGCCAGCATGAATTTCCCTTCTATTGGGCACTTGAGGATAGAAAATTTCATTTAAATGGAGTTAATCCACTATTCCACGAGGAGGGGATTGTAAAATACACTAATCATGGGAGGCATTTTATATATGAAGTATTCAATGACAAATTTATATTTCCTGGGAGGAGGAGTGAGTTCCACACGATTCCTGTTATTATTCATAATGTGTTCCCACTAAGAAAGTATTGTCATTATGTTTTGAGCAACCATTCCCATCATATTTTGAATATCATTTGGGAAATATTTAGATTCCCTATCACATTGATTATTTCCATGTGTTCCTCTATTTCACACCATTAACTAAGAAAATAATGTGCAATTATGGGGCTTGAACACTTAGCTAATAATATTTAATGGAAACATTGAATTTAAAAGGAAAAAATTGTAAATGAAAAGTATATTCTAACTTGTGATACCCTCGGTTTAAATCTAGTTTATCCTTGATCTGTTTCTTAACATATATTTTTTTGGGCTCTGTTTTTTGTTCCCTTAATAATGGTTCATAATTATCTTATGAATTTACCAAAGAATATCTCTCAAGAGTGTCAAACCAGGTGCACAGTAAGGCCCATTGCCATGTACCAGTTTACTTGGACTCAGGACCAGGTGACATTATCCGAGATTTCACTCCTATGTATATCCGTTATAGAATCACATCCAGTTTTAGTATCAAAATAGGGATATTTTCCTAATAAACCACTTACTCAATACTTTCCAAAATTTAATGATTTTTTATACTTTGTCTTATATATAATTCTCTTACTAAAGTGATATATTTCTAATCTCCAAAAATAACTAGACTATCCTTTGATACCAACTATAGATACCCTATCCTTTAATACATATCATTTCAAATGTATTTAATCATTATATTACATGCCAATGATCATAGATTCTAGTGCCTTGGAAGACTAGGTATATAAAACTAAAAACATGGGACTAAATAAAATATTTCATTATTTAATCTTCAGAATGAGCACATAACATCCTTTGATACCTCAAATTTACATTGGATAACCTATGTATAACATGAACAAAGGGATGAGATAAAATCCTAGTAAGAGAATAAACATAAGAATAAAGCATAGTATATGGGTTAAAGGCATACCATAATGATATTATGAGCCTTGGTACATGATTAGATATAAGGAATCATTAAATTTATAACACGAGATCACATATTCATGGAATAATAGTAATGTGGAAGCAAAAAAACTGACTTTATCACGAGTCAATAATCATTGCATATAGAGTAGCATGAGTTATGGAGAACCACTAAGACCATTTCACATGGAGAATGAGTCAAGTATAGCCGCAAAGACCATTTCATATAATGTCTCATGAGACCAAACATTACCAAATTCATTGGAGTGATATCCAAGAAAACTTATCTTAACATATTCAGTAATATTGTCTTCACATAAAGAATCATACAAAATAAATCAAACATAAACATAAGGATACCCATGGAAATAAATGGTTATTATAACCATGTAATAAAACCTAATAAATGGGCATATCATACGTGTGACCATGAAATAAATGAATTAAAACATACATGGAAATTCATAAGTTAAATTAGGGGAATTTCATGGTATGTGATGTGAAACAAAAGTGATAACATGTAAGAAGAGTATTTAACAAATTCTATCTTTAAAATATTTTATTGTGGTGTTAAGGAAATTACAGAATATAATTTAAAATAGAAAAAATAGTAATCATTAATATAAAACTATATGTGAACAAAGAATGTTTTCATAATAAAAATACTGATTTTATAAAAACAATTTTGTCTTAAAATAGATGATATAGTGCACTTGAAATTGGGTATGAATTCGGGAAGTTCCCTTATAACAGGTTTGCTTATCGGGAAGAATTGAGTAGGGAACCACTTCAAAAAAGCATATACCGAAAAGAAAATGATCAATGGATATTAATAAATGAGTTTAAAACATATATATATCATTTAAAATATTTAAATAAAATTAAAAGTTTAATTTATTTTGGTTAAAAGAAAGTTAGAGCAACTGGAAAGAATAATGGAGGTTCTGGTAGAATCTCATACATTAAATCTGACAATGTTCTTCACTTGATCTTAGTGTCCTATATAATAAACATTTATTCATTTATTAATAATTATATAACCTAATATGAATTATATTTAATTAATATGACCTTATTAAGTACTTTCATAGACTTTTTATGGTTTAAGAGGTTCAATTTCATTGTTTGGTAGTGTTTGTTTCCTTTGTTTTTATGATCAATTTACTCATATAAAAGTACAGATAATCATTTAACATGAGGTTGGTTTTCCAGAATTTATGTAATATGTTTTTAAATAAAAATAATAAGAGTAAATATTTATAAAATTCATTTAGTTATTTGTAGTGATAATGAATTATTATATAAAAATTTATTGATAATCGTTTGCGTTAATTTACAGGTTTGTATCACAACAAACTTATTTTTTTTATAAATTAATAACATCTGAAAAAATGAATCCATAATATAAAATAGGATATATTACAAAAATAATAATATGGTTAAACCATAAAAATTATTCAATTATCAGAATTAAAGTTGATAATAGAAATTGAGAACTTGTCCTTGAATGTGATAAATTAACACATCTCAGATGGTGTTTCCATTTCTAGTATAAATGGAGGGGAAAGGATAGATAATGATGAATTATTACATTAAAATAAAAAAACTATAGTACATATATGGTAATATAGATATCACACCTTTTTTATGAGGTGAGGTTAATATAGAAAAGAATACAAAGGAATTTTCAAAGAAATTGAATGAAAACAGAAGAGGGTTTTACCTATTAAGAAACTCCTTGGGGGAGAGTTTTTGGTCTTTTGAGGAGGTGAAGAGCTCTTAGAAATGGGAGAGGGGATTAAGGAGATAATTTAGGATAATTGGGAAAAGTCACAAGGCTTGATATGTGTGGGGAGAAGAGGTGGTGAGGAGTGTTATTTATAGTGGATGAGAGGAAAGTTTTCTCAATATTTAGTTCATTAGTTTATTATTTTTCGAAGAAAAGACATAGTGATGTTTCTTAACACTATGTACAGTAATTTGATCATGTGAGTTAGAAAAAATGGTGCTTACATCAGTGATGACTCAACAAATAGTTCTTTTAACATATAATGTATATATACCATAAATTCCCATATTTCACTATTCACAAAATTCAAGTATTTTATAAAAATACAAAAAATTAACCCTTACCACTTTTCAACATGTAGAATCCAAAAAATAAACTCCTTTTTAGGAATATAATTTTATAAATATAATAAATATAACTTTTAATTAAAACAAGCATTTACTAGTAAAATAAAATTTTAAAAAAAATTGCTTTTCTAACACTTTGAAAAATTAATCGAGGTCTCATTAAATTATATTACAATCATAAAACACAAGTATTTTTTTTACTAATACATTTTATAAAAAATAAATTTTCTATAATTTTTTAAAATTAATCATAAAAGTGTAAATAAATATACATGTCTTAAAAAAATACCAACACTTAATTAATAGTTTTTAAAATATTTATTTAATTTTAATATGATAAAATTATATAATATAGAAACATTTAAGATGGATAAATTTTATTTATACTTTCATCGGTGTGGTTACTATTGCATTGGGTGATTTACTATTCATAAGGGTCACATTTCAATTCCAATGGTCATGTTACTATTTCATCGGTAAATGATCCTTAACATCTAGAGATACCTTTTATTTCAGTCATTATTCATTTATAAAGTGTTTATTGTGTTATATATAAAAGATTATGTGATTATAATATAATATTTAAATATAATAGGGGAATACCATTAACAAAATATTGGGTCTTTACACTTTCAGTCACCTTAGGTAATTGATAACTCTGATTAATGTGTATTCCATCTCTACATTTAAAAAATAAATGTATGATTTTTTTCCGATTATTTAATTGTAAAAAATGGTCATTTACATTCTTTTTACCTCCTCACAAAGAATTTTAATCATTAGTTTTTAAGGATAGCTCATCTTGTCAGCCTGAGCACGTCGCCCATTGAATTGATGTGTTGTCTACTCATATATGTCACAAATAATTCCGAAGAAAATTTACTATAATTTCATGTAAATAATATGTGTATACCAATGGTTTCGAACATGATATGCATGATTTAGCATTTCAATACTCTAAAAAATCATTTTCAGTCTTATCAAGAAAATGATAATGTGGATTAATGTGACTTCAATCTTTGGGAGTTTTATTGGTTTTAACCCCGAAATGTGAATTTCTAAAGACCATTAATTCATTAAGAACTACTTATTCCATCATCATGAGAACACCACATGTCTAACTGACTTTTTTATGCTCATTCATGTCACAAATAATTCAAATACATTTTTCTTATGGTTTCACATCAATCTGAGGTCATTTGCTATTTTTTGACCTTTACACAAAGTGTTTTTGATTATCTCAACAAAAAAACAAAAAATATTGATGTTTCACATATTCATATATCTTAAAAATAAATATATGGTTTTTTATTACAATTTATTGATAATCAGTGATAATTTTCTTGGTCTTTACCCATTAGCGCAAATTTTTGTAGACTGTTAATCGTTCAGGAACTGCTTATTATGTCAGCCTGAGCATACCACACATCAGATTGACTTTCCCAATCCCCAAAAACATTAAAAACAATTCAAATAACTTTTTCTAATGATTTTCCATCAATATATGATTTTTTTGGTTTTGAATTTTACATTCCCCTTTTAGTGTTCTAAAACAATATTTTTTGGATCATCCTAGGTAAATGATGACTTAGATTAATGAAAAATTAGAATGGAAAACTCATAAATCAATACAAGTTTATTTACATATGATTTAGTGAAAATAAAATGTAATTTTATTTGTTTTTAAACTATTATAACATGATTTTAAATATTTAGGTTTTTTTTTAAATAATTAATTCAGTCAGTCTGAGTACACCACATTTCAGATTGACGTGTCATCAATATAAAAACAATTCAAAGTCAATATTCATATGATTTCACACCAAGACAATGTTTTTATTATGGGATTGACTATTAAATGAAAATTTTAGTGTTTTAAACACAAAAAGGTGTTTTCATTCTAATTGGGAAAATGATTACTCAGATTGATGTGTTTAATGTCACCATAATTCAAAAATCAATATACAGTTTTTGTAATAATATTTCATGATAATTAGAGGCTTCTTTCTTAGTTTTTTCCATCCAGTTCTTGTTTTGTGGGTGTGGATGTATTGCAGCTTATGCCTTTTTTCAGAAGGTACTATGCTGCTAGCACCCCATAATAAAAATATTATTTCCCTTATTCTTATGGTTTTTTGAATTAATTTTTTTATGGAGTTTGGGTATATCGCCCTTCATAAATATATTTATTAAATATTTTTAAATTTATTATCTAATTGATTTTGGTGGGTTTTTCCAATGATCATATCTATTGATAATATTTATTTTGTGTTGTTGTGCCACCATAATTACTTATAATTAGATATTTACACATGAAATTTTCCATCTAATGAATGTTCTATTAGAATCTAAAAAAGGCTCTGTGGTGCTGAATCTTGACATGATGAATTCTTATGATATAGTATAATGGATATTATTGAATTTTTTATATTAATTTTGGTTTTAAAGAAAACTTGGTTCAAAATATTTTTAGATTTATTTCTTTAGTTTCATTATATAATCAAGGATAATAATAATTTAATATAAATAATTGTTATATCATAATGGTTGAAATATTATGATCCTATCTTCCTATATTTGTTTGTTAAAGTGGAAAATATTTTTGTAAAAATAAATTCAAATGAATCTTTATAGGTGGGAAATATATGGGGTTAAGTCTAGAATTAATGAGCCATTGGCCACTCAGATTATTTTATATATTATTTCCATATTTTATCAAGGGCTACATTATAACAATATAGGGATATTGTTAATCTAATTGATCGCTATTATAAGAATTCAGTGGAAAAAGTAAAATTAAAAAATAGAGGTGTATTTTAGTAAAACATTGACTCAAGATAGAATGATTGATTTTTTTCTAGTTATCCATATTAAATTAGTCAATAATAATAATAAATATATTTGATTTCCATCTATTATTTATAGATCCAAGAAGGGTGTTTTACATTCTATTATTGAGAGACTTTTAAAATTTTTCAGTGGACGGAGGGGGAAGAATTTGTCTCTGGATAGTAAGTAAATTTTTATTATATACCAGGAATGTTCAGGACCGAGATTACTTGATCCTAATAATTTTATTAAAATTAAAAATGCATAAGATACAATTAGACGTGTGGGAATTTGTGAATTCTCAATGGGTTGTGTGGTTTTGGGTTTTAGAATATGGGGATGTTTAATGATTCACTATTAGCCAAAAAATTGATAGAAGTTTCATTCATCACCATTTTCTATCTCAGTATAAGTTCTAGATGAAAAATATTTTCCAAGAACTTGTTTAATTCATGTAGATCATGGCTAATGCCCAAGATATTTATAAAGGAGTTTGAGCGGATATTTAAACATTTTGAAATAAATGGTTTGTTTGTGTATTTATGAAGGTGTATCAGTTAAAATATTTTTGTATACCAGACTACTAGATTCATATTAAAAATATTTTAGTTCGAAATTTTATACAGGTGGGAACTGTTTTTTAGTTTGTGATTTAATTGCTAATGAATTTATTGGTTGGAAGGTTTATATGATTTATACTATGTTTAATGAAAGGGAACACTTAATTATCCTTCATTTATCCATATTTCACCACAGGGATAGTGATAAAATTAACTCATGCAATAAAAAAATGGTGATTTCTTAGTTAAGTTAGGTTATTAGACGGTGATTAGGAGACAAACTCCTCTAAATGAGTTTTTTTTAGAAGAATATATATAATATTGATTTTCATTTGATGGTTTAATAATTTTGTTGTATGGTGTACATGAATATCTTTTTTGTGATGGATTTTCCATCCAAAAGGAGCATTTCTACTTCTCATATATTCCCTCTTCGCAATAGAATCTTGGAGATAATTTTCATGCCCTATTTCAGTTCCCATAAGTGGATCCAATCGTGGAGTTGTGGGGGAAGTATCTCATGTCACTTATTTATACTGTTGGTAATGTTATATATTCACTAAAAATATATATAAAGTGGATATTGGAATTATTTAAATTATAAATATTTGTTTGATAAATTTTTGTTTTCCCAGAATGGTTTTATTCTCAATTAAAATATGTCAGAAATAGATTAATTGGATTGAATGCTTGTTGAATTATATTCAATGAATTATGGGAATAAAAGTATATAGATACATTAATATTGTCTTTTTTTATTTAATTTATTAAATGAATCATGGATGGGTACATAATGGGATGTGATCCATCCAGTTGGTGTCAAGAAATTTTGATTAAACCACTCATTTATCTCTTTCTCCCATATGGTTGTTCATCGTTTGAGACAAAGGTGCTATCACCCCTTTATAATTCAAGAATCATCGTGATACAATCAAAAATCAATCGGTCGGTGTACAACACGCACAGTCTATGTTATTTTTTTCAATGCTTCATGATATTCATCAATCATTTTCATTCACCGAGAAAGTATACTACTATTATTTGTAATTTCTACAAACATTGTTTATACAGATTATTTATGCACTGATTCATGATGATTGATCAACCAGTGTATGTGTTATGTTCCATTAAATATTGTAAAATTATTATCATACAAAACACATCATTGGTATAAGATTTAATACTTGTTTAATGAATCAAATCATTTATTAATTTGGAAAAAATACGTATTAATAGAAAAAATATATTTTTCTAGCCTCAAAATAAATATGGAATATTAATTTATATTACCCTTTTTTATTTATATAATTATATTATTTATTTTAATTAATGTAATTAATCAATTAATTTAATTATATTATTTATAAATTGTTTCTAAATAATGGAAATGATATGTCAAAATACTTATATAAAGTTATAAAAATGTTTTAATAATGAATTAACTTAAAAAAATTTATGTTTAAGTGATAAATACTTTTTGAAATACCCTTAAACAAATTAAATAGTTTTCTGTATTATTTAAAAATAAGTTTTTTATTAAGAAATAAAAAAAATTATAATGAATTTATAAATTATAACATATATGATATTTAAATTATATTTAAATGTTTATATAATAGATATTGATTTATAAAATTCTTATAATTCATGAAATATCATATAAATTTTACTTAATTTAAAATTTTAAAGGGTTAATAATGAATAAAATATAAAATATTTATATTTTTTCTAATATAAAAAATGTTTATAATTAGAATGTATCTATAAATAGATCAAAAATGTCTCATTTTTGGTAAATTAAATTAAATATTTATTTATTTAATTTCATTAATATTCATGTTTAATAAATATTTAATTGGTTTTATTTTTTTCAAATTAAAGGGGATTTATTTTGCTAAATATTTAGGACACATCAAAAGGAGTTTTAATAATTGATATAACCATGGTTTAAATAATAATTGATTATATGATGTTTATATTATGTAAAAGGTTTAAAAAATTGAAATAGAAATTGAAATAGATTATAATTCATATTATATAATATATTTAAATGGAAATTACAAATCTGAACAAATATAATTGTTCTCATATTGGAAAGAATATAAAGAGTTTATATAAAAAATTTATGGAATTCCCATAATATTAAAGACGAAATTATATTAGGGATTATAATAAACGTTATTTATGAAATTATTCATAAATTTTTATCTCATGTTTAAATATTTTAACTGTTCATTTAATTAGAGATTACTCTGAGTTATATTCATATTTATAAGTTTATTATATTATAAATGACTATATAAAAAAATTATATAATTAATTTATTCTTGGATAGAGCCTTATATACCATGATAGGTTTGAAATCATAATATTCAGTTTTCAACTACCTTGAACTGAGTTTTTATTTTTAGTTATTATTTTGAGAGTAGTTATTGGGAATAGTTTGTGAATATTAGGTGATAGAGTTTTCATGAATTGAATTATCTTTTATGTAAAGTGAAATTCATTGACCCCAATAGCCCAGAGATGGTGCATTATTTCAATACAGTGACACGATTAAAAGGAATGAAATCCTGAATATATGATCGGTTTTGTAGTAATCAAATTCTATATTATAATCATGAAATCAATAATAAATTGGAAAAAGAAAATAAAACAAGATACAATATGAAGTAAACTGCATCTTTGAAAGCTTATTCAAAGTTTTATTATTCATAATTTGGGGAAAATATTTATAATAAAGGGTTGATCTAAGATGATCGGTAAGGGTAAGTGACATAGTATAATATATCATAAACAATAATGAAAAGTGAGTAAGTCATGCCACAAATCTGGAGCATAATATGGAATGAATAAAAACTGAATGAATAATGTCATATAAATAATCACATGAAACTTCACCATGAATATTCTACTAGCAGAATAATCACATTATTTATCTATAACGAATGTTATAATGAGGGCATTAATATAATATATATATTTTGAAACATTCCATCAAGTCTTTGACCAAGATATCTAAAAATGATTAAGGCCTTGGCCAAAACCATATACAAAAATGGGAAAGGCCTCAGCCAAGACCATATCTGTTTTGTGTCATGAGACCTACCGATGCATCAATCGGATATAGCAGGACCCACCAATTACTTTCTATTTCCATGTAATTCCTCATATTAATGGGGATATGCATAAACATCACATACACGAGCAATCTAAATAACATTCCACAATCTGTAAACTTAATTACTAACCATTCAGAGTAATACGGTGAATGAAAATCAAGAGAGAACATCTAGAGACAAACTAATCAGAAATACTTAAATAAAATATTTTAGATGATATCATAAGATATAAACCTAAAGGAAGTGAAATAACCGACAAAGTATGTTGACATAGATGAAGATACTTTTAAATGAGACATTACAAAATTCTTGAGGAAATAATACCTTAACATTAAAAAGTACCCCATACCACTTTGAAGAATTCAAATCATAATCCCTTATAATGTCATGAGAATAATGATACACTTGATATGATATATCAAAGGGAATTTTATACACCACATGCACGAAACAAGTTGTGAACAAGGCATGTATCTCTTAAAAGTTCAAGTGAGATGAGAAAAAACCATTTTACTTTTGAAAGAAGAGTTATTTTAAAAATTCATATGTATTTTTATTGAAATCAGATTGTAAACATCTATATCCAAGAAAAAAATGTCTGTAACTTGAAATTATATTTGCGGCATAAATTATTTCCCACTAAAGTTAAATCATGTAAAAATATTTTTTAAGATGCTTTGGAAATAAACCATTTTTGAAAGGTTTAAGGAATATAATTTAAAGAAGAAGGGCATGTTTTTTTTTCATAAAACCATAAAAGAACCAATATATTTTTTCATGATAGAATGTTTTATTTTATAAAAATATAGATGTCTAAAAATATTGCACAGTGTAGTTTAATATGTGTATGAATTCGAGAATTTCCTTTCAACTGAGCTTGTTTATTAGAAAGAATTGAGAAGGAAACCATTTTAAAACATGAATAACCACATAAAAAATAATGATATGATCTAGATATATGATCTTGGAACATATAAAACGAATTTATAATAATGAAACAGAAATAAAAATAATTTAATTTGAGTAAATGTAGAGAAAGAGTAACACGACAGAAAAAACAGGGGTTCAGGTAGAATTCCTCACCACTTTGTAATCCATTGAATTATATTCCCCCAAATTAATAATCATAAGAGTATATATTTAATTTCATTAAAATATAAATATTAATGATATTAAACATCAATTTTATGAATACATACACCATACAGAAGAAATTGGGGTGAATAAGGAGTTTCTCACAAAAATGGGAATGAGATGAAGAAACCCTTACCTTTGGTACGAATGTGTTCTACACATGACCATATAGTCCAAGAATATGAAATTAGACCCATTAATAATTTAATTAAAAATATATTGTTCATGTTTATAATTTATTTTAATTTTATTAATCCCATTAATGTATTTTTGATAAGTAATAATATTTAATTTCCTCATTCTCAGAGTGTTTGTTTCTTGATATTCACGATCAATTCGCTTGACTATATGTATGGAAGTTTATGTTGAATGGATATAATTATACAAGATTGAATTTATATATTATTAATTAATATAAATATGTTTATATGGTAATATATATCATTTCGTAACATGATATGAGGATGAATCATTAGATAAGTCATTTAGTGATAATCATTTTGATTTTTATGTCGGTTTTTGATCGCAACAATCTAGTTATGTTATATTATTCAATATAATGCAAAAATGATGGTTTTAGAATCATTAAATAATATATAATAAGTATTTTATATTCCTTTTCAACCATAAAAATGGTTTTCGGACTAGACATGAAGGATAAAATAAAGAATGAAGGTTTTTCATCCATGAAGGTTCTAAATTGGTACCACTCGGATGATGACATCATTTTTTTAAATAAAAGAGAGAGAATAAAGAGATTGGTAATGTATATTCCATTAAGATGATATAATTATATTATATAGATGACTATGGAGTTAACATTATCATTTTTATAGAGTTGTTGGTGGGAAGATAAGAATATAAAAAATTGAAAATGAAATTAAAAGAAAAATAGAGAGGCTTTATATATTGAAATATCTTCGTTAAGAACCTCCTTAAAAATAGGGGTTTTGATATTTTGGTAAGAAAAAGGGATTCTGGAGGAGGGATAATAGGTAAGAGTATTTTGGAAGAACACGGATAAGATTCAAGACATATAGAATTGAAGATAAGATGGATTGAGGGGTGGTTTCCATAGTGGAGGAGAAGAGTGATTTTCGAATATCTTATTCATTATTTTATTATTTTTCTCAAGATATAATATAGTGCATAATTATTGAGACCAAAAAAATTAATAAGTGCATTTGAGTTATAACCAAGTGTTATTACATCATCCACAATGTAAGGAATGATGTATTTATCTTTTAAAGTATTTATACAATAAACTATCGTATTTTACTACTGACCTAAAATTCAAGTATTTTAGGAAAATATCAGAAACTCAACCAAACCATTTTTTAATGTGTACACTAGAAATATTAACATCATTTATGGAAATAATTTTATAAATACGAAAAATATAATTTTTAATTAAAATCATTATTTTCCTGAAAAATACATATTTAAATTTAAAATATATTGTATAATACTTTCCAAAAATAACCGTGGTCTCAAAAAAAAATCCTAAAATAATTGGAACAAAAAATACTAATTTATGAATACATTTTATGAAAATTAATTACCTTTTAAATTAATTTAATAATTATAAAATTTTAATTAAATATTTATTTCTCACAAAATACCAACACTTAGTTGTTAATTTTTTAAATATTCACTCTCATTTATAAGGTTACTAAAATTTATTTATACATAAATTGGCGAGGTAACTATTCATAAGGGTATATTACAATTCATAAGGGTCAAGTTACTATTCACAAAAAATTATGTTGATTATATCAGACTATAAATATTTTACTGAACAAAACAGTGCATGTTAGTTTTTCAAAATTCAATCCACATAAGCAGAAGAATTATTTTTATTGGATAGGTTATAAAAAAGTTATATTTAATAGGGACTCAATGTTTCATGCTATCAATATTAAATTTAATTTTAAATCCTAAGGGTTTCTTATTATTAGTTAACATATTTGTAACATAATTTACTATTTATCAAAATAATTATAATAGTAAATTTATATTATTCATAAAAACATTAATTAAATAAAATATTGATAAAAATTAATTTTGTAATAGAAATACATATATTCATATTAGAATATTATTTTACAAAAAATAATACTGTAAAATAGTATTTTTGAGAACATTAATTTAAAATTAATGTGAAATATATAAATTTAAAATATAAGTATTATTAATTCAAATAATTAATTTTTCATTTGTTTATAACTTAATGTATTTAAAATTATAAAAGACATTATTGGGGTGTTACATTATCCCCCCTAAATAAAACTGCATCATTATAATTAAAAATTTTACTTTGAAAGTTAATGATTGATACATGAAAATTTCCTTGTGGGAGACCCACATTAGATATAGGGTTAATAAAATATTCTCTTAATAAAGTGAAAGTGAAATGCATAGGTTTCCACAAAACTAATCTTTTGAATAGAATAATATTAGTGAAAAGTAAAAATATAGACATAGAAGAATATTCAAACCATTATCTTCTAATTAAAAGTGATAGATAACATGTTCAATATGAATATTGATTACCACAAAACCATGAACTATAGTTATATAAATATTCATTGATATTATCAAAGATTATGATAATATGACATCATTTAAGGCTCCTTTCCTAGAGGTGAGGCATTATTCCATTCTATAAGAGTATGAATTTAGATTTATATTTCCAAAACAAATTCTTGTCCTTTGATTGTGCCTTGAACTATATATACTTCATCACATATCATACTTTTCATCATGTTGTGAAGTGGTACATTAACCTCTAAAACCTCATATAAGGATCATCTTAAAACATTCATAAATACATATACCTTCAAAAATATATTGATCCCAAACTTTATAAAAAAGATCACTAAATTTCTCAAAATAAACTTATCACTATCCCCTAATCAACATGAAGTAGCTCTAAATTTTCACATTCTAAACATGTGAATAACATAATCATGTATCCTTTTAAAATATGGTAATAACTCAAATTACCATAAAACCTTATTGGAAACATGAATTCCTTTGTATTACTTAAGTTAGATACATGTTATTGGATATATTACATAAATCCAAAAGTGTTTTAAACTCCATTGGTAATATCATAAACCACTTTTTGACAAGTCAATAATAAGTTCCAAGGTAGTAATTACATAACAAAATCAATCATTTCTTCATCATTATCACAACATTATAAATTTATTAAGAGGTTTCATTCCCTTAACCACGTGTCCTCCAAAAAATTTAAATTTCTACTGAATATATTTTCTTGGTACCATTTAAAATATGGTCTCAAATCATTAATTAAAAATTACTACATTACAATCCTCATATATTCCACATTTATTAAAACCATTAAATTTTTGATAATATATTGAAATGACAAAATTCATGAATATACATATTAATTTTTCCTCTTTATCTATGGAAATAGAATAACTTGATCATTATTCAATAACATTATTTGGGGTATATTTCTCTAATGCTTGGTACATTGATTTTCATAGTATCCCATATCCTCATAGTAGAAGCATTGTACATTAAAAACCTTTTTATTACCCTTAAAATAAAGAACATGGTTCTCTTTTTCTGTACACTTATAATAAACTCCCATTCTCATTGAGAATTTTCTGTAGTCATTCTTTCCACAATTATCACATGTGGGAAAACCCTTCATTCTCTTCTTCCCATTATCTATCTTTCCCTCTTACATCCTTTTTGTCTCTTATTTCACCTAAAATCCATAAGACTCGTAGAATTATTTACTTATTTTTTTAACCTAAGATATTGTTTCCTTATATGATGAGGATACCTAGGATACTATTTCCCTTCGAAATTTTGGATTAAGACCCAGAATGATATAATACTTCTTAAATTTTTCATCATGTAAATTAGAAGATACCTCATTCCTTATGCTAGTCTCCATTTATAAATGATTCCATATAAATTATTATCTCCAAATATTATGAACATTATATAACTCTAATCACGGTATAACACATAATATAAATTTGTGCCTCATAAATCCTAGAACTATATACTTTTTTTACTTTGGAAGCATAAATACTTCATAATGGTATGTAAGAAAAATCTTAATTATCCTAATCAAATCCCTAGGAGGGTCAAGCTAGGTGCGTTGTATGTCCTGTTGTTATGTACCAGGTTACTCCAAGTCAAGATCAGAACACCTTATGGGAGTTGTTACCCCTTGATACATCTATTCCAAAACCACATCCACTTGTAGTATATTGTCAGTGATTTATTTGTTAGGAATATACACATAATATATACCATAATTGAATTCTAAGATTTATATACATTCCTATCCTCAATTTCTATCTTAGGGTTATGTTCCTTAACCTATGTTTTCTATATCTAGTTTCCAAGGTTGCTTTTATACTACACTTTGACGCCAACTATAACACCCCAACCCTAGAAGCCAAGATCCAATGCATTATTTTAATACATTGGATTGATTTCAAGGAACCAAATCCCAAAGAACTAATCATTTAAGTAGCGTTTTAAGACTAGATTACATTCATGATACCCATAATACATTGGAAAAAGAAAATAAAAAATGATACAATATGAAATAAACTTCATCCTTGAAAGACTATTCAATGTTTTCTTCATCATAACCTAGGGAATGGAAACATAGTAAAGGGGTGAGAATATATTCTCATTAAGGATAAGAGATATATATTAGATATCATTAACAATAATGAAAATTTAATAACTCATCCCACTAAAACAGAATCTTGATCATAATATGGAAGTAATAAAAATTGAATGAATACTATCATATAAATAATCACATAAAACATCACCATGGATATTCTATTAGTCAAATTATAATTTGATTTATCTAATAATATTGTCTAAATGCGGGACTTCATATGCTTAACTTTCTGAAACATACCATCATGGCCTCTCCTAAGACATCTGAAAATGATTAAGGCCTCGGCCAAATCCATATATGAAAATGGGAATGTCCTTGCCCATGTATATAACTATTTTCTCTCATAAGACCTATAAATGCCTCGAGGGGCTATAGTGGGCCCCAAGTGTCACTTTATTTGTCCATTTAATTCCTTACATTAATTGAGATATACAAAAGAATCATATTCGTGTGAAATGTAAATAACTTTCCTCAATCTATAAACATAATTAACAACCATTCGGAGTAATATGGTGAATGGAAATCAAGATAACACATCCATAGTCAAACTAATCATAATACCTTTAATTTTTTTTATAGATAATATAAAAATAGATAAACACCAATGTAGTACATGATTCATCAATGGATGTTGATATAGATGATGATACTTTTAAATCAGTCATTTTAAAATTGTTATGGAAATAATCATTAAGAATACCAAAGTGTCTCATACCACTTTGAAAAATACAAATCATAATCCCTTATAATATCATGTTAATAAGGAGACTCTTGATAGGATATATAATAGGTCATTATGTATTCTACATGCTTGTAATAAGTGGCGAATGAGCCATGTATTCATAAAAGTTGATGTGAGATGTGAAAAATATTTTTTACTTTGGAAAGAAGAGTTTTTTTTGAAAATTAATAGTATTTTTCTGGAAATCAGATTGTAAACATGTAAATATAAGAACAAAAATGGGAGGACATTGGAATTATATTTAAAATAATTTTGAAGTCCCATTGAAGATAAATCATGTAAAAAGTGTTTTTAATAAGATTTGGAAATAAGCCATTTTAGTGGGGTTTAAGGAAGGGATTTAATAGTAGAAGGGAATGATTGATTTCATAAAACCATAATTGAACCAAGACAATGTTTCTTGATTAAAATTTTGATTTTATAAGAAATATGATTTCTTCAAAAATATTACATAGTACAGTTGAAAATGGATATGAATTCTAGATGTTCCCTTGAATCAGGCTTGTTTATCCGAAAGAATTGAGAAGGAAACCATTTTAAAACATGAATATCCACATAAAATTAGGATAATATGATATGAATATATTATTTTGGAAGATATAAATATAATTTATAATTTGGATACAAAAATAATAATTAAATTTGAGTAAATGTAGATAAAGAGTAACCCAAAGGAAAAATGGGGGTTCAGGTAGAATTCCTTGCCACATTGTAATCAATTGACTTATATGACCCAAAATTATTAATAATTAATTTATAAATTTAATAATACAAAAATAAAGATATTAATGGTATGATAAATCAATGTGGTGTATACATACTACATACACAAGAAATAGGGGTCAATAAAGAGTATCTCACAAAAATGAGAATGGGATGAGGAAACCCTTACTTTATGTCTGAATGGGTTCTTCACTTGACCTTAATGTACTGAATTATGAAATTATACCCATTAATAATTTAATTAATAACCTATTGTACATTTATATAATTTATTATAATTTTATTATATTCATTTATGTTGTTTTTTTTAAATAATAAGATTGGACTTTGTTGTTCTGAGAGTGCTTGTTTCTTGACATTCAGGATAAGTTTGCTTTATTATATTTATGGAAGTTCATGTGGAATGGATATAATTATCTAATATTTAATTTATATATTATTAAAAAACATAAATAAGCATAAATGGTTATATATATCTTTTGGGTACATGGTATAAGGATGAATCATTAGAGAAGTCTTTTAGTGATAATGGTATAGATTTTTAAAGCATTTTTTCGATCACAACAAGCAAGTTTTGTTATATTATTTAGTATCATGTAAAAATAATGGTTAAAAATCATTAAATGAGATAAAATACATATTTTATAATCTGGTTCAATGATAAAAGTGGTTTCATGACCAGCATTTATGGATAAAGTGATGAATGAAGGTTTTTTCATCCACGAAGGTTGTAAATTAGCATTACCGAGATGATGATTTCATTTTTTAAAATATAAAAGAGATATTAAGGAGATTTAGTATTTAAATTAAATTAAAGTGATATAAATCTAGTATATATATGATACAATATTTATCATGGAAATTTTGATATAGGAGGTGAGGATAAGATTATAATATAAAACAAATTGAAAAGGAAATTAAAAGAAAAAGGGAGAGGGTTTTCTTCTTGAAACATACTCCTTGAGAACCTCCTTAAGAGAAGGGGATTTATTTTTTTAGAAAGAAAAAGGGCCTCTATATGTGTTGGGAAAAGAAAATAGAATTTGGGAAGAAATTTTATAAGCTACATGGATTATATTAGTAAAGAAAAGAGGGAGTGAGGGGTGGTTTTTAAAGTGGAGGAGAGGTGTGGTTTGTTAAAATATTATTCATTAGTTTATTATTTTTATCAATTAAAGAATTAGTGTTGTATAATTTTGGAAAAATAGTAATAAGTCATGTGAGTTCTAACCAGGTTTTCTTATATCAGCTATGATATATGGAATAGTTTATTTATCTTATAATGTATTTATACCGTAAATGTCCATATTTTCCTTTTCACCAACAATTCACGTATTTTAGAAAAATACCAAAAATTCACCATAACCATTTTTTATGTGTATAATTAAAAAATATACTAAATTTTATAAAAATAATTTTCAAAATAATAGAAAATTAATTTTAAAATAAAATAATTATTTACTTGAAAAATATAAATGTCAAATTCAAAACTGATTTTATAATACTTTCAAAAATTAAATGAGGTCTCATAAAATTATACTAAAATAATAAGACAAACAAATATTGATTTATGAATACATTTTCTCAAAATTAATTATCTTATAAATTAATTTATGAATTATAAAAGTTTAATTAAATATAAATTTCTCACAAAAATACCACCACTTAATTATTAATTTTTTAAATATTCAATCTCATATATAAGGTGTCTAAATATTATTTATACTTACATGGGTGAGGTTAATATTCATAAGGGTACATTACTATTCTTAAGAGTCAAGTTTGAACTACTATTCATAGGGGTCAAGTTTCTATTTACCAATAATTATGTTGATTCTATCAGACTATAAATATCTTACTGAATGTAACTGTGTTTGTCAGTTTTTTAAAATTCAAACCACCGAAGAAGAAAAATTAGGTTTATTGGATAGGTTATAACAAACCATTTTTTCGTAGTGGCTCATTATTTCATGCTATCTAAATTAAATTTATTTTAAAATCCTTTGGGTGTTGTATTAATAGTGAAGATATTCATAACATAATTTAGTATTTATCAAAATAATTTTTATAGTCAAAATGTATTATTCTTAAAATATTTAATTAAATAATTAATTGTAAAATTGAATTTTGTATTAAAATTACATATATTTACATTAAAATATTCTTTTACACAAAATTATAATAAAAAATTGTATTAGTTTTTAGAAAATTAATTTAAAATTAATTTGAATGATATAAATTCGAAATATAAGTATTATTAAATAAAACACTTAATTTTAATTTTTTTATAAAATAATATATCTAAAATTATAAAAAAATTACTACGGTGTTACATAATTTCCCCTATGTAGAGGAACTTTGGGTAAGACCACCTACTTTCATGGATAATTTCCTTTACTAGAAAAGTGAATGGGGTTGGATATCCATCACTCAGAGCGTACTCACATGGTGTTTTCCAATCTCATACGATGCTATTACTTTACTTAAAGTGTTCATATACCTTTTGGATAAGATACATTCAGATACATATGAATATAGTTAACTTATATTTTTTTGATTAACATAAACTTGTGGGCTATGTAAAGAGATACACATTAATGTGGTCTGAGAAAATAAATTTGGTAATTGAAATAAGTATTCAAAAAACAAATCATTAGAAGCATGAATACACAAAAAAAGAATAAAACATGAGAATACAATTATTATAGAGGATTTAATAGTGGTGAATTTAATATTCATATAATTTATATTAAATTAGTGTGTCCTTTAAAATAAAAAACTCTTAAATACTATGTTTGAAATTCCTTCAGAAAAAATCTTTTCAAGAACTGGATCATCCAAATGGGTGGTTTCATTCCTTAATAGGGTTCCCTTGTATTATCTTGTATAATGAATGAATGTAATGAGTGACATGATATTATTCATTGGGTAGTATCATGACATATTAATTTCCCCCTATATCATATTTTACTAGCTTGTTTTTAGGTTTTCTGTAGGTTTCACTTAGCTAGGAAACCCCAACGGTTGGGATACCATTAGAAAAGAATTTATTTAATATATTTGATGGATATGGATAATTTTTTATCCACTAAGTTACCAAAGAATCAAAATTTTTGTGATTGGTATGATTCCCCATCTAAATAACAAAGTGGTGAGTTTCACAACACATCAGTGTCATTCATTTAGAAAAATCTGGATCTTGGCTTGCTAAATTGATATGATATATGGGGTCATCAAATTTTTTGTCAGAATTTCATTAAAATAACTCAATGAAAATAGATAAAAAATGATATTAGTAATATAAAAATATTTTTTTGAAGATATATATCATCATCAACAACATCACGCTAAAAATTTGTAATTAATCCTTGAATATGAGATGTTTAATATAAGATACTCTATAAAATGGTAACTTAAGAAAATTTATTATGAAATATTCTATGTGTTATAACCGTTCCTTCCCAAGTAACCATCTATTATAATTATTCAATATGTGAATCTCAAATCTTATGGAAGAATGGAATGATTCTATTATGGTTTCAAAGACATTAGATGCAAAATGACCAAACGCGTCTTATTGTCAACTTATGTATTCAATATGATTGGGCACATTAATGATTTTTCATTCATCTAATCAATATGGTTGGGTATTTTGAATGATATTAAATAATATTTAATATATTAATGACTTGGTGAGATAAAAAGTTCCCTTAATGTTTTATATGTTATAGAATTAAATATTATTGTTCTCATAGGTATGTGATATATTCTGTATGTTTTACAATGTTTTTTAAATACAGAGAAGGTAAAAAAGTTGAATTTTTTGAATATATTTATTTTTTCATGTAATAGAAAAAATGAGTTTCTACATTGATGACTTAGATGCATTAGGATTGGATTAACTCATTATAATATGTGTATAATATCTCATTTTTGTCTTGATAAGAGCTGGAAAACAATGGGTTTTTAAATGAAATGAGATTATTTTTTATACATTGTTTATGATTAGATTAATTATATAACATTATTTAAAGTAGAGATTCAAATTGATTGTTTTGGTTTGGGAATTTATCCTAATTCCATTTATTGAAAGTTTCTAACAATATGATTGAATTAGATGAAAATTTTTACCTAATATTCTCAATGTATTGAGAATGGATGAACTCAGAATATGATGTCAGGATTTTATTACTATATAGATAGTTAAAATGGGTAAAATTTCCAATAAAAAGAAGAAGATTTATTTTAAACATTCTATAACGTTTCATCAAGAAGAAAATCAATTTCATTAAAACCAAGGTCTATCAAGAATGAAATTTTAGTAATTCAATGTGATTAGATAATCAAAGATATACCTGATGGAGTTTTTGAAACGCAACAGAATATCTATATCAGTTAAGGATGTAATAGAAATTAATTTTTTGATTTTTGAAGGTTATGTTTTACTGAATACATATTTTTTTAATGTTTTGTGAATATGAATGATTTCAAAAGAAAAGGAATAATTTATTGATATTGTAGTTTATATTCATGAAATGAAGTAAATAGTTACTAAATCAAGAATTTCAATGTAAAAGAATGTGTCAAGATTGGATGAATCTAAGTAAAATATATTTATCTTCATCTCACTTATCTTATATTATAAGAGTGGATGTTCAATAATAATTGGGTTGTTATGAGATGATTAAATGTATACACAAGGATTAGGATTCAGCAGATTTCTATAACATTTTTGAGAATAATATTTGGATAACCGTTTTTATCTAGGATAAATGTTATATCAATATGTTTGTTAAAATATGAGGGAATGTGATCCCACCATCCATTGATGAGATATTTTAATAAACTTTTCTTTACGAAACGAATGGTTTAAAACACATAGAATACCATTAATGATTTGAAAATAATAAATTATTTGTTTTATATTCATAATAAAAGAAAATAAATGTTATTTACTAAAACACTATGTTGTTTATATTAAATTTTATAAAGGTATTATAAAGATATTAAGATGTCTAAGAGGCTAATGGGAGTATGTATGAACAAAGAGATTTTTATATTTAACCAATAAAAGATTATTCAAATCATTGTTTATGTAATTGTTTTCTTTAATAACTCTAAGAGTTAGGATAATTGAGTAGACTGATTAATGTAAATAGTTACATTTAGTTACTATAATATCATACATATTACCATTTTTCCAGATAAGTTAAAAAGTATAATTTACTTGATTCTCTAAATGTTTTAAGAAATATTTGTAACGAGAAATGAAAATGGTTACATGTGTTTACCATAATGAAGTGAATATAAATTTATCCTAATATATTTTAGGGTGTGATAAAAAAATAAATGTAAAGAGTTATATTAGTTACCTTTAAAAATGGATATAACTTTACCATAAATAATTTTTGGATTTTCTGGGCAAGTGATTGTGTAAATAGTTACAGTGTTTAAAAAATATTTAATGGAAACTTTTAATGGAAATGGTTCCATTAATGATGATGATATGCATATAAAGAGTTCTATGTAGACAACAAAATATAACATTATAAAATTTGAAGTTATAAAGTTAAGAATTTTGGCTATAAGTTCAATGATTTAAATGTAAGGAATATGATTCTTATGACTCACCATTATTCAAACTATATTGCTTCATAAATGTCACTCAATAAGTTGTTTTGGTAGTATTTTATTAGATGGTCACATAAGGATGTGATGGATATTACATCTGGATATAACGTTGAAAAAATGATTCCATTACTGAAACATCATCATAAGGGTCATGTTATATATCTATAAGAGATTGGTTGTATTGGTTATAAATGTATCATTTCATTATAATAAAGGAAATATCTATTTATTATTCATTCATATGTGCTTAAATATAGTTTACAAAAATGGTTAAATGATAAATATTCCCTCAAAGTAAAAACATTGAGTTGTCCCTAACCGATCATTATTGGAAATACGGCCTATACCCACAGTTTAAAACCGTGAGTATAGCCCCCAAAACCGTGGGTATAACCTATACCCATGGTTTTGGGAACCGTGGGGCTGAGAGGCGTCGCAATAGGGGTCTGAGGGTATACCCACGGTTTGGGCAAATCGTGGGTATAGAGATGTCACAACGCAGCACAACGATGTACCAGCGTGGCACACCACTGCTCCCACGGTTTGAAAATCGTGGGTATTTATATTCCCAAAATGTATTTCGCAGGATTCAAACACGGGATGACTCAACTGGACACGACCATCTCTGACCAACCAAGGTATCAACGCGTTTGATATATAAATATATATCTATAATAATATAATAATATAACCGCATATCTAAAAAGG
This sequence comes from Viscum album, assembly GCA_963277665.1. Lineage (NCBI taxonomy): Eukaryota > Viridiplantae > Streptophyta > Magnoliopsida > Santalales > Viscaceae > Viscum > Viscum album. The sequence goes on along the minus strand of OY728119.1, from coordinate 199,931,080 downwards.
AGAACAACGCGATTCGAACACAACACCGGTTCAAGGATATAAGTCGCTAAACCAACTAAGCTGCATGAATATTGTTAATTTACTCAAACATATATTTACTTATATTAATTATATGTAATTTATTAGAAAAAAACTCAGTGAGATTCGAATAGTGGATCAAATTCAAATGAAAAGATACCTGACCAACCAATCTGCGAATACTTTTTGTATTTAGTTGTGTATATTTGAAATTATATTAATGCAAACCATATTTCCACCAAATATTTTTCTTTCCCCGCGAATTTTTTTCTTAGCCATATTGCGGGAAATCTATACCCATGGTTTGGCCAAACCATGGGTATAGGTCTTCAGAAAAAAAAACACCAATACCCACGGTTCTTCAAAACCGTGGGTATAGGCCTTTTGAAAAAACCCTATACCCACGGTTTGAAAAAACCGTGGGCATAGGTCTTCTGAGAAATCCCTATACCCACGGTTTGAGAAAAAACCATGGGTATAGATGACCTATACCCACGGTTTTCCAAAATAGTGGGTACAGGGTACCCTATACCCACGGTTTTTTGAAGAACCGTGGGGATAGGTCCATTTTCCAGTAGTGTATAAATGTCATGGATTATAATTTGTTGTGATGATATATAATGGTTAGCTTGAATATATTCTTATATCCATTAAAATGAGGTGTATATTAGATATTGAAGAATATATTCTTCAGGTAATAAGTAGATACTTATTACTTGGACTAATGTGCTAATTCATATCTCATAGAATGCCATACAACCATAAATACACTTAGGGGTGTATGCTTCTTATCAATAATTCCTACCCGAAGTTGGTGAGATACATTTCATGGGAACCTTCATACTATGTTACCCTATGTAAAAAAGTGAACATATGAATATAGCTAATACGGGGGTGGTTGGGTATGTTGCTGATCATGTCATTGGTTGGAGTGAAACAAAGATGAGATTTATCCAGTTGCATGATAAGAAAAGACATATGGTCCTTGATAGAATTATACAAAGGAAATGAATAGTCATGGTTATTTGTTTAACATATGATGTGTTAAACTACTTGGATAACTGAAATGAGGTTTTATTTTTAGATAGATGAATGAAATAGGATGTATTCCTCAACTTGGTCATTCTTTTGTGAAGAATCAATAAATTTATGGGAGGCCTATACTAGATTGACGTGTTCCTTGTCTAGTGGTATCATGATATAATAGAAAAATGGATTATATAAGATAAATATGAGGTATATGATACATATAATTATGGACATGTTAATATAGATATATGAGTATGTTTGATTGATATCACACCATACCCCTTAGTAGCATGAGTACCATTGATGTTTTACTAGAGGTTGCTCATTTCATATATCTATGAAATAGAGATTTTATAGATGTTTTTGACACAATTAATCCCTACATGGTCACAGAATTAGGAACTTGGATAAAGATAAATTTTTTGGAAATGTATTCTTTCAAAATGAAGATATGTTTATGAAAACCTGTATCAAGAATAGTTTGGATAGATTCATATATATTTTTGAAGTTATGGATAAAGTACTTATGTGATTTTATTTCAAGTAGGAGAATGTTATATTTTCACTAAAAATATATGAATATATAATATATCATATTATATATACAAAGTGTATATTAAAATAATTAAAATAAAAACAAAATATATATAGTATATTTATTTTACCTAAATTTTTTTATTATAAGTTACAATCTATTATGAATTGATTAATTTGATTGACTGATCAAATAAAAGGATTTAGTGAATTATGGGAATAAATGTATATGGATATGTTAATATGGATGATGAATTTTAAATTAATTAAACACATAATTGATGTATATATAAAGGTATGTGATACCTAACATTGATGAAAGGAAATTTTGAGTAAGCCTCTCATTTCTCTCTTTCTCCCATACTTCTGTTCATTATCTGATTCGAAGAAGCTATCACCCCATTTAAATTAGGGTATCCTCAAGAAATTATTGTAAATATATTTTTCAGTTTACCAACCTCTAAGGAAGAGTTATTTTATAAAATTATATATGAACTTCATCATGCATTATCCTTCACTGTGAAAGAACAAGACTGTTGTCATAGGTGATTTTTATGTACACCATTTACACAGTTTATTTACATGGTGATTCTTGAATATATATCTTCTTGTGCCTGGGTTGTATTCCACTTAAAATGGTTATATGATTATAATAAAAAAATCTTTAGATATATTAGAGAAGGATTTCTCATTTTGTAATGACTATTTTTATGCATGTTGTTTTTTGTAGCTTTATTTAATATCTTTATTTATTTGGATGAGGCATAAAAAGGTTCTTACCAATCAAAAAATATTCCCATTTGTGGTGTGGCTTCAATGATCTATGAATTATTTAAAAAATTTAGGAGTCATAAAGATGATGTTGTTTTTCAAGGTAAACACCAATACAACATATTAGGCATTTATAATCACTAGAAATAATTGTTTAATGGTGATAAAAAATTATCGATTTGTCCAGCAACATTAAAAGCTTGTTATTTTAATGAGCGATAGAAAAGTGTTGATAAAGGAATCCTTTATCATATGTAAAAAAGAAATGATAGGGGGAGGGTCTTTATTAGAAATTTATTAGCATTAAAAATGGTTTAAAAAATATTTTTAAATAATTTTTATCAATAAATGGGAAAATGAGGTCAATCCATGGACCACCACCACATGGATTATCATCCTGCAACCTAACACAAAGTGTTCCTTCACACATAGAAATTCCCATTTAATTCATGAGAGATGAGATTTTAACACCTTCACACCACTTTGTTAAGAAATGGGTTTACCACTTGTCAAAATGACTTTCTAGTTATATATTGATATATTGATACATGTATGTATGTATGTATATTTTTATGTATATAGGAATATATATATATTTAATATAAAAATATTTCATTTTATACATATATTTATTTAGATATACATATTTAAATATATTTAAATACATTATATACTGATATATTTATGTATTCATAAATGTATGTATATATATATATGTATTAATATATATATTTGTTTCAAAATGTGTCTGTGTGCGCATATATATAGATATATATCACTACTACATAACAAAAAATAATAAGTAGTAGCCTTTATCAATGATAAATAAAAGTGCTTATAAAGGCCACCTTTATCATCTCCAAAATAAGCAATGATAAAGGGTAGTCATTATCAGTATGAAAAAAGCACTAATAATCGGTTTTCTTTATCAGCACTAAATAAAAGCTTTGATAAAGAGAAACCTTTATCAGTTCCTTTTTAAGCACTAATGAATTGCACCCTTTATGATCTCTAAACTAATCACTCATAAAGGATTGTCCCATGATAAATGTGTCTCTCATCAGAAATCCCTGGCTATGTTGCTCCTCTTTATAATAAATCCCGTGGCTACTGTTAGTTGGAGCCATCTATGGGGTTCATCACCCATTATACATTCACACCACTAGGGCCCCACATATTGGGCCTACATATTCATGTTAGCCCACCTGCCCACCACCATGTGCGCCTACATGGGAACCATCCTCCACTTATATCGCCACCATATCTATTGGAAGTTAATATTACAACCCACCTAGGCAGTGGCTTACATTATGTACCTTCATTGGATTGGGAGTTGGCCCATTTTTTAATTAAAGGTCACATTAGTTATTATAATAATTTTTTAATTATATATATTTAATATGTAATTCTTTACTATATATATATATTTTATTTAATAAAATAGTAATAAATAGTATATTGATTATTTAATTATATATGTATATAATTTATCCATTTTTATTAATTAATATTCTTAATTTAAAATTTACTAATTAATTAATTAATTAATTAATTAATTAGTTAATAAAAAATATATTTCTATATATTTATATATTAAATTTAACAAATTATATATTTATATATATATATAATGGCATAATTAATATACTATTTATAAATAAATTTATTAAATTTAAAAAAAATATAGTAATAAGTAATATATTAATTATATATATAAATAATTATCTAATACAATGTTTATAATTAATAAAAATGAACACATTTTTTAAATTTATTATATACTAATAAAGTAATTAATTTACTATTTATCATTGAAAATATATATATATATATATATATTAGATTTATTCATTTTTTTGAATAAACATTTAAATAATAATTTTTTAATAATTTTTTTATATTTAATGTTGTTAAAATAGTAGATACGTTTTTTAATTAAAGGCAACACAAGTTAGTATATAAATTAATTAATTATATATGTAATTAATGTACCATTTATTACTATAAATATATATTTTAAATTTAGTAAATTTTATTATAAATTGTACTTTAATTATTTAATTATATATAGGTTAAATTTGGTTCAATTTTTCATATATTTTTCTAAAATATGATTTTTAATATTTTCTTAATTTATTACAATTTATTTTAAAAAATAACATTCAATTTATATATACTATTTAAAATTAAATTTACTAAATTTATTACATTTATATAGTAATAAATAGTATATTAATTGTATAAGTAATTAAATATTAAATACACTGTTTATAATTAATTAAAATGAATAAATATTTTAAATACATAGTATACAAATTAAATAATAAATTTATTATTTTTTATTGTATTTATATATTAAATTTATTCATTTTTATTAATAAAAACTTTATTAATAAATTTTTCAATTAATTTTTTAACATTTAATATTTTCAATACAGTTGTATTCCATATAATTAAAATAGATATCTTTTTTTAAATATATATTCATGCCCATTTGAAAACCTGGGGGTTCTTATTTGTGCTCTCGATAGACATGGAGCTCCGTACAGTGATTAGGGCTTCTCAAATGTTTTCTCGACTAATCCTTCTTTAGTGGAAGATCTTCCTGCCAGAGGTTATATCACCATCTACTATAGTGATGATGCTCGCTTGCTGGAAATGGATGTGGCATTGAACAGATCTGATGTGGAAGAAAATCTCAAAATAATGGGGATCATTGGTTCTTTATACATTACACGGATGAAAAGGTAGTCAAAACCATATGAAAGGGGAAAGCGTTCATGTTGATGCCAACCAAGAACTTATCGATGATTTCACTAACTTAAGAAAGCACTTGATTGTTTTATGTGTGATTATATCCAAAGGCTCAACACCAGGGATGATGGGGGGCCTGGCCTCTCACCTCTCAGGTTATTGGGGAATGATGGATTCAATGTGTGTTTATCTGGGGTGATAATTAATTTATTATATATTTCCATCATAACAAATCAATATGAGGGAATGAGGATTCATATATGCCTTTTTGAAGCTAAGTTTCCTACATATACAAGAATGGGATCAAAACATCAGCCCCCTATAGGTAAGGATGACTCATTATAGCTTTCTGTGAGGTTCTATAAAATCAATTAGATTTGATGGTATCCTAGAATCCCTTATGATGTAGAGAAGGCTAAAGGTTTCCCTATAAAGTTAGAAATTGAAACATATCTTATAAGATTTAGCCACTATACACATCTACTCATCAAGGTAGATCTCTTATCCACCTTACACAATAAAGTCTATTTGAAAATGAATTTAGATGACAATGAATATATGATTTTAAATTATAAATTCCCAAAGTTTTATTAAAAATAAAAAATTATGGTAATGATAAGAATAATTGTAGGGTATCATGTTTTCTAATAGTTCTCCCTATAATGTCATGTAGAAAGTGGTTGCTACAAGAAAAATGAATCCTGGTATGGGAATAGTGTTGCTGTAAATTACCCTAGAGGAGAAGCTGTGGCGCACCATCCACTTTTGTGCTAAGGGAGCCCACCACTTTTTCTACTACTTTAGAGGGTCATAAATATCCAAAGAATGGGATAAAAACAGTATTCAGTTTTTTGATAATTAATATGAGAGGAATCCTTCATTCAACCTAAAGTAATCGAATGAAATTATTGATGAAGGGGAAGAAAGGGAGCTGCTAAATTTCGTTGTTAAGGATAAATGTAGTGGCCCTATTATTTTTGTGGAAAGTTTCGAATTGGTTGGAAGAAAATCAGATTATGAGGTAGCAATGCATGATGAAGGGGATATGGAATTTCAATAGAAATATTAATTGGATAAGTAGAAATGAATTATTATGATGGACCAACATTTGGTAGAACATGAGGTTCAAGTGACTCATTTGAAAAATAAAATCACTTTTGTATAGAGTGAGGGATTTTAGTGTTTCACACATAGGAAGGGAAAACCATCATTCAAGAAAATCACAACCCTAAACACCTCTTAGGAAGATGTAACCAATAGAAATGGTCAGAAAATCAGTATTACACCCCCAATATAGGGTTAGGTCCCAACCAACTTATAGTTGAAGGTAGGTAAGGGAGTAGATGCACCAGGAACTGAGGAAACACTGGGCTCTATAAAAAATTATGTTAACAAAGGTAAGCCCTCATATGTAAGAGAAAAATTGATAGTAAGTGAAAATAATATACAAAGGAAAGACCTAATATTTAATAGAAAACAATATACCAAGGATAAGATCAGTCTCATAATCATGTTTAGGGTTCTCATCATCCACAGTTTTCCACTCTGACTGTGAGCTCCTTTGGTTGAAGAGAATAGAGAATTTTTCCATTAGTTTTTTCTTCTCCATCACTTATTCATAATATTAGAGAATTTGTTCATAGAAGCCTACTCTAGGATAAAAACAGAATTCTAATAAGCCTCAACAACTCTACTACCATATGTTGTTTCATCAAATGCCCTGCCAATGTCAACCGGTTGGGATCCATCAATTATGTAGTAAATGGGGATTTTGATTCCATAAATCAATACCGGTGACATATCAACCTATTGGTTATTTGGTGAGTCACCTCTAGAACCACATATAAAAATAGATAAAACTAAATATTCTTTATTAACAATAGGTGAAGAATTTTCATGTGGTCCATCAATAAACCGATCTGGAACTATATAATTTTTCACCTGTGCATTTACACCAGTAATTCCGTCATCACCATGCTAAGGGAGATTATACCGAACCTAATTATTTATTCTTTTCTGACATGAGTTCATGTCATGTCTACAAGCATAACAAACTATGAAAACAACTGATGTTTTGTATATGGAAGCATCATGCCCAATAATTGTGAATTTTGCACAAACATTTGGAGTGAATTCATAAACAATCTTAAAATTTAACTCATCATTAACAGTGGAGAGAAAGAAATGATCAACTAATGTATATGAAAAATCAACTTCGACTAAAATGATCAAAGTGACCAAATCTATCAACTTTTGTTTCCTTATCCAATTTGATTGGAACCCTAATCAACATAGCTATGTCAGAAAGGATATTGGGGTGCTAAAGAAGTCAATTAAAAACTTATACCCTTACCCAATGATGAACAATGTATCTACTTACTGCCATTAGATTGAATTTTTAATACCATTCTCATATGTAAATAGGAACGTGATTCAAAGAGACCGAACCAAGTCCCCATGCTCTCATCTTAAAATCATTATATTGGAAGAAGATTTAGAAAAACTTACTCCCTAGTAAAATACATTTCCATTTCATAAAACCATTTATTGATGAATGTTTCTCAATCATTTCTCTACATTGAATCAGTTTAGATCCCCTAGGTAGAATCAGTATAGAAATAATATAATGATCACCAATTTATAAACACTTTGAGATTGAAACCAGATCTACATTCATGTGAGAAACACTCTCTTTCCGTAAAATTGTGCACACAGCTTCCCCCCTATAGAGAGAGATTGTGAATATGGCTACACCTTCATTCACCAAAGTGGACTCCCCCTTTTTATAAACAGAGTATCCGATCCATCGCCAAAATGCATATCATAATGCTTTGGGACCTTGAGAGGGAAAATATTCATGTAAATTAATAAATCCTCATGATGTGGAAGATTAAAAATTGGGTACATAAGATAAATCAATCACATAGTAAGCTCAGAAGTAGTGGAAGTGTGGATGAAACCTGTAAATATAGGGTGGATCTCGATAAAGGGGTGATAGGAATAATAAAGGGTGGATGTTGTATGATTTTTGTTTTCCTAGTGGTGTTCTGTTACACTTTTTCTGTTGTAATTCTCTATCTCATCTTTTCAGTTTTACATCATTTTTATTGATAAAATTTTCAGGTCAATGGATTTGAAATCTATAGTTCTCTCCATCTCTAGTATATTAATGCCTATTCATGGTCTAGACTGGGACAAACCCAAACTTTTTTATAATAAAATATATTAAATTTAATATATATATAGTAATAAATAATATATTAATTACATATATATATAATCAAATAATTAATATGATGTTTATTTTTAATAAAAATGTATGTATTTATTGAAAATGAATAAATTTAATATATATACTAAAAAATTTATATTAATTATTTAATTAGTATATAGAGTATTTGGAAAATTTATTCATTTTTTTAATTATAAACAATATATTAATTTTTTAAATACACACACACAAACACACACACACACACAGATATATATATATATATATATATATATATATATATATATTTTCTACACATTTGTAACATGCATTCATTTAATATAATTTATTCACTAACAATGTTATGTGTGGGATTTTTTTAAAATTTTTTTTATTGATTTTAAATATTTTTTCATTAAATATTTTTTTTGTAATTTATTCATTTTTTACATTTTTATACATAATTAATCATTAATATATTTAATATTTTTGTAATTTTTTTATTTCCCTTTTTTCATTTTTCACTATTTTTTATAGTTTTATCGATTTTATAATATTTTTTTATACATGTTATTTCATGAAATTTAATGTTTTTAATATGGATTTAATTTAGATAATTAATATGTAATCATCTTCATTTTAACATATGATCAATATGGGGTATGATGGGTTCTAGAGGAGGTCCCACAATGACCACTCTGAGGGTGATTGAACCCTACATCGCATGATGGGTATTCCTCATGAATCAATGTTCGATCTTGAGAAAGTCACCACTCGATGAAGTTGGATTAATTGACCTTGAAAATGCACTTCTATTCAGGAAGGGGATTTTGATGTGAATTGAGGAAAATAAACTAAGACAAGATCCTTCCCTTTTGCATATTATAAAGATTCAATCATCGAGCAGATTCTCAAAAAGGGGTTGACGTTCCACGTAGAAGTGAGTTCTAATACAGTATATAAAAGGTTATAAATGCAGAATAAATCAATAGTTGGATGGCCCGTATATCCCAAAGGTGAAAATTCCTGGCATTAGGATGACCTGGTAAGTAGAATGTCTTCCATTTTGGGGATTGAAATTGTGATTGTGTTTCACTAGGGTGTTGATTCTATCATTTACTTTTTAATTCTGAGAGTCTCAAACAAAATTCTTGGATCCTTGGATCTCTTTATGTGAAGCTATTTCTATTTTGGGTCCATGAGTGGTCATTGATCATTAATATGGCCAATGTTATGAACAAAATTATACAGGTTTGGACTCATCTCTATAGCCTCCACTAAATTCTATTCCATAAGAAAACTCTCCATGACTTAACAACGTATATTATTTCCCTATTTGTATTGAAAATAGATTTAAATGGTGATATTTGGGCACTATTCCATGGTTTTGGTGGAGATTGATATCAACACAACTTGCATTGATTCAGTAATTCTTTCAATGCATGAAGATGAGATCAATGTTTGAGTGGAGTATAAAATGATTCAACACCCTTTTGAGGAATGTAATTTAGTATTAAATTTGAAAGAAACCAATTATAGAACTATTTTTATCATTAAATTTGGAAAGTGAGGGCACTTGGAAAAGGAATATAGGAGGAGAGATGGTTCTTACAAGATTAGGGAACCACAATAACATGATAAAAAAGAGAACTCCCTTAGGACCTCAGCTCTAGGGGTAAAAGAGATCAGATCACATAGAAACAGTACATATACAATGAATTTGATGTAATGAATGGGGGTGAACATTAATATATTAGTTAAATCCTATAGAATTGCACCTCATATAGGTGTGGATTTTTGAATATAGGAACTTTCTAGAAAGGACCTCAGAATACAACCTCCTAAGAGCTCTTCTTAGGAGATGGTTTCTCATCTGGTGCAGGTGAGTTCTCCAAAAAACCAAGGGAAGTATTGGGCATATGAGGCAATATTGATGTTGAATCTGGGGAGTACATAAGGGATACACTCAACGAGTTATATTTTGAATAATCTATTTAAGATACTGTTGAGAGTCTGATAATTCAAGAGAGAAATTTTCTTATCGACAACCATTATAAAAGGAAAAAGAAGGTAGAATATTCAACTAATTGTCATAAATTCAATGGATCTTCGAAGATTAAAAGGGAGGTGATCAATATTGTGGATTCTAAGGAGAAAATTGGACAATTTATCCCTTCTATTGAGTCAAAACATAATGGTGATGCCACTTTAGATAAGATTCATATCAGAAGTACTACTTTGATATCACTGGCTAGTTCTTATACAAATTTTACTCTGACCCCTAAGTATGTGGATCAAAAAGTTTCTTCTACCCCAGATCAAGGGGTTAATAGTTTTAAAAATTCTTTTCACAATACAAGGGTTACAACCAATTCTTCTGAACTATTGGCCGATGTTAGAGAAAATGACCCCTTTGAAAAGTTGGATGAAATAAGTCCTAATATATCCACCTCTTAATTGGATGGTTAAGATTTAAGTCAATGGATGGAGATAATATATCCACATCATTCCTAAGATACAATGAAATCTATTTCTGATTATATTTGGGAATGACACCATTGAAGAAACTGTAGAAGCAATAGTGTTTAACTCAAAACAAAAACTCCTTCCGAAGGAAGTTGGGCAAGACAGATCACCACAAGGTCTTAGTGATGATATGGAAAATGGGTTTAACTCACATGTAGAGGTTGTATTTGAATATTTGGATCCTAGATTATTAATCTTAAAAGATTATGTTTACGTGTTTATCTTTGTTTCTATTAACATCGATGTTGAAATCCAACATAACCCTACGATGGATCTTAAAAACATTTCATGGAAAAGAAGGTCGTGAATCGTGGATAAAGGTGAAAATAATTGTTTGTCCACATCATCATTGTATGATTAGTAAGATCTTGAGAAAAGAGTTAAGAGGTGGAGTTGTGAATGATATCTGCATGGTAGAGGGGGCCTCTGATGTTAAGGTGGGTGATTTTCTCACTTCTAGTCTGAGTTGTTAATGTTGGGTTTCCTTTATATTTTTTCGTTTCATTAATAAGGGAAGTCTCTATATTTTTTGACCCCATCTCCCCATTATTTTCTTGTTTATTTTTTATGAAATGCGAAAGGATCTATGGATTTTTCCCATAATTGTTTATAAAAAACCATTTTAACATATATAAATATTAATTTTTTTTAAATAATCAATATTATCAATAATAGTTATTGTTTTTTAAAATGTATTCATTAATACTAGTATTTATATCATTAATATATGTTACATATTATATAATTTAATTTTTCAATTTAATATATATCAAACATGTATATATATATATATATACATTAATCCCAAACACACAAATATATATGTTATTAACCAAATCTTATATAAATACACTATCCTATTATTTATATAATTTATTCAAATTTTAATATTCATTTAAGAATTTCATTTAGTAACATAATATATTTAATAAATTATTTTTTTAATCATTAAATTTTATTTATTTAGTTTAAAATTATTTCTTTTAGTGTTATTAATTCATTTTTAATATTATTTTATTTTTTATTTTTTTGGAATTTAATAATTTTCTAATATTTATTTTTACATATTTATTTATAATGATTAAATATTTTAAATATGAATTCATATTCATTTCAATATATATTTTTATTTTATTTCTTTAATAATTTTTATATTTAATAAAACTTTCTAATTTTTAATTTTTTTAATGTCTACCCATTTTTAATTTTTTAGCTTCACTCATTTTTAACATTCATTCATTTAATCTGATATATTCAATAATAATGTTAATATATATTTTTAAATAAGTATATATAAATAAATATATAAATAAATTTTCTATATTTATAAAATTATAAAATTTTAATTATAAATAAATATATTAAAAGTATTTATATAATTATAAATAAATTTTTATATTTTTTAATAATTATAAAATTATAATAAATATATTTAATTAATTAATATATGTATTATATTTATATTCATATATATAAATAGTTATTAAATATATGTAATTAAAAATTTTTATATAATTATGTAATTATATTTATAATTATATATATTTATATTTATTAATTTATATATATATATATATATATATATATATTTAAGTATACTAATTATATAATTAAATTTAATTATATTGGTATTTTTCATATCTTTTTAGCACTGATAAATATATCTTGTATCAGCGCTTGTTTAGCATTGATAAAATGGTTTTTACCAGTGCTTATTATTTTAGCAATGATCAAACCTCGCTTTATCAGTGTTTTTTTCAAACATTGATAAAAACCTTCCTAGTCTTTTAAATAAAAGCCTTACCGAACTGATCTATCTCTTATAATTCAAGATCTCAAAAAATTTCAACTGTATCATCACTCACCCTCGACCTTCTCTATGAATCAACTCTATAAAATCCAAGGTATGCTATTATTTATCCTCCTCTCTAATTTATCAGTTTTTTGATCACATATATCACACATACCTAGTCCAAACCACATTATATCTTTGAATCCTTTATTTATTGCTTGTTGTCGACCACCTCCCCACCATCATTATCTCCAGCCTGGGCGACCACCCACTATAACATAGCAGCCCTTCAACGAACACCCTTTCTTTATCTTCCACTCCCTTGACCAACCAAAAACGAAATCCTTCCCCTCTCCCTTCCTGACTACCTCACTATCCTAAATGTCTCAATTTTTTTGAATAGATTATTTTGTAAGCCAGGTCAGTGGGATATGTTTTAATGATTTTACCATATGACATTTGGTATTGGATTCAATATTTTACCATTTAATATATAATGTTCCTAAAATTATTATTATATTATTTATGGTTTTATATAAGTGTGATGTCCTTTGATGATTATGATAGAAATATTATAAGAATATTTATTTAGAGATGTGATATAAAGTGAGTATCCATTACACTTTATAATGAATTGGGATAAATGTGTGATAAATAAAATTCTATTGATTTAATCTCTATTTTATTTGAACATATTTTAATTGTTTAGATATTACATAATCTTGAAATATGATGAATTTTATAATTATAATCCATTTATCCTCACATAATTATGGTTCTAATTTTCATTTTACTATTCGGTAGTTCCAAATCAATAATGAGAGTTAGTGTGATTTTAATTAAATGAATGACTATTTTTTTGTTTTTTTTCTTCAGAGTTCAGTTTTATATATGTATTATTTGATGGTATATTTTATAATTTAATAAAATTATAGTATTTTATTTATATTCAAAAATCAATATAGTTTTTACTATTGATTTTGAAAATATTTCAAAAGGAAGAATTTAATATTTGTTGTTTTCAAATTCAAAAATTTGTTGGTAATTAAATTTTATTATTTTTTGGTGATCTATATGAAATGGTTTTAAAATATATTTCGTGTATTGTTTTTTAAAATGAATATGGATAGTCAAGGAATTTATAAAATCTAAATCTAAAAGGATTACTCGATTAAATGGGTAAATGGTCATTTTTGGGTGAAGAAAAACATTTAATTAAATTTTTGTAGACATAAAAATAAGAATTTTTTGTTTTAAATATAAACACATGGTTCCTATTAAGCGTATATATTATTTTATATAATTATTAAATAGTTTTCTTTTAATAGTTTAGCACATGTTTTATTTTTCATATTTCGGATATGATCATGCTAATATATAAGATTTGACTTATAGATTTTTTGATATTATACCATATGTTTATTAATATCCTTATATTGGAATTAAGTATATAAAGGGATATGGAATTAATAATATATATAAGAGAGAGTTTTATAAGTAGTAAATTTTTATAAGCTATTTCACTATAAATTATATGATGAATTAGAATGTATGATATGTGAAATACAACTAAGATTTATAAATCTACTGTATTTGAATTAGGGTTTCACCATTGGGTTATATTACAAATATATTTCTTGGTATCCCTATAATATAATGTCTTTAAAAATATATAGTAAAAGATAGTATCATGAAATACAACATCAATTTGATCTTCAATAATAGTTTCATCCAATCATTTTATGAAATTCCAAGATTCTAGACCCCGTGTTATAATCCTGTGACTACATGGCCATGTATGTTCCATATAAAGATAGTTTTAAAAAATTTAGAATTCCATGTCACAATAAAATGGAAATCATGAATGATAATTACCATGGGAATTCTTCCATCCAAAGATAATTTTTTTTTATTTTCCACCATATTTATTAGTGGCGATTAGATTAATATTGTCTATAAGTGATTATTTTGAGTTATAAATGCATTTAATTATCCTTGGTAATAATATATTTTATAATTATACATGATATATTGATTTTAATGACACTGATTTGTGATGTATAGTGTATCAGATCATGGTAAATGGGAATAAGTGAGGGAAGAAACATTAATTATTATTTGGCCACCCAACATTCATAAAATCTTATAGTTAAATGAAATAAGGATCAAGGGAAGACTAATACTTAGTAGTGTTCTAATGTATTTTGATTTCAATTGGTCGCTGCATTTTCCATATCACAGAATTAATCATACATGACATTTGCCCATTGACAGGTGAAATTAACCCAAAATTTCCTAATTAATTAATGTTCCACTTAGAATAACAATGAAACAACACTTGTCCCACCATATACCAAGTGAACAAATGAATTTACATCATCTCCTCCCAATTATTAGAATCCCACCTAGAACATTTACAAAAACCATCCTAGAATTACCACATTTTTTTCCCACATAACATCAAATATTAAACCTAAACTAACATCACATGTTTACCCTAGGTATTTTCTTTTCAAGTTACCATTTTTTTAAATGATATATTTTCAGAAATAATTTCCTATAACATTCAAATATTTGGTTTCCCTTATTAGAATTATCTATAAACTTCTCCTTTGAATATGAATGTATTATCTTTATTTATTTATTTTTTGTAAAAAATGAATATTTATTTAACATAATAAGTTGAATGTGAATCAATAGTGCATTCACACTAATAATAGGATAAAATATTATGAATATGTAGTTAAATAGTTCATCAAGTATTCAATAGAGAATGAAAATGACCATTCTCAAATCATTTTTATGGTTTACATGGTTTTTATTCAAGAAACAATATTTTCTAGAAGAGTTGGAACAACATTTGACTTTTCAAAAATAGATCATATGTATAAATGTTGGACTAAATATGGTGAAAAATTGAATGTGAACATTTACTGGGATGATACAATGGTTTATGGTTCATTTTCTATGAATAATAGTTTAAATGATGAATGAGATTGTATAGAAGAAATGAACATGGAAATTGAAGATGAAATTCATGATTTTCCAAAGTTGTTGTTGAAGTTAAATTGATGTGATAAGTGACTATTATCTACTCGTTTTACTAAATAAGCAACATTGTTATCATTATTTATGTTATATAATTTGATAGTTGGATGTGGATGGAGTGACACCGACTTTACAGAACTACTTTGTCACCGGAATTATAAGATACCATAAGCAAATGAACTTTCTTATTGAATACATGACGTTAAGAAAAGTCAATGTTCACTGGTAATGATATAAAAAAACACATACATGTACAAATGGTTTCATATTGTTTCTCAATGACCATGAATCACTCATAAAATTCCTTAAGTGCTGCATGAATCAATACAAGAAATATAAACCAAGTATATTTATAGTTATATCCCAATTTAATATCATTACATGGTTAAGATGACTGTATGAATGTTATGAAACTGTGAGATAAGAAACATAGAGAATAGATACACAAATTAATGATGGGAAAAAATGTCATCCATTAGACTCGCGGGAAGAAAATTGATGACAAGTATCCTTAATTTGTAAATGATCTACAAAACTTTCTTGTTTCATTATATATAGATTGAATAGATTCTTTTGGTGTATAATATAGTACTCACAAAATTGACCAGTTATATTGGTAAATTTTAACTTACCACCTTGTTTATACAAGAAGAATAATATAAGTTATATTTTCTCTCCTTATAGCGAGACCAAAAAAACCCATTAAGGAAATTGTTGTCTATTTGAATACCTTGATCGAATGTTTAAAATTGATGTCCGATGAAAGTGTTACAATGTGTGATTCTTGTAGAAGTAAGTTATTCAAATTGAGGGAATTGTTGAATGAGAAGATAAAATACTTTTCGTCCAATAGAAAATTTTCAGGTTATAATATTAATGGAATGTTGGGGTGTCCCATTTGTGAGGAGTTCACACACTCATTTCAACTGAACCATTCCTCAAAGACTGAGTTTTTAGGACTTCCAAATGTTTTACCATGAAGATATAAATACTAATCCTGGATTACATCATTAAATGGGAATACCAAAAAAGGTACAACACTATATCCACTAATAGGTGATCAATTATTTGATAATGTAAAAGATACTGAAACTGTTTTCAGTAAACCATTTTCTAAAAACCATATGAAATCAGTTGAAACAATAGATTTTTTTTTTAAATTACCGTCCTAGAATTGTTTTTATGTGACGAATTTCATAGATTTCATCCATGTAGAAAAAAATGTATTTGATAGTGTTATTGGAAAATTTGTAAATGTTCTTGAAAAATAATATGGCATCAAGGCTATGTTGGACATGATCAATTTGGGGTTAATGGAAGAGTTGGCACCTATTAAGGGTAAAAGGTAAAATGTTCTTTCTTTATTAGATTTCACTCTATTTTCACTAGAAAAATCACAATTTTTTATTTTCTTTAATGGTTTAAATGTTCCATATGGGTATTTATAAAACATTAAGAATGCTTTTTCAATGAATAATTTTAATTTATAGGGACTAAAATCACATGAACATTTTGTTTTGATGAAATATTTAATGTCTGTTGCATTAGATTACATTTTGCTGAAATATTTATGACATGCATTAAATAAACTCTTATTTGTTTCATAGATATATGTTATAATGTTATAGACATGATAAAGTTTCAAATAATGAATAAATAGGTTTCAGTCATATAATAAAAATTAGATACGTTTTCCCCCCATCATTCTTTGATATAATGTTCTATCTGATGGTTCACTTGGTTAGAGAGGTTAAACTGGGTGGTCCTTTCAATTACAGATGGATGTACCCCGTTGAATGGTATATGAATGTTTTGAAAGGGTACATCAGTAATTGAATTAGGCGAGAAATTTTTCTTGAAATATAATATATTGTTGAAGAATCTGTTGAACTTTTTCCCAATAACCTATCAGATGTTGATAGCTTCAGTGTCATAATGCATCATCACACTAGATGCCTTATTGGTGAAGGGATTTCCTAAATAGATGTTGTTACAATTTCCATAATAGAGTAGGATCAGTCTCACCATTACATTATACATAATAGTGAACATGTTGATCCATACATTTAATCCCACAAAGAAATTATTATACATTTTAATCCATCAAGGGATAAAGGATGGATATAAAATACACATAATAAATAGTCTATATAATGGTTTCAAGATCATATTTATAAGAAGTTATCTAAGAATATGAATTCAATTGATGAATGACTTTTATGACTAGTTTGGGGCTAAATGAAAATGTTATATCTTACACTGGTTCTATAATTAATGGTTAAAAATTCTATAAAAAATATGATGGCTGCAATATTATATAAAATACAGGAGCTAGGATTATGGAGGAATCGAAACACATATATGGATCTAAGGATAGAAATCCAATTTTTGTGAATATGTTATATTTTATCACCTGCCAACATATAAACAAGTCGGATTACACAATATTGAATGTGTCAATTTCCAACGGAATATTGGTTGAAAAAAGGAGTATAGTGAAATTTGATTAAATATGCTTTTTGAAGGTGAATTCTAAGGTGGAAAGTTATAAAGATGATCCATTTTTAATTTAATCACAAGCCATGAATGTATTTTATGTCTAAAATATAGTAAATTGGAATTTGTTTTATCCAACTGGTGATTAAAATAGCTGTCAGGTCAGATGAAAATTCAATTGAGGATGACCCTTTTATTAGTAGATCACAATTTTTTAATGGAAAACACAATGTAAAAAAATTGATGTATGTTAAATAGAACTATAAACAGGGGATTTTGATTCTAGATAGTGGATAAAAATCCATTAATTCTCTAGAGAAAAAAGAGAGTTCAACAAGTGGGTTAAATATTTTTTAAATATACTAGGTATTTATTCATAATATTATGTGTTATAAACAATATTAATGTAATATAAAATAAATGTTTGACTAGTCATGTAGAAAATGACTTATGCACATGATGATGGTACTAATGTTAGGGAAAAATAGTCAGTTGATGTTAAAATAGTAAAATTATTAGATTATCCAAAAAAAATTGACGAAAAATAATAATGATGTAGCATCAACATGTTGACTAAAATTATCAAGGAATGAATCAAGAGCATAAAATATTGATGTTGGTTGGAATCAACATGGAAAACTTATTGACCCTAAAAATTCAATACCCATTAGTCATTTTGTGGTCATAATGAGAATAAATGTTCCAATTGATAAAGATTCATTACACCACATCCAGTCTGTAATGAAGTTCACCCTTTATGAATATATTAAGTTAATGGTATGATATATTTTCCCTATTTTTTTAAAAAAATTATATAATTAATTGTTCAATTAATTTTAATTATCCCTTATAGATTTCATTTATTTTATATGATTTACATAAGAAATATGTCTTAATGGCTATTGGAAAATCCTATATAGTCTTCCAGAAACTTCTTACCAAGATTCATATCAGGGATACTAAGGGGAAAGTAAAACCCCACCCACCAGTAACGTACATACACATTATAAAGTAAGATAGATGAAATTATTTTACCATTAATTATAATGATAAATAATGTTAGGTTTATTATAGTCAATAATATATTATTTTATATTACTTATTTTATCCAATTTGTTTCAATATTGTTAATTTATGAAATAATAAATGTTTCTTAAAAATAAAAAACATTCCTCAAAACCAATGTACCCCTATTACAAAGAATGGATTGAGTACAATTAATTAGAGAAGAAAATGATATATATATATATATTAAATCTATAATATAAGTTTTATGTGATGTGAAACGACATATGTAACTTTTTTATATAAATATTGACGAATCAAAATAATAAGACACTACCATCCCACAAAATGTGTTTTAGAAAGTGGCCCGTGTAAATAAATATGGTAAATTAGTTGATGAAAACACACATGTAGAATTAGAAACATGTGTATATATGGAATAATAGTAATTCATTATGATTTATAACAATATTACTTAAAAATATATTTATGTATATATTGTTTTACGTGGTTTAGACACCCAAATAAAAAATGACCATACATGAAGAAAAAATAATTTTAGTAGATTTGAAGTGGATGATACAATATGGAAGCATTAGAGGTGTAGGTTCTGGAGTGTCAAGTTGAACATATTTTGGGAAGAAAATTATACAATAGGATACATATCACATGATGAAATGACTGCAAGAGGAAATAAATGATTTCTAAGATATTATTTTCAGCTAGGTTTAGAATACCAATATATATAAAGGATCAAATAGAATTGATAGTGGAACACATATTAACACATGAAGATCCCAAAAAAACCCACTATCTTTCAGACTATTCATTCCCCACAACCACATACCAAACTCATGGTAATAAATTCTTTCATTACACTTTCACCTAAATGTGAAAAAAAGATATTCAGATAAATTTATATTACTAAAATTATTTAGGGTGAAGTTGTATTTGATATCCATCTATCAATGACCATGGACCTCTTTTTTTCATGGGGTGTAATGTATAATATATATAAAGACATGATACAAAAAAAATAACACCCAAAAGAGAACATGAGATTAGGGATTGAAGTATCTCAAGAGTTGAGAATTGAGTTTGCAGTTCTATTTGATGATCAAGATATTACAATGGTTAATGATGCTATTGTAACTTATGTTGAATGTTATTCTAATATTATAAATATACATGAGGTATGTCCTTAATAATTTGTTTTCAAATGAGAAACCTATGAAAGTTGAAGAAAAATGTCTTAAGTGAGGGACGGTATTATATATGTTAAAATGATTGGAAAATGGAAGGTCAGATCATGAAAATTCAATGAATTGAAAAAGAACACAAAATGAGCTCCTAAACGTACCTTCTCCCCATTGATTCCACATCATCATATATTACGATTTCAAGTTCATTGAGGCACAACATTAAAATATAGTGATATGTACTACATTTATTATGAATAATAAATTTTTGGAAATGATTGTACATACATGCTCAGTATTGAGAGTATAAATGAGATTTTCATGTTTGAATAGTTGGGAGTCTCAGTTGAGAATAAATACATCAGTTACATTTTCATAATATGTATGTCCTCAAAATGATACATTATTTTCATTAAGGTTAATATCCATTCATATTTACTATTATAATATATATTACTACTATATTAATGGAAGTCCCTATGATTCACAATTTGGATCCATTAGTCTCTGTATCGTTTATATGAAATAAATTTCATTGGAACTTAAAGAAGTTGATAATAAAAAAGATTAATTAAGTGAGGTGTTTGAGAAGAAAATAATAGAAAATATACTATTATTTATTCCTACAATATAATTTTAAAACCCTATAATCTATTTATTTAATATATAATTTCTTTTTTACATTACTTATTAGACTCTATTTTTTTATGAAGCACTAGATACTGACTAGAATAAATTTTTTTAACCTTGATATTTTTTGGATCCAATGCATGGGAAGAGTACATGATGTCAAAAAAAATTGATACAAATCTAGGTGATTACCTAATAATTTTCCAATATAGCATGGGATATAACCTTAGTCATATATTTTTTATGTGAAACATTAGTATCATAATGATTATATATGATTTTTGATCTATTTATAAAGGATAAGTATAATGTTGGAAATCAATTTATTTAGTAATGAATGGGAAAAATACATGGTGTCAGAAAGTATACTGAAATCACAAAGAGGAGACTTTTTACTACTTATTTATATATTTTTCTCATCATTTTATCGAATTATTTTAGTTAATTTCCTTACCAATTTTATATGATATTTGTTTTTTTAATCATACACATTTATTCAAAACATATTTCACATGCTCACAACTATGAAAAAAATCTAGATTGTTTTGGTACCTTATTACAGTGACCCATAAGTCATTTACTACATGTGGGAATTGTGTTCACATCAATCTGGCACACAATGTGGTTAGTATGACTCAAAGTTATAGTTTTCAACACAAATGTGTCATTTTAGTTTGAAACAACATATGACATATCCAAAAATAAAATTAGATCCGGTAGTTTTTAAACATTAGTTCAATGATATATAATTTATATTTGATGTGTAGTAATTGACTGCACATTTTTTTGACACCTGATGTGGCCGGTGTTACTCTAAGTACATGTTTTTTTGAATAAAAGTGTCATTTTAGTTTAATTGAAAACCAAGAAAGTGAGCTTATATTATTTTCCAAATTATCAAAAATAATGCATAATTAAATTTTCACATGTTTACATTTACCACAAACCAATACGACACAATTTGATGTTTTTAAGAATTAAATTATGTGTTTTCAGTATAAAAGTGTAAGTTTAGTTTAAAACACGCATGACATCATCAAAATTGAGTAAACGATATCAAATTGTTTTCAAGAATTATAAATAAGATCGAGAATTCATTTGTGACATCTAAGAATCTACCAAAATTCAATTTGACATGTGATGTTGTTGGTATGATTTTAAGTACATATTTTTAATATAAAAGTATCATATATTTAAAATCATGTGTTTCATCTCCAAAACTGAGAATACATGCTCATATTATTCTCAAAATTTCAGAAAAATATAAATAATTCACTTTTCATGTGGTGGAATTAAACACAATCCAATACGACTCATGATGCGGCTAGTATGACATGAAGTATGTATTTTTAAAATAAATGTGTCTTTTTAGGTTAAAACATATCACTAAGAAAAAACCAAGAAAATGAACTCATATTTTTTAAAAATTTAGGAAAATGATCCATAATGAATTTTTGATGTGTATCGATGGAGGAAACATCAATCTGATACCTAATGTGGTCGGTATGACTCATAGTGAATGTTTTGAATACAAAAGTGACATTTTGGTTTAAAAAACACAACAAATATATAAAAGTATGAAAATTATCCAGTATTATTATTATAATTTTGGAAAATGTTCAATAAATCATTTTTCATGTGTAGGAATCAACCTTACATCAATCTAATAGTCGATGTGGTCAATATGACTCGAAGTGTATGCTTTCAATCCAAAGTGTCATTTTAGTTTAAAAAGTGTGTCATTTCACTTGAACTGAGAAACTATGCTAAGATTGTTTTCAAAAATTAGGAAAATGATCAATAATTAATTTTTTAATAAATTATTAATTGACCAAAAATAAATTATAAATTTTATATGGTCGACATAAATTGAAGCACATTTTTTCAATACAAAAGTGACATTTTAGTTTAAAACACACATCAAATATCCATAACTGAGAAAATGAGCTCATAGTGTTTCCAAAATTTACAAAAAAACAGTCCATAATACATTTGTGACATATAAGAATTGACCTTACATCAATCTAACAGATGATGTGATTGATATGAATCAATTAATGCATTTTTAATATAAAGGGGTCATTTTAGTTTAGAACACATATCACTAGAAAAAAACCAAGGATATTATCTTGAATTGTATTCAAAATTTATGGAAATATTTCATAATTCCTTTGTGACATGTAGAAATTGACGTCACTTCAATCTGACAAATGAAATTTTCGGTATGACTCAGTGTATGTGTTTTTAATATGTAAGTGTCATTTTAGTTTAAAAGGTGCATCATATAAGAAAAACTATGCATAAAAAGATTAGATAATTTTCTCATCATTTTATCTACTATTAATTAAACAATTTCCTCATCATTTTTATCCAAAACTTATTAATTTACATTTCACAGATATAATTCTTGAAGTTGAATAAGGAATGTTGTGATAGTTGAAGACTTCCTTTTAAAAAGCAAGTTCTCTTGAAGTGAATCACATATGTAGTATGTTTTTAATCAACACATATGTGAAAGAATTTATGGTAAGATACTTTTGAGAAGAAAATAATTAGTGTGATGTATAAGAATCATATGCAATTCAATCTGGTACATGGTGTTCCTTGTACGAATCAAAGTATATATTTTTAGTTTAAAATAGAAATTTTGTGTTTAATTAATTTATTTATAGTATTACTAACATAATAATTATTTTCCTGTATATGATATTTTTTTCTAGAGTTGGGGTGGTTTGTTATAGATCTAATATCATGACCAAATATTGGGGGGGGGGAGAGAAAGGAACATTGTTGTTTTTGAATATATGTGATAAATATTACTTAGTCATGGGATTGTACAAACCAATTTTTGAAATGTGTATAATATACTGTTTTTTTTCTATTTCTATTGTAAATTTTATTTCAACTAAATTATATATTTTCCCTTTATGTTTTTTCTATTTACTCCATATTTTTTGTGCTATAGTGTGTTTTATTTTTTATAGCACACAACAACAGTATGCCTCTTTATTAGCACTGGTAATAGCATGGTTAAAGGATTCTTTATTAGTTATCAGAAGAACATAGATAAAGGGGTCCTTATCAATGATAAACTAGAACTGATAAAGGACCCCCATTATTGGAACATATTTAGGGATCATAAAGGATCCCTTTATCAATTCTAAATAGAAGCACTGATTGAGGGACAACTTTATCATCACTTTTCTAGTCATGATAGAAGACTAATGCTTATATGGGCACTATAATTGTCTGTGTTTTTTTGAACTGACAAATCCATATTATAACATTGTTAAAGGAATTTTATTTTGTATCGTGTGTGTGTGTATATATATATATTTGTGTGTGTGCCTATTTTAATATATTCATGTGTATGTGAATGTTTATATACACATTTTTCAAAAAAAAATCTATATATATAATTGTCTGTGTTTATATGTATTGATATATATTTCAATATGTATTTGTTGCAACATGTTTATATTTACATAATTATATATACATGTTTAATATGTATTTTATAGGTAGTAATATACATTCATAAATTTTTTTAATGTAAAAAATGGATAAATATTTATTTAAAATAAAAGGGATAATATATGTTTATTTCCATTATATTTATATATTTAAAAAGACATTTTATATGAAATATGTTTAAATATTTATTTATAAAATTAATCATTTATTTTTAAATAAATAAAATATGTATATATATATATAAATAACACTGCAGTATCAAAAAATAAAAATTTTTAACAACATAATATTTCTATTAATGTAAACTCAAGGAATAAATTTAGTCCACATAGAAAAAGACAAGAATACCCTCTTAAAAGAAACAAAAATTTCATCGAACATTCAAAAATTAAGGAATCTCATATAAAAAATTAGTTTTAGAGATATTTTGGGCCTTTTTTACCATGAAAAAAATAGGATGCTAGGTAAAGATGATATCGAACATCAGAGGTCCCTTTGGAAGCATTGATTTGACCGGTCATAGATCCCAAATGAACACCTAAATAAATAATTATGATCACATAATGTTTAACTCATTTTTTCAATATAAATTAATATATCAATAAACTAATTATGTTTTTATAACACCAAATAGTTATTAAATGTATATTACACTATAAATATGAGAAAATCATTAGCAATGTTAAAAATATATTTAACAATGATAAAGTACATTACTCAATCAATGCTAAACAAAATATGACAAATGGTGTCCTTTTATCATCGTATTTTCTAGCACTAATAAAGTCACCTTTATCATCAATTTCATTTAGAGATGATAAGTGTATCCCTTTTATCACTGCTTTTAAAACATTGATAAACGATATTGTCTAATACAAAATATATAGTACTGAAATATGTACCTATTTTTTAGTGTCTCACAACTCAAAGTGTAGTTGAAATTAATGATTTTTTCATGTTGGATCCTTCTAGAGGTGAAATATTTTTGTGTGTGTTGAGTTATGTGATTGAATGATATTTCAATTCATTAACATCCATGATTAATTTGAGATTGTTGAAATCGTGTCACGTGTTGCATGTGGATGCTTTTTTTACCTCACAATGGCTATCAATTAGCACTAGTTTTGTTCAAAAAATATAAATAAGACTTCATTGATTTAAAATATAATTTATTGACTTTTTTAATTTATTAAGAAAACCAATCATTATTTCACCATTTATCTTTTAAAATAATTGATATATTAATATAAAATAATAAAATTGATGGATCACTAATTTTTTTATTTTATTTAAGAATGGTTGCAAAAGACAAGGTAAAAAACTCTATCCCCTACATATTAAATTTGAACATATGTAATGATTTAACCCTAGGCCCCCATGGCCTAGACTAGTGGAAATGGACCTGTTGGGGTGTTGGGGAGGTCTTGGGTCTGAGTCACCCTAGATTTCATCATGTGTGTGTTTGCATGTTTTTCTAGATTTGTAGTTCCCCTTCCCTGACAATTTGTAATCCTAATGTTACCTGAGTGGAGCCACTTCATGTAATGTTGTGACTCTATGTATGCCTCATTAAACACTAGACCTCTATTTAGAATTAGTGAAAGAGAAGAAGAGGCCAAATAAATAATGGAGACAAACACCACTCAAACTCATTGTCGGCACTCTCCTCCCATTTGTCTGAGTGCCACCATGAGCCGCATCCACAACCTTTAACCCAATCTCCCCACTACAATTTATAATAATTATATAATAATTATATTTATTCATTATTATTAATAATTATTTCATTAATATTTTTAAATATTTTTTAATTTATTCATTTTGAATGTTTATTTGTTTAATATATTTTTTAATTTTATTCATATTTAATATCAATTAAAATTAATTGATTAAAATTTAAATTTTTAATACAGTTGTAATTTCAATAATTAATATATATTCATTCACATTTAAAAATATATTCATTTATATATTTTTTAAAATTTATATAATAAATAGCTTATTCATTTTTAAAATATTTTTTTCATTCTATTCATCTTTTAATTAGATTTCAGTCATTTTTAACAAGAATTCATTTAATAATATTATTTATTAATATTGTTAATTGTTTTTTTAATAATTTGTAGATTTAAAATATTTATTCATTTAATATTTTTTAATATTTATTCATTTTTAATGTTTTGTTATACCAATACTCTAAATCAGGCTAAAGTGAGCACTTGAAAAGGGATTTATTAGTGCTAAAAATCACCATTGTCCTAAATGCTGTTGAAATGGGGATGATTTAATCAACACTAGAAATTGTGCTGATAAAGTTCATACTAATACTATTTTCTATTAAAATTATAGGACACGAAAATAGAAAATAGGGAAAATTCATAATTGAATTGAAATAAAAAATACATCACAAATATAAGAAAAACATCAAAATTATACCTAATTTAAACATTGTTTTGTACAATTACCTTAACAAGTATAATTTATCAAAATAATTCAAACACATCAATGGTTTTATTGACTTTAGCACTTGAACACCTCTAAAAAAATCATGATCATTGTATCAATTTACTAACAGACCACCCCAACTCAATCAATAGATTCCACCTATATAAGAGAAAAATTATTATGTTAGTAATACTTGAAAGATATAATTTACACACAATATGAAGTAATTCATTAATAATGTGTCATTTTTAAACTGAAAGTAATAAATTTGAGTCATACTATTCACACCATGTATCAGATTAAGGTACTGCCGATTCCTCTACATCACAGATAACTTATTAATTTTTAACAAAAAGTATCATAACAATATGAATGTGTTTTATCAATTTTGAGCATGTCATGTTTGTTTTGAACAAAAAGGTTATTTTTAAACTCAAAATAGATATTTTGAGTGATGTTGCACACACAGGGTATCATATTAATCTGTGGTTAATTACTACATGTTAAAAATAACTTATGTATCTTTTTTAAAAGGTATCAAAACAATCCAAATGTTGTTTCTTAGTTTTGATTATGTGACATGTGTTTTTAACTAAAATTTTAATTTTAAATAGAAAGACACACTAGGAGTCATACCAGTCACACAATGTATCTAATTTATGGTCTATTTGTTCCCTCATGTCAAAAATGTTTTAATGGGTCATTTAAAAAATTTATAAGGTAATACAATTGCGATTTCTTGGTTTTGAGCATGTCAGCTATCTTTTTTACTAAATTTTCATTTTAAAATTGAAAAATGAATGCTGAGTCTTACCCATAAAATTGTGTGTCAGTTTGATATGAGTCCGACTAAAAAATATCAAAAATTACTTAAGAAACATAAATATAAAGTATCAATACTATCTGATCATTTTTCTAGTTTTTCAGTGAGTGACACACATTTTAAACTAAAATATCAATTTTAAACTGATAATAGAGACATTGAGATAGATTGAGAACACCATGTGTTAGATTGAGGTGATGATGATTTCTACACATCTAAAATGACCTATGCGTTATTTTATTAATGTATCAAAATAATATGAATGCATTTTCTCTATTTTAAGTATGTTATGTGTGTTTTAAACAAAAATATAAATTATGAATAAAAAGATCCACTTGGAGTCATACTAGTCACACTATGTGTCAGATTGACATGTGGTTAATAGATAAAAATAAAAAAATGACTTATGGTTAATTAATATAATTTGAGTCTTATTTGGCTTGGCTTCCTGGGTCTGCCTTTGCACCTTTTCAAACACAATGCTTTATTCTCAATTGCTCGATTCTTTGGTCAGCCTTTCAAAATGGATCACGCTACACTAAATTTGACACGCCCCTCGGTTGCAAGGATATGCACAGAAATAGATATCTCTCAAGAGTTGCCTTCGAGATTTTGGATACAAAATGGGGGGTCTGGATTTATACAGACTGTAGTGTTTGAGAATGTCCCAGATTTTTGTAAGAAATGCTTTAAAATTGGTCATCCTACTAAAAGACGTGGGATCGAAATATACCCACCTCACCCACGGAAACATTTCAAATCAGTGTGGGTTGAAAAGACTGCTCCAGAAATGCTACCTACTGACCAGATTGGCTTTCCCGTGAATGACTTGATATCCAAGAATAACCCAAGCAATCAACTGGTTAACACCAGTGAAAATGCCAGCCCTCATACTATAGGGGTGGACTCTGTACCTGGAGGTCATGTGTTTTAATAAGGTTGGTCATGAGACTAGTGAGGCTAAGATTTCTCAAGTGAAAGAAGATTTTCATCTAAAAGATCGGAAAGTGAAAATCAATGTTGACCCTACCTCAAGTGAAGATGTCACTGAGCTCTCTCCAAAGGCCTATACTAGTCAACAGGAGGGGGAGGGTGAAGCTCAATCTGACACAGATGATCCCATTCAAGATGAGCTTGACAAACCCTGTCAATTGGAGGAAGAATTCCTGAAATCATGTACTAAGAAAGGGAAGAAGCCGCTAGTTGACGCAGACGGTTTTATTACTCCGAGTTATAGACACACAATAAAGAGCAACGATCGCTCCAAAATAGAAAGAAACATTATTACAAGATCCCGTGCTGCACATGAAAAAGAAGAAAATGCTATTCCTCCACAGCCCGTGACAACTGAAATGTCATCTGACTCAGACACAACAGATTCAGAAGCTTCCTCTAGTGAGGATGATGAAAATGACCCTGCATATAGAGATGCTTACGTCATGGAGGAAAAATAGGACTTCTCAAAAGAGCTTGATTCGTGGATAGATGATAATGACAGAACTGCCTTTCGGAAATATAAAAATGGGGACATGACCGCTGACACTTATCTTGAGCTCCGAAAAAGAATGTTTCTATTTGTTTGTGAGGAATTTAAGAAGAACCCAAATTTCAATTTCAATGAAATTCCATGGAAATGATTAGTCTATCTTCCCTGGGCATGTTTGGTTTGATGATGCTATTTTCTCCTGCTTGTTTCGGTCTGCTTCATTGAAATTCTGTTTTGAAGGGACCTTGATTTCTTGTCTGCTTTTGCTGCTTAGCTCTGGATGGTTGGACCAACTGGAGTCACCCACTGCAAATGCCGGGATGGCTCTCTCTTCTAGACTTCCCCAGCTGCAGCCTCTCTATTTGCATGCCACTAGAATGCTGTTGGCTGAATCCCCAGCCTTTTTTATTTCCATGAGCCATATGATGTTGTTTTCCAGTTCTGATTCTGCTGCTATCTGCCTGCTTTGTAAGTATATGCTGCTGTCCTTGCCTGCTTTTGGTATTTGGCATCTCAGGCTGGATGTTTCCGCGGGTTTGAACACCTGGAGGCCCCCCTGCATCATCTGCCGTAGGAGTACCATCTCTTGCTGAAGACTCTGCCAGTGGTTCTTCCCTTGGGGCCCTCGATCATACTCGGTTGCTGCTATCAGGGATCTCATTCACACCGGAAGAGTGGAGATTCTTTTGTGATATATGCTTCTCAAGGAAGGAGAAGGCCAGATGCTTTCCAAGGGGACACCGGGAGATTTTACCCAAGGCTGGAGAAGGCATTCATGCCCATCCAGGGCTTGTGGGGATAAATCACAAGGCTTTTATTGGTGGGCTACAACCAAGATGTGCCAAGAAGTGGTGGTGAAACCCACAATCTCCGTATTTTTTGATGACGAAGGCTGGTTTTGATCTTGGATTGCTGCATATTGCTGCTGGTTTGTCTTGTCTTCTTTATATGTTGTCTCTTTTATTCCCTGCTGGTGTAATCCATTTACACCTCGAGTCTGTAATGATACGCTTATTTTTTAATAAATTCCATTTGGGGCATGAATTGGGAAACCAATTCATGCCACCATCTTCTAAAAAAAAAGTCATACCAGGATCACTATGTATCACATTCAGGTGTGAGTGATTCACACATGTCAAAAAATTATTTATGGTACATTTACATAGATTATTAAAAAACCAGAATACCCTTTCTCATTTATCTGTATTTGATGTATGTTTTGAACTAAAATGTCAATTTTAAATAAAAAAAATTTGAGTCACATAAACCACATCATGCATCGGATTGATGAGCAGTTTATTACTAAACATATATAATTACTCAATGATAATTATCCTTAATTATGATGACAATATGAATGTGTTTTTTTGGGTTTTGAGTATGTCACATGAATTTTTTATTAAAATGTCAACTTCAATTAAAAACCCACACTTTGATTCATACAAGTGACATCTTGTGTCGGTTTGATGTGACACTTGTTCTTTCATTTAAAAAATGACTTATGAAGTGTTTTTCTAAATTATCAAAATAATCAAAGCACATTTTCTTGGTTTTCAATATGAATCACATGTTTTGAACTAAAATGTAAAAATTAAAATGACAACATGCACGTTGAGTCATACGGAAAGAAATGTGTATCAGATTGAGGTTCTCCTATTTTAACCACATCAAAAATGACAAATGGATCATTTTCCTAAAGTATCAAAATAATAAAAATGCATTTTCTTAGTTTTGAGAATGTGTGTAATAGCCCGAATCCAGAATACCCAAAGATGGTGCCTTAAGACATGATGTGTAATTTTTACAAAAACATGCATTGATATTTTACACAACATATCGCATACAAAGGATTGTTACGGTTCAGGTTCTGGGAAACCAACTACTTCTGACATGCTTCTTCGGCTAAAAACTGGTACGTGAAAAATTTATTTAAAAAACGTAGGGTGAGCATACGAATGCCCGACAAGGGTTTTTAAAATAATATACCAATTATAACCTTTTGAAAGAATTACTTTAAAATTTTCTATAAAGCATTTTCTTAAGAAATGATATAACACATGTTTCATAACACAACAATTTTCTAGGAATTAAAAGAGAAAAATTAGAAGCATACTAACAGAATTAAAAGGAAACATGATTCAATTATAGGAATGCTCATTCAAAGTAATAAGTAGAAGATATTAAAATTTTAATAGGAATTACATGTGAATATGCATGTACAAAATTATAAAAGATAATAATACATGATCAGAGTTGCACATAATATTATTAACTTCAATTTAATTCATTACTAACTATAAGCCATAACTGTCTAATAAAATATCTGAGTGCTTAATAAATGTCATACCATAAGAATTGACTTCTTCTAATACTCATAAGTATAGGATCTTAACCATGTATATTCTAATAGTTGAATATCCCCTTGGTTAATTAATTATCATAAACATAATGAGGGAATGTATAATGCTAGACCCCGTGAAGACCTCCCATGAAGAACTGAAATGTAAATGGCCTCATGTCATGACCTGATTGTCTCATGAGAACTATCGATGCACCGAGGGGATTTCATTAACTGTTTCCCAACCCGTTATATTGAGTCTATTACATTCCTCATATGCCAAATAGTGTCGTAAATTCAAAATGTCCCATAACACTTCGAATATTTAAAATCTCATTTCATATTATTCAAATTGTCCCATACTACTTTGAATAATTAAATACATATCCCCTAAAAGGTCATAAGAATTTAATTTTGTTCTTTAGAATTTTCATATATTTAGAGAATCAGGATTATAAGTGTTAATTACAAAACTATCAACTCCATGTCTATGTAATTAAATGGAAAGTCTGTTATGTAGATTACAACATATGTGATGAAAACTAATGCACAAAATCAATACAATCCTTATCAAATAAATTGATAACCTTAAATTCGAAAACATTATTAATCAATACATATTAGAATATACCCTAGATGTAAAATTAGTTAAAAGATAATGCAAATATTTCATATGGGGTATTCATACCACATATTCAAAAATAATTATTATTGATATGATTTGGTATAACACATTATAAGGGTATACCTAATGTTTAAAATGGAAAGAATGAAGCTGAACCATAACTAATACCATTTAATATATATGAAAACAAGTGATTCATACACATGTGTGTAAGAGTAGAAAACCTCAAATATTATACTCATAAATTCTTCATAGATACTAAATGCATCCAAAGTATAATATTTGGAGTATCCAAAACTAGGGTTTAGTATTGTGAAAATATATTTATACACAAGGGTGTATATAAAGAGTTGTATAAAAAACCCACTCATACCTCGAAAACAAAATTTTTTATTCCTTCATAGAAATCCATGTAAAATTATAAATAAAACTGAGGATCAATGTTTATATGTATACACATATACTGATAAAACCGAAAATACATTATGTATTAAAGGGTTTAAACCAAAAATCTGATAACACCCATACTACTTAAATATATTGGACACATCAATTATCAAGAGTCCCTAAATTTTGACTCATAATATGAAATTTAAAAGGTTTATTTGTTAGAAAAACTTATATATATATATATTCTTATGTAAACATATATAACTTACATGTATAAATGAGTATACATAAGAGTTTTACACCAAAATTAATTGACACTTACCTTTTTATCAAAAACATAATTTAATCATTGAATTTCAATGTCGAATGTCTGAAAAATGGTCCAATAAGTGAGTTAAATAAACCATATAATTATATATGACTGTGTATGTGTATATAAAGGAATCCCAAATCATTGTTTAATGAAACTTTCATGCTTTTAACCCATTAATAATATTAGTTAATCAAATGTGTAAAAAATGAAAATCATGCCATTAATTATAAAAGTTTGTTTATGAAATAATTTTATAGATTTATTATAAAACCATATATACAATTCTTCCTATATATTATTATATATACTTGTACACATATAGAACCTCAACATCACACACACCATTGCATGTTAAGGGGTTAAGATCATCAGGTTGGGTAAATGTCTTTCCATTAGAAGGAAATGGGTAGGTCACACTCTTAACCGTATATACATATATACAAATAACCATATATATATATATAAGGTATATAAATAAGTTTTTCATGGGAAATTTAAACCCTCATGTTTTTAATACTACTTAAACCTAAAATCTAGGAAACCTAGAATTAAGCCTAAGAGATAATTTTATCTAAATCGTAAGGTTATATATAAATTTATATGAGTATACATATATATATATATGTATATACCTTAAATGCAACAAAACAAGACAAAATATTCTCTTTCCTGGTTTGAGGAGGAGGAGAGGCGTGAGAATTCGTCAAAGGAGGCTTGCTGGAAGCATGAGAGCATGAAAAAGCGAGGGGTTCTTAGGGTGCAATAGATTTTTTATAAAATATGTTAAGAATAAATAATTATGAATATTTTAATGCTACTGCTGGAAATATTGTGGCCTATTCGGTTTATTAAATGACTAGGGGATGTCTTTTTGGAAAAAAGGAGGGAAAGGGAGGTCTCAGATGGTGATGGGAGGTGTCACAGTCATGGAAAACGAAAAGGAGAAAGTGGGAAGGCCCGCTGGTTCAGCGCATGTGGGAGAATAAGAAGACATCAAGGGAGAAAAATCCAAAAAAGAATGAACGGATGGGATTAAAGAGGAAGTAGATCAGATGACCATGGGTGATGCTGTGATTTAAAAAGAGATGGATGGGCGCAATTAGATCCACGATAGATTAGATGGCTCAAATTCAACATGGTGATTTAAAATTACTCGAACAACTATGATTAGATCTCACCCCAATCTGACGGAGTACAAAAATGCAGAGGATACCCGTGACTGCTGAGGATTGAATGACAGATCGAAATAGATGGCCCAGATCGCATGTGACATGATCCAATGGTTTGGATTCAATCCTGGCCGATTTTCTTTATCCCACATTAAAACGGAGGGAGCCCCCACAGCTTCTTTATAAGCCCGAGACTCTAGGAATAGGCTCAGAATACTCCCTCCCCCTCCTGGTACTGCCCCGTACCAGGTTCTTCAGGTAGACTCTATGCCCACCCATGCTGCCATGTCGCACCGCATGGTGGCACACTCTGATACCCTTGCGTGTGCTCCTGTGCGCCCTTAGGGCAGCTATGCTCCATGCTCGCTAGACCCAGCATGCACTATTCGTGTGCACTAACCCTGGGCTATTGGTAGGGGTTGGAGGGTGAGAACCCCATCAATGATCTAAGGTCCTTCTATAAGGTGGCCCTTGACTATGTGGGTTCTCCCTTAAATTTTATAAAAGTAAATATCTATTTTTTTTATAAAAATAGGTTTTACATATATATATGTATATAGTAATCTTCATGGTATGATTTCTCTATTATAACCCAAATATTTTCCTTTTTTGTATAAATGATAATGTTTTAAAAACACTATATAAATTATTTTTTAATAATTCATTAATGAAATATTGTATTAGTACGATAAAAATAAAAGACATAGTTTTATTTAAAAATTATATTTAAACATTATGAATGAAAGCATTTACAGGAAATTTGAAATATTTGAAAGATGATTTAAATACTCACCTTATTTTAAAATAAAACTAAGTGTTTCTAAAAACATTATACCATTGTCATTTTAATGTTCATAATAAGTGGTTATATTATAATTTCAATTCATAACCTAAATATTTTGGAAAACTAAATTATACATAGATATTTTTAATTAATCCACCAAAAAGGAAAAAAGCTATAATTATAGACGTTAGAACCCAACGGTCACCCAAGGGGAAATAATCAAGTTGATGCCTTATAAAACCATACATTAGGGTGTCCGAAATTCGAGACAATTGAAGAAGATAATGTTTATCATCCCACTTATGCTCAGTACAGCTACCATGATTCTGGCTATAATGTTTTTTGTTATGACCAACCCAAATGAGCTTCCCAACCTTCTAGGTCAAGTTATTTAGTTAGGTGGCCTATCTTTGGCTCTGATAGGGCTTTTGGTCGTTATTTTTGGTTAATTGGAGCAATGTTACCATTTCAGTGTTCATTAAATAAAGGATGTATTTTTTTTCATTTTCAAGTGCTGTTCAAGTAAAATAAAAATATAATTACATAAGAAATAAGTTTTGGGGCGTCACATTATTCCTACCAATAAAGAATTGTGTTCTCGCTATTCATTTTATATGACCATGAAAATAAGATTCTCTCTGAAGTTCTTCACCACATCCTCCATCGTGAAGGATCTTCAGGTATGGCCAGCTGAAATACCCAAATTGGTGTTCAATTCTTCCACTTCCTTCTCCAAGACACACCTTAAACAATATGGGTTAAATTCATGCATTTCACACTTGGGATTCTAGAAAAAGACTCTAATGGTAGAAAATTTAAAGATTTCTGAATGGACAAACTCTCTAAGAACTCTTCAGACCGTCTCTTGTCTGAGAATATCAATGTTGTAGATGTGGTCATACAAACTGAAGTTCAAGATTTTGTGCTTGTAGGTTGCGTGAAGGTTCCCCTCCAAGGATGCCTCTTGAAACCTTACTATGTCTGTGAAGTTTTGGGATAGAGTGAAGTATAGGAAAATACCTTCAATGCACCTTCCCCTTCGTCTATACTCAGTGAGTTGAGAAGTGGCTATGCAGTGGTAGATATATGCATTCCCTTGGCAGGAGCAGAGAATGTCTGGATTGTTTGATATCACATAAAGATGATTTCATGTTCCTCATAGGCTCTCGAAAGGGAGGTATTCTTCTGTATAGGTTATGACTATAATGGCCTTTAGTACCTCAATGGGAAGAGATAAGATATGGGTTCGTCCTTCCATTTGTAAATAATCTTTTTTCATGAATGTCCAATTAGTGAAACTCATCCAAATGCACAAACTATGAAAAGATAGAGGAAATAAGAAACAACAAGTTTTATTTTCATAAAATAATTGGTACAAAACACCCAGGACTATTGGTTTTTCTAGTTCCCAGTAACATGAATCCCCAAAACAATTTCAAAACTTTTGATCTCCCTAAACCAAATGTAACCCGAGCAGTCTGGTTCAATCCTGTGGGTAAAATTATGGTGTCTCTAGAGTGAGAAATAAGGGGTGTAAAGTTTACAGACATAAGTAGGTACTTTATGTTTGTACACAGAACAGAAGGCTTCAATTTCAAGGATTTCAATGTCCATTACTTGACTATAATGTCCATAGGAAAATATTTGGAACATATATGTTGCGCTGAGGTCTCCCGCTGCTGCAACTTCTTGGAAATACACGAGGGAATGGATTATTTGTGCTACATTGAAGAATATAAAAAGTACCTTGAAGTAAGTTCCCTAACATTTATAGGATGGAAATTGGGTTTTCATTAAAAAGAGGTAGTCCAAACCCGCACCTCGGCGGAGTTGAAGTACACGAGGAGAGTTTGAAACGTCGTAGAGGTGTTTTCATGTTCACGAATGTGTGCATAGTTTACAAAGTTGTCATAGATGGATTTGAAAACTGTGGTTTCAAGGGCCTTAATAAGAAGAGACAAAAGACTGGTATTTTCATTTTCCATCAGAAAATTATGATAACATCATACTTAGTAATGCTTGAGTAAATTTTTATTTTTTCAGTTATATTTTCCACAGTTATCTGAACCAAATATTCTGATACCTACTGTAACAACCCAACTACAGAATACATGAAGATGGTGACTTAAGACATGATGTATAATTTTTACAAAAACTTGCATTGATATTTTACACATCATGTCCCATAGAGAGGATCATTACAGTTTATGTTTTTGGAAACCCGCTACTTCTGACATGCTTCATCAACTAAAAACTGATACTTGAAAAATTTATTTAAAAAACATAGGGTGATCATACGAATTCCCAACAAGGGGTTTTAATATAATATAAAAATTATAAGCTTTTGAAAAAATTACATTAAAATTTTACATAAAACATTTTCTTAAGAAATATTTTAACACATGTATTATAACATAACAGTTGTCTATGAATTAAAAGAGCACAATTCAAAGCATACTAACAGAATTAGAAGGAAACATGATTCAATTATAGGCATCCTCATTCATAGTAACATGTAAAAGATATTCCATGTTTAATATGTAATACATGTGAATATGAATGTACAAAATTATAAAAGAAAATAATACATGAACAGAGTTTCTCATAATATTATTAACTTAGATTTCATTCATTACTAACTGTAAGCCATAACTGGCTAATAAAATCTCTGAGTGCTTAACAAATTTTATGCCATAAGAATTTATTTCTTTCGATACTCATAATTACAGGCTCTTAAAATTGGATATTCTACAATTTGAATATCCCCTTGGTTAGTTAATTATCATAAAATAATGAGGGAATTTATAATGCCAGACCTTATTAATACCTCATGTAAAGAACTGAAATGTCAATGTCCTTGTTCCATGACCTGAAATGTCAATGGCCTCATGCCATGACCTGACTGTCTCATTTGAACTATCGATGCACCGATGGGATTTCATTAACCAGTCCCCAACTCGTTACACCGAGTCTATTACATTCCTTATATGCCAAATATGGTCGTATACTCAAAATGTCCCATACCACTTTGAATATTTAATATCTCATTTCATATTATTCAAATTTCCCCATACCACTTTGAGTAATTTAATACTTAATCCCTAAAAGGTCATAAGAATTTAATTTCATTCTTTAGAATCTCCATATATTTAGTGATTCAGGAATATAAGTGTTATTTAAAAAACTATCAACTACATTTCTATGTCATTAAATGGAAAGTATGTTAAGAAGATTACAACATATTTGAAGACAACAAATGCACAAAATCAATATAAGCCTTGTCACATAAAATTATAACCTTAAATTCAAAAATAGTAGTAATCAATACATATTGTAATTTCACCTGGATTCATAGTTAATTAAAATATAAATAAAATATTTCATGTGGGGTATTAAACTCACAAATGCTAAAATATTTATTACTGATATGCTTTGTTTTAACACACCACAAGGGTATACATAATGTTTAAAATGGAAAGCATGAGACTCAACCATAACTAACACCATTTAATATATGTGAAAATAAGTGATTCATACACATGTATGTAAGAGTAGAAAACCCCAAATATTATTTTCATGTATTCTTCATAGATACTAAACGCAACCAAATTATAATATTTAGAGTATCCAAAACAAGGGTTTAGTGTTGTAAAAATCTGTTTAAACACAAGGGTGTATATAATGAGTTGTATATAAAAACCACTCATACCTCGAAACCGAAAAGTTTTATTACTTCATAGAAATCCTTGGAAAATTCAAAATAATATTTTGGATCAATGTTTATATGTATACACATATATTCATAAAACCAAAAATACATTATGTATTAAAGGGTTTAAAAAAATCTAATAACACCCATAGGACATAAATATAGTGGACACATCAATTATAAAGAGTCCCTAAATTTTAACTCATAATGTGAAATTTAAAAGTTTTATTTATTAAAAAAACTCATATATATTTATGCTTATGTAAACATATATAACTTACATGTATAATCAAGTATACATAAGTGTTTAACAACAAAATTAGTTGACACATACCTGTTTATGAAAAACATAAATTAATCATTGAAGTTCAATGTTGAAAGTGTTAATACTGGTCCAATTGGTGAGTTAAATAAACCATATAATTATATATTTATGTGTATGTGTATATAAAGGAATCCCAAACAATTTTTTAATGACAATTTCATGATTTTAACCTATTAAGAAAATTAGTTAATTAAAGATGTATTAAATGAAAACCATTCCATTAATTGTAAAAGTTTGTTTATGAAATACATTTATATATTTCTTATAAAACCACATTTACAATTCTTCCAATATATAAATAAATGTATTGATACACATATAGAACCTTGACATCACACATACCCCTACATGTTAAGGGTTAAGATCATCATGTAGGGTAAAGGTCACTTCATTAGAAGGAAATGGGTAGGTCACACTCTTAACCATATATAAATATATACAAATAAATAAATATATATATATATACAAGGTACATAAATATGTTTTTAATGGGTAATATAAACCCTCTTGTTCATAATACTACTTAAACTCAAAATCCAGGAGACCTAGAATCGAGAATAAGAGATAATTTTATCTAAACCGTAAGTTTATATATATATATTTATATGAGTATACATATATATGTATTAACCTTAAATGCAACAAAACAAGAAAAATTATTCCAATACCTAGATTGAGTAGGAGGAGAGGCTCAGGAACTCATCGAAGGAGGCTTGCTGGAAGCTTGAGAGGAGGAAGCCGAGAGGTTCTTGGGGTGCAACAGATTGTTTATAAACTATATTATTTATAAATTATAATGAATATTTTAATGATAAATCTGAAAAAATCAAGGCTTATTCGGTTTATTAAATGATCTAGGGAAGTCTTTGTGGGAAAAAAGGAGGGCATGGGAGGTCTCAGATGGGGATGGGAAGTGTCACAGATTTGGAAAATGAAAAGGAGCAAGTGGGATGACCCGCTTGTTCATCGCATGTGGGAGAAGAAGAAGACACCGTGGGAGAAAAATCCAGAAAAGAAAGAACAACTGGGATTGAAGAAGAAGTAGATCAGATGACCATAGGTGATGCAGTGATTTAAAAAGAGATGGACGGTCACCTTTAGATCCGTGACGAATCAGAAGGCTCAGATTTGATGTGGTGAATCAAAATTACTCGGACGGATGCGATTAGATATCACCTTGATCCGACGGTGTAAAAAAACATGGATGATACCTACGGATGCCGAGGATCAAATGCTGGATTGAAATAGATTGCCCAGATTGCACGCGAATCAATCCAATGGTTTGGAGTTGATCCTAGATGATTTTCTTTGTCGCACATAAAAATGGAGGGAGCCCCCACGTCTTCTTTATAAGACTGAGACTCTGGGAATTGGGTCAATATCCTCCCTCCCCTATTAATACCACCCCATACTGGGTTCTTCGGGCACACTCCTACGCCCACCCATGCCGTCGTGCTGCCCCTCATGGTGGCGCGCTCTGATCCCCTTGTCTGTGATCCTATGCACCCTTAGAGGTAGTTATGCCCCCTGGTCTCTTTTCCTAGCATGCACCATTTGTGTACACTTCCCCTGGGTTATTTCCAGGGGGTAGAGGGTGAGAATCCCATCAAGGCTTTGAGGGCCTGCCACAAGGTGGCCCTCTTCTAGGTGGGTACTCCCTAAAATTTTAGCAAAGTAAAAATTTATTTATTTTTTGTTATAAAAAAATATTTTACATATATATGTATATAAGTATCTTCAAGGTATGATTTCTATTTTATAACCCAAATATTTTCCATAGTTTTATATATTCTAATGTTTTAAAAACACTATGTAATTAATTAATGTTTAATACATAATTATAAAAATCTTGTATTAGTATGATAGAAATCAAATACATAGTTTTAATTAAAAATTTTGTTTAAACATTAAGAATGAAAGATTTATAAGTCATTTTAAATATTTTAAAGATTATTGAAATCATCCCCTAATTTTAAAAACACACTAAGTGTAGATCAAAATATTAAACCATTGTGCTTTTAAATTTCATAATAAGAGGTTATATTATAATTTCAATTCATAACTTAAATATTTTTTAAAACCAAATTACACTTAGATATTTTTAATTAATCCACCAAATAGACCAAAAACTATAATTATAGACATTAGAACTCAATGGTCACCCAATGGGAAAAATTCGAGTTGATGACTTATAAAACCATACATTAGGGTGCCCCAAATTCAAGACAATTGAAGAAGATGGTTCTTTTCATTCCGCTGATGCTCAGTACAACTTCTAGGATTCTGGATATAATGCTTTTTGTTATGACCTAACCGAAGTATCTTCCCTAACTACTAGGTCAATTTGTTGTGTTAGATGGAATCCTAGTGGCTATGATAGGGATTTTAGTAGGTATTTTTGGTTAACTGGAGCAATGTAACCATTTCAGTGTTCATTTAATAATGGAAGTATTGTATTCATTTTCATGTGTTGTTCGGACCGAATAATAATATTATTTCATAAGAAATAAGTTTTGGGGCATCACAATGTGACTTTTGTTTTAAACAAAAATGTAAATTTTAAATCAAAACACAATTTAAGTCATACCAGTCAGACCACGTATCATATTTATGTGCAGTTTATTCCTATATATCAAAAATGACTTAATAATAATTTTTCCAAAAAATATTAAAAAAATAAGAATTAATTCTCTCATTCTTTTGAACATGTCTTTTTTTTATTAAAATTTCAATTAAAACTAAAAACAAAAAAATTGAGTTATACAAGTCACATTGCGTGTTTGTTTGATGTTTAGATGATTCCTACACTTCATAAATGACTTATGAGTAATTTTACAAAAGTATGAAGACAATATGATCATGTTTTGTTGATTTTCAGTGAGTGGTACATGTTTTAAACTAAAATGTCAATTTTAAACTGATAATTAATACATTATGTAATTTTAGGCACACTGTGTATCAAATTTAGGTTTGGATAATTATTATACTTAAAAAAATATTTATGGATAATTTTACTAAATTATCTAAATAATATAAATGTGTTTGATTAGTTTTGAGTATATGACTTCTGTTCCAAAAAAAAATTCAATTTTAAATAATAACACACTTTGAGACATACTGGTCATACCGTGTGTCATATTGAAATTCAATTGATTATTAAAATTTATAAATAACATATCGTTCATTTCAATAAATTTTGAAAATAATCCAAATGCCTTTTTGTAGTTTTCGGGTTTGTGTCTTTTTTTTCTATTAAAATGTCTATTTAAACTAAAAACACATACTTTGAGCCATACCTACCACATCGTGTGTCAAATTGATGTGAGACTAATTCTAACATGATACAAATAAATTATGAATCATTTTCCTAATGTATCAATAAAATCAAATAACATCTACTCAGTTTTCAGTGAACGAAACACATTAGGAAATAAAATGTAAAATTTAAATTAGCAATGTACACTTTGAGTCATATCAGACACATCGTATATCAGTTTAATATGTGTATGATTTATACATGTCTAAAATTATTTATGGATCATTTTCTAATGTATAGGAATTATATAAATTTTTTTCCTGGTTCTAAGTATATGAGGTGTTTTTTGAAGTGAAATGTCAATTTTAAACTGAAAACACACTCTAAGTCATACTAAACACACCGTGTATCATATTGAGGATTGGTTGATTCATATTCATTACAAATTACTTATATATCATTTTTATAATGTTTAAAAATAATTTCAATAAATTTTCTTTGTTTTGGACTATGTGATGTGTGTTTTTAACTAAAATGTATTATAAAAAATAAACACACTCATCAAGTCATACTGAGAATATTGTGTACTATATGGAGTTGTGGTTGATTCCTAAACATCAAACCATATCTTTTTTACTGTAAAATAAATTCAAAATAAGGGTTTATCAAACAATATTATTGTTGGATAACCCATAATGGTTAATGTATTAAAGCATAAAAACTTAAGTGCATCATCATGGGTGAAACATCCTTTCAGGTGAAGACATTTCTTCCTGATATTTAATAAAATTAACAAACTATTTATCAGGTAAATTTTTTAGTATGTTAACTAAAACATTAGATAAAATTATAAGAAAAAAACTAAATAAGTAATTGGAAGTCACATATTCATGACGATGGTATACATTATGACACCATGTATTCTTCCCATTAATTTCTAGTCAAATATATTTCCACTTTTGTATACGAGGACTATCGACAGTATAGGTATTACTAGAAAAATATAAATCAACAGAGGATTAATAATTATTTTAAATGAAATTGTAATTTTCATCAGAAATACCTCTTCAGAAATGCTAGTTTTTTTGTTAGAATACGATTTCCCTCATAAACATGTCAACATAATAACCAATATCTTTTCCATTAATCTATTTTGGGAACTATAAAAACATTGATTAAAATAACTAATTTGTTTTGATATATGTTTTGATAGTAGAACTTTATTATATATACCCAAATATTTATCAATTTTTAGAAGTTGATAGGATTTTTTTCTCAAGGACTTTCCTCATGCGATGATCTTGAAAACATCTAAACACCATCATATCAAAACATAATTTATATTAAGACATAATTTAAAATGTATAACATGATGATTATTTGTAAAATGTTTCATATAGAGTATTATAGATTGATAAATGTCATTAAATAGAGTTGTTTTATTGGGTATCCATGATTGGGTCCAAAAAATAAATTTCTTGAGTATCAAAATTGATAGCATTGAGTAACCAATGTTGCATAAAAAATAGAAAGGAATATATAATGAATGGATTGAAAATATATTTGATATCATTTATCTATAATGATTACCCCTATCTTGAGTATCCAAATTGATACCCAATGAATGTAGCATCTGGTTAACATCATACATTCAGCAAGGAATCATATT
The DNA here is from genome assembly GCA_963277665.1 of Viscum album. Lineage (NCBI taxonomy): Eukaryota > Viridiplantae > Streptophyta > Magnoliopsida > Santalales > Viscaceae > Viscum > Viscum album. The sequence continues at coordinate 199,887,261 of OY728119.1, read as the reverse complement.
GTCTTTTGAAAAAAATCATTTCAGAAATCAATAAGTTTAGTAAAATGGGTGTCACTATATATATTTCTAGTTTTATATAATATAGCATCAGTATAGATGAAAATGTAGTATATTTTGTACAAATTGAAAAAAGTACATCCTTTCAATTCTCTTTAACTTATTAAACAATTTTTCACAATCAAGAAGTTAATTTTCAAATGTCATTGTCATTTCATTAATAAAATACTTATTAATATTCACACTTACAATCCTATTCTCAATACAATGTTCTTAATTATTGAAACTTATAATCATATCATATGATCCATGAAACATAGTGTTATCTCAGTCATGAGCACTATTCATTTTTCCCCATGTTTAGTCAAAAATATATAACATTGATCCATTTTGTGATAGTTAAAGTGTTATTACAACTCATCTGGAGAAATTATTCTAGAGTAACAACAGTGTATACACGGGAAAATTATTTGAGGAGGGTCATATGCTTTATCATTTGAAAAATGGATGAACTCATTTACTCCATCCTCATAATAGTTTTTTCATGTGATTGGAATCCATCCATTTTTTGATTCATATCCATCCTAATTTATTCTTTAATATTAATATTTCACTAAATATATAAATGCACAAAAGAATGAGATTATAACCCCCAAAATTATATTCTTCAAAAATCATTTTAGCCTCATGAATATATTATTATAAGATAATAAGAGCCAAATTATGTTTATTAATATTTTTTGTAGTGATGGAAATCATTGAATAATATAAATGTCCGATATATATAAAGTTACAAAGTATCTAATTAAATTTTCATCTATTACAAAACAAAGTGGTCAAGTACATTTTCCAAAACATTTTTAGGTTGTATTAAAACACGCATAAGGAGTTGAAGTTAATTCATTTCTTCACTTGATACGTGATGGGTTAGGTGTAGTTTCTATGATAGGGTTTTTAGGTGACCATGTTTATCATTTATAAGATGATAGAAAGGTTGATAAGGCCTAATCACATGGTCTTGAGATCCTAATGATTAAAGAAACTCTTGAATTTAAATATTAAGAACAAAACATTTCAGGTCGATGTTCTCATGCTACCAGAAAAACTATTGAACAATATAATTGGGTTTTCATGATTTCTTCAAATTTTAAAAATTCACATGGGTAGGATGAATCCTCAAATAACAGAAATGTAAATTCTTATTGGGGATGAAAAGAATAATAAAATTCAACACATGTTGAAGAACTATCCAAATGTGATCATAAAAAATCCACATATCACAATAATGATTGGAGTATAATCCCAACTAAATAGAATAACCTAAAATGAAAACACATACATGGTGGAAACAATAGAGAGATTTAACTCTAGAAATATTCCTGGGTTGAAACTTGGGTAAATAATAAGAACACACTTAAATGAAATACCCACTTTCTAATTATAACTGACATTGAAAAGAAATTGGTAGGAAATCCAAAATTGAGTGAGAAGGGGGAATAAAATATTATTAGTGAAAATGTACAGAACTAGGGAACTACAAATGAAAAATTAGGTGAACTAACCTACTTAATAATTTTTTGAATCTTTTTATTGTGTAGGCTCACTTTATGGATCATTATAACAATAATAAATGATTAAAATAACATTATGGTAGTGGTTTGGGTTGCAAAAATTCTGATCACATATGTTCATGTTAATGGAAATAATAAAATGATTGGGGTTCCTCTTATTGGTAATGTATTTAAATGGGTATAATTGTTTGATTTTAGTCCATGAGAGAAGGAATCATACCTGGTAGTTGGAGATAATTACCATATATTCACTGTAAAAACCCATCTTACTTATCATTTGAAATAACCACCTTGCATGAAAAGCTGGAAGGGTTTTTATAGTGCACAGATAGTTTTTACATACGTATCCACATTCATTTATGAGCTCCATTCAGTTAGAGTATAAAATTTACAAAGAATGATATCAAATATGATTAATTCGATGATATATCATATGATTAAATAGACAGATAGGATCTAGAAAAAGTAATGATCGATTGGAATCAATTTGAGGGGGAGTTGATGTTAATTCATTTATTTACATGATACTTGGTGGTCTAGGTGGAGTTTCAATGACAAGATTCCTAGGTTCTGATGTTGATTTTATTTTTTCTGATGTTGAAAACGTTGATATGGACCAATCACGTGGTCTTGATGACATAGAATTTGAACAAAATTATTTAATTTGAATCAATTGAATCAGAAGTCTCAGGTTGAGGTTCCTATATTCCATTTCCATTTTAAACAAGTCACATTTTACCCATGGGGCCTTCCAAAACCCCATGCCAAGCAATTCAATTCATTAAACACCACTTTCCAAATTAAAAAATTACATTTTTTAAATAAATTTATAAATTTTTAAAAAAAATAAGGGGTATAAAAACAATCAATATCATCACAACAAGGATTTAATAAAATCAAGTCACCTTTTATAAAACATGGAATAAAATTAAAATAATCCAACCGGTGCATTGTAATTTGAAAGGACTACTAAATTTTGAAAAAAACATTAAGAGAATCCCATTTTTGGGAAGAAAATTTATATAAAAAGTTAAATATATATATTTTCAATTCATAAACCACTCATTGTCCATACACATGTATGTATTTATAAATATGTATAACACTTATCCCATTGCACATATTCACACATCATTATGTAAAGATATGCAATAACACACACACACATATATATATATAGGTATATGTGTATAATTATCAAATGTATTGTAAAATATTATTTTTATCAAGTGATATAAATATAAAAAACCAAATAAATATTAAAAACTAAAAAAAATTATTTCTTAATTACAATAAAATTTATAAATAGATAAGGAGATATTAAAATTATTTGGGTTCTTTTTCCTAGAAATGGAAGAAAATGTGGAGAACTATTTCATATTAATTCATGGAAGTGGGATGGAAACATGGAACTTAGAATAGTTTACCATATGTGCATTGAAAAATATTTCCTACTTATAATTTCTAGTCACCACCATTCATGATAACCGGCCATAGCTTTTTTGATGCACAAATAGGAGTTCCATGCAATAAGAGTAATAAATTAAGATTAATGAGAAAAATGAATGTGAGGTTGAGGGAGAGGGTGAAGAAATACTGGATTAAGTCAATGGAGATTCAGTGGAGAATAAATAAGGTCGATCAAGGGAAGAAAGATCACATGCACACTACATTTAATAACTTTTTGTAAATTATAAAAACACAACGATGTTCGAGTGGGAGCGATAAAAAACACAAACCATTCTTTTTAAAAGTGTTGATTTATGTGAGATGTATGAGGGATGATGATGATAGGGATTTAGTTTTGCGAGATCCTTAATGAAATGAATATGGATAAATATAATTAATTTTAATAATATATTTAATGTAATTAAAATTTTAAATGTATATAATTTCAAAAATATCTAAATAATTGCAAATATGTATTTATAAATATATCTATAAAAAAATAATCATTTATATAATTAGAAATATATTAAAAAAATTTAAATACGTATTTATGAATATAATTTTAGGTATATATTTAAAATTATAATGAAAAATGATATATTCATAAATACTTATATATAATTATAAATATATTTATTAATATTTCTATATAATTATAAATATATTTATATAATTATACATATTAATATAAATATTAATATATATTTATTAACATATAATGGTATATAATTATAATTATAATAAATTTATTTTTTATTTAAATACCTTTATTATAATTTTTAATTATCTAAATATATATATATATAATAATAATATAATTTTTTTAAAATATATATATTATTTATAATTATAAATATATTTATGATAGAAAATGTGGTTTCAGCACTTGAGAGATCATCTTGATGGAGGCACAATGGTGATTTGGGTTAATAGTGTTCACACATGGCTTTTCTGAGGATTGATGCATTTGAAATAGAGAAAATACTTACTTGAAGATGTGCTTTCATTGAAAAGGCTAGGGATCATGAAGATCAGGAAGCAACACCTCATGTTCAACATGTTAATGGAAGTAAAAGTTCAACTATCATTGTATTTTCCTCAAATTAGAGTTCTAGAGATGGATTATTTGTTAAAAATCGAAACATTTCAAGGGACTTTGCAAGAATGGATTTGATTGCAGATTGTATTGATTCATGTCATCATTTGATTATTGTCGAACTATTTCTATATAAAGTTGACCAAATTTGGAAAACCAAGACCTAATTTGGAGGATTTCATCAATAAGGGGTTTTCATATTAGAAATTTATTCCACTAGGAAGGGGATACATCCACATACATTCTCCGAATGGAGAATTGAAGTGGTGCATGTAGGGATTAGGAATGATCTACTTCAAAACCAAACCCACATAGTATATATGATAGGAATTTTAACATAAATCCACTTGAAGTAAAAAAATCATTTTCTTAGGTTTTAGTTAAGATATTTTGGGTGAATTGGATCTTGTGGCACTCATAAATTTTATTTGATATTTCCTCATCAATCGGAGTTACCACAAAAATTGATAAGGAAACATAATGAGTTAGGTATGACTACATTGAAAGAGTTCTTGTGGAGGAGTACCAGGATAAAAACTTAACTATGAAGGTAATAATTTCAACTAGATTTTGAAAATCACTTATGAGAAGTTTCAATCTTTTTATTCTGAATTTATGATCACTGGTTACTCAATGGAATCTTGTACAAGGGAAATGGTTTTCTCTTTTTTCTAGAAAAATGGGAATGTATCTTCTATCTTCTGGAATATTAATATGGAAGGATCTATTTTACAGGGTGATACATATGTTGAAGGTGAGTAGGGACTAGTTGAAGAAGTTTTTATTCAGTAATTCGGGGTTAGTATAGTTATTTCCTCTACTAATTAAAAGATTCATGTCATATCTTTCTCTAATTCTGATAGGAACTTAGATGGAAATGTGTGTTTGAATTTGGATATGGCACAATGGGGAAATATTTGTGGTTCAGATGCTTCAAGTCTCAGTGTGCAGCTCACAAATTCAGTTAATGCTACAATCAAGGAGAGAATCTCATTTAAAGACACCTTTGTTGCGCCTCCCCTGAAAGGGGGTATAGAAAATACAATTCAATAAATTTATAGTGTTTAGGGTGAAGACGTCTATGAAGAGAAAATAGAAAACCATTCAATTGATAAACTCATGATCCAATAGCTATCTGATCAGTAGTTTAGGTAGGATAAAATGGTTACTTTAGGGGCCAGAAAGAGAAAAAATAGATCTTGAAATACCATTAAAATTTATGATGTTCTATCATTTTATTTATGGGAATGATTTCATTATGACTGCTCCAAAAAGGGACATATTCTGATCATAGGTCCTCCTCAGATAGATCTAGTTTAGATCCAATTAATAAAATTTATTCTATTTACCTGCTGAAATCGTTACACCAATATATTCAATTAAATGCACGGAGGCTCATAAGACAACTAGTATAAATAGAATAAAAACATCTTCATCCATGTTAATGGAATAATATGGATTCGAATTGGTTTCTTTTAGGGAGTCTAATTTTTTGAGCATAATCAGTTTCCCCTATAATTCTTTCTTATGGGTTGGCTTTAGCCCTTTCGTTCAACCTTTTTAGTTGGAACCTCCATTAGGAAACTATTAATGAATTCAGAGTGGACCTTCTTGAATAGATGTCCCATGTGAAAATGATTGTAAAAATGTGTAGGTCACAATGTAAAGATTAGTCAATGTATATGTGTGTACTGAAAACATTTATAGAGTTTATGATCCTTATGATGATATAAATGAAAGTGGAAATCATTCCCCAACAAAAAATTCAATGAATCTAACTTAGTCGACGATTCTTAAAATATTATGGAGACTTAATCAGTTATTAGAGGATAGTCTCAGTGACGAGTGACATTGAAATCCTCTTACAATTTCTGAGAACTTGGAGGACAGGATAACACCCTAGAGGTTGAGGTCATCTATGAGGAGGGTTTAATTGGAGTATCAAACATGATGGAGATAGAATGATTGGAACTAAGATTCACTACTACAAAATAAGGAACATCCATGGTTTAAAACCATTGCCGTTGGCACAAAAACTATGGCTATAGGTTATAGCCACAATTCATTCAACCATGGAAGGTATTGGGATGACTATAGGGTAAATGCTATAGCCATGTTTTGAACAGTGGCTATAGGGATATAGTATTAGTTCAAACCATGGAAACAACCCTATAGGCACTATTTGAAAACCATGGAGTAGGAAAAAATAAGTAATGGTCTATATCCATGGTTACAAACTGTGGATATATACATATAGCCATTGGTCCCAATCGTGGCAATATCCGTTTACATTCCCTAATAAAAACCAGCATCGTTCAGCTGGTGCTAGCCCCTTGGATCCTTCCCACCACCCCTTGAAATCCCCCACCGTCCCCTTGCACCCCACCTACACTTTCCCCCCTACACCTTACACCACCATGCACCACCTACAACCCACCCACCACCACTCCCCCTTGCAGCCCCCCGTCCCCCAACAAAGCTCCCATCCACTCCCCCTAGAGATAACCCGCCTCCCATGATAGACCCCCTCTTGGACACCCTCCAGGACAACACCACCCTCCCCTTACAAAGCCAACCCTAGATAGCCCCCCCCCCCACAATCACCCCTCCCTCCTAGACACCCCCTGGAAAACACCCAACACCCTACAATGCCCCCCTGACACCCCTCCCCCTGAACACCCCCTGGATAGACCACTACCCCCACCCCTTGGACAACACCACTTATATAGACCCCCTACCTAGACACCCCCTTGGCCCTCTAGACAGACACCCACTAGACACCCCCCAACAGATCCCTCATCTTGGACCCACCCTGGAAATCCCCCAGAAAGACCCCTACCTCATCCTTCCTCTTGGACACCCCTAGATAGCCTCCTTCAGGATATCCCCCCCCAAATAGACACCCACCCAATGAAAATCCCCTTTACACCCCTAGCTAGTTGAATTTTGGAATTTCACTAAATAAATAATGATCGGGTTTCATGGTATCCTAGTTAAAACATAGATACCTCAGGTGTAGGGAGTCATATTTTCCTAAGTGTGCATTCATGAAATATTATTTTCCTTTAAGATAAAATTGATATGTAAATACCAATACTAAATAACACGATCATTAATAAAAGATATTGTTCAAATGATATATAATGTCATCCAATACATGCACCATAGAGTGGTATCATGAATCACCAGATAATACAAACCACAACATGAAGGATTTTACTACATCATGTAGTATACATTGGTGCATATTTACAATAATCTACCGCTTTAACGTATGCATAAATTTTTTATTCAAATAATTAAAATTTATTGTGAAATGATACCTTGCCTTTTGGATATGATCTTGATATAAACACCCTTAAATTTTTGGAGAAAACGTTGTACCAGAATTGTGAGAAACTGGAAGCCGTCTATGGAGTTTTGGTGGACATATTAGAGTTGTGAAAGATGAGAATACATTTTTAGGAGGAGGATGACTAAATAATTATGTGGAAATGGAGATGGTAGTCTTTCCCAATGATTAACTACTCAATGCTATGGTGTCAAGAAGAGGTGTATTTCATTTGGAGTGAAGTCTTGAGAATCACTTGAAATGATATGGAAATTGTGGTCATGTTGTACACCATTGACGATCGTTTGACATATAATGTTATATGATAATTTTGTGCACAATCCTTTCCTAAAATTGTTCAAATATCTAAAATATGACATTTTTGACAATGTGATCAAAGAAGATATGAAAACATAGTCTCATAGGTGGGATAAACACATTCACACCCTATCAACCCCTACACACCCCCCTGCACACCTCTTTCACCATCCCCCTTCCCATTACAACATATCCCAGTACACCCCCTCCCTCTGCCCACAGGAAAACCCCTACCCCATTCCCCCTCCCCTGAAAACTCCCCTGCACACCCCCTTCACACCCCCTTCACACTCCATGCACCCCATGTAGACCCCCACCCCATGCACCCCCTGCACACCCCTCCCCTGCCCCCTACACACCTGAAGCCCACCGCATGCACCCCCTGTGTAAGAACCCAGTTCATATTCTTGAGGTTTGAGTTTCTTCTTTTCCTTTTTCATTAAGTGTTTTTGAGAAAATATGGAAAATGGGGGAAAATGCCAAATTTTATTGGTACATGCCATGTAATTTCCCACATGCGGTGTACTTTGGTCGTGTGGGATGAGTAAATAGGGCATGTAGGCCTTTCAATGATGAAGGGTGTAAAAACCTGACTACATTCCATGTACTAGGTATTTACACGCCATGCACTCAGTCGACAGGTGAATAGTAAGGCATCGGAGGTAGCTACTAGCTAAGCGATAGTACACGCCGTGTCTTCAAGAATACACGCCATGTACTCATGTCAACAGATGAACAATGCCGTGGTGGAAAGAAACCGCCAGGGGAAAAATTTAAAAAATGAAAAGACCACATAGTTTACTTGAGAGTACATGCCATGTAGTCATGAAATTTCCCTTAAAACATGTAGTAGCCTCCTCATTCGGGAGAGGAGGTAGAACTGCCATTTGGATCTCGAGAGGATGATTGAACCTTGGAGGATCACCCGATCAGACACTGGGAATCTAATTCCACCTTCGTAAATCACATTGGGACTGTACAGTTAATCACTCCCTCTCCATGCAATGTTCTTACCAATTCTTCCTCTAAGGGAAGTTATTTACGTTTTAACGGGAAACCATTTCTCCCAGATCTACGTCATTCTTGGTTGTTTCAGGAGGCATCGTTCGTGTATATAGATCAGGGGAGATCAGTGCAGGTGGTCTGATGTTTATTTCTAACTATTTAGTTGAATTTGTGTTCCACTATGCTACGAACCCATGTTTGGGGTGTTGTATGGCTGTGGACTTTGATGAAAGTTATCTAGAATTGTTTAGTTAAACTTTTGATAAGTTAAAAATACTGTTTGGGATCACTGCTAGGATCCAAGACCACCCCGGGGGTGCGTTACTCTATTTATCCATTTGGACAGAATACCTGTGGGTATACCGTGAATTTTAGAATGCTTTGAAATTTCCTTGAGAGTAATTGTATATAATTTCTTTCTTATGTGTTGGGCTTAACTCAGATACTTGTATAGCCTGAGGGCAATGTTCCTTTAGAATGCGAGCAACCTCAATGCCCATGGGCAGTAGTTTTTGTGCCTGTGAGAGACACATCATACGCCTGTGGGTAATATTCATTATTCCTGTGGGCAGAGACCTATGGGCAGACACCTGTGGGTTTCGATTCTGATTACCTGAGGGTAAGGATTGTACGTCTGAGGACAGTGTTATAATGAATATTCACCATGGTGATTTTCAAATGTTATACCTGTCATGATAAATTATAGGATTGTCAGGGTTAAATAAAGATTAAAATGGCAATATAACTGGAAGATTAAGTTACTTTTGAGTACTGCTTAGTTTATTGCATTTACTTTTGCACACTACTGTTGCACAATTTCACTAACAGCTGGGCACATGCCTTTGGTGGGTGCCTACTAGGATTTATTTCTCACACCCTATTTGGGTCATGTCTTCAACCCAAACAGACTATATTGATACATGGGTTAACAGGGGAAACAGTCTATATACATGTACATGATTGTAGTAGAGGAGTAGAAGAGCATGGGACTGAGCTTAGGCTTGCGATGCTGCTGCGTTATGTTTACTCTGCTTTGTTTTGTTTGGATGTACCTTGTACTTTGAGTTGTATTGTATTGTATTATAGTGTATCCTGTTCTAACTGATTCATAGAATTAGTGAAATTATGCATCTTTATATGTATAACTGTTAGTTATTCACTTTAGTTGTTCATTTCAGTTTTCTATTGCCTACTGCTTCCATTTGTATGTTTATATCTATTTATGTTGCACTACACTTTGGAAAATGAGGGCATAGTTTCCCCACTATCATACCTAGGCCATCGTTGTTATTTAGTAGCCTCTGGTGTTTGGGGAAATGTGCATTAGGTCATGTGACCAACCGGGTTTGGGGCACCCGTTGAGTGGCACCCGGATCTGGGATGTTACAAAGCGGTATCATAGGGGTTCTTTTCTTTGACTTACTGTTTGGATCCATAGATAGGGATAGGACAGAAATGGTGGTGGTAATAATCTGTGCCCAAGAGTAGCAAACCCATGTATAGGGAAAAGCAATTATACCTCGTTTATTGCTATTTTTCTGATTTTGAAAATTTGATAGTTGACTTGATTTCACCATTGGGTGACACACTTGTGTGTGTTCTATTTATATATTATACATGGGTTCTATTTAATTGCAATCCAATTAGATGAGGGTATTCCATATCATGCATCATTTAGGAACATGCTAGAAATCACATGTCATGCATTCTATCCATGCCATGTACGTGCATTAGGAATTGCATGTTGTTTTGATATTTTTTGTGCTAGAAAAGCATGCTGCTATGATAGATGCATTGATAAATACCATCTATTTAATAGGGTATTATGGTGTGATGTTTCGTAGAATGAATTCCAAACTTTGGTTTTTGAGGAGTATGGGCCCTCATTGATCGGATTTTGGTAGATCATTGACTGTTTACTCGGTTTATAACATGTATAAGATGCCAAACATTGATTCGTGGGGAGTATGGGCCCTCACAGATTGGAATTTGGAACTTAGGTGTTGTTTTCAGTGCTTTTATGGGATCCAGAGTTGTTTCGAAGGTTTACTGTTCAGAAGAAACCTAGATTACATGCCGTGTAGTTTTGATTACACATAGTTTAATCTTCTGTTCGGGAAGAAAAGGGATAATTTTTAAGTACACGCAGTTTACCCTAAGTACACGCCATGTAGTCTCTTACCGTGTCATAGGCAGTGTGGGCCAAGACACGGGATAGGAAAGTTTTGGGGGGTGGCACATCGTGTACTAGCTGTACACGCCGTGTAGTGCCGACCCGGTATCCACCCGTGTAAAAAAAACATGGACGACGGAACCTTAGGACATACACACCGTGCCGACCCGGTATCCACCCGTGTAACAAACAACATGGATGGTGGAACCTTATGACTTACACACTATGTCGACCTTGAACATGCCATGTAGTCCGACCCAGGTACCCGACCTTGTCACTAACAACAGAAGTCAGTGTTATCTATCCAAGTACACGCTGTGTTCCTGTGGGAAACGGCGTGTAGTTTTGTTTTAGGAGGTCCATGTGGCTTAGATGTGTAGAAGGACTTAGGCAGGGAAGAAGGATTCACGTACAGGCCATGTATTCAGAAGACACGCCATGTGTTTAGGGTGTTACATGACCAGTTATAGCTGGGGTACACACCCATGTGGATGGCCTGTGAGAACATGTCGTGTAGTATTTATACACGCCATGTAGTAAAGTTTTGTAAATCTTGAATGCTTTGTTTCTCTTGTTCCCTTCTTGGTATCCTCGTTTTCATTCTTCGATAAATCTGGATATAAGGTGTGTGGTTTACCTTTTAGAGTCATACCTCCTAGATGATGACCTGTTGTTCACCAAGAGAGTGGTGACGATTATGCTCCAGAGACGGTTGGTCGTGGGAAACTGATGGAACCTCCAGTAGTGCCAGATGCGGTGCCGACCATTATACCAGACATAGGTGCAGATGTGCTGTTCCGTGAAGGCTTCATGCGGTTCATGCAGACCATCCAGGGAGAACCACCGGTTGCCACATCAATGGAAGAGCTCATTCATATCTTCTAGCAGCATCATCCACCTACGTTTTCAAGGGATGGTGGAACACAGTCTACGGAGTAATGGATGGACTCATTAGAGACTATATTTGAGCATCTAGAGACACCTCTGGGGAGGAGGGTCAAGCTCACTACATACATGCTGCGTGATTCCTTCAAGTGGTGGTTGGATGTTAACACAGAAATTGAGAATCACCGAGACATGGCGTGGGAATATTTTCAAGCATCCTTCTATGAATTATTCTTTCTATAGGCGTTGAGGGTAAATTGAGCTCAAGAGTTCATGAATTTGCAGCAGGTCACCACTTCAGTGAGGGATTATTTTTCCCGCTTCACCGGGCTTCAACGTTTTGTACTTGTTTTGGTGGGTGATGATACATTGAGGGATAGACTCATTGAGGATGGTATTTGATATGACATCCGAACACTGGTGAATGTTTTCAGGTTGCCTACAGTGCATGCTATTGTGAACATGGCGCTTATTACTGAGCGGAACCTGCGGGACGCTAGTGGTGTGATTTGGGGTGGTTCGACACCAGTTTATGGTTCTATTTATACCGGTAAGAGGAAGAGGTAGATGAACTTCTCTCACGGTGGCAGTACTATCCAGAAGAATACTTAAAGTTGCTATGTCATGTGCTACCAGTGTGGTAAAGAGGGGCACAAGAGACCACAGTGTCCACGTGACCCAGTGGAGTGCTGAGCATGCGGCGTGATGGGTCATATCTAGAGGTCTTTTAGGGTGTTTCTACTAGTGGTTAGTGAGAGGGGTTCTGTGCAGACTCGTCATACGGGAGTAGGACTAACAAATTCTTACCAGTCGGGAAATTGGAATACGTTGGGGCGTGCAGGCTGAGATGGTGGTCGTGGCTGTGGTAGCCAGACACCAGGATCTCAGAGGCAGAAGGGCGGTACAACTCAGGGTAGCTAGGCTGTGTCGTAGGGTCGTGGCACTGGGCTGGCATATGCAGTGCAACAGAACCCAGAGGAGAAGGATCCTGAGCCTTCTACTGTCATAGGTACTATTCTAGTAGCTTCTATTTTATCTTCAGTACTTTTCAATACTGGTGCTACACATAACTTTATATCTCTTCCCATTGTGGAGAGCCTTGGGCTCTGTGTTTCTTTTTCTTTTGTTGTTATGACACTAGACACTCTGTTAGGAACTAGAACATCTGGTGTGCTTCAGTGCAGGGAGTACCCCCTTGAGGTTGGTGGGTGTCAGTTTCTATGGGACCTCTATGTCTTGGAGATGGAAAGCTATGACTTCATTCTAAGGATGGACTGGTTGGTACCCTTCTGAGCCTTTGTGGATTACTATCGTCGCAGGGTGAGTTTCACATCACCAAAGGGTGGAGAGTTTCTATACAAGGGTGAATGGGATGTCCAAGCGATCCGAGCTGGACCTGAGCATCGTGGGTGAGGTGGTGTGACAACCCAAATTTTAATTTCATATCTGGATGATCAGGGGACTTTTCAGAATTATTTCCCTCATATAGTTGATCATTTTAGGGATGTCTTCCTGGATGACTTTTCAGGTCTTCCACCGGAGCGAGAGGTGGATTTCACTATTGAGCTTGTGCCAGGAGGAGCACCAGTTTCCATTCCTCTTTATAGGAAGGATACACCTGAGTTGTAAGATCTCAAGAGGTAGTTAGAGGAGTTACAAAAAAAGGGTTTTATCTGACTTGGTACTTCTCCATGGGGTTCACCGGTCCTCTTTGCGAAGAAGGTAGATGGTACCCTCAGACACTGTGTGGATTATCGGAAGCTGAACCAGATGACAGACAGGAACTGATATCCCTTACCAAGGATTGATGATATTTTTGATAATCTTCGGGGAGAACGAGTGTTCTCAAAGATTGAATTGAGATTCAGATATCATCAATTACGCGTTAGACAATTGGACATACTGCTTACAGCTTTTCGGAGCATATATGGTCCATACGAGTACTTGGTTATGCCATTCAGACTCACGAACGTGACAGCTGTTTCCATGGATCTATTGAATCGTGTGTTCCATCCTTATCTTATTCATTTGTGGTAGTCTTCATTGACAATATCCTAGTGTACTCTCACACTCGACACGACTATTTTACCCGTCTTGATATCACATTGAGTACCCTAAGAGAGCATTAAATATATGCCAATATCTCGAAGTGCCACGTTTGGATGGAGAAAATTCACTTCCTGGGTCCTATTATCTCAGAGGCAGGTGTTGTAGTAGACCTAGAGAAGGTGACATCAGTAGTTTCCTAGGAGAAACCTAAGAATGTGTTTGAAATATGAAGTTTCTTGGGGTTGGCTGGTTACTAAAGCCACTTTATAAAAGACTTCTCCTGCTTAGTAGCGCTGTTGATGGGTTTGACTAAGAAGGGTGTGAAGTTCGTTTGGTCAGAATCTTGTGAGACAGCCTTTCAGGAGTTGAAGGGAAGGTTGACATCCACACGAGTCCTGATACTTCCTGAGCAAGGTAAGATCTATTCAGTTTACTGTGATGAATCATGTATTGGGCTGGGAGTAGTGTTGATTTAGTGAGATCGAGTTGTTGCATACGGGTCTCAGAATTTCAGGCCACTTGAGAGGAATTATCCAATACTTGATCTCGAGATGGCTACATTTGTTCATGCGTTACGCTGTTGGAGACATTATCTCTTGGGAGAACATTTTGTGGTGTTTATAGACAAAAAAATCTCAATAATATCTTTACCCAGTGTGACTTGAATTTGAAACAGCGATGGTGGGTTGAATACCTTCAGTCCTATGACTTTGAGATTTCCTATACACCTAGTAAGGGTAATGCAGTTGTTGATGCACTGAGTAGGAGGACTCAGTTACACGCAGTGCAAGAGTCTAGTGGTGAGTGGCAGCTCATGGATTTGTTCTCTGAGATACATTTGGAGGTGCACGATAGTTAGGGGAAAACCTATCTCTCTTCCATAGTTGTGACTTCTACCCTCCTAGATAGAGTGAGGATGAGACAAATATCAGATTCAGAAGGCCTAGTTCTATGGGAGTCGATGGCAAGTGAGGACCCTCCTCCTGGATGGACGATAGGTGATGATGAGGTACTGCGTTTCCATGGATGACTGTGAGTTCCATGGGATATATGTGAGGAGTTGATGCTTGTGTTTCATGATTCATCTTGGACAGTTCATCTTCGATTTACCAAAATGTATCGTGACTTGAGACGTCAATATTGGTGGCTGGGTATGAAAAGAGAGGTAGCTAGTTTTGTTGTGGAAATACTTACAGAAGTATCTCACGTTTTTCCAATCAAGGAGACCTATAGTGTCGATGAGCTCAAGAAGTTGTATATCTGAGAGGTAGTATGTCTTACAGGGGTCCCTCATTCTATCATTTCTGATAGGGATTCCTTCTTTATGTCTCATTTCTGGAATATTTTTCAGAAGGAACTAGGTACACATGTGCTTCTGAGCATAGCTCACCACCCTCAGACAGATGGCCAGTCAGAGTGTACAATACATGTGCTTGAGGAAATGATATATTCATACATCCTAGAATTTGGGGGCTCTTGGGAGAAGCACATACCCCTGGTCGAGATTGCCTATAATAACAGTTTTCAGGAAACTATTTAGATGGCACCATACGAGGCTTTATATGGTAGGACATGCCGATCACCATTGTGCAGGATAGAGGTAGGTGAGGTATCTTTACTAGGACCACGTCTCGTGCAGGAGACTTCTGAGCAGGTCCAGTTGATTCAGAAGCAGATGGCTACTGCACAGTCTCGTCATAAATCTTATGGTGATCGCCGCAGATGACCATTGGAATTCGTGGTCAGGGATTAGGTTTTCTTGCATGTTTCACCGAGGTTTGGAAAAAGGAGGATCATGAGATAGGGTAAAATTTCGCCGAGGTATGTGGGACCATTTGAGATTCAAGAGAGAGTCGGGCCAGTTGCCTACCGGTTGTAGTTACCACAGTAGTACCAGGCCATTCACGACGTCTTCCATGTATCTCAAATGTGTTGCTATCATTCAGACCCATCTCACATTTTTCAGCCGAGGAGGTTGAGATGCAGGTCGATAAATCCTTTGAGTAGCATTTGATTCGTATTGTTTATAGGAGCACGAAGGTTCTCCGAGGCCAGTCAGTTCCTCTCGTTCGGGTGCTATGGAAGCATGGCCGTGTGAAGGATGAAACATGGGGGCCGGAGACCGATGTTCGTGCTCAGTGGCCTGAGTTGTTCACATCATTATCTTCACCACCCTTGGAAGGGAAATTCAGGGATGAATTGCTTTAAGGGGGGAAGTTTTTATGTACCTGATTCTTATTCTTGAGGTACAAGTTTCTTCTTTTTCGATTTCCTTAAGTGTTTTTGAGAAAATAAAGAAAATGGGGAAAAATCTAAAAATTTATGGGTACACACCGTGTACTTTTCCACACACCGTGTACTTTGGCCGTGTGGGATGAGTACACAGGTCGTTTGGCCAATCAGTGATGAAGGGTGTAAAAAACTGACTACACGCCATGTACTAGATATTTACACACCGTGTACTCAGTCAGCAGGTGAACATAAAGGTGGCAGAGGCAGCTGTCAGCTGCGCGATAGTACACTTCATGTCTTCAGGAATACACATCGTGTACTCATGTCGATAGATGAAAAGTGTCATAGTTGAAAGAAGCGACCATGGGAACGGTATAAAAAATGAAAAGTACATGCCATTTACTTGAGAGTACATGCTGTGTAGTCATGAAATTTTTCTTAAAATAGGCAGTGTCCTTTTCATTCGGGAGAGGTGGTAGAAATTCCATTTGAATCTCGAAAGGATGACCGAACTTTAGAGGATCACCCGATCGCACACCGGGAATCTGATTCGGACTTCGTTAATCACGTTGGGACCGTATGGGTAATCCCTCCCCTCTTCTTGCACTGTTCTTACCAATTAGTCCTCTATGGTATGTTATTTATGTTTGAATGGGAAAACTTTTATCCCTGATCTACGCCGTTCTTGGTGGTTTCAGGAGGCGTTGTTTGCGTATATCGATCAGGGGAGATCAAGGTAGGTGGTCTGATATTTATTTTCAACTGTTGAGTTGAATTTGTGTTCTGTTGTGCTACAAACCCATGTTTTGGGTGTCGTATTGCTGTGGAATTTGCTGAATGTTATCTATAATTTCATAGATAAACTTTTGATAAGTTAAAACTGCTGTTTGGGATCACTTCTTGGATCCAGGACCACCCCAGGTGTGCGTTCCTCTGTTTAGCCATTTGGCCAGAAAACCTATGGGTATACTATGAATTTTAACATGATTTGAAATTCCCTTAAGAGGAATTGTATATTATTTTTTGCTTATGTGTTGGGCTCGGCCTGTATACCTGTACAACCTAAGGGAATTGTTCATTTAGCCTCTGAGAAACCTTTTTGTTCCCATGGGCGGTAGTTTCTCTGCCTATGGGAAACACATTGTACACCTGTGGGCAATATTCGTTATGCCTATGGGCAGACACCCGTGGGTTCCGATTCTGATTACCTGAGGGTAAGGATTGTACGTCTGAGGACAGTGTTATCATGAATATTCACTGTGGTAAATTCCATATGTTATACCTACCAAGTTAAATCACAGTCTTGTAATGGTTAAGTGAATATTAAAATGGTACTATAACTGGTAGAGTCAGTTACTTTTGAGTACTGCTCAGTTTATTGCATTTACTTTTGCACACTACTATTGGATATTGTCACTGACAGTTGGGAACAGGCCTTCGATGGGTGCCTACAGAGATTTATTACTCAAACATTGTTTGGGTCATGTCTTCGACTCAAACAAGCTATATTGCTGCAGGGGTCGACACGGGAAAGGGTCCCTATATAGGTACATGATTGTAGAAGAGGAGTAGAAGATCATGGGACCGATATTAGGCTTGCTATGCTCCTACGTTCTGTTTACTCTGCTTTGTTTTATTTGGTTGTACCTTTTACTTTGAGTTTTATTGTATTTTATTGCAGTGTATCATATTCTGGATGCTTTATAGAATTAGTGACATGTTTCAGCTTTATATGTATAACAATTAGTTAGTCACTTCAGTTGTTCATTTAAGTTATCTATTACCTACTGATTCCGTTTCTATGTTTATATCTATTTCCGGTGCACTAAACTTTGACAAATGAGGGAATAGTTTCCCCACTATCAGACCTAGGACCTCGCTGCAAGTCAACAGCCTCTGGTGTTTGGGGAAATGCGCTTTAGGTTATGTGACCAAATGGGTTTGGGGATCCCGTTGAGTGGCACCTAGATCCGGGATGTAACACCCTGCACACCCCTCATCTAGCACACCCCATGCACCCCATGAACACCCCGCCCCTACCCCCAGCAGACACCCTTCCCCCTACCCCCTCCCATACAAACCCCCTACCCATCCCCTGCCCACCCCAGACCCCCTTAACACCCCATGCACCCCCTACGCCACCCTCCAAATTTAATTCCACTTCAACCAATTAATGAAATATTTATGTGAAGGATCATTTGTGATGTGTTTTCTTAAAAACATATTTTTCCCTAGATTAGGATGATGGATGATTTTTGGTAATCCAACAATAAGTTTGGAATAAGTAGTTTTTTCCATTATGATTAATCAATCATGATTTGTTCGATAATCCAAAATACTTTCGTAGGATGTGTATCCATTTCATGGGGAGCTTATAATTACCTATATAGTTATGAGTTAGGTAATTCAAATGAAATTGAATTATTAGACTCCACGTAGAGAGAGTTTCAAGAAGTATTATTTAATAAAAACAATATGAGTTTTGAGATGTCTCTTGGAGAGTTTTTATTCTTATTTAGGTGTTCAGGTATTTTATGGGGTAATCAAGTATCATTTAGATGATTTCTAGTCCATTCTACTAAATTTTAAGACCCTTCAATTTCCATGTCTAGGAAAACTGGGATCCTAGTAAAATAATGGAAAAAATAGTCAATTATAAGTATTATAGTGGGGTATATTTTAGTGGGGAACTAGTTATGGGTTACTGGATAGCCATCTGTTAGTTTTGTGGTTGTGTTTTCTATTTATTTTATACTCCCTTACTGTATTCATGTAGTCCATGCCTTGAATGAGATAGTGGTTGTACATGATATGATAACATACCTTACCTAAAGAATAGGTTGGTGATATGAGATGAGATATGGGACCTAAACCTATGTGAGTGGGTGATATAATGAGAAGAGAAGAAATAACTCACCTTGAGTGAGATGTTTTTGGTATAAGATAATATACAAGACATCAACAAAAGTGATATGGTTTCCATTTGAGAGGGTTTACGCAATGTCACTCTGAGTGAGTGGGAGGTGTTATAAGATAAGTTATGAGACCTCACCTTGAGTGGGAGGGTGGAAGTATGAAATAAAACATGAGATCATAATGTTTTATGGTACCGCTCTTTGAGTGAGAGGGTTCTGGTTCAAACTTGGTTGTCAATCCATACCCTAAAAAATGTGGAAGAGGGAAGTGTTTCATTATGATAGGACTTTTCCAAGTGAAATTGGATTAATTACATAATGTTAGGTATTTTACTGACCATATTAGCAGAATATGTGTAGAAACCATTTTTTATATTTTTATTTATTTTTTATGAATATACACTGAACATAATGTGGTATATCTAGTTATCCAAATCGGTGGTTCCCAACTATTATTATACAAAACACAGTGTAAGCACACTTTACTACGTATGAATAACACCATGTTTTATATTAACGATTCATGTTATAAAAAAGATATAGCTAGGGTCCCTAGATAATAATTTGGGAGTATGCTTCGAGGATAGACCTCAGTTTTATAATTGAGACGTCCCTACATGTCTCCTCTATTTACATCTGTTTTAGATTGAAATATTGGATAATCATTGTGACATGCATATCAATATTTTCCCTTGGGGTCATTACTATTATAGCATGTATAATGACCCACCATTTTAATAAAGGAACAAATCATTAAATTTTTATTTTGAATCATTCCTTTAATCATGGTAAAGGTATTCTACATCATAGGGAAGGTCCAAGGAGTGTACGAGGGTTGTTCTGATGTCGAAGGTCACGAAAAGTGGGATGCAGGCTGGCCCGAATGATTAGTGGAAACTGTATAACCCAGGACGCATGGATTTTTTAAACAATGCGGCTGCAAACATGGGAACCTAAATGTCTAGACAGTTTTTCTACAACCGTGCAAGCTACGGTGAAAAGCCATGTGGCCTATTGTAGATGGCGGGATTGTCCATTTATCATGGTTTTCACAAATTTTGAAAACCATCTGTAGTGGGGAGTTTTGGATGAAAAATAACATTTTCCCATATTTAATTCTAAAAAAATATTTATAATTTTCCCTTACTTATAGTGCATATTCTAGGGGTGCGTACTCCCATAGACATTCCTCCTCCTCCGTGCTTGGATCTTTAATTACTCCTCCTTCGGGCATCCATCTTCAATTCCGTCAAAAGCATTGAAGAACACATGTTATGACTAACCTCATGTTTACACTGCCATTTCAAAGTTCAATGCTCTTGGTGTTATGGCGGTATCTGAAATGTACATGTTCTAAAATCTTCAAATGTTGAAATTAGACATTTATCAATATGTTCATGATGAGGTCATGTATTCCAAAACTGAAATGAAGGGTATCCTATAAACTGTATAATGTGTTTTTTTAAGCTAGTTTGAGATAATTAAAATGTTTCAACCCTATAAAACATCTTCCTCAGAACCTGTAGTTTTTTCTGTTTTTTAGAGTAGAATTGATGAATTTATCTAAAAATTGAATTATGTATCCTTACAGATTCAATACCTATAGCTTGATATATTCTCACCATTCCTAAAGCAAGATTTCAAGAACAATATAATAGGTGATATCCATGTTATTAGAGATGATTTCAAGAAGCTTCGGGTTGAAACTAATAGATCCTTAAATTTAGTAGTGGGATTTTATGATGAATTTAATGGGAAGTGGAATGAGATCATTAATGTCTATAAGGATGATCAATTTATGGTTTTTATAACTCTTGTTCTAGTATCAAGAAACTACTAGAATATCCTAACCTCTTTGAATAAGTTCAATAAATAAGTTCAAGGGATATATTCATATCGTTCCTTGATAAATCCAGTGGTTATTAGAATACCATTTTCTAAAACAATAACTCAATTATAGAAACATGTTTTCAAAAAGTCTGAAAATTATTTGATTCAAATTAATGGTTTAGACAGAGGGAACCTACCTCAACCTCAAGGCGCTTTTTCTTTTGATGACGAAAATTCAAATCTTAATTTTTCCCCTAGCTTGAATATGAAACTTCAAATATATATATAAGGACACCTATCCCCTATGTACATATTTCAAGGAAAAATATGCACAAGGGGGTTATTAGATATATGTTTATACTTGCATATACCCCATTACAATTACACATGTTAGCATTTTTCATATCTATATATAAGCACAACTATACCCAATATATATATTCATACTTCCATGAGTGAATATATAGAAAGGGGGAAATTATATATCTACATGACTACCTATGAATACACATGTAAACCTTCATCAACGAAGACTCGAATCCACCTCAACAAAATCTAAAATTCACTACAAAAATACAAGGAACCCAAAAATCAAAAAATCTATAATTAAAATTAGTCCAAATAATAAAAACAGAATAAAACATACCCAAATCCCATGTTAAACTCACTGTCTTTGATGGTGGTGGATAGAACTGGACTTACCATAAGAATACACCTATAAAAGAATAGTGGGAAATGAAATGAGATATAACGACTTCTTATATATATATGATCAATGTCTCAACTGTACAAGATAAAAAATACATGAATCTCTTACCAAAAATGAAAAAATAATATTCATATTGATATGTACATCCCAATACTAAATAACATGATCATTAATAAAGCTCTTTATTTTTCAGACATCACTCATTCAGCTCAAATCACAATGATTTAAGCTATGATGAAAAACCCAAGCATCAAATCAATATAATCTATATTATTCTTCAAAACTCATGATATTTATTTTATATTTTTTATCCAGAAGCTCTTTCACCTATATGCCTCTGCACCAGCACCCCATACCCCACTCCCATCCACCCTTTCATCCCCTACCATTAACACACCCCTCCCAAGTTTTCACCCCTCCCCTTGCCCCTTACACCCCCACTGCCCCCTCCGCATTTGCACACCCATCACCCTACACAAGCCTCCCAGCTCACCCTACACACCCCTCCCTTTACACCTCCCCACTACACACCCCCTCACCCTGCACACCCCTACCCCCTTCCCTAGTACTAGCCCCCCCTCGTACACCCCTTCCCCCCATGCACACACCCCTACCCCACCCCCTACACACCACCAATGCCCTCTCCCCTAAAACCCCTTAAAAACTCCCCCTATCCTTGACCACCATCCATTTCTGGCTACTAAAGAACCTATAAAAAACCAAAATTATTTCTTAAACATGATCCAAGTCTATGTAAAATATATAAAGATTCCTAACATATCATCTATGTGTCACAATCCTCCCCCTCTTTCAACATATTTTCTCTATGAAGTATCCCCATAAGGATCCTTGAAAAACATGGACCACTTCATGCACACCAAAATTAAGTTTAGAAAACATTATGAATATATAGTAATAATGTGTCAGGTGAATTGGTAATTTGACCAATTTAATGAAAAGATAAAAAACGGTGACCCTTAATATTAAGAGGTCAAGATCCAAATAATGTAGTGATATATTTAAGGTAATGTGTTTGAATTGGGTTTTACTGGCATACCATGATCCCCCCTCTCATGTTATATATAATGTTAAAACTATAACAGGACCCAACAGAGTTGATCACTCAAATATCGATAACCATAAAAAAGACGAGGGCTAGACAATCACAATCCTATATGTACAGTCAGTTAGAAACTACTCTTTAATATAAAATAAACCTTAATCACTGCGAAATAGAGGACAATGATTTATGAAACCCGAAAATAGGGAATGTTTTAACTTCACCACTCTATCAAATGTCTGGGCATAGTTTATTACTAGAAGAGCTACAAAAAATGATGAGAATTAATTTTAATATCAGATTCCATGGTTACAAACCATATATGATTTATAACTCAGAAAAAAATAATCTTGTTTAAAACCATGGGATAAAATAATACCACTTAAACAAGATCGAAGTGAAAAAATAACTATCTTAAAAATCCCCACATTTTAAAAATAAATATGAAAACTCATTAAAATAAGAAAAGAACATTGAAAATAATCTCACTTCCTTAAAAAATACACATCCTAGGGTGAAATTACAACTTCCCATGTATAGAATTTTAAAAAATATTAACAGTAGATTTGATAATCATGAACTTATTTAAAATATAATCTCACTAAAACATTATAATGTTCTCCTCTATTTTCAAAACATCTCAAGAATTTCATCATAACACAAAATGTTTTCCTGAAATCATATCTTGTTTTAAATCATTTCCCAAATTATATAATATAATCATACACTTTCAACGAATCATGTAAAAGTAAAAACAAATCAAAAACATGATTTTTTTAATACAAAACATCCCAGAGTCGCATTATAAAATTAATCACTAAAATGGTTTTAATGTAAAACACGTCATGAAATGTATTCTCATTTTCAATTATTTCCCAATATCTTTTTAAAACATACTACTATTGAAAAAATTATACACGATTTTCAAAAATACTATACAAATGAGCCCCAAAAACCGATTTTGGAATAAAACAATTTCAATAAATGTACTTTTGTACAAAAATATTCAAGCACCAAACATAAGAAAACCATAATGTGGTACAAAATAAAAAATATATTGATCGATTGATCGATCACAAACAAAATACTAGCGTGAGGTAACCCCATGTTAACCTCTCACATATAAGAGTTCCCCATCGTCAAGGGGAACTCAAGGGAACCTAACCATGTCCACTAATTCAAACATATCAATAGAAACCCATTTTAAGTTATAAATCCATAATTTCATAATGTTTTTCATTATGTACGTGGTGATATATGGACATGAAGTCAAACACATAACCCGAAGGACCTCTCAAAACCGTAAAATTATTATTTCACTCATAACACATGAAAAAATGTGATCTAGTTTCATCTCAAGACATATTCCCCTTCATGTCAAGACTCTCACATCATAAGGCATATATAACTCATATAAATTGAAGAAGAACCCTAGGGACCACCTAGCACATAGTTATATGATCCTCTTTATCCGATCTTGATGGATGGACTGGTCTAAATCAACACGATTCCTTAAAATAGATAAAATACCCCCATGATATGGATTTACAATGAAATGCCAAGAATTGGTGAGAGAGGTCACGATGTGCATTTTTCGGGTTGGATGGTCGCGCATAGAGGGTATCTTGGAGGAGGGAACCACAATGAGATTAGTCGAGGGTAGAGGGTCACAGATCAAGGGAGGATGTAGGAGGAGGGTGCTGCCATGGGAGGGGTTGATGGTAGAGGGTGACAGATCGAGGGAGGATGGAGGAGGTGGGTGCCACAATGAGAGGGAGGTCGAGGGTGTAGGTTCGTGGATAATAATTTTAGACACTGTTTTTTAATTAAGTTGTTGTTATAAATAGGCTACATCCATAGACGTATAAAAACTTGGCTATAGGTCTGTGGCTATAGCCTAAATTTATTGAAGTGATTAGAGAAGAGCTTGGCTGTTGAATTTTCTAGATGGGGGTAGCATTCCCATGTATGACCCCATCTTTCTCTTTCTATATTTTTGTTTCTTTTATTAAAGGGGTGTTGTCCATACCTTTTCAACAAATATACAAATATATTTATACAAATAAATGTATATATTTAAAATATGTATATCTATATAATTATAAATATAAAAAATATATTTATTATTTAAATATATTTATTATTATTTTATAATTATTTAAGTATATAATTATTTATTTATAATAATATAAATACTTTTAACAAATTATATATATTTATTTGTAATTATAAAAATAAAATTTTATAAATACAGTAAATGAACATTTAAAAATATATTTATTTATAAATATAAATATATATATTTATAAATAGTTATTTATAAATATATTTTTATAAATATATTTTTAACATTATTAATTAATATATAAAATTAAATGTAGGAATCTTAAAAATGAGTGAAATTGAATAATTAAAAATGTCGAGACTCCAAAAATATTAAAAAATGGATAAGTTTTAACAATTAATCAAGTTATTAAAAAATTCAAAATGATAATATATTAAAATGAAGATGAATATAAATTTAAAATGTGAAAAACAAATTATATAAATTTGAATAAATTCAAAAAATATCAAAAATTAATAAATATAAAAAATAAAAAAATATCAAAAAAGTATGAAATTAATATTAAATTAAATAATTATAAAATTTATTACATAAAATACAACTAATAAAAATGTTAATGATTTAAATTAAAATATTACATAAATATTATTTAAGTAGATAAATTATATAAATTTCAAACATATTTTGAATGTGAAAACAATATAAATAAAAATGAATAAATATTATTCATACAAATAAAAAACATATTGAAAATATTGAATATACCATAAATAAATAAATGTACAAATAAATATTAAAATGGTTTAATAATATTATGTGAAAGAAATATTAAAATTGAATAAAGAAAATTTAATAGACAGAACTATTTTTAAAAATGGATTTATATATGATTAACTACATGAATTGTAAACACATACATATTTTAAGGTAATATTAAAAAGTTCATTTGAATAACTTGATTATATAAATCACGATCATTTTTAAAAAATTACTACTTAATAAATAAAATTGAATTAAAACTAATCATATAAATTAAAAACATATTAAAAATAATACATATTAAATTATAAATATGTATAAAAAATGAATAAATTCTAGAAATATTATATCAAAGACGAAAAAATATACATCAAATGTGAAATAATTACATTCCATATACACATATATAGAGATGTTCTCTACAGACATATGTACATCCTGCATACATATGCCCTAATATATGTTCACATACATAAATCTATACATGTACAACATCTGTATATACACATACACCAAACACACACACATAACATAATGCATACACATATATGCACATATACATTGATATAAATAATCAATTCAAATATCACTTATTAATAATAAATAAATTATTTTTAAAATTTTAAATTATTAAGACACACACACATATAAATTAATATAAAATTTTTATGTTATTTATATACATGAATTATACATTTAATGTATATCAACAAACATTAATTTCGGAATATAAATATCATAATTTTATATGTATTAATAATATTTCTTTATAAAATGTTCTTAGCATCGCTAATAAAAACACTGATAAAGATGCACATTTACCAGCACTAATAAAATGTGCCGATAAGGGGTACATTTTCCTTAGTGCTTTGTTTAGTCCTGATAAAAGTTACAACTATTAGTTCTTTTTGTAACCAATAATAATGGTTACCCTTTTACCATCACTTTATTTTTATCAACGATAAAATCCAGTGCCGGATAAAGTTTGATATGTGGTAGTGTACATAACTACTCAGTAATCTATTTAAGATTCTTAATATAACAAGATATTCATATATATATATATATATCATTATATAATATTTCCTTAAATATGATTTATATATTAGAAAACATTTATATTTATATTAAATAAGTTATATATTTATTGAAAGACGTTTTATAAATAAAAATTAATACTTATTAAAAATATTGAAAAATTTTATCGAGTAATGGGCGTTTAATTAATTGTCAGTTATTATTTCAATTTAACATATATCAAATGTGTTCTATATTAATTTCACACATGCATATACAAAATTATTGCGTTTTTATATAGAATTCACATACATGTATTATTTATGTAAATTATTCAATTTTTAAAATTCATTTTACAATTACATTTAATAGCATAATATATTTCACATATATTATGTTTCTGCTCCGTCAATTTTATTGTTTTTTATATGTTTAATCAATATATACTATTTCTTAATCATAATGTTTTTTGGATTTATTCAATTTTAATATTATTTATTCCTTAATAATATCAACTGTTTTCATTTTTTTTAATTTATTCATCTTTATTTTTTTTATTGTTTTGTATTTTTAAATTTTATCCATTTTTAATATTTATTTATAAATGTTTATTAATTAAAATTTAATTTTTTTAATATGGTTGTAATTAATATAATTTATACATTTTCATTTTCATTTTAACATATATTCATTTTTATTTTATGCAATAGTCTATATAATTAATAACAATTGTTCATTTTTGTAATATTTTTTGCAATCTATTTTTTTTGAAATTATTAAATTCACTATTTTTAATGTTCATTCATTTAGTATTATTTATTATTTTGTAATTATAAATAATGTTATTTATTTTAACTTTTCATTATAATTTATTCAGTTTTAATATTTATTCTATTAATAATTTTTAAAATGTTTTAATTTTTATATATATTTTTCATATTTACTCATTAACATTAATATTTTTTAATATAATTTTATTCCACATATTTAATATGTATTTTCTTCCTTTTAATATCTATTAATTTTTAATTTTTTTTAATATTTTATATAATTAAAAATACTCATATATTTTTTAAAATTTCTTTTTTTAATGGTCAGCCAGAAGCAATGCTTCTGAGTAATTATTATTCAAAAGGACATAAGAGTGGCGAAAGGGGTAAAAAAAACTGAATTTCCAAAAATCAAGACTAATAATCATAATATGACATGTCATTTCCGTAATCAGATTCACAAGAAGACCCCCACTCAGATTGAGACTGCTCCCACTTGAACATCTTAAGAAGATTTGCATCTATCGTTTTTGACACCTTTGAAGATAATCTAGTCGACTCGATCTTCAGAAGATGGGCAAAAACCTTACGAGGTCTCCTCCTTGGTGGAATAGTGGGAAATTATTCACCATCAGTCATCCTTGCATAACCACTTAAGACAAAATACTTAAAGGATATAGGTCGCACATTTCCCAGAGCAGGAGTTTTGTTTTCCCCCCTTTTATAATCAGAGAGATTCCCCCATTTACCAGAAACATTAAAAGACTGCAAGAGCTTCTGAATTTTCTGGAGACAATCAGCATTCTGCGATGTATCAATTTGATGAGAGTCATCAATAAGGGAAGGTACAGAAATTACATTCTTCGTTAAGGTAACCTCCTTAACCAAATCATCTTGAAGATTAGAAGGACTGCTATGAAATCTTTTTGGGGAAACATAAATCATCAACTCTTTGCCTTTCAAAAGAGAGAGTTGAGAATCAGGATTCCCTAAAAGAAACCCAACAGCCACACTAGCTGGTTCTTTGGGGAGGTCACAGTCCATATTATCAGGTTTTGACAACGTTGTATCTTTCACAATTGGCTTTCTTCGACAGAGGGTGTTAGGATGACCTTTCATCCCAAACTTCTCACAGGAAACTTTTTTCCAGCATAGCTCCATAGAGTGTCCAATATCCATATATTCAGAGCAGAAGAGGGGCATTTTTTCATACTCAACATCAATTTGAATATTATAATATGGAGTATATAGGGTTACCTTGTCAATTAGTGTGGATCTGAAATCAACCTCCACCAGCATCCTAGCAAAGTGCCCAAATCGAACATCCTCAATATCCTTATCAAGATGAATAGGAGTCCCAATTGCCTTACCAATGTCATGCAGAATCTTCGGATGCCAAAGGACCCAGTTAAGACCATGTAGTCGAACCCAAACTTGAGAAAAAGAATTTTTTGCACGAGAGACATTGAAGTATAACAACCATTCATGTAAATTAAGCCATCCAGGTTTCCGATATAGTGTACCAATACTCCATGCACGAAGCTTCAAGTCATCTGACGGAAAAAGACAGTGAAAAAAACCATGACCAAGAGACACACATTTCCAATTGTAAAATCCCCACAACATCAAGGTTATTCAGAACCAATCATCAAACTTCCACGGTTGTGCACCTTTGGGAAGGACAATGCGCGCAATCAATGAGTTTTTTCCCATTTCTGATCTCTCATCAAACGCTGCAGGATTTTCCTCAACATGCACATACGAACCTTTATAGAGAATTATTCCACGGTGTGAGTCTTTAAGTAAAGACCCATCCAGATTCGGCCCAGAAATTGTGTCTTTCATCACATCCAAAAAGGATTAGACTCCAAATAGATCAGTGGCCTGTGATTCTATCCTCGCAACCCGCAAGGTCTCCGCAAACCTGAACTCAATAGAAGACCTCTTCCCCACCACATCAAAACCCTCCTGTCCAGAAGAGTTCCACGTGAAATTCGAAACCTTCAAGGAGTGCGAAGACCTTGCACCGTCCACGACGATCGTTTTAATCCCGGATCCTGTAACTGGATTTGTTGAAGAGGGGAATCCGACCTTGCGGTCCGTGTTTTCAACGATTGATGGACCGCAGCGATGAATAGAAATTCGCGAGTCATGTGAGCCCACCTTCGCTGGAGTCTCCTTAGGGCCGGAAGGTGCCTTCACTGGAGCCACCTTAGCAGCATCTCTAGAAGGTGGGAGGAGATTAAAGCCAAGAAAATGGTAGATTTCCATCTCCATTTTTTAATATTTCTGAATGAAATTCATATTTAGTTATTAAATTCTACAAATTTATAACATTCATAAATTTATGATTATCTATACATTATTAATTTTAATTAATTTTTACAATTTTTAGGATTTATTCCATTTAAAAATATATTGGATTAATATTTTTTAATTTTATTTTATATAGTTTAGATCACAACATTTTAAGGAGAACAGAGAAAAATAAGGGGTTTGTCACTAAAATATAATGTATAGAAAAAATATATCTTTATCGGTGTTTTTTGGAAATCACTAGTAATGATCAGTTTTATGAGTGTTTTCAATTTTTTTACTAATAAATATTGGTATTTATTAGTGGTTTTAAAAATCATTGATAAATCCTTAGTGACATTTTAAATAGAACCTTAATAGAGGTCCCTCATTGTGACCATATTTACCAAAGTTATACGGTGTTACCAGTTGGTTGTATTAAAGCTTGGTTTATTGAATCCACATAGATTGAAGAAGAAACCTATTAACACTATGATTTGTTGGAGGATTTTCTATGAAGTTTAAAACTAATATATTGATTGTAATTGAATAAAAAATCATTTAATTTAAATAAAAAACTAAAAAACACACAATTAATTGATCTAAAACAATTAGATATGATGATTTGATACTAGGTTGTTGCTTGGATGGATTGGATGTATTTGTTTCTTAGAAATTTTGAGATCACTAATTAAAGTTGAATCCACAAAATTAGATAATTCCAAAAACTTCTTAACTAATTTTATACCTAAAAAATTCCATTTATAACCACTAATTCACTTAGAGGATCACTTTCATGATTACTAATGGAATTGGATCCTACTAGAACTCAGAATGCATCATCATTAAAGTTTCTGAAGATGAAGAAAAAAATAACTCAACAAAAGGAAGTCTTAATATAAAGAATTGATATTACAACATAAGAAATAAGATTCAATACAATCCCATTAAACTCCATAAGATTATCCCATAAAATTTTATCCCTCCATTTGATTATATTCTATCAATGAATTAGGTATGTTGATTTAAAGAAGTGGGATTGAAGAAGTTAAATTAATGAAATAACGAACACTCCAACATTGTGTGAGGAATTTCAAAATTGTTACTATGAATAAATTCAAACCTTTTTTCAAAGGTATCAAAGAGTTAATGTAAAATAAAAAAACAAATTATAGATAATAATTAGAAGAATAAATCTTATTAAATAATGAATGTGAACAAAAAAAGTACCTCCCAAAAAATGATGATGTGATTACAAAATTAAAGCCTGAAATTACAATTGAAAGAAACAAATTCTCATAAAATCCCATCACCACAAACTCCATATATAAGAAACTTAAGATCATTATTTATACCCACCAACAATAAATTCCCTACCCATTAATTAAAATAGTCAAATTCTGGGTGAGAATAAAAGAAATTGTGCATTTTAATATTGACCAAAAAAATAGTTCCATATTCTTCCCTACTCATGGAGTGAAAATACGTCATTGTATATGGAAGTATATTAGATGGTATTATAAGGGTAATTTAATATTTTTGGTTGAATCTAATATCATTCAAAATTTAATTTTAATTGGATCATCAATCTAGACGTTATACTTTAAATAGTGGTATAGTTTAATGGGCTATCAAATATGGCCCACAAATTAAATGTAAACTTGTGATCCATGGTCTCCATGAAAACATTAGAGTTATGTAAGGAAACATTTGAATAATATGATCCCTATAATTTTATCTTTCTAATTTTATAATTTTATCTTTACTGGGGTTTATTTGTGGGCTATACTTTAATTTGATTAGATGAAAGCCCATTATTCTTTGTCAAAGCATTTATACGTTCCTTAGCAAAAATATCCACTACCCTTGTGATTCATTAATTTATCCTAAAAGATAAAATGTTCCCAAAATATTAATAACTTATATCCCAAATTATCTAATGAAAATAAGGAATATAATTTTTCCAAGAATATATTATTGATTGGGCCCAAATTTCCTCTTTAAACGGGAATTTCACATGTGATGAGAAATGAAGTTTAATTTATAAAATGCACTAAAATGGTTGTTTATGTACATTGAAACACATGAATATTAAAATATAATCAATGAACATAATACACATTTTGTGGCTAATAACACCCCCCAACTTGATTGTTTCAAGTACCGATCAAAACGTATCTCAAAAAATATGAAATTGAATTCACATATTCATATATATTTTAACATACAATATTGATAAAAATAGATCATGAAAAAAAATAATGAAACCTATGAAAATAATTTCACCCAATAAAGGTTGTCAAGAATATCCGGAGCTCAATCCCATTCATTTTTTAAAAGTTTTCCTCACATTTCATCCAATTTCCATTAATAATGATGACATTTTTGGTATCCAAAAATACATAAGGACCATTTTCTTGTACAATGAAAAAATGGAAGAACTATGTAGGAATCACACTAAACATTAATATGAATATCCAATTTTATCATTTTATTTGTTTTTTTAGCCTCATTAGAGATGAAAAACTAATTATATGAAAGAAAACTATGATTTCATGATCCCCAAGTGTCAGACACCACACATATTTTCAATTTCATGCTTTAAAATAAATATGTAATGCCTATATCAAGGAAATAAAACTATAGAGTCATGATCCTAAAGTGTTAAACTCCAGAAATTTGGAAAACAAAATTTCTCTCTGCAGCTATTATTTCAATTTTTTTATATACTCAAATTATACAAAATGTGACACCTAACCCTATGTTATGATGAATGAGACATAAGAAATCAAACACATAACCAATATAGTGTGTGATCACTATGGAATTTTTATCAAAAAAATGAAAATTTAAACATTGAAAAATTTCATTAGAAAACTAGAATTTACAAAAAATTATGCTGATGTACTTAAACATCATTTAAAATCATAATCAAGGAATTAAAAATTATATGAAATTCATATTTCATGTTTCATAATTTACATTAACACATGAAAGGACGATGAATTGATTTTTTATTGAATTGTTTTTTTAAAAAATCCCAATTAATTTTCAGAATCTCACATTTTCACTCTACCAAATGTAAAATGACACTACACTCAGTGTTAAAAATATAAGAGATGAGAGAGTAGTGAATTGGGAATAAAGATGGGGAGAATGTGATTTGAAAGGGATTTTTGGAAGAAATCACATGGTTTGAAGTTGATGAGCCATCAATAAGAAATTAATCACTTTGGTATCATGTCACAAGTTGAAACCTCAGGGATTCATGAAGGTGGGTTTTTATTATAGAAGGCATGAAAGTCATTTGAAAATACTAAAATTCTATTGCAACCAAATCTCACACACATGAGACATTGGATCACATTGGAAACCCCAAGGGGGGTTCCCTTAACAAAAATAAAAAACAATAAATAAAGTTGTTATACTGACTTGTACCCTCAAACTTATACAACACCAACATTCAACTTTTTAAGGACTCAATTTTTCTCCACTCCTAATATATTGAGATTTATTCTTTATTTATATTTTTTTCCAGTACAATCATTGGTTCTACAATGAATGTAAAAATCCAAGTAATATTAAATATTGTCGATCTGGTTTCTTTAATTGTCTTATTTAAAATATAAATGATCATTCATACATTATTTGTTTCTATAAATATAGAAATGATGAAAAAAAGTTTTTGACTGTCCCATATGATGGTAGATTTGAGAGAGGATTTTAATACCATGAATTATATCTTGGGTTGGATAACATATTTAGGATTATGTAAGGAATTTGAATGAAACTCAGTATAATTTTATAAATATCATAATGGAATTGTGTCCTTTTGAATGTAAGTTTTAACACAAAATTGGAAATATTATTGTTAAGAATGGGTGTGGTATCCATGTTTTTGATTAATCCCAATGGTTCAGTTATTATTGTTTCGAATAAATTATTAATAGATAAATGTTCGGTAAAATAAATTTATGATGTGAAATTACCCTCTTGTGAAAACAAAAAATCTATTTCCTTTTGATTTAAACAGTCATTAATAGTCTCCTCATGTTATTTGGGTTTAATTTGAACATTCCCGATCCAAATAAACTCATTATCTAGATTTTATATCTTAAATTATAAAGGGGGTTGTTCAACATTTTCCTCTAATTTTAATGCCTCTAATTTTTCGGGAATCATTACTTTATGTTTTTCATTATTTTCATCACCCATAGAAATTTTCACATGTTAAAGATGTTCATAAGTAGATTTAGTGTAAAAAGGTTCTTCTATCAATGACATAGAAGAGACAGCCTAGGATGGAATGGGTTCTACAACCATTTGAGTACACTATAGTAGTACCCTAATTGATGAAACCTAAGATCTCATTCTCTCCATTTGTAAACATAGTTCATGAAGTAAAGTTTGTGGATCATGCTAGCGAATGGGTTGATAAAAAATTTCTATTCCCCAAGGATAATTATATTGATTACATATAACATGATTATATTCATATTGGCCTTATAGGGATTGGAATTCATTATGGGTTGGAATGTTTTGTGGAGTATAAGTGTTAAAATAGTGTGGTTATTTAATTTTTTGATTATCACACCAATATAATATATGATTTTCATTTTATGTCACAATTTTTGTGGGTTATTCAACAAAGGGAGAGTTTCCCCGTGTTTGGTTTTTTTTAAATGGCCTTCCAATAGTGTGAAATCAGGGGTGAGAACACATATGTGTAAGTGAGAAGAGATAATTTTAGATGAGATAATAGAAATGGGATGAGAAAATAATAATATAATATAAGGTACTTACTTGGGCCGATATAAATAGTTCCAAAATTTGATTGTTCCCAAATTTACTCATGTTAATGGTGTAAGTGATTTCTTGTAGTATAATGTGGGTTATTGAATCCACAGGGACCAAAGAAAACCCTATAGACACTATGAATTGATGGAGCATTGGATATGAAGTTTTCAACATGGGTGTTTATTATTAATAAGTAAATAATTATTTAACTTAGATAACAAACTGTAAACACAAAATAATTTATCAAAAATAATTAATAATGATTATTCAATCCTATGTTATCGCTTGAGGTGGATGTGATGTATTTGTTTCTCAAAAATTTTGAGATCACTAATTCACGATGAATCCAAAAAATGACGTAATTATAAAAAATAATTCACCAATTTTATCCCAAAATAATTTCAAGTCTAATAACAATTTAACTTATTTGATCACACTCATTATAACTCCAAGTAATTAGTTTGTACTCTCACTCAAAACGATTCATTGTTAAAGTTGGGGAAGACAAAGATGAAAATAACTCATCGAAGGGAAGTCTTAAATTAATGAATTGATATTATATAACCTGAAATAACATTTTCTATAACCCATGGAATTTCCTAGTATTAAACCATAATATTTTATCTCTCCAATGATTCTGTTCTATTAGTGGAAGCTGGATGTCAACGAAAATAAGTGGTATTGATGAAATGAAAATAATAAAATAAAGAACAGTCAACCATTATGTGAGGAATATCACAATCTTTTTTGTCCATACCATCATGTTAATTAAAACGATAAAAATAAATAAAGGTGAAAATATAAGGAATTTTATTATGAAATGAAGACTAGCGGAAAACATACATGATAGAAATTGATGATGCGATTAACAAAATAAAAGCCTGAAATTATAATTAAAACAAATGAACCTAAAATATATTGACCACCATATCTTCATATAGGAATATTAGAAACCCTTGTTTGACACCCCAATAATAAATTCCCTCCCCATTAATTATGATATTCAAAAGGTATGTGAGAATAAATGAAATGTTATGTTTTAATGCTCACTACAAAAGTAGGACCAGATTAATCCACTATCTTGAAGTTAAAATAAGTTATAGTAGATGGAAAAATATTTCATGGTATTAAACTTGAAATATCATCATAAAAGTGATCTATAATATATTTCTAAATTTCATTACAATTGGATCATCGATACCGATGTTATACTATAAATAGTGGGCTAGTTTTATGGGCCATCAAATCTGGCCTGCATATTAAATGTCAACTTGGGATATATGGATCTCCATGAAGAAAATCAGAATTATATTGATCAAAATTTTAATGAAATCACACCCATAATTTTATCATTCTATATTTAAAATTTGAGATTTGTTGGGATTAATATATGGGCTCGACTTTTAATTGACGGGCCTAAGGCCCCTTAGGATTTGTCTTGAAATATCAGAATTCGTTTAAAAAAATGACAATCTCTCCTTATGATTAATCAATTTACCCTAAAATATAAAATGTTCCCTAAAAATGATAAATAATACCATAAAATATCCAATTTAGAAAATTGATATAATGTTTTCCACAAACAAATGATTGATTGGGCCCAAAGGTGCACTTTAAACATGAATTTCACATGTGACGAGAAACAAAGTTAAATTTATAAAATGAACTTTAATTGTTGTTTATAGACAATGAAACACAAGAATATTAAAATATAATCAATTAATATTATCCAAATTCTGTATATAATCTGTCCCCATCGCTCATGACATTCATTCTCTTGCATAACACAAACATCACCACCCCTCTCCATTATTCTCCTCAGATTAATCACACTTTCAAAACCCATGGTATGTTACTACTAATCCACCATTTCAATATTTATAGTTCTTATTTGGAGTTTTTTTTTAAAATTATAAAAGGATTTTAACAACAAGAATTATAAATTTTAACTCAATCTCCCTCATTTATTCTTCAACAAATCTTCCTCGCCTCAACCCACTGTTACTCCTCCTTCTCCAACACCCTCACGCTTATTATTATTATCAAATGTGGATAAGTTGAGTTTGAATTCATTAGTTTCTTACATTTTTTATCAATATAATTAGAATTTGTCTAATCCTATTATTAGTTTATGTTTGAAGAAAATTTTCTCAAAGTGAAAATAGAGTGTAGATTTTGACAATGTAGTGTTATTATTTGTTAAACTTGTTTAGTAATTTTTTTAACAGATCTATTAATATTTATTGAGGATTAATTTTTCCTTTTTTGAAATCTGGTTATGTGGTATTTTTAATTAAAAGTGATAATCATTCATTTTTTCTTAGAGTTATATTTTCTAAAATATTCATTGAATGTGTCCTTCGAATTTAAAATAAACTTTGTTTCACATTAACTAATTTTTTGATTTTTTTTCATGAACAATTTAGTGGTTTGCATAACTATATCTTACTAAAAATAATTTTAAATTGTAAAATGTCCAATTTATAGAGTTATTTATTAAATAGGATAAAAATTATTTTTTGAAATCATATTTATTATTTTCATAAGAAGTGTATATGTTATTGTTTTTTAAATTAAATCAATTTTTTGAAATACCCAATTCATAATAAATATATTGATATATTATTATTTTCTAACTAAGGGGAGTTTCATTTGTGAAAATTTTATTATTATATTTTTTTTAACATAATGTTAATAGATTTTTTATGTATATAATTTATTTAAAAACATATATCATTTTTTGATATCACATATTCTCCTTTATCAATGTCTTTATCCTTATGATACAATAATTGACAGACACCACCTCCCTCATACATACTTGATATGTAACCACCACCACACAATACTTCGTGTATTCTCCAGAATTATCTCATTATGTGGTTATATCACCAGGTCCACCACCAAACTCTCACTTATACTGGTCTGTTATATTCAACTCAATCATGTTATTTTTCTTTGATTTCAAGATTAAGTGACTGATACTTTTCAGTGTCCAAACTTCATGTATTATTTTAATTACACATTTCATTTTCTGAATCATGAATGTTTAATAATATGTTATATCTTTGAATAAATAATAAATGACATTTGGACACTGACATGTATCAGTCACCTAAAATTTCCCTCTCTTTCCACATCCCGAGGTAATTTCGGATTGATGGATTGGATCGAACAGCAAACCCGAGGGAGGAAAATCAAAGATCCAAGTATCCTTCCAACTCTCATTGACTAAAATAAAAAACATACACCCATTTTCTTGAATTAATAGGAAATATAACCCCAATAATTTTAATATTTTTATTGTCGTAAACATCTATGATAAACATTTTGCAACACAAACCTCTAAACTCATGTTAAAAAATTTATTATTTTAATAATGATCCAAAAAGTTATCTTACATAGTAAAAAGTTTCATATCATTATTAAATATGTTAATTCATCTATATTTTCATTTATATTTCCCCATTTCTAAAAATTTTCACTCATAGTAGTTTCTGCCCCTGGCTATCACCATTCAAACCATCAATATTTACATCTGTCTTGTTAAAACCTCACTCCCATTTTTCACTCTGAATTGTTTCTATATTTTAATCACCCTATTAGTTCCACTAAAGTTTTTTTAGTTTTCAGGTGATCCAGGGTAGTTATAATTATAATTTAATCATTAGTTTTAGATAATTATTTCTATCGATCCCACTAGGACACCTTTTTAACTTGTGTTGAAGTTGATTATCTCATAATTTGATAAAAGATCATCATCTTGGGTTTCTAAAAACACTATCATAGAAGCACCAACTAAACCATCATTTACCAAGTGAATAAATGAATAAACATCAACTCTTAACTCTTGTTGGAATCCAACATATAAAATTTACTGAATCGACTTTATAGATGCATTGGTTATAAGAGGTGAGTTATTTTAGAATGTAGTTTATCAAAATATGTTCAACATTAGTTATATTATATAGTGCGATATAATTGGTGTGGAATATCATTGGGACTACTACTAGGATGGGATTAGTGAAACTTAAGGGGCCATCTAGGGATTTTAATGGAAAATAAAATAAGTCCAATTTGTGTTGGGTCAATTTTGGGTTTGACTATTTCAATAAAATCAACGAACATTGGTAATGTACTCATATGTGAATTTATAAACATGATAAGAGTGCTTATTTTAAGATAAGAATGTGCATAATTATTAATATATGAGTGTGGTATCATAATGACTCATAATGTAATTGTGAACTCTAGGACCTATGGTGGGATTCTCTAGAGGCTGGTTGAAAAAGGAGGCGATGACATGATCATTTCTTAGGGTAGAATGGCTCAGATAAGTGCTTTCTTGACATTTAGTTTATTTTACAAGTGTTTTCTATTTAAAATATAGACTCCTTAAATGACTCTTGCGGGTGTGTTGGGTGTTTAAAAATGTAGCACATCCATTTCTACAAAAACTCATCTTCCCAAGTAGGTTGGATGATGGTTCATCTTTTTCCCAATGATTCTTAGGAACACAAAGTTCAAATATAGAGAGATTGAAACTTATCATGTTTTAAAAATGTGGAAGATTCTATGAGAATTAAAACTTTTATTTTTTGGATAAGAATAATCTTAAATTTATCTCCAGAATTGAAATTTAAGCATTGGAATACTTCAATGTGTTCTCTTTTAGATGAGGTTTAATGCCCAAGAGGTGTCTCATATGTTTTGATGAGTTATGGGAGCACCAGACTTATAAATCTTGTGTTACATAAACAATTAAAAGGGAACATAATTTGTTTAAATTTTATGGTCCCTCCGGAGGAACCACGAGACCCTATAAGGGGTGTCTAATGTTTTTTTTAACCGTGCAACGTGAGATTCATGATCTTACAAAGAGTCAAAATTAAATTGACTAGGTAGTCCAATGGGTTGTGTACTAGTTTCCAAACCACCTATCCCACATTGTTAATTCCAGTTAACCAATAGCAACACATGGTTGTGGCGTGGTCAGCCTAAATCATGTTTCCAAACCATGAGGGGTATGGATCTTGGGCAGAGATGGTTGTATGATTGGGGCACAATGAGAAAAAAGTACAACCTAGCAATGAATCTAATTTAAATGGAAAAAATGATAGTATTTTCCCTATTACCTTAAATGGGTTTTACCATATTTTATTCTTATATTTGACCCAACATCCCCACCCTCATGCATACCTCTCATCCATCGCCTCTACCATGGATTCTTGGTCCAATTTAAGAACCAATAGGTCTATCAGAAGCATATTGATAAGCCAAAGACTCCTTAACCTTTATTTTCTTGT
The DNA here is from genome assembly GCA_963277665.1 of Viscum album. Taxonomy (NCBI): domain Eukaryota; kingdom Viridiplantae; phylum Streptophyta; class Magnoliopsida; order Santalales; family Viscaceae; genus Viscum; species Viscum album. The sequence goes on along the minus strand of OY728119.1, from coordinate 199,847,632 downwards.
AAACTTCACCTTCTTAAGTGTTATCTTTTTTGATCTAATTCTCCATAATTTTATGGCATTCAATAATTATTTAAATTTCTCTCATGTTAGTTCAAATTAATGTCTGATAATGTATGAGTGGACGATCCTATGTACGAGGTAGTTGGTCTTTGAATTTTCCCTTTAAAGTCCCATTTTTTATAAATTATAACATTGTTCCACATTCTAGATTCTCCATATACAAATCTTAAAAGAAATAACATAAATTAATTTCCTAACTTGGGACCTAGACCCTTTGTGAGATCCATTCACATAATTGTATTTTGGTGACCTCAACTTGGTCCACCCCTTGGGTGTGTCCTGTAAGTGCCTTCAGTGTCCATTTATTTTATTGGGAAATTGGGTGGTAATTTATTAATTAATGATAAAATAATTGTTTCAAATTACATATGCTCATGTGTACTAACTTTTCCTTGATAATTACTTAAATTCAAATGATTGAATGCCTTGGGTATTCTCATATCCTATTAAATGACTAAATGAAATTGAATAGAATCTTAATGGTAAGGATATACACATGTCCCATATCAATAAATTAATAAAACTCTTGACTCATCTCACAAAAAATATTAGTAGTGGTATGGTATTTTATATGGACTAATTAATTACTTAATAATGGAATGAATTAATTTTTGTACTTGATATTTATTATAGAAGGATTATGAAAATGCCCTATTAATTATTTCTTTTAACAATAACTCATGATCCATGGTAATGTTTTCTATTGTATTGTGATTATTGGTATCGAACCCTGGTCATGGTATCCCTTATATTGTGATTATAGGTATGGAACCCTGGGCAGGGTTTCTATTATATTTTGATTAGTGATATGTCACACGAGGTGTCAAATATCTTGTGATTATGGGTATGAAGCCCTAGTAATGGCATCCCTTATATTGTGATTATGGGTATGACACCATTGGAATGTAATAACTTATATTATTATTACTATTATCGAACCCTAAGAATGAAATCCCTTATATTGGGACCATGAGTGGGGAACCCTCGGCATATTGTCTGTTATTTGACATGTAATCCACTCATGTGAATTACTTGGTACTAAAACTAGGATCCAATCCATTTAATGGATATATATTCATATGATTATCTTATGTATATACATACATAAATGATTGAATGTGTGTATATACATTTTTGATTAGGCCAAAGAAGGTAAGGTCTTCTGGGTGTCTTCAACAAACCTGAGCCCAACAATATTTTATTTTCTATTTACTACTTCATTTTGATACACCTAAAATCATCTTATTATATATTAATAGACGTGATTAGTGGAGTAACCATTGGTAGTGACCTAGGTACTCAAACAAAACTTAGGTATTTAGGTACATGATCAAGGATTATGATATGTGATGTCACTCATACACATAAAGATTAGAAGTACACGAATATGCCAATGCCCAGGATGTTCATAGAGTTATCCTTAGAGGATTTTGTTTAATCGTTGTATATTCTTTGTATTATATATATTCCTCCATGTTTTCATGTTATATTTCTACTTATTGTACATTATATCATATACGTGAATGACATTTTTTTCAATTATTATTTTTTAATTTTAATATTATATTTCACTGCCTTTATTTTTCTGTGATTCAGTTGTATTTATTACTGGTCTAAAGCATATAGTCTTTACTCTTTACCCCCTTTAGACCCTAGATGCTAGTTTAAATCCTCTGAAATATAGAGAGTTATGTTTGATCCTATCTGGGGAACTGGACCAGTTCACTGATATAGTGTCTCTCCATTTAGGACCTTATATAAGACATTTATAAGTAATTAAAAAAGTTCTAAAATGAGGTATGTTGTTAAAGATAAATAAAATGTTAAGGAAACAATGTTTGGATCAAGAAAATCCAGAGAACCAAAGAAGATATCAAAAGAAATTTCCTTGAGTACCTTCTCCCCACAAGTTCCACTATCGCATATATTAATATTACAAGTTTATGAATATGAAAATTTAAAAGATGTAAATATATCCTAAATTATATATTAAGAATAAATATTTAGATATTTCATTACAAACACTGTTGTTCAAGATTAAATAAATGAGATTATCTTATTTGAATGGTTGTGAGTATCAGTTGTGAATATATATATGAGGCATGTTTTCATAACCCATATATCCAAAAAATGAAATACTATGTTCAATACAGTTAGTAATTATTAAATTTTCTTCATTTATATATATTACCACTATATAAAGGAAAATCCCTGTGAAGCACAATTTGGACTCATTAACCCCGGAATCATTTCTATTCAAAAAAATTATTTATAATTACAAGAAATTGAGTCGAAAAAAGATGAACTAAGTGAGGTATGTGAGAAGAAAATAATAAGTGAAAATATTTTCTTGATACCTACAATATAGGGATAAAAATCTATAATCTAATAATTTAAAATATATTTTTGCTTTTTCAATAAGTTTTTTGAAGTATATAATTCTCATCACAATCAATTAGATACCCCAAATGTTTATTTTTTTGGATACAATGCATGGATATCCATCAAATTGCCACACATGGTGTCTACTCTAAATTTTTAATGCACTAAATTCAATAATTTAACAAAAAAATTATAATTTTATCTTTCATTTTATGTTTTAATGAGAATTGTTTTATGATAGAGTGATATATTAATATTAGATAAATCATGGTATGAGGTCGATAATTGAACATAAGAAGCCTATATATTTCATTATGTAGAGAAACTTTATGGTACATATAGTATTATTTAACAATAAAAATAATTCAGAACAATTTATTTGTTTTATCCAATGTTTCTATATCATGAAAATCAAAATAATGACAATGATTTTTGATATTATGTTTTAAAATTTATAAGTGATACAAAATACAATCAAAATAAGAGTATCCCCAAACATGTAATTTCCAACTGTAATTATAATTTCATAAAACATATGTTAATTGATTGTTTTCCAATATTTTTTCAATACAATAAATATTTCTAGAAAACTACATAGTCAATAGAAGAAGTAATTTTTTATATATGAGTGGGTAGTGTACATGGTGTCAGAATATTTACCAACCTAAATTTTTTCTGATTACCTATTATGTTTGTGATATAGTATGGTCTATGTCCTTAGAGATGAAATTTAGATGAGAATTACTAGTATGATAATTCTTATATATTATTTTTAACATGTTTTACAAGGTGAATTAAAATAGAGGGATATGTAGTATGGATTCCAGTATAGCAAGTAACATGTCTAAAACTGCTCATTCCCATGAGAGATTGAACTTCGAGGTTGCAACCGAGATAAGGGTGATAGGGAAATTAGATAAGAATATATACATACATCATTAAAAGTTGACTTCTTACTACATATTTAGTTAATTTTCATAGTGTTAATGCTTTTAGAAATGCAAGAAATGGTGTGAAAGTTGAAAGCCTTTTATTATCAAAAGTATGTTCTCTTGAATTGGTTCATATCCGTGGAGGGAGTTTCTTATCACCAAATATGTGATAAAATTCAATATCACATAATTTTTAGAATGATAAGAAATTTATCCACTTGTAAGATTCAACTACACCTCAATCTGATAAACGATTTTCATAGTATGACTCGAAGTATATGTTTTAGATTAAAATTGATACTTTAGTTCAAAACACATATCACATATTCAAAACTAAGCAATCACATTAATATTGTTTGATACTTTATGAAAAGATTATATAAGTAAATTATGATGTGTAAAAATTATCCACACCTAAATATAATATACGGTGTACCAGATATGACTCAAGGTGTTTGTTTTTAGTTTAAAATTGACGCTTTTGTTTAAAAAACATCACAGAATCAACATCAAGAAAACTAATTCATATAGTCTGGATATGTTAAAAAAATAATCTATATCTAATCTTTGATGTGTAAGAATATACTCCACCTCAATATGATATATGGTGTGCCCGATATGACTTAAACTTGATGTTTTTTATTACAATTGACATTTATGTTTAAGACACACATGACATACTAAACACTAGGAAAATGCATTCAACTTTGTTGTTACTTTATTACAGTGATCCATAAGAACTTTTTATGTGTAGGCATCAATTACACCATATTTTGATATATTTTGTGATTGATATGAATTGAAATGTGTTTTATTAGTTTAAAATTTATATTTTAGTTAAAAACACACATCACATACTCAAATCTAAGCAAACACATTCATATTATTTTAAAACAAAATGAAAATGATCCATAATTCGAATGTGTGATATAATAATCTATAGAAAATCAATTTGGCACATGATGTGGTCGGTATGGCTCAAAGAATGTGTTTTCATTGTAAAAGAATAATTTTAGTGTAAAACTTTCATCACATTTTCAAAAATAAGAAAAAAATCTCTAATTGTTCTTAAATGTTAGGAAAATGATATATATTAAATTATCGATGTGTAGGAATCAAACACATGTAAATTAAACACACAATTTTGTTGGTATGACTCCAAGTGTGTGTTTTCAATATACAAGAGCCAATTTAGTTTAAAATGCACATCACAGAGCCAAAAATGTTATGTATTAATTCATTTTTAATTTTTTTTCTGTGAATTTAATCAATTTCTATTATTTATTATATATATAAGTACTAATTTTTTATATTTTCAATGTGTATTCATCTTCATTTAAATATATATCAATATATTTTTCATAATAAATATTTAATTAATAAAACTTATACATATTTTAATATTGTTAAATTGTACTAATTTTTAATTGTTCAATTTCAATCATTTTTAACATGCATGCATTTGAGATTAAATATTCATCAATAATGTTAAAAATATATTTGTCAAAAATATGTATAGATAAATATATTTATTAATGTATATTAACTATATTTATAAATTTATATATTTGTAATTATAAATAAAGAATATTATTTTTTAAAAACTATTTATTTGAGTGGTACTCGCCGGTTGTACCCGCCGCTCGCTGTGGGAACTGGCCCAGGCTCGAGTCCCACTACACTCGGACACTTTGAATATTATGCACACGGCGATTCAAATCCATCTGCCTAGCCGAGGAACATGCAGCGGGCTCTGGGCATGACATGGCCCCAGTGGGAGGTGACTTTTACCCTTTAAACGGTTGTTATCAATGCATTACTATAGCAGTACTATTCATCGAGGGATCCTTTGGGCTAAAAAATACGCTTCAAAGCCTTGTATTCAGGCCACATGGACTTGGGCCTTTGGGCTATGTATTTGGTCTCCCTCTACCGAGAATTAAAGTGATCTTTTCTTTAATAATAAATTGATTAGTTTTCCCTATCCTATATATATATATAATTAAATAAATTTTATTTTTTAAATGTATTTATACAATTGTAAATAAATAAAATATATTTAAAAAATTAAACAATTTTAATAAAAATATTTAAATAAATAATATATTTATTATAATTATATTTTTATATTTATTAAATATATATATATATACATTTATATAAATATACTGACAATATATTTAAATTTATAATTATAATTAGAAATCCTTTATCAATCCAAAATTAATTTTTACTGATAAAGAATGATCATATCCAGACTTTTTGGGAAGTGCTGATAAAAGTGTCAAGATTTATTTAAAAACCCTTAACAATTTGTGAACACGTTATCATATCAGAAGATTTATACAGAAACCACACTCTGTCGATGCTCTTCTACAATGGTTTGAAGCATGGATCAATGCTCTAATCCATGCTTTAAAAATTACAAGGCTCAAATCCAAGGCCCAAATGATTCAATGGTCGAATAAATTGAAGGGTTGAATGAATTTTATTTTTTCGATATCTCTACTTTTTCATGGAATTCAAAATGATTAAAATGAGTTTTTTAGACCTGATCACTAGGTTTTATTGATTAATACCATACCACAATAAAGTATACTATTACCATTTATTCTTTTCTTTTTTATTATTAAAGATAAATGAAAATGTTCACATAGGAGAATATGGATTTTAGGCAGGTCGTGCGTGACTTAACCTTTGGAAACAAGGTGGGATTATGTCCCATCTTTCTTACTTAATAATGGTAACTGGGGCCAAAAAATGAGATATTTTTCCTCCCATAGTGTAATTGTTTCAATATGTTTTTATTGATTACTTATCTATTTTTATACCTAAGAATGATAATGGGTTTTATATTGAGGTCATGTTGGGAGCTCAATATATTTCTATTCCATTTTATCAGATGGATCTGGTGTTTCTTTGTGATATTTTATCTCAGTTATAGTACATAGCTAGTAAAGGACTTATTCAATAGAAAACATCTATTTGAGGTTCCCCAGTTTCATATTCTATGATGGATGCTTTCTCATTGATGTAATTATATAAATGCAGTAAGTTTTCTAGTTTCATCAAAAGCCCATAGCGGCATAATAGAGCTTGTCCAAGAGGAAGTTTCACTAGTTCAAAAATCAAAATTTTAGTTAAAAAAGTTTCACCTATAGAAAACCAATAAAACACACTTGTATTATCTTGATAATTTGTTAAAATGATTCATAAATCATTTTTGACATGTTAGAATTAGTCTCGCATCAAAATGACACATAATGTGACTTGTATGAGTCAAATTTCACATTTCCAATTTAAATTGTTATTTTAGTAAAAATGAAATTAACCTACTCAAAACAAATCAAACACATTCAGATGTATTTTATAATTTAGGAAAATGATCTATATGTCATTTTGGATATCTAGTTATTATCCACACCTTAATTTGATACATGATGTGCTCTGAATGACTCAAATTTTTATGTTATGAGGTTAAAATCGAAATTTTAGTTAAAAAATTGACATTCAATAAAAATTTAGAAAATATGGTGTAATTGTCTTGATAATTTAGGTAAATTATTATTAAATAATTCATGTTGTGTTAGAATTATTATCGCACCAAATAGATACACGATGTGACTAGAATAAGTTAATGTGTGTTTTTTCAGTTTAAAATGGAATTTTAGTAAAAAAGAATAGAGATACAATAAAAACCAAGAAAACACATTAAAATTGTTATTATACATTATGAAAATGATTCGTATGTAATTTGGGATGTGTAGGAATTATCTGTACCTAAATATAACTCATGTTGTGGTCGGTATGTCTCCAAGTGCATGTTTTTATTTAAAATTGATATCATTTTCATTAAAAATAACAACTGAACTACTCAAAACTGATAAAATGAATTTATATCAATCGTTATTATTTATCAAAAAGATCTATAAGTAATGATTTTGTGTATGAATCAGCCACACCTCAGTCTATAACATGATGTGCCCGATATGAATCTAAGTGTCTATTAATAGTTTAAAACCAACATTTTAGTTGAAATGTTTCACTCACTAAAAACCAAAAAAATAGACTATATTATCTTTATATTTTTTTAAAATGTTTAATAAACCATTTTTGTTATGTAGAGATTTATCTCACTTCAATGTGATACGTGATCTTACTGGTATTAGTCAAAGTGCTTGTTTTAATTTTAAAGTGAACTTTTTGTAAAGAACGTCATGTGACGTACTCAAAACTGAGAAAAAAATTAGGATTATTTTTATTATTCATTAAATAAATCCATAAATAATTTGAGATGTCTTGTAATAGGCTTATACTCAACCTGACGAATGGAAAGACAAGTATAAACCCAAGTGATCCATTTTGTTACAAATGACATCATTATTAATATAAAGGACAAGTAACATCATCAAAACCCTAAAAATAAAGTATGATTGTTTTGATAATTTATGAAAATGATAAATAAGTCATTTTAGATTTTTGGGAATCCACCAAACGTCAATCAGACACATGGTGTAACCGATATGACACGAACTACATCTTTTTTACATAAAATGAATGAGAATTTTAGTAAAAAGAAAAACCGGCCTACAAAAAACTAATAAAATGAATTCACATTGTTTTTATACCTTAGTAAAACAATCTGTATTTCATTTTTGACATGTAGGAATCAACCAAACCCTAATTAGATACAAGATGTACTCAGAATGACTCAAAGTGTCTATTATCCGGTTAAAATTGGCATTTTAGTTCAAAAAGATTCACTCCCTGAAAGACAATTAAACATGATGGTATTGTTATTATAATTTAGTAAAATGATTCATAAATCATTTTTGACATTTAGGGTTTGTCTCAGGTCAAACTAACACATGATATGACTTGTATGAGTCAAAGTGTGGCTTTCCATTTTTAAATGAAATTTTAGAAAAAAAGAAAAGTGCATACTTAAAACTGAGAAAATGGATTCATATTTTCTTTGTACTATAGTAAAATGATCTATAATATATTTGGGATTCGTATGAATCTTTTAAACCACAATCCGATTTACAATGCGACTAGTATGATTCCAAGTGTGTCTTTTTTATTTAAAATTGACATCATTTTAACTCAAAAGAATGGATGACCTATTCATAATCGATAGAACACTTTTCAATTATTTTGATACTTTATTAAAATGATAAATAATTCATTTGTTTTGTTTTTTAATCCTCTAAAACCCAATTAGATACATGATTTTCCTGATATGACTCAATGTATCAGTTATCCGTTTAAAATTGAGATTTCTGGTCAAAAAGTGTTAGTCACTGGAAACCAAACAAATGCACTAGAATTAAATTGATAATTTAGGAAAATGATTCATAACTAATTTTTGATATGTTGGAATAATTTTCACCTCATACCATACATGATGTAACTAGTATGAGTCAAATTGTGTACTTCCTGTTCAAAATGTCATTTTAGTAAAAAAATAAAAGCAGCGTTCTCAAATCCAATTAAACACATTTGGATTGTTTTGATACTTTATTAAACCAATCTATAATTAATTTTGGATTGGTAAGAATCATCTACACCTAAATGTAATACAATTTGTGACTGGTATGACTCAAAGTGCGCCTTTTCAATATACAAGTTTCATTTTAGTTTAAAATGTGCATCTCATCGCCAAAACTAAAAAAATGAGCCTATATTACATTCTCATAATTCAATACACTGTTAATTAATTTATTTCTTTATAATATTTATCTTATAATTGTTTTTTTATTTCCAAATGGGTACATCGTGATGATGAACAAAAACTAGTGTGATGTGCAAGAATCGACTACAATTCAATATGATACACAATGTTCTCGGTATGACTCAAAGATGACTTTAAAATTAACACTTTCTATTAATTTATTTCTTTATATAATTACTAATATAATAATTTTTTCCTTATTTAGGTGTGTTCTTTTTCTTAAGGGGAGGTGGTATTTTCCACAATAGAATGAGTCAGGTTATGGATTAAAAGACAAGGGAACACTGAATTTTTCAAATGTATGTAATAATTTGTACATATTTATTTATAATAACTAATATCTAAAATATCTAAAAGATAGTGGTATTCTTATATTTTTTGTTTTATATTTCATTTATTTTAAATTCTATACTGGTACATAATTGTTTTGATATTTGGTGGTGTTTCTAGTGTTGCGGTGTTCTATTATAGCACACTACAGTATTCCCCTTTAATAGTGTCACTTCAAATGCTAATAAAGGTACCCTTTATGCACGATTCTATAATTATTGACTAAGGTGACGTTTATCACCGCAAAATAAAAGTTCTGAAAAATCATGTCATTTTTTGGTGCTTCTAAAAGCACAGATTAATGCTTATGAATTTTATTATTCCTCTAGTAGTTAGTGATTCTATTGCACTAATATTTCCATTTTTATTGCAATTAAATTACTATTTTATAGAAGTGTGAAGAGATGAAAAGCCGGGTCAAGTGAAAGACTGATATGGATTTTGATGGATTACTATTAAAGAGAATAATCGAGATTAGGAAACTCCCTAATAGTGGTATCAAAGTTAATGTTTTGATATTTCATATTTTCATGGGAATTCTAGAAGATTTAAAAAGGAATGATGGTTCATATATGAGAAACAATGTTTGAAACTTTTTATAAGTATGTTTTAAATGTTTGTAGTGATATTAACAATTTATTTTTGATAAGGATTTCATCAGATTTTTTGGACCTGTACTCTTCATGCATGAGTCAAAGACCATTGACTAAGATGAAGATGGTTTTGAAGTCAATGCAAGTTAGGTCAGGTGTTTCAAGTCTTACACCTAATCCTTTTTCTTTAGAGAGTTTTATAAGTAAGTTATGAATTAAAATTAATGATATAGGTTATGTATAAATAATTTAAGGATATTCAAGGAATGTTGATTAAATGACGAAATTATTTTCTCCAGGTGATCCATATTTTGGGGAAATCCTTTTTTTGGGGGACTCAGCTGTTACCGGTTTATGTCATGTCGAGATGGACAATGAAAATTCATAGAGGATGAAGACTTTGGTGATTTAATTACTTTTTCATGGGGGTTTATTATGTTTCTCTTAGTGTTTAAAATCAGTGTCTTCCTATTTTCTGCTGAGGATGATTGTTCTTTTGGTTTTTACTGATTTTATTTTAATTAAGATTGTCTAATTTTGTTTTTAAATTAATGTTTTTATAATTTTCATGGAAAATTATTTTATTTTTTTTATGAAATTATAAAAAATATTTGTAATTTTTTTGGGAATAAATCTTGTTTTTCTTTTAGGGACTTCGTGTTTTGCTTTTCATTGGGCTTTGGGTGTGTCCTTGTATACTAGCTTGATACATATATCTTACTGGGTTTTCTTCTAGAATTTGATTATCATTGATCTTCTGGCTTTTGAATTATGGTTTTTGGTATTATTTTTCTCTACATTAATCATTGATTCTTAGCTTCCATTTTCTACAAGCTCTGTATCCTAGGTTTTATAGATTCTATTTCACAAACCATATCTCTGTGATTCTTCCCTGCTCCCTCACCCATATAGGTTTCTTCCTTATCTGTTGTACCTTCCATCAGTTTCCTTATCTCAAGATCACCTTTATTTTCCACAATTTCTTTATTTTATTAAGTCTATGTAGTTGTTTTAATCCATTTGATGGATTGTTTCCATTTATTTCCATTCAGGAAGAAGATCTGTCAAGGGAGGGGGAGTTACATTTCTTCTCTTCCATACCTAAAAAACCCCTATTCTAATGTTCATCTCCAATTCTGATCTTAGTACATTTGACCTATATTGGTACTACATCCACTTCAAGATTTTAGACATGATTTTGTCATTTCTTCTTTAGTGGTTTTGGGATATTTATTTGGTTTCAGCTTCATGAGATTGTTTCTTTTATGATTTGGTTCTTGATTGTATTTTATTTTTCTTTGTACAGTATGTGTATGGGTTTGGCATGCATGAATCCATCCAAATTGAGGAAATACATTATCATCCTCAACCCTATGTATTCATCTAGTCCCTAGAGTGATGATACCCCTTTTATTAAATATATTTTCTAGTCTTCTTGGATTTATCTATGTTCAAATTATTTTCTATTTTATGCCCATTTTTTTATATTAATAAACTTTCTTAGTGATGCTCTTATTGATGAGTATGAAAAAATTGGTCTGATCCATGGTAATCTTGTACCTTCATTACTATACTTCAAATTATTTACTATTCTAGATTTTTATTTTTTCATATTCCATTTTTATTTTGGTTTCTTTGAACCTATCAATTCAGATTATAAACATATTCAATTATTCTCTTCTATGATATTTATACTCCCTATATTTCCAGATCAGTTTGAACCTCAAAATTTTTATTAGATCCGGTAATCGGTCTATTTGATGTACTTTTCAAAGTTTGAAGACAATAAGTTCAATAGTGGGAGTGATTCCAGTATTTTGAGATTTAATATGCCTTCACTACTAGTCCACAATGGGTTGAATATTCCATAAATGGTCCAAAAAACCCATAGTTACCATTTTTGTCAATTTTCAGTCTCTCACTAAATATATTGATATTAACACTAGTCTTTTGAAAATGTATCACTATACATTTCCCTTTGCCTTAAGAGATAATGTCCAAATGGAATTTACCATGAAACCACTATGAAGAAAATATGGTTAAAACTCAATCATATATATATGAAAAAAACTTTTCTTCTTCATGTTTATAAAAAAATAATTCATTCTTTTGGGATGAATCATAGTTAATCTGTTCATGTTCGTATTAATGATTTTAATATAGTTTTTTTGGATTTATCTAACATAGATGTCAATGTAAATGATGAAGACCAAGATATTATTATTTTAACCTATCTTATTGATTCTTTGAGTGTGGTAGAAGCCTTCTTATTAGATTATATTATCCAAAATATAAAAATAAAGATAGTGTAGCCAAGAGGAATATGGTATACCCTAATTTTGACACTATAGATATTATATAGATTAGTTTATCATCCATTTAAATAGAAATATATGTATTTCAAATGTTGAATCCTTTTTGTTCCTATAACTGGTTCCGTTATATTTTCAAGTTCCACCGTTAGGGCGGGGGGGGGGGGTCATTGGGTTTGTTTAAGTTGTTCGGAATTATGTGGAGACCTTTATACTATATGATTTATGGTTTTAGAGACATTATTTTGAGCGTTGAAATATTTTATAGATCACTATATATTACCCTAATGAAGGTTATATTTTTTTCTGGTATCTTCATGTTTCGGAATTTTATTAGCTTAAGTGGAGACTTATGAATAGGTGGTAATTTTTTTATTATTGATTATTGTTATATTCTTTATTTATGAGGATGGTTTATTTTAAGAGTATGGTATTATTATAAGTTCCAGTATGGGTAGGCCACATTTCCTTGTGACATACGAAAAACTTATCCATGTTGGGCTGATACTATGGACTTAGATTTATCTTCTGAAAAACAATTTATCTGGACCTACTAGTAGGATAGGTTATTCCTAGAAAGAACAAATTTTTTAACTTTTTAACTTTAATTTTAAAAGGATGATATTTATTAATTTTTAAAAAAAACTAAAATTATGTTTCAATATTTTCATTGAAAAGGGTTTTGACTTATTATTATTATTATGAAATTTTTATTTTGGTTAGGGATTCTCTTTTATGGGAACCCTTAGGGATTTATTTATGCGTCTCCATGTTTTGATTATCATTGGGATTGGGGGAATGTACTTATATTCTAGATTTCTCTTTGGATCTCCCAAGGTATTCTTGTTGCCAAAAATTAGCCTTGATCTTGTTTCTCTAGAGTGTGGGTGTTGTGATTACTTTTTTTACTATGATCTTAATTCCTACTTGGCTTCAATTAGATTATTTCTTCATGTCCCATGTTTTATGTTATTTTTTTCATTGGCATAATCATCCATATTCATCCACACTCCATCAATTGAACATCTTTTTTCATCATCTAATACGAACACCATCATATTCCTTGCCTCCTAGTCGCCATTATTGTGCTATATTACATCCTTTTATTGATTGTATCTTAATGGTTTCAAATTTAAGAGGGAGTGGTTCCTTTAGATTCTATTTAGACAACAAATATTTTGATAGAGGGAGTATTTCCATGGATCATCTTTGATGACTACACAACCCCCTATTTCATTCATTGTCATTGGATGAGAGCTCAGTACTTGTCAACTCTATCTGGGCCACATCTGCATCAAAATTGTATAACCATGGTAGTATCATTTCTTCTTCATTAGATCTTAGATCTTTCCCTGGTTCCGACCTCATGAGATAGTTTCTTTTATACTTTGGGACTATTTTTTGTTTTTTTTCTATCAAAAGTTTTTGTTCTTTTCATGTGTCATTCTATCCATATCGAAGGAATTAATTACCATCTTATAATTGGGGTTCACAGTTGGTCCCAAGAGTGATACATCACCTATTCTAAAATTGATTATTTTTAATACATGTGTTTTTCTATATTTATTTTTTCTTTGTTGTATGCCCTTTTTTTGTATAATAATAATCTGTTGTGGTGGGTTTCATTCCATATAGTAGGACTAAAATGGACAAAACAACATGAATTCTATTCATTCTTTACTTTTATTCATTTTATTTACTATTTTATTTGTTCTTTGTCAATATTTCTTCTATCTTTTGGTTTCTTCAGTCCTCGCTCTTCACATTATATAAACCGATTCTATTCCTTTCCTATATGATATTCTATCTACATGAATAATTAGATTTTTTCTAACCCTCACAACATTCATTTGATGGTATCTTCTCTGTAAGTGGGATGAAGGGGGAGGATTTTTGGGTCAAAAAACAATTGCACATCTGTTTACATGAGGTTTGATGGATAAAACAAAGGCTTTTATGGGCTACACCTTCTATCACCCATTGGTTTTCAGATGGAACTCTGATAGGGCTTATTTTTTAGGGATGGAAGGAATAGATTGTGGAGGAATACCCCCCCAATGAGTGGTATTATAGACATAGTGTATCCCAAGTGTGATGTCCCCAAATTAATTTATCAATGATGATGGTGGCTTAGTTGGTTTTTGTGGATCCATAGTGGTTCCATGTGTGGAATGATTTCATGATAAACAGGGATATGCATCATATAAGGCCCCAGCCTTAAACCTTACTTAATCTTGAGTTATTACAAGATTACACGTTGAGGATCTTTTCGGGTTTAGAGTTTTAGAGAATTAGATCATAAAACTTGCATTACATTCCACATATAAACAAAGTGGTTACATAAAGATAGTATTCTTCATTCCCATCAATGGAAACACATTTAAAAAAAAACATGGATTATTTCTTGACAGATCCTTGACTCTATCATCTTATCATGTACCTTTCCCTTGACCTGTGAAAAACATTTCAAAAACTTGGGATGAGCATAAAAACTCAGTATGGGTTATAAAAAAAACATGGAAAGGAAACATGAGTTCATATATACATAAGAATGAAATCATACTTTACCCATAAAACATAGGCACTTTAACATACCTCATAAAATCATGAATAAATCATAGAAATCATAATATGTAAAGGTAACTTGAGGCATTCATAACATTATTATGTAGGGAGTAACCCTCTTGGTTACGTTTGGAATATCCATCACAGTATATTCCCTAAAATCTCTTCGGAGAAACCTTAACGTTTCACTCCTTCGCGTTACCCAATGCATTGGAGAGCTATAATGGGCTCACCTGCCCTTAGTTTATCACGGAACCACCCGTCTTCAGAATAATGCCCAGGAACCATAACATAATCATATCACATAAAACATGCATAAAGGAAACATAAAATTTCCACATTTCAATCACGAGATATCAATACAACACATTGATATAATAAAAACATTATGAAAACCATTTTCAATACCAAAGTAAAACATGGTATTTATTTTTCTTTAAAAAAAAGAAGGTATGGCTTGTAGAGGAAGCCGAAACTCAAATAACGGTTACGACGGCGGAGAAGTCGTTGTCGCCGTATACGTA
The DNA here is from genome assembly GCA_963277665.1 of Viscum album. Taxonomy (NCBI): domain Eukaryota; kingdom Viridiplantae; phylum Streptophyta; class Magnoliopsida; order Santalales; family Viscaceae; genus Viscum; species Viscum album. Next base: position 199,832,200 of record OY728119.1, on the reverse strand, counting down.
CGAAAAAAACATTCCCTTTTGTCGTTTAGTAAATGCTTCGTATAAAAAAGATTCCTTTTGAATAAATGTAAAAGTCAAAGGGGTTTATACACCGTATAAAAGAAAGTTGTGTATAAAATAAAATATGCCTCAACGAAAGGAGATTGAGACGAAGTCCCATACAAAGATAATTTTTAAAATAAAATAGATACATTATGTGTATTCACTATAAGTACACATAAATAAAGTACAAATAAAAGATACGACATAATAATATAATGACATAATTTGAAAGTAGGAGATTAACCCAAAGAATGGAAATTGGGTTAAGAAGTTCCCATACCTCGTATCTGACTTGACCCGACCGTTCTTTAAACTCCTGAATAATAAAATTGAGTTAATCTCTACTTGCTTATGAATCTTTTTCAAGTTCATTATTCCTTTTATACCATGTTATGAACATCATGTAATCATTTAAGTTAATAATGTTCATTTTGTCGGTATTTGGTTCTTAAGTCAAAAATAGACTTCTTACACTTACATGTTGTTAATTTGGTCGATGTTTCATTATATCCAAAATGGTATTCATGATGTAGATATCATATATGTCATATATATCCAGTACATACATGTATTTAAAATATTACATAATCATTTAGAGGTAAGAAATGAAATGCACCGTTCATGGAGACGGTAAGCCGTACGTACGCATGAACGCTACTTTCATTTCTTTGTCATATTAATGGAATTAAAACTAAATGAGAGGTATGCATATTTTAATTCCAGAATTATATTCATCATTTAGATATATCATTAATTATATATATCCATTATATACATGTACATTTAATAATAAATTACATTTGGGGATAAGAAATGAAATGCACCGTTCATGGAGACGGTAGTCCGTACGTACGCATGAACGCTACTTTCATTTCTATCTCATAATTTAATGTAAATAAATGATAATGATATATATATAGGTATATTATAATTCCAGTATAACAACATATATAATATCATTAACTTTATCCTTTACACATCCCACATATGGTTTTAACGAATCAAATCACTTTTAGGGGGCGGTAGTCCGCACTTCCTAAAATGAAGATATCGTGTTTTACCCATAATGGAAACCATAAAGGTATGCCAAAAATGAAAAGAACAGAAGCTTAAGGAAAACATAAACATATTATATATCATATATAAAAATAGTGACATCATAATGGCCACCTTTGAAGGTGTTAAATGAGTATTTGAACAATCATCGTTTCGGGAGGCAGAATTTCTCCATCCACGGAAACCTTATGTTCTTTAACCATTTGATGTAGTTGTGTGAGAGTGTAGCTCAAATAAATCTTATAACAACATCCTAGTATATTGAAGATACTGGTGTTGTTACAAAAGAAGTAAATAAAAAGATTTTAGGGGGTTGGAGAAGCAAAATAAAACAAATGAACATGAGAGAAACAATTACCTTTAAAAAGTGTAACTCCTTTTGATTTGAGCCTAAAGGCTTCCTTTGAAAGGATTATGCCCAAAGGGAATCCTCTAGGATGAGGATAGGGATGTGGAGAGAGCAAATGGGCAGGGGTTGGCCGATCCAATGGCTTGAAGAGTGTGTGAAATGAGGTAGAGGTGGGGGCCTTTTATAAGAGGAGAGGAGGGGCACTTTTGGAAAGTAAAGAAATATAACTTTATTTGAAAATGTGTTTCGGTTTTAAAAGGTCCCACATTGATAGAATTCGTGGATAAGGTGATAAGGGTTCGAAAGCCACTCATCCAATTGGTTTTGGACATGTGTAGTTCATAGATATTACATTATATTTCCATTTTATTTAAATCGTCCATTAATGATGTCATCGCTGCATCATTATTATGTCATAAATAATTTAATTTATTTAATGTCTAAAAATTATAAAACAAATACTATGATATAGGAAATCTTTTTATATTTCCAATGACTATTTATAATCAAAATTTGGACTTGTATAACCCCACTTAAAAATTGTTTTAGTAAAACAATTTATGTTTGTGTCATTTTCACTTTAACATTAAATAAAAAGTAATTTATGTCATTTCCCAACAAAAGTGGATCCATGGGGTCCCCAAGTTAGGCCATGGCTTGTCTTGGTCGGCCATGACACAACCAATGAGGTTGGGACATGTTTCTAGGTCATTTTATATTATTAAAGCATTATTTATACATTAAACTACCCTAATTACCACTAATCGCGATTAAGAACTTAATAAGTTACTATTCACCAAAAAATTATTTTAATCTCATTGAACCACATTTTACTTCTTAATGACAACCATGTATGTCGGATTTTTCAAAATTCAACACACATTAGTGGTAAAATTTCATTTAACCGAAAAATCAGTTTGCTTGATTACCACTTAGTGGTTTCACTATTCATCAAAAATTGAAGTTTTTCAGAAAATTACCAAAAATTCACCCTAAGCTATATTTGATATTCCGAATTCAAAAATGAAGTCCATTTTACAAAATTAAAATCATATAAGTCACATTAATTAATTTAATAATTAATTCCCGCTGCCAGAGCAAATAGAGTGTTTTTTATGAAACAATAAGTATCAAAAGATTGACACCAGTTAAAGTCTAATTTCAAAGTGAAATTGATTCCAATGACCACCATTGGATAAAATGGTAAAAATATATTCTAATTCCACTTCAAAACCAAATCAAAACATAATCTAATCATATAAATAAATTAGATTAAAAAGCAGTTTTGATGTAAAATACAACATTTTACACTATTCATAAAAAAATGAACTTTATCAGAAAGGTACCAAAAATTACACAAAGTAAAATTTGATGTCCCGATTCTTAATAAAAGTTTTATTTGGTCCAAAAGAATGTATAAGAGTGATCAAAACTATATTTAATGACGGTTCACCATTAAAAGGTGATAAGTGAACCTTTAGTGAAAATAAGAGTATAAAAGCCTAAAATTGAACTCTTTCCGTATTTTAAGCCTTTATCTTTTATTGGGTAAATGTAAAAACATCTAAAAACATATCTATTCATATTTTAGTTATTTCTATTCATTCCTGCCAGTACAACGACTACTTGTTAACTAACATAATATTATTATATTACTAGTGTGCTACGTAAGTTTCAAAGAAACTCATCGTTGCGTATCGGGTACGCTATCGAACATAGAAACCCCTTTTAATTAAAATTCATATTTAATTCTCTAATATTAATAAATATGAAAATTATTTATTCTTTAATTACCTGGGATGTTACATCCTTCCCCCCTTTTGGGAATTGCGTCCTCGCAATTTTATTCACTTATCAAAATAAGTGGGGGTATTTATCCCTCATAGCATTTTCAGATTCCCACGTTGCCTCTTCAATCACATGGTTTTTCCAAAAAAACATTTACCTGATGAATCACCTTATTCCGTAACACTTGCTCCTTATGGTCAAGAATCTGGACCGGTTGTTCCTCAGAAGATAGGTTCTCTTCCAGCTGAACTACCTCTGGACTCAAAACATGAGATGGATCTGGCATATACTTTATCAACATCGAAACGTGAAAAACATTGTGTACCTGAGAAAAACTCGGAGGTAAAGCCACTCGGTATGCAACTGATCCAACTCTCTCCAGAATTTCGTATGGTCCAATGAACCTTGGACTCAACTTTCCTTTCTTACCAAATCTCATCACACTTTTCCAAGGAGAAACCTTGAGAAAAACATGATCACCTACCTCGAAAGATAGATCCTTCCTCCGGTTATCCGCATAACTCTTCTGCCTGCTCTGAGCTGTTCTCATGTGTTTCTGAATCAGCTGAACTTTTTCTGCCATCTCTTCTACCAATTCTGGTCCCATCAACTTTCTTTCACCCACTTCATCCCAGAAAGCTGGAGTTCGACACCGCTTCCCATATAATGCCTGAAATGGTGCCATCTGTATACTGGAATGAAAACTGTTATTATATGAAAACTCAACCAAAGAAAGATGTTGGTCCCAACTTCCCTGATAATCCATAGAACAAGCTCGTAGCATATCCTCCAATGTCTGAATTGTTCGTTCTGACTGCCCATCTGATTGAGGATGAAAAGCTGTACTAAAATTTAATTCAGTACCCAACGACTTCTGAAGGCCTTTCCAAAAGTTAGAAGTAAACCTGGGATCACGATCCGATACAATGGAGGGAGGAACTCCATGTAACCTGACTATCTCTTTAAAATACAAACGGGAAAGTTGATCAAGAGATAAAGTATCTCGTATAGCAAGGAAATGAGCAGATTTGGTCAAGCGATCAACAATAACCCAGATTGCATTATTACCTCGAGATGTATTTGGTAATCCAACAACAAATTCCATGGATATATTCTCCCATTTCCACTCTGGCACTGGTAAAGGCTGAAGCATCCCTTTCGGTAACTGCCGCTCTGCTTTAACCTGTTGACAAGTCAAACACTTCACAGTAAAATCAGCAATGTCTCTTTTCATTCCATCCCACCAGTAAAACTCCCGCAGACCACTGTACATCTTAGTACTTCCAGGATGAAAAAAAAACAACTCATTCTTCAACTGTGAATCACAAGGCACACATAACCTCTTCACAAACCTCAAAACACAAACACAAACTTATCCAAGAACTCATGGAAAATTTTATTCATAAGGTCCATGAATACAACAGGTGCATTGGTTAACCCCAAAGGCATAACTACAAATTCATATTGGACATATCTAGTACGGAACACAATCTTCGGAACATCTGCTTCTTTTACTTTCAACTGATGGTACCCCGACCTCAAGTCAATCTTCGAAAAATACTGAGCTCCCTGGAGCTGACACCACTTCATTCGATGGCCCAACATCTTCTGAAGTAGTTGCAAAGGATTTCACCACCCCGTTCTGCTTGTAGTCTAACTGCTTCCCATCACTCAAGCTCCTTGTCGGACACTCGTTTGCATAGTGACCCATCTCATTGCACTTATAACATTTCACTAACTGTAAATCAAATTTGTTCTTACCTTCACCTTGATCCTTTTCAGTGCAATCACGAGCCTTATGTCCCATCTTACCACATCGGTAGCACTTCGCAGAATTCAGAAGACATTCCCCAGCATGACTTTTGCCACATTTATCACAAACTGGAAACTTAGTTCTCTTACCATCAGACTTTTTTGAAGAATTCTTACCTTTCTCCTGCCACCTCGGTCTCTTCTTCTGCTGGTTGTTATAGAACACTTGGTCATCGGAAAACTCCATTTCCACCTTCTCAGCACATCGAACAAGCTTTTCATAACTTTTAATCTCACTAGAAGATAATGCCCTTCGATACTTTGGCTTTAATCCTGAGTAAAAACGATTGATTTTACTATCAAGGTCTCGGATAAAATTGGGAGCATACCTTGCCAATCGAGTGAACCTTTCTTCATAGGCAGCCACTGAGTCTTCCTCTTGCCTCAATTCCAAGAATTGCTTTTCCATCCTAAGTCGAACAGCCTTAGGAAAATACTTCTCAAGAAACATACCTTTGAATTCATCCCAGTCAAGAGCATCAATCTCATCGGCATCCCTGATATTTTTAACCATAGACCACCACTGATCTGCTTCACCCTCCAAACGGTAAATAGCAAGACTAACCTTTTGATTGTCTGAACACCCCATGACATCAAAAATCTTCTCCAGTGCTTTAATCCACCCTTCAGCTTGCACAGGGTCAGATGATCCTCTGAATGATGGGGGATGTTGCCTCATGAAATGTTCCACCACTGACATGTTCCTCTGCGGTTGATCTGGCTGATCTCGTGCATGGATACCACCACCATTTATCGCCTGAGTCAACTGCGCCATTACTGCAACAAACTGTTCAGTTCCAATTCCGACCATTTCTGGATGCTGATTCGGAAGGTTATTTCCTTCTGTATGCCTTCCTATCACAGCTTCCCTGTTTCCTCTGCGGAAAACCATTCTGAACAAACATGTCTTAGATGAAGCAACATGGTAATCTTTAAATGCTATATCATTTCTAAAAAGAAAAAAAAATATTTTTGGATAATCATTTAATAGAATTCTAACTCCTAAAGTTATCTAAACCGACCTCTGATACCAACTATAAGGCCCCAGCCTTAAACCTTACTTAATCTTGAGTTATTACAAGATTACACGTTGAGGATCTTTTCGGGTTTAGAGTTTTAGAGAATTAGATCATAAAACTTGCATTACATTCCACATATAAACAAAGTGGTTACATAAAGATAGTATTCTTCATTCCCATCAATGGAAACACATTTAAAAAAAACATGGATTATTTCTTGACACATCCTTGACTCTATCATCTTATCATGTACCTTTCCCTTGACCTGTGAAAAACATTTCAAAAACTTGGGATGAGCATAAAAACTCAGTATGGGTTATAAAAAAAACATGGAAAGGAAACATGAGTTCATATATACATAAGAATGAAATCATACTTTACCCATAAAACATAGGCACTTTAACATACCTCATAAAATCATGAATAAATCATAGAAATCATAATATGTAAAGGTAACTTGAGGCATTCATAACATTCTTATGTAGGGAGTAACCCTCTTGGTTACGTTTGGAATATCCATCACAGTATATTCCCTAAAATCTCTTCGGAGAAACCTTAACGTTTCACTCCTTCGCGTTACCCAATGCATTGGAGAGCTATAACGGGCTCACCCGCCCTTAGTTTATCACGGAACCACCCGTCTTCATAATAATGCCCAAGAACCATAACATAATCATATCACATAAAACATGCATAAAGGAAACATAAAATTTCCACATTTCAATCACGAGATATCAATACAACACATTGATAGAATAAAAACATTATGAAAACCATTTTCAATACCAAAGTAAAACATGGTATTTATTTTTCTTTAAAAAAAAGAAGGTATGGCTTGTAGAGGAAGCCGAAACTCAAATAACGGTTACGACGACGGAGAAGTCGTTGTCGCCGTATACGTACGAAAAAAACATTCCCTTTTGTCGTTTAGTAAACGCTTCGTATAAAAAAGATTCCTTTTGAATAAATGTAAAAGTCAAAGGGGTTTATACACCGTATAAAAGAAAGTTGTGTATAAAATAAAATATGCCTCAACGAAAGGAGATTGAGACGAAGTCCCATACAAAGATAATTTTTAAAATAAAATAGATACATTATGTGTATTCACTATAAGTACACATAAATAAAGTACAAATAAAAGATACGACATAATAATATAATGACATAATTTGAAAGTAGGAGATTAACCCAAAGAATGGAAATTGGGTTAAGAAGTTCCCATACCTCGTATCTGACTTGACCCGACCGTTCTTTAAACTCATGAATAATAAACTTGAGTTAATCTCTACTTGCTTATGAATCTTTTTCAAGTTCATTATTCCTTTTATACCATGTTATGAACATCATGTAATCATTTAAGTTAATAATGTTCATTTTGTCGGTATTTGGTTCTTAAGTCAAAAATAGACTTCTTACACTTACATGTTGTTAATTTGGTCGATGTTTCATTATATCCAGAATGGTATTCATGATTTAGATATCATATATGTCATATATATCCAGTACATACATGTATTTAAAATATTACATAATCATTTAGAGGTAAGAAATGAAATGCACCGTTCATGGAGACGGTAAGCCGTACGTACGCATGAACGCTACTTTCATTTCTTTGTCATATTAATGGAATTATAACTAAATGAGAGGTATGCATATTTTAATTCCAGAATTATATTCATCATTTAGATATATCATTAATTATATATATCCATTATATACATGTAAATTTAATAATAAATTACATTTGGGGATAAGAAATGAAATGCACCGTTCATGGAGACGGTAGTCAGTACGTATGCATGAACGCTACTTTCATTTCTATCTCATACTTTAATGTAAATAAATGATAATGATATATATATAGGTATATTATAATTCCAGTATAACAACATAAATAATATCATTAACTTTATCCTTTACACATCCCACATATGGTTTTAACGAATCAAATCACTTTTAGGGGGCGGTAGTCCGCACTTCCTAAAATGAAGATATCGTGTTTTACCCATAATGGAAACCATAAAGGTATGCCCAAAATGAAAAGAACAGAAGCTTAAGGAAAACATAAACATATTATATATCATATATAAAAATAGTGACATCATAATGGCCACCTTTGAAGGTGTTAAATGAGTATTTGAACAATCATCGTTTCGGGAGGCAGAATTTCTCCATCCACGGAAACCTTATGTTCTTTAACCATTTGATGTAGTTGTGTGAGAGTGTAGCTCAAATAAATCTTATAACAACATCCTAGTATATTGAAGATACTGGTGTTGTTAAAAAAGAAGTAAATAAAAAGATTTTAGGGGGTTGGAGAAGCAAAATAAAACAAATGAACATGAGAGAAACAATTACCTTTAAAAAGTGTAACTCCTTTTGATTTGAGCCTAAAGGCTTCCTTTGAAAGGATTCTGCCCAAAGGGAATCCTCTAGGATGAGGAGAGGGATGTGGAGAGAGCAAATGGGCAGGGGTTTGCCGAGCCAATGGCTTGAAGAGTGTGTGAAATGAGGTAGAGGTGGGGGCCTTTTATAAGAGGAGAGGAGGGGCACTTTTGGAAAGTAAAGAAATATAACTTTATTTGAAAATGTGTTTCGGTTTTAAAAGGTCCCACATTGATATAATTCGTGGATAAGGTTATAAGGGTTTGAAATCCACTCATCCAATTGGTTTTGGACATGTTTAGTTCATAGATATTACATTATATTTCCATTTTATTTAAATCGTCCATTAATGATGTCATCGCTACATCATTCTTATGTCATAAATACTTTAATTTATTTAATGTCTAAAAATTATAAAAAAAATACTATGATATAGGAAATCTTTTTAGCTTTCCAATGAATATTTATAATCAAAATGTGGACTTGTATAACCCCACGTAAAAATTGTTTTAGTAAAACAATTTATGTTTGTGTCATTTTCACTTTAACATTAAATAAAAAGTAATTTATGTCATTTCCCAACAAAAGTGGATCCATGGGGTCCCCAAGTTAGGCCATGGCTTTCTTGGTCGGCCATGACACAACCAATGAGGTTGGGACATGTGTCTAGGTCATTTTATATTATTAAAGCATTATTTATACATTAAACTACCCTAATTACCACTAATCGTGATTAAGAACTTAATAAGTTACTATTCACCAAAAAATTATTTTAATCTCATTGAACCACATTTTACTTCTTAATGACAACCATGTATGTCGGATTTTCAAAATTCAACACACATTAGTGGTAAAATTTCATTTAACCGAAAAATCAGTTTGCTTGATTACCACTTAGTGGTTTCACTATTTATCAAAAATTGAAGTTTTTCAGAAAATTACCAAAAATTCACCCTAAGCTATATTTGATATTCCGAATTCAAAAATGAATTCCATTTTAAAAAATTCAAATCATATAAGTCACATTAATTAATTTAATAATTAATTCCCGCTGCCAGAGCAAATAGCGTGTTTTTTATGAAACAATAAGTATCAAAAGATTGACACCAGTTAAAGTCTAATTTCAAAGTGAAATTGATTCCAATGACCACCATTGGATAAAATGGTAAAAATATATTCTAATTCCACTTCAAAACCAAATCAAAACATAATCTAATCATATAAATAAATTAGATTAAAAAGCAGTTTTGATGTAAAATACAACATTTTACACTATTCATAAAAAAAATGAACTTTATCAGAAAGGTACCAAAAATTACACAAAGTAAAATTTGATGTCCCGATTCTTAATAAAAGTTTTATTTGGTCCAAAAGAATGTATAAGAGTGATCAAAACTATATTTAATGACGGTTCACCATTAAAAGGTGATAAGTGAACCTTTAGTGAAAATTAGAGTATAACAGCCTAAAATTGAACTCTTTCCGTATTTTAAGCCTTTATCTTTTATTGGGTAAATGTAAAAACATCTAAAAACATATCTATTCATATTTTAGTTATTTCTATTCATTCCCGCCAGTACAACGGCTACTTGTTAACTAACATAATATTATTATATTACTAGTGTGCTACGTAAGTTTTAAAGAAACTCATCGTTGCGTATCGGGTACGCTATCGAACATAGCAACCCCTTTTAATTAAAATTCATATTTAATTCTCTAATATTAATAAATATGAAAATTATTTATTCTTTAATTACCTGGGATGTTACACATCATGTCTTGTTGATGAGAGAAACAAATGGTGTTCCAAGTGAATGATAATTTGGATCAATTATATTATCATTAGAGAGAAGGTCTAGATTTATGCCCTTTGGTTAGAGGGGTGGATTGTTGGGTGAAAATTTAATTCCACAATAGTTTCTAAATGGAATGGTGACTGACAGATAATCATGGATAGAGTAATGATCATATTACTAATTATTTTTCAATGGAACCCTGTAATGAATTATGTATTAGGCCTAGAAGTTCTTGGATATTGAGAACGGGTATTGAAAAGTGGTATCAGAGCCATTTTGTAACCTAGGTGTGATGTGGGTTCACTAATAATGATTTTTCTTTTAAAATCACTATAGATGTGGTTTTTTTGATAAAAAGGAAAAATGTATCATCGCTAAAACAAAAATTCTGATAAATGAAACTTTTATCAACACTTTCTTTAGCACTACTAAAATTTTGAAGAATCATTATTATTTTTTGAATAGGCCACCCTTCTTTTTCATCACTTGAGACCTGCACCCTCACAATCCCTTTTACCAGGGCTTTTATGGATAGTTTGTCAGAGTCATTCCACTAAACACATACATGTTCACCGCTGCGCACCTCTGGACTCATTCATGTGACCACCGCTTTACCACTCTACCAAACATTCATTATACTATATTTTAAAAAATTTCTATTTATTGAAATATATTTATGTAAATATTTTTTATTAATATATTTAAATAATTATTTTTAAATAAATTTATAAATATATGTTTGTGTGTGTGTGTGTGTATACGATATAGATATATATAATTATATTTGTCTAAATATATTATATATTACATTCATTTAAATATATTAGAATATAAATATAAACATATAATTGTATTTATTTATATATTTAGTACTATATACACATATGTATATATAGACAATATTTTTTTTTATAATTTTAAAAATGGTTAGATATTTTTTTAAATAAATTAAATAATTATTAATACTACAAAAGTTTTATAATTATTTTTGAATTTATTTTTTAAAAAATATATATATTTTATATATTGATATAAATTTTATAAATTACATATATATTTATATCTCTATATATTAACATATATATTTATACATATTTAAATATATTTGTTGATTTATATATAAATTTTTTAAACTATATTTATAAATTTTTACTGTATATGTGTTTATATACTATATTTAATGATAATGATATATTTATAAAAATAAAATTATATATGATGTATTTACACTATTGATACAAACACACATACACACATATTCGCATACACATGTACACATTGTTTTTCTCACATACACAAAAAAATATTTACATATGTGTATTTATTTACATATATAAGTATATACATAAAAATATAAATTTCTTATTGGAACACACAAATTTATATATAAATATTACCCATATCGGTATATATATATAAATCTATGGATTTTTATAAGGTAAATAAAATATATGATTTTTTATTTTATATAAAATGAATAATAAATATATATTATCATGTGGTTAATATATTTAAAAATTGTTGTTTATGTAGATATGTTTAAATATTTATTTGTATGAATTATTTATTATATGTAAATATATTCAAATACAAAAATATTTAATTATAAATAAAACTACAATATGAAAAATGATAAAATATAAAAACCATAATAGCGATATGAATGTAATTAGGTGGAATAAATTCATTATCCACTAAAAAGGATAAGAATACTATTTGAAACAAATCTGAAATCCCATAAGATATTAAAAAATTGGGTTATATCCAATAAAAACATGGTTATAGAGGCCTTTTGGACCTTTTGGACCTATAAAACACCACTAGGGTTCCTATGAGTCAACATTGTGTAGGTATATTCATAGAATTTGATTTTATATATTGCAGAGCCTAAAGAGACATCCCAATGAATATTTATTCTCATTATATGCTCAATTAATATTTTCATCTTATCATATATCGTTTATTAATTTATCTAATAGTTATGTCATAGAATTATAATTACATTACTATTATCCAACAGTAATTAGAATACTGTTAATTAATATTATTTATATTTATTTTATAATCATTTATTTTATCTATTATATTATGCGTAAATTCATATTTGGTATTATGTAAATCATATTTCATAAAATATATTTTATTTATATCAATATCAATATATTTATATATTAATATATGATTTCCAATGATATATAATTGTTAATGAAATATACCTTTTATTCATTGTAAAATAAAATCATTGGTAAATTCCACATTTATCAGTGATTTTAACTAGCACCGATACAGATTACCATTTAATTTCATGTGATTTGTAGTAGTGATTTCACAATAAATAAATTATGTGTTGTGTGCTTCTTTATCATGACGGGTATGAAACATATGGCATGAACCATACATTACATACAATGATATTACTTAAATGATGAATAATTTTCATTAATAAATATAACAGTCCACGCGAAGATGGTATAAGTATACTGTCTTCAGAAACATTGAATCATAAACAACTGGTTTATAAGACATCTTAATTGTCTCCCACTTATTTCATAATAACTTGAACCCATTTTGACTTATCTTACATAATTACCTTCTTAATGAAGTAGGTAAAAGAAAAATATTATATCATGCACTCAGATTATCAGTAATTAAAAAAGGGAGATATCAATCATATCACAATCATGAGACAAAAGAACATAACATTTGAAAATCTTATTCGGTAACGAAATGATCATGATATAATTCCATGAGATAAATCATGAAAATTCATAAGTATAAATGAATTTAATTAAAAAATTTATAAAATAATAAATGATATTTTGTATCATACGCATAAGCCAAGAAAATAATTTCATATCTAGTCATGGCTCATTGCCAAGACCATCATAGCAGAAAAAATCCATTTTTGAATCGTGTTTACTTATCATTCTAGCCCTGTATTAAAAAACCAGATTTATATACCATTCCAATCATGTCAATATAATGTGATATAAATATTTACCCAATTTATTGGATGGAGATATAGGTCCCACCCATCTCATAATAAAATAATTCTTACATGTGCCATAAAAACAAAAATCATTCATCATGGCATAACACAAGGAATAAAATGGGTTTCATAAACATAATTCCATCATGAAATAATCCATGTAAAACAAATGGATTTTATAATGGCCATTCCATCATAATAAAAAATAAAATCATATTAATAATTTGTATAGAAACATAACACTAATAAAAAATTTTATCTTAGTTAGAAAATAGTTTTGATATGACACATAAAATTAATTCTTGAGAAAAATATTATTTCTTCTTCAAAACGATTTATTTTTCTAAATAATATATGAAATATAAATATTAAATAATTTCATTTTAATAACCTTGAAAATTGTAAGGGATGATTCATGGAAATAATGCATCATGAAAGCGTAAAAATCCATTCATACCATATAAGTTAAAAACAAATTCTCTTAAAAATTTGTCCCAAAAAAATAAAAAAGCACATCATATCAAACAATGAAAAAGTTTCATTTCATAAAGTTTAGTATAAATTAACCAATTGGTAAAATATAATTTAAAAATTTTATAAGAATAAAAATATTATTACATATTTATGGAACAAGGAAGTGGATAATAAATATACCTCAGAAAATACTTATGAATAAACACTCTTGGATAATAATGAGATTGAAAAATTATCCCTTACCTTAGGTATGATATCATTTTTATGTATTGAACCCCATGTATAATAATTTAAATAATTTATTTGACTTATTATACAATCATAGTCATTTTTATGATATCATATATGATCATATTATCATCCGTTTGTTAGTAACATTTTATTATCACTTGTTCCTCGGATGTTAACTGCTTTATGTTCTTTTGCATGATTTGTCGAATAAGTTCTGGTTCCCCTTATTAGGTAATAGTTATATGAAAAATTATATTAACATAATATATAATATATTTATTAATTCTATACATTTATATAATTATGCTTTAATTAAAATCATGTAGAATGAATAACATCATATCGTGGAGATGGTAGGTTGTACATACACAAGAGCAATGATATCATTCTTAAATTTTTGAATTGTATTGAAGTGAATGGTGTATAATATTTAAGAATTAGTATAATATTATAATAATTATATATAGTTAATATTTTCATCACTATACCCATCCATGTATAGTGGTGGGGAAAAATAGATTATAATACAATGTGGAGATGGTAAGCCGTACATATGCATGTGTGGTGATTTGGTTTTTCATAGGATGCATAGTATGTGGAATATGTTTGTTTCATAATTATAATTACACATCATTATATTAGTGATACTGATGTTGTTACTTTATAATGAAAAAACTAATTAAGTGGAATTATAAGATGAAATAAGTTTGAAAGAATCGGTAGAAGATATTACCTCTTCCTCAACATGCTTCCTCTAAATGACTTCTTCGAGATCTAGAGTGGGTCTTTGAGGATGACCATAACCTATATAATTTTATTAGGGATTTTTATAATGGAAAATGGAAAGTAATGACCAATAATTAATGCTCAAATTTATTTTATGAGGTGAGGGAGGAGGTGTCCTTTTATAATTGAGGTGAGGGGCACGGATGGAAATTCTTAATATAATAAATTATTATATATTAATATTTTAATAAAAATGTTTCCAAATTGAAATATGTCAAATATAATATAATTATAGTTTGAAATCATCTTATGTAATTATTTTTAGACATTTATTTAGTTTATTTTAAACCTTATCTATTTGGTTTACCCTTAATTAATCTCATTTATTTTTAATTACAATAATAACATTTCAAGTATTAAGAGGGTATAAATGTTAATTATATGGGATAAATTTCCCATAATTGTATATATAATAAACTTTTAGACTATTTCATAGTACCTTTGTAATTTTAAAACATTTTTAGTGTTTTTGAATAATTTAATTATTTACTTTTTTATAAAACATCAATTATGTTAATTTTTACACTATTCAATTTATTAAATTTAAAATAAAATATAAATAGATAGATAAAATCAAAAATAAACCATTTAATAATATTCTAGCATGTAGTATTCTTTAAAAAACCAGGGATGAAATAAATAATGTTTAATAATATTTATTTTAAGATTAAAAATAACAATTATTTGATTTCTTCATTAATAAAGCTATCACCACATCATCATTGTGTCATAGTTAAAATTTATTATATAATATCAAAATATTATAAATAAAATAAAATGATTTATGAAATCTTTTTATATTTGTAGTTAATGTTTATATTTGAAGATATAACTTATATGACATCGTATTAAAATTGTTTTACTGAGACGATTAATGTTTATAACATTTTTTCCCTTACATTAAACTAAACGTTTTAAGTGTAATAATCACATCCAAGTGGCTTCCAAATTCCAAATTTTCATCACAAGTGTTATACTAATTGGGAATATCTCATCCAATAATATTAGAAAATGTGATAGGGCAGTCCAATAATATTATTCTTATCATTAATTACATGTTTTTCTCTGTTACCATATTAATAAAAATTTCCAAAGTTACTATTCATAATGCCCAAAAATTTAAATTAAAAACCAAGAAGATTCAGAAATTAATTTAAAAGTAATCCCATTTTTTGGAAAGAGAGAACGAGTTTTAAAATCTAAAAAATTCCAGAAGATTAAATTTTTTTTACATTTGAATTCAATGGAAAATTAATGATATTGACTTACATTATATTAGATTACAAAAATATATAATATTTACATCTTAAAACAATTCAATATTATAAGTAAAACATATAAATTATTTCTATGAAGAAGTTATTTTTATTTATTATTTAATTTATTTTTACTCTTCATCAAAATTTGAAAGTTATCAGAAACATATAAAATTTATTTCATTGTAAATATTTATATTCCGCTTGCAAAGAAAATGTTTATGTTGACAAAATCAAAATTTAAAAGGGGTTCCTTATTCAAAGGCATAAAATTAATCATTTGAAAAAATTGGTTTTTATACATAAAATATTGTTTATTAATACCAGATCACTAAAATATCCATTGGATGAATATATATAGATATATATATATCTCATTAATTTCATTACTAATAGTAATTCACTAATTTTATTAAGACAAAAATCAAAATATATAATTGATTTATATTTTTCATAAATAATTGGAAACCAATGAATTCATAATTAATTTTCCTAAGTTAGTTATACTTATTACTGTTAACCTTATGGGTAAGCTATAGTGGTCATTTTATAATAAGGGCAACTCATGGTTCATTTATACTCTGGATTGTGTGCAATGCATGCTATTGAAAAATTACAATTATTTAAAGAAAATCTTTCATAAAAAGATCTTGGTGTTATAACATATATTTTATAAGATGAAATTTTTCTTAATTAAATATCCACAAAAATTATATTTTTATATATCAGTGTTTGATAGATGTTTTGTGGTTTCATCCCAGATGAAAACACAATTGACTAGTTATGCTGCTTACATGGTTATGTGGGATGATACCTTAAAAACGTATTAGTGAACTATGTTTTATTATTTTAATAATAATAGAATATAATAACATGTAATTTGATATCATTCTGATTATTTTCAAAATGGTAATAGAAGCACTATAACCAGTTCGTAATAAGAAGGAAAAATACTCTATAATATGTGTGAAAAACTGAATTATTTTATAAGAACTATAATTTAGAAGATAAGTAAAATGTTTATTTGAAATTATAAATTATTTTAAAATATAATTTTTACTATTAACAAGGAGTAGTCGAATATGAGTATTATTTTATAATATTTATGTATGAAATAATTACAAATTAAAAATTTTAATTTTTGATAAGGAAAGGTTTTTCATTATTTTCCTTTTTTATGATACCATTATATTGAGTTTAATAATTTATATTTATTTTTTCTATTTTTTATGATCTTTATCCATATAATGGAAATGAGTTAAATCATTTAGGTGGATAATGGTTTGATTATTTTAAATGTTTGATTCATTTGGTATTTATCTCTTTATATATGTAATATAGATTTTGTAATTTAATTATTAAATTTTAATGTTCCAATAATAGTAATTTTATTTGAAATATATAGTTATTATATAATTCTACCACATGTTATAATGCTAGAATTTTATACTATTTTTTGTGTGTTCTTTCTTATTGGTTTTCCGAATTATATCTTGTAATAAAGTTAAAAAACTATTTTTACATTATTTTTTTATAATTGATGAAAAAACTATATTCCATGCTAGTTGTAAAATAACTGATGTGGAAGTTAATTTTTAACATCAATTATGTTAAATAACTTATGTTAGAAACTAATTTCCAAATCAATTGTTTTATAACTTCTGTAGAATATTCCCCAATTTTTCATTTTAGGACGGTTTTCAACATCAATTATTATTTAAACTATTGTGGATGTTATTTGTACAATGATTAAATTGACTAACCTGAAAACATATTTAAAACATTAGTTGTAAATATTTTACTTTTAATAGGTGTTAAAAAATAAAAAATTGGTGTTAAATCCCCATTTTTGTTACAAAATATTGTAGTATATCCATGTGGGAATAATGTTAGCATAGAAAAATCTATTTCAAAAAAATATATATATAAGAAAAGGAAGCCACTATATGTTTTAGATGAAATATTGGTCTATAAATAGTGAAACTCAACCCCTTAATGATGTAATAAAATTATTTGGCATCACCTTGACCACGAATACTTGAGAAAATTGTAACAATAGAGTGTTAACAATGTAGCTCTTGAAATTTTCAACACTTTAGTATTGAATTTTGTATCTCTCCTCTCCACAAAAGGAATTTTCATTCATTTTATGTATTAATCTATAATTACCATGTATATAATAACTATTAGAATAATTCCAATATATAATAACAATATAATTACTCATAATTCCTTAAACATTCAAACCATTTCATATAACCAGTCATATAATCTTGATTATCTTGATTTTCTAAATAAAAATAACCATTGAATTCATCATCAAATTTTATATAATTTTCAACCAAAAATATTTGAATAACACACAATGATAACGCTTCCAATAAAATTTCTTTTAAAAATCCTAAAATGTTAAATTTTAATATAAACAACATTCTCTAGATTATCAGTCATAATGTACGATTGATAATCTAATGGTAGAAAGTGATAGGTAATTCACTATGTCATATTATAAAAAAATGTTATATGTAATATTTATTTTCTTTTACAATATTTGATATGTAAGATCATTTTTTCAGTTTTCCAAACATAAATCTCTCATTATTTTAGAATTCATATATAAATGTTGCATTCATTACCAAGAATCGAAATATAAGCATAAAAGCATGATATGAAAGGGAAATATTCATTGTGAATTTTTTTATAGATTTTTTATTTGGATAATGTTTTATATATAAATATCATGATGTATACTAATTTCAAACTCTATCAACATGTAATAGTGATTTTGAAATTCGACAGAAAATAAAGATAAGAAAGTTTTTGGAATTCACACAATTCCATCATGTAATGGTAAAAACATACTCTTTATATAAAACATAATGGTATTATCCTTTAAAAATTTACTCAACAAAAAAAATATAGGAACTACAATAATAAGACCATAATACATGAATAATAATAAAAAATATTAAAATAAATATATAAAATAGTTTTACAATTTTAGAGTGATAATAGATAAATAAATAATGATAAATAAAGTGGAATGGATCAACTCAACACCTCATGTGTCACTATTACCATAATTATCAATTGAATGACTTTTCACACATCCATATCCAAAAAAATTATTTATAAGAAAGAGTAATCATATGGTATATAAAAAAATTAATATAAGACAGTGTTTTGTCATACTAATGGAAATGAATACAATGATACAGTTGGAATTTTCTAGGAAAAGTCATTATAAAATTTGATAAAAAAAATTAAATTTCTATAAATAACTTCTAAACAAACTACAATTTCATTAATAACCTAGCCGAGGGTAAATGAAAAGGATGCGTAAAATATAACATTCATTTGTTTTTAATAGACAATAGAGCTCAAATTTATATTTTTCACAAAATTTGGACATCAAGGGGCCATATGGTAGTCATTTTTATGAAATTTTTAATGTGAGTGGGGTTTCATCATATATTGGACTCATTGTGTATGTGTGTGTGTTATGCCTAGATGGACACATGTGTAAGATGGGAACACAAATTTTACCATACCCACTAAGACCACACCTAGGCTAGATGTAATCCGATTGTACCACCATAAGATGACCACTAATAGGTTAGGGGCTGGTGACTAGTAAAATGATGGAATAATAATCATAAAGGAGGACATAGCTGATTAAACCTACATACATCAACATATCTCTTGAATAATGTAATATAAATAAATCATATATATAACCAATTGGAGATAGTGACCTAAAACATACTTTTGTGTACTTTATGATAACCTGTATTCATAGATTGCAATATCACTAAACTCTTTTTCAAACTATTTTCCTTAAAAAACACTTTATCACATCATGATTGTTATTTTATGTAAAATAGTATGTTAAATTTTTTTAAGAGTAGCTATCATGATAAAATCTCATAACAATTCCACACAATGATGGGAACACTATAGTGTTGTGACAGTATTCTTAAATTACTGATTTTTAGTTGGATAATATCATTTAATGGAAAAATTAATACACACTATCACTATTGTAGACTTAATGTACATTGAGGTACCATCTCAGGGAGTATTCCCTTGGTAATATCAAGTATATGATATTGTGAGAACGAGACCTGCTGGTAGTAAGTCCACATTTACATGTTTCTTTTGAGGTCCCTATTTAAGAATCTGTTTATTGATACTGAGACTTTAATATTGTTATTAATTTGTATTATGAGTCACATACTTTTATGTATTGATGAATACCATGAGGACAAATGTTTATAGAGTGGTAGGATGCATTTTGTGCATCATGAGTAATATTGTAGTAATTAAAAATGAGAGAAAGTATTCTAAATTTTTTTCTTTAACAAAAGTTTATATCTCATTCCCTTTTATGAAAATTATATAGCCTAAGTAAATCCATGTACATATTTTTCTATAGGAATTTTCAATTTCTCAAAAGTCAATGAATGATACATCATGTTCATTGGTTGATGGCACCAATGTGCAACCAGTTTTATTAGAGATATCATGGTAAAATGGTTATATTACATAGTAAGCATATGTATGAGGTATTATGTCATTGTGGAACTAACTTATTTTTTTATTGGTGCCATGTAATGTTGTAAGATGCTAACATTAGAATTTAGGCTACTTCGCCTGATGCCATTGAGAAAGAGGCTTTGAAGGTCACACTCTAAGTGTATCCAAAATCATTGTTAAATAGTATATTAACATTTTACCAGATTGAATAAATATTAGTTTCGTATTTATTTTAATAATAATTATTTTTTAAATGATCACATAAATTACTTAACAAATTATTCTAGATAATATATTGTGAGAAAAATAATTAAAAAAATTTATTTTCTATCCAGTGAATATAATATTTATTTATATATTGGAGAATAATGAAGTGATATTTTGTTATGAAATAAATATTCACTATTTATATCCCAATAATTATTTTGGAGGAATTGAGAACCATGTTTTTAGTTTTGGGGAGAAATAATAACTATTTAATATTATTTTATTGAATAATATTTAATTTAATCCCACATTAAGAGAAAGTCAATAAATAATAATAATAATAATAATAATAATAATAATTGTATTATTTGACATGGGGTTCTATAGAGATTAAATAAATAACTAAGGGAGTTTTTGAAATTATTTTATCTTAACCCTAGAGGTATATAAACTCAACTATATTATTTTCTAAGAGATCTAATCCATTTTCTTCATTCTGCATAGTGAATATGATGAATCCTCTCAAGCCCTAGAGATATTTCTCTCCATGAATGCTCACACAAATGGAGAATGATCATCCTCCACCTCCAACACATATTTATAGATATATCAAGGAGAATTATTTGGAATCTATTCTCATGGAGATCAATAGAAGACTTTTAATGAAATAAGATCTTCTATGGTAGCACCTCATATATTCCTATAATAATGTTTGGAGATTTGTGAAACATGTTTGGATTACCTCTAGAGCTTATCTGCTCTTGATTCTTAAAACAAAATGACAGTACAATGTAAATCTATTTTCTAACCCATCAATGAAGAAAAAGATAATTCTATAATTATTTAAAATAATTATAAATTTTATGTTATGATCAAGTGCATGGTTCTAGTGTTCTATCCCTTTTCAATTTTTATTTTAATGAATTTCGTTAATCGTGATGTTTATCATTGCATAAATCTCATATTTATCATCGATCATGAAAAGAAGGAAAAGTTGGGAATAACCCATCATAATATTTTTCTACTCCAAGAACATAAGATTATAATCAGATTGATCACATAATTATTTATAATTATTTAAACATCACTGATTGATTTATGCACTTTTTATTTATTTTTCAATTCATGTTTAATTATTCCATTAATCTAAATTTTTAGATCTTCTTCTTCTTCTATTTCTCGAATATCAAATAAAAAATGATTAATTTTATGAAAGAAATAAAATAGAAGAACTCATTCAGTGGTGCCTAGGATTCTGATTGGATAACCAAAGAGTACACATTGTGTAACTTGAGTTACATTCAATGTACTTTTGTTCAATTTACCCTGAATTAATTCAATGTTAATTCAAACTATGCATTGATTACACACGATGCATTTAATATCACACACCATGTGTTGACTAGGCTATCTTGGAACATTATGATCTGGAGTAGACATCATGTAGCCCATGTACCTAGTGTGTATTTATTTGAATTCAGAGACATGATGTGCATTTCCACACACATCCTACTTGAATAGTGACCATATGACTCAGAGACCACATGTCGTGTAGTCCATTATACAAACTGTTTACTCCATTTTATTATGATTCATGGTTTACACATAAATTCTCTAGGAGTGTACCTTGGATACAGGATGAGAGATGTAAATACTGTGTAGCTCTCTTGTACAAGACAAACGCCTTCAATAAATTATGATAAATTAAAATTAATTTTTTATAATGTGTAAACCTTATTGAAATGTGATTTTTTGTGGTCATTAAGTTGATAGAACACCACGTGTGATGGGTTATATATATATATATATGTTTAATTAATTTCAATGTAATTTTTTGATCATAATATCATTTATGATCTGAATTAATGATATTGCTCTATGAGAATTAAAGAATAACACATTACAGGAAATTCATGTGTTTAATGTAATCATTAAATTGATAGTACACATCATGAAAGTACAAGATACCTCATTTATTCCATATATCCCAAGAGTAAAAAATATATGAGAATAATATGTGTTGGCTAGATTCAGATAGGTATTCACCATATTTCTTCCAAGTTACTTTTTTGAACACTTTTAAGTTTAAAAATATTTATTTAGTTGGTTTAAAAATTATGATGGATGATAATGTCAAGAAAATCCTGATGACAATTAAGAGAAAATAATTGATTAATTAAAGAAGGAAATTAATTTATTTGATCACAATTTCTCTTTATTAAGAATGATTATGAATTTGATTCTAGTTTTATTAAATTCATAATTCATTGCATGCATGTGGATAGTCATGAGCACAGACCAGACCATTTTATGTGATTGGTTTCATTTAAATTATAATTAAATTAAATTATTGGCATGTGTGCCTTTACTCCTATTATTTTTGATGTTCCTAGAAGACCATGGTTTATTTTATTTAAACCTATTATTTTTCTCACTTGTGTGTGATTAAAATATTATATAATGTATTTAGTTACCTAGATAATGGAGGCATATCAAGTTTCAAGCTCAGGTGAAACCAATCCAAGATAGATACATAAGTGGACATGTGGAATGCTATAACACGAAACATAGTTGGTTCAAGTTTTTTCTCTATGTCAATTATTAGTTTATCAAGTTCCATATAAAGTAAAAATTAGTAAAATCTCATGATTATACTGCTGTATTATTTTATTTCTATTAAGTTTCACTGTTATTTCATTATGGTCATTTTATCATGATCACAAGAATTAATGAAATTAACAAGCATAAAAGATGGACCTACAATAAATTAGATTATGGATAAATATTATCTAAGACATGTTTGATCACTTAAGTAAATCCCATTAATATTAAAAATATTTTGATAAAGATAATAATAATAAATTTATACATAAAATGGTAAAATACATAAATAATATATATTATGTCGGTATAGCATTCCACTACCTTCGTTAAAATCAAACCATAGTTCAATGTTCTTGACCAACCATATATGAGGTACATTCAATAATTGTGGAATTATGACTTGAATTTGGGGGTTGAATTAACATTGTTCACTTCAAGTGTTGACTGTAAAACATGCACTTGGTGTAACTGAGAAGAAAAGGTTTAGAAAATCCAATTTAACAGTTTCATGATTTGGGAGTCCACTAAAAAAATAAATAAACTGTGAGTTAATGTACTTGGATCTGGAGTGCCTATACAAATCCCTTCATGTTTCTTGACCAATGGAATTTCGGGTAATGAGAAGGAGAATATGGACCCCTACCACATATATTTCCATGAAATAAGATATTCTGAATCTAATAGTGAGGGATATCGGGTTTTGATAAAATAGTGGAAGATTAATAAAAAAATATTTATTTATTTGTCTTAATTTTATCAGATAAAGTTCTAAAATTATGATCATATTATTCGTAGAAATAAAAATAAAATAAAATAAATCATATCACTATGATCCATACTTGAGAAGGATAATATTATCACTGATCAAAATTTCAATGCATTTCAATGTTTTTTATGGGTTATCCTTCGCCATGAAAGGAAATTGTAAGTTATGGAAGAACCTATTCCTGATGCTCCTAATAATAAGGCTAGTGTTGAAGAATTAAAACACCAAGAGTAACATTTGAATGATTCCACATATGTTCAATGTTTCATGATTTCATCCATGAACAATGTTCTTTTGAAGCAATATGAGGAAGTGGAAGCGTATAGCATGATGTCTCACCTTCAAGATATCTATTATAAGAAGGTGAGAGAGGAGAGGTATCATATATCCAATTATTTTTTAATACCTTTGCTGAAGCGTCTACACCCTTTGGGCCATATGTAGTCAACCCTATTGAAAAATTGAACTCTTAGACATCGTGGGGAATAAATTTCAAGATTATTTTCCAATAGATATCATACATTCATCACATCCCAAGACATTTTCTATTTTTTTAAATTAAAATAGGATAAATAATTAAAAGATTATTTCAGAGCATTTAACATTGATTATCCATGTGGATAAGGACATGAGGTTTGATAAACCCATGGTCCTTATGGAGATTTAGAATAGGATGTGAAAGGTAAATAGGCCCTTGAATCATAAAAAGTATAAAGATCCTGAGCACCATACTTCCAAGAAGGTTAAGATCTAGAGAAAGGGTAAGTAAATAGAGGTTTTATGTTTTTCTTGTGGAAAGAAAGTCCCCCAAGAGATGAATTACACAAATAAGAAAGGGGAAGCTAAAGGTGTGTTCTTTATTAAGTCTACTATTTAAATATATACACATTGAATATTTGATATTGTTTTTGGTACTAACATATGAATTTAAATGTAGTAACCAATTAAATTTTAAATATTCCTAAAGGATAGGTGGATTTGAGAGCTGATAATGGTGTGAGGCTAGATTCTCTATCCATTGGGGACTACCGACATTCATTTCCAAAGAGAATGATATTGGTTTTAAAATATTTTTATTATGTTCATACAGTTACCACAAACATAATTTTTGTATCATGCCTTGAGGAATATTTGTTTATTTTAAATTTTGGAAGTAGATGTTTTTATTTTATAAATAAATCATTCATTATGGTATTTAGTATTTAAATAATGGTCTTTATAAATTGTATTATGAAAACCAAGTATTGGAAATTGATAAATAATCATGTTCACTCAAATCATATACCACCCATCTATGGAATCCCTTTCTCAGTCATGTAAACTAGAAGAATTTAAAAAATATATTTTAATATTGTTATTTTTACTCATCTGATATAAAAGCACTTGAATTTTTTCATTCTTGTTTGAAAGGTAAAATAACCAAACCACCATTCGGTTGTCTGGGTGAATGGGCCACAATGCTTCTTGAATTGGTGCACAGAAATGTGTTTGGAAAATTTCCAGTAAAATCTATAGGTTGGAATTATTACTACATAATTTTTACGAATGAATTTAGTATAAGTTAATATCTCTACGTGATGAGGTATAAGTCTGAGTCCTTTGAGAAATCCAATGAATTAAAAAATGAAGTAGAGAGTCATCTTGGAATGATGGAAAATAATATTTGATAAGATCGAGCTGGGAAATATATAAACAAATAGTTTATGAAAATTCTATAGGATTTTTGGATTCTATCTCAAGTCACACAATCTTACTCAAATAATGGAAATGTGTTAGTGAAAAGAGGAATCCTAACTTGTTATACATGTTAAGGCTGATGATCATTCATGTAGATCTTCCATTACCCTTTTGGGGATATCAATTACAAAATCTGGCATGCACATCAAATAGACCACCAACTATAGTGGTAAACAGAATTCTCTTTTTGTTTGGGAGTGTAAAGAAAATCATTTTTTCCATACATGTGTATAGGGTTGTGAGGAAATTTTTAGGACCTCCTTTGGATAAAAACTAACACCTCATGGTACAAAATATATATTTATAGGATATCATAAGTAAAGAAATGATTACTATGTACATAAACCCTTATAAAATAATATGAAAATCACTAGAAAATCCATCTTTCTTGGGAGGGAGCACATCCCCAAAAAAGGATAGTAGAGGAAAGATTGATTTTTATGAAGTTGATGCTCAGGATAAAAAAGTTTTGGTACAAGAACCGATTATATAGGCCCCCATAGATGAATTAGTTTATGAAACCCAAGTACTATATATGAGTATAAGAGATGTAACAGAACCAATGAGATATGGTTATCTAGTCATCGAAGATGGTGACTCATTATTTGTTTACAATGATGATTCTCCATCTTCTAAAGAGGTTGTAGTGATCTTAGTGTCAATAATATGTAAATAAGCTATTAATTATGAAATGGATTCCAGGTAATAGAACTATGTTTTGGTTTTGGTTGATATTCTAGTTGATGTAAATCCTATTGGTTAAAAATGGGTATTCCAGAGAAAACTCGACAGGGAAGGAACTGTAAACACCTATAAAGAAAGGACAGTCGCTAAAGGGTTTAAAAAACATCAAGGAACTGATAATGATGAATCATTTTCATATGTTTCCCTATTCAAGTACATTAGGATTATAAATTATGTAACAACATACAATGCCTATGATATTTGGAAGATAGATGTCAAAACTACATTCCTTAAGGGTAACCTTCAAGAAGATGCCTATATGATACAACCAGGAGGGATTGCGACTCTAGGTGATGAAACAATGATTTAAAATATGCATAGATCCACGTATAAACTAAATAAATCATCCAAATCATGGAACATTCAATTTGATAAAGATATAAAATAATTTGGATTCATTAAGAATGAATGTGATCCTTATGTATACAAGAGGATTAGTAGGAATGTAGTTTTTATCCAAGTAGTATATGTTGAGGAAATATTACATATGTAAATGACATACCAGACTTACAGTCTATTATGTAATGGTTAACTTTGAGTTTCTAAAGGATGTAATGAGATGATGTATCCTATATTTTTGGGATCAAGATCATTCATGATAGATCCAAGAGGATTCTTGGACTAAGTCCAAGAACATATGTTGACCATATACTAATGAGATTTAGCGTGGAACAATATAAGATGGAATTGGTAATAGTGTCACAATGTTTAAATATTTTTATGAAAAAGTGACCTCAAACACAATAGGAGGAAAATATAATGATTAAAATCCCACACAATTGAGTGAGATGATCAAACATGTACACTATGTTATACAAAAGACTTGATGTTTCCTATGCACGGAGCAAGGAAGGCAGATATCATGAAAATCAATAAGAACAACATTGGAATGTTGTTAACTCTATCCTAAATTATCACATGATAAATAAGGAAATGTTTCTAGAGTATGGAGGATATGTGGAGTTGGTAATCAGAGGTTATAAAAATGCTATTTTTTAGACAGATCATAATGATATGAAGTTGTAGTCAGGATATGTTTTTTTGTCTCAATGAAGGAGATGCGAGCTGGAAGAGTTCATAGAAACGAGTTGTCACTAATTCTACAGTGTAGTATGATTATATATAATCTTATTATGAAGAAAAGGAATCTATTATATACTAAAATTTGTCTTAGATATTAATGTAAAACCCAGCAGTGAAGAACATATAACACTGCATAGTGAAAATATTGTAGTGGTGGATGTTGCAAAAGATCAAAGGTCACACTAATAGACAATGTATATAATTGGAAGTATCACTTCTTGAGGGATTTTTACTATAGGGGTGAAGTTGGAGAAAGAATAATCCACATGGAAGAGAACTTGGTGGACCCCTTGAATAAAGGCCTAATCACCAGAAGCATGAGTATCATGTGAGAACAAGCAGACTTGAGGTTTTTAGAAATTGGCTATAGTGAATGTAGGGTATAGTTGGCATTAGTTCCCTCGAACCAAATTATATGTACTTTATGATAACTGGTATTCATTTTTCTGAATATTAATAAACTCCTTATTATATCTTTATTTTTCTTCAGTGTAATAAAATATGTGATAATGTCATAACAGTAGATGTCGTGCTAAAAGGTCATATAAGTTTTCCGTTAGGATGAGAACCTAGAAGTGGTACAAAAATGTTCTTAAATAAATTTTATAGAGTTAGATTATATCATTTGAGGGACACAAATGATACATGCTATGATGGGTTGAGACTTATAGGCCATTAATGAGCCTCTCATGGTGTACGCCCTTGCTAATATCTACTGTGGTGTTTTTTGAGATTAATACCCACTATTGAGAAATCCACATTTATATATTTCATTGGATGTTCAGGTATACAGACGTGTGTATTGATCCATAGACTTTAAGACTATTATTTTTAAGTGTATTGATCTATATACAATGATGTAATATTGAAAATCGTGATAACATTTCTTTGTGGAGGGGTAGGATATGATTTTTGTGTCACGAGTAATATTGCATTAATTAATAATGAATTTAATGATTTTATGTTATATTACTTAATGAATTATTTTATCTCAACCCCTTTAATAAAAATGATATAACTTAAAAAATATTTTGCTGTGGAGTTTTATAGAAAAGTTCAATTATCAAAAAGTCATTGAATGATACATCGAGCACAGAGGTTGACAAAAATAGCATAGATTCTTCTTGATTATAGTTATCATGATAAATAAATTATATTAGAAAATAAATTTCAGTATGAGGTATTATGTCATTATGGCATTAAATTATTTTACTATGGGTCACGTGGCGTGATGCTATACACTAAAAATATACATTAGCCTACTATGCCTAATGCCACTAAGAAAGTGGACTTGAGGGTCACACATTTTGTGTTTATAAAATCTCAGTTAAATAATATATTATTATTTAATAGGTTGAATAAATATTATTCAAACATATGGTCTAATAATTTGTCATCATTTCTAGATCTCATATATTCTGTCACCAATTATTCGAGATAATATAATGTGATTTGAATATTTAATAAATATTTATTTTCTATTTAATGAATAGAATATTTTATTATTTATTGTAGAATAATAAATTTATATTTTTTACAAAATAAATAGTCATTATTAAAGGCCTGATAAATATGGTGGAGGAATGTTGGACAGAGTTTTTATGTCTAGTGGTATATAATACATATTGAATATTATTTTATTAAATAATATTAAATTTAATTCTAAAGATTAGCACATGTTGGGAAGAAATAATAACAATATTATTATTTCACTTGGTTTTTTATGTAGGGATTAAATAAATAACAAATTGAACTTGTGAAATTATTTAATTTCATCCCTAGAGGTATATAAAACCAATTATATTATTTTATAAGAGAAGGAAATCATTTTTTGTGCATAATGAATATGGAGAATCCTCTTCAGCCCTAGATAGCTCCCTCTCTAAGAATGCTTCACATACTAGAGAGTGATCTTCCTCTACCACCCACTCAAAATTCTATTGTGACCATGGAGAACACTTTGAAAGAAAATTTTAGGGAAATCAAAGGTGGATGACGCATGCGATAAGATCAACCGTGATAGAAACCCAATGATTCATACTGGGACGTTCATAGATTTTTGGAGCCTGTGTGGATCATTGCAAGAAGAATTATTCTCTTGATAAATAAAAATAAATGATGGTAAAAGTTAGATCTCTTTTCATATCAATAATTGAAAAAATAATTAAGCAAAACTAACTTTTTAAATAAATAAATAAATTATAAATAATATGTGATGATCCTACTATTGATTTCAGGGTTCTATCATTTTTCTAGTATTATTTGATTTAATTATTTTAATATAGGATATTTTAATCATTTAAATATCATATTGATCATTGATTATGAGAAAAATTAAATTTGGGAATGACCCATCACATTCTTCCACTGTTCCTAGAACCTAGATAACCAAATATAATGAAATATTGTGTGAATCATCCAAAACATCGAATCCATAAAACTATGTAAATACCAATAAACGAGGGGAAAATATAGGGTCGAATTTCTTATTTTAAATAACACCCTCAAACAAGTTGAAATAGGTGAACTATATTTCACACCAATAATAACTTGAGAACAAACAATAATAATACAAAACAATCTCCATGAAGTTCCAACTCCTCTAATACCACGATCACCAATGCAATTTTATGAATCAACATCATCAAAAATAATAATATTATAAATTATATCGTGTGAAATTCATAATGGTTATACACCAATTGTGACCTATAATTCCTTGAATATCCCTAGATCAAGTTACCTGAACTACGATGCTACCACATCATCTCTCTATAATCACAGTGGGGACACCGCACGTCACTAAGGGATGCACATTATTTATGGTAGAACTGAACCCTATGGATTAACAAAACCTAAAAATGTGTTATTGTTATTGGTAAAAGGGGTTACCTACTCTATAAGTGGAGGAATCATGCCCTTTCATAAAAAGATCCACAAACACTAATAAGTGTTAGGAGGACCCATGATCTAACATCATTGTGTCAACAAGTGTATTAACAACCTTGTTTCTACTTCAATGATATTTCCTATATCAGATCATCATATGCATGAATACAAAGAACACAAACTACAAACAATACCTCATAAACATGTCCCTATCATTAATAGATATGTACAATCACATTATATATATAAATAAGTCTTAATGGACTATCACATGTCCAATTAAATGCATTGCAAATTAATCATGGAAAAACTACACCACCCAATACATTACATGTTCTCGAATGTACATGATGTGTGTGCCCCAGGAAATATCCAGGCATGTACAGACACTATATGAACATGTAAATTCAAAATAAATTGAGTTTTATGGTAGGTTACATATTCTTTAGGATATTTGGATTAACTAGGAAAGTAGTGTCATGGGAAAACAAAGTTATGTTGATGAGATCCACAATATTTATACTAACCCACACACCATATAGAGATTATGGTTACTTAAGAATTTACTTATATTCAAAGGATAAAGCCACAGAAGAGGAATCAAATCTTGTATCATCCACCAGTTGAGATAACTGGATTAGAAGAATGAGAGTGTATGGAAACTGCCATTGGTACTAGGAATTAGGAAGCTTTTAATGGGGGGAATTATAACCAATAATCCATGCAAGGTGGGGATCTAGAAACCATCAATGAATAAAGAAAATTGGGAGGGGATGTTTATTTTTAGTTAGTTCACTGGTATATTTTTGTTATGTATTTGGCCTTGTACCTCTTGGCATACAGGCAATCTAAGGGTTCCCACATAAAATACTTAAAAATTGAATTATCCAAAATTTCTAGAAATCTAAAGGCCTTAAGATTTATAATTAACAATGTAATATATGAAATTTTTGGTATTTGGCCACACCCTATGTGATATATAAAACTATATGAATACCCTAACTACCACTGACAGCAATACGTGGCTTGTACATTGGATTTACATACCAAGTGATGATATTATACCATAGAAACCCAATAGATACATGGAAAATGACACATGATGTGTCGTTTCTAAAATACAAGTCTTTTAGTTGGTTTCTCTTTTAGATTTGTGTTTCCCATCCATTTTTGATTCTAAATTCCATCATCATCATATTCACACCTCCAACCCGCATTAACTGCTGACTAAGACCAATTCCGACTAGGGTCGTCACCACACTATATTATTGACTATTCTAGCTATCTGTCATTGTGATATCTGTAGTGAACCATACTTTTATATAATGTCTATTCCCTATAAATATATTTTTTATTTAGGAATAAAATATATAAATCATGGACCACATAATAAAATCCAACAAATATTTATTAATATAATTTATTTCATTTCTTTTAGAGAATAAATATTCTAATTAAAAATAAAAATAGCAAAATATGAATATAAACACTAAAATAAATAAATAATATATGAAAAATTAGATAATCTTGTTCTTATGGATTAATCATATCAGCAAAAAAATCAAAAATATAAAAAGAATTAGTTACATAATCAATTTGTTATCAAATTATTAATTTCACCTTGAAAATAATTAAATTCAATAACTTATAAAAGAAATATATTTTATTTATAAGAAGTGTAAAACCTATATGCCCTCCAGAAATATTTTTTTTACAATAGTAATTTGGCCATTAAGAATAGTAATGTCATTGTTGGATTAGTAAAAAAATATTTGTGGTTTTTATAAAAAAATTGACGAATTTATATCATATGATAATTAAATAAAAGTGTTAAATATGATAAAATAAATATCCAAGACAAAGAAATGACAATATAATCTTCTAAAAAACATAAGTTTTTTTTCTTCTAAAATATTTTTTTATAAAATTCAAATTTGCGAAATAAAATTTTATTTTCATAAAAATATTTTATAGTTTTTTTGATTTTTATATAAATAATAACACAATTTTATAAAATCATATGTAATTATTCTTAGTGTCAAAAATTTATTAGTGTCATAATTTTTTTTCTTAAAATAAGGAATTTATATTAAATTTAAATTTATTCTATAAAAAAATATTTTATTAAAATGGAATTTTTTTTTGTCATAAATATGTTGAAATTTGGTTATAAATATTTTTTGGTATTTTTCATTGAAAATTAAACACATAAGTGAATTGTAAAATACAATATAAGTACCTTATTTTGTAATATTTTTTGTAAATATTTTTTTATTTTAATTTTTTTTTGAAATATTTAATGTCACATTTAATATTATATCACAGACCCCATACCATTTAATCACAATTTCAGTCACTATTTTAAGATATAATATTTTATTTTAATATTTTATTCTAAAACACCCCTCTCCCTTTTAAAATTACACCCACCTATGCCCCCTTTCTCTTTAAATTCAAAGCACATATCATTTATGAATATCTACCAATATAATTTCTAAAATATATTATATATTTTCCCAATGTTTTTATCTCACAAAAATATCATTCTAAATAGTCTTAAGGTGTACTCTTATAGAGTGACATTAAAGTGTTTGAGTAATTGTTCAATTTCTTACACCTTTAAATTTATTTATCTTATTCCACCAACAAATTTTTTATATTTATCACAAAAAATATTTTATAATATAATTAATAATAGAGTTCTATTTTTATATGAAAAATATTATAATGTGATTTATACAGTCAATTTTTATAGTTTTTTATAATAGTCATCCCATTATGGTCAATATTAACTGCATGTATAGTTGGTCTTATAAAAAACTATTACAACCATATATGGATGATTTTAAAATTGAATTATTAAATAAATATAATACTTATGACAATATTAAAATTATGGAATGATAAATTGAGAATTATATTAATTATTTTAACAACAAAATATCAAGATAATTTTAACCACCTCATACAAGTGTAGTAGGATAATTCTCAAATTTTGAAACTATTTTGGATCATCTGCAGAACTATATAAATTTATTCCAATAACATAATTAAGACTCTATACATACACAATTATTAAGATCATGTAACTATTCAACCACAACATTGATAATAATTGATATACATAAAAGGATTTTGAGAATTTTAGTAGACAACCTCTAGTGGTCAATGCTAGAAATAAATATAAAATAAACTACATGCATAATCTAGTAGAAGAATGAATTATAGACAAATTCAATATTTCCTATAAATATTTGTCATTCATATCTTCGGGTAAATATTCTCATGGTTATAAGTTTAAATATTCCACCATAGGAAAACAATTCCCACATGGAAGGGCCTGGGAAAGACATTATTGCCATTGTCATCCAATTTTCTTGGCTATAGGGTAAGATATTACCATGGGTTCTTAAAATATATGGGAATAATTTATAGATCTAAAGGATATAAAATGGGATACATTCTCACATTCCTATTGGTGTGATATATCCATATGAATAATAAACCATGGTAATATAATTCAATAACTAGAAAAAATTGTAATTCCATTAACAATGATAATAAAATAGAAGAGGAAAATTGTCATGACCAATTTGAATTAATATTGTAAACCCTACTGTCTAGGGGATAGGCATAAAAAAACTAGATCTATTTAATCAATCCCTCCAAGATCAATACATTTTAATGCTGGCCAATAATAATTATATGTCTCTAGATCTCCTCAGAGTTAGATTGATGGATCATTTCAAATATTGAAAACTTCACTACATGGAATCTTCAATCTAGCATAGCGTGAAAAAAACTTTTTCAAAGGTGAATAATAATGCTCATTGAATAGTTAGTGCTAATTATTCCCTCTGGTTTTGGAAAGAAAACATAATGGGGTCCTCCTATTTGAACCTAAACTACTCTATAGGCCGACCAACAGATCCCCTTATCTCAATTAGAAATTAGTTAAAAAATATAGAAACTCTATTGTACAAACTCAAAGATGACATCTCTAATATGGTCATTATTCGACATGATGAATAAAAAGTTTAGGAACTAGCCCCAAATGGGTTTCTAGACTCAATAAATTTATATTTCCATATAATGTAAGGCTCACCTAGTTTTATTGGTAATTTCAACAACTGATGTATAAAATATTCATGCTTTTAACAACTTTTTAATGTTTCTTATTACAGGCTTTCAAAGGACATTTTCATTCAATGTTAAGGTATTAATGTTTTTTTAAGATGTGACTTATATATCCCACATAGGGAACACATGAAAAAACTCTTCCTTTCTTGTAAAAACTTATATCACTCTGGATTTTTGTGTTTGATCTATTTTGATCTGCCTCCCATGGATAAGGAAATAATTGATAATTTTCTGCTCCAGGTTATCAATGTACAAATATCTCGGTAGCTTATGAAATCATTCAATTTAGTATATTCATATGTTATTCATACAATTTGGTGTGGAAGAAACAAAGAAGATCATGAAAATGCACCTTTCCTCATGCAAATTGCTGTCACAGACATCTCTGGTATGGTGGTGTATGAAAGTAAACATCAAAGAGGGATATTTAATAATAATGTTTGGTACTTCTTGGTGCTATGCTAAAATAAAGTTATATGTTTTTTTCCTCATGACCATGGAATTCTTGAATTATTCTAGTCGACACCTCTTACTAGATGGTTTAAATTCAACAGTGAAGGGGCCCTTATAGGGAACCCTAGAGCAGCGGGCTTTGGGGTTTCTACTAGGGACCACAAAAGTAGTGTCCTTGACTCTGCCTATAGAACTTGTGGGAACTCTATAGCCTTGGATGATGAAATGCATGCACTTATTGATACTGCTGACATAACATGAAAAGGCAACTAGATTGCGTCGTATTTCGAATGTGACTCGATTACTATTGTCTAAGTGGTGAGGCTAGGTGACATCTATCTGTCGTGGAAGCTCAACACATGATGGTCTTACTACATGAAAAAAAATCCACTATGAACTAA
Organism: Viscum album; assembly: GCA_963277665.1. Lineage (NCBI taxonomy): Eukaryota > Viridiplantae > Streptophyta > Magnoliopsida > Santalales > Viscaceae > Viscum > Viscum album. The sequence continues at coordinate 199,796,657 of OY728119.1, read as the reverse complement.
ATTATCACTCATGTATTCTGGGAGGACAATGCAATGGGGGATGCTATGGAAAAATAAATATTTTTCAAGGATTCTTGTATTCACACTAACATTAACCCTTTACCAATTTCTTATTCTGCATAAAGACACTGTAAAATACCTTCTTTCCATCTGTTATAACTTTATATTTATTAAAATATAAGAGACACCATGACAAGTTTTCCCTAAACAATTATAAAATATAACTCAAAATTCTTATATATGTGTGTGTGTTATTGATATGTGTTTTCGTATAGCATTAACATTATTAGTAATATGTGAGTGATGTGAGTAAGAAATCCACTAGTTGTTTTTTTATAAGAAATCCAATGGTTATGGCATATATCCATGACCATGGATCATTTATATATCCTATAAATATGGTCACATGGACTATATCCATCATCAGGAAACATTAATATAACCCATTTTCTTGTGTTTATATGATAATAAATGGACATTGACAAATATAATATACCAAAAAAGGGGTTTAAGCGATTATTGGATAAATTTCATTTCATTTTAAAGGAGTTTAGATGCATGTACTAAGAGAGTTATGATATTAAGCAAGGGAACTACTAAAAAATCAAAATTTCTTTATGGTTAAACATCCACTCTATTTACCTCTGTTTATCTCCATTCCTATGTAATTGTTATATATTATTTATATATGTTTTATACATATACACATAGTTTATCATACTTATTTATCTATGGAAATATATGTTTTTCACATTCTATTCCCACTTTTTTCTTTGAAGAAATAATGATTAAATTAATGATTTTTACTCTTTATTACATTTCATATATAAATCTTTGAGAGTATTTTCTACTTAATTAATTCTTAAAATTACAGCTCCTTTTTGAAAATATATTATGGTCTATTTATATTCTTAAGGAAACAATTACATGCTTACCTAATTTAATGGTTTTCTTAAAACATAGTTTAAGAGGTTCATTTGTATATATAATTCTCTACATATTTTAATAAATATTTCATCAATATAATTTCTTATTCCAAAACAATTAATATCTATTCAATTATGGATGAATAAACAGAATTAATTCCTTCATTTATTGGAAGTAATTATGGTATATCTTATGGAAATGCTTCCAAACATAAATATGTAAACCATTTCAATATCGTGGGTTTTTCTATGACTATGATTTATATATGTTCTTATTATATATAACATAGATTCATATACATATTATGATTTTAAGGGTTGTCATATAATTATACAACCCCATAATACTTTTTGTAATCTTATAATCTAATTAGATTACATGTATTTTTTACAAGAAATAACCCAAGAACACTTGGTTATGTTTTCTTTGTAGTGATCCTTGACTTATGATTATAATATAAATTTTTACATTATTTCGACAATATTATGATTATATGATAAATTATACTTTATTATGTGTTTCTATTTGACTACATATAATTGTCGTAATCTATGACATTATATTATGCCTCGAAACAATTGTGTTTCACTTTATTATTATGTTTTCTTTTACTATGCTATTTAATATCACTATTTTATTTTATGTATTTACCCAGGGTATCTTATAAAGTGATAAATGATCTATGTGATTTAGGAGTGCATATTGTATATTGAGATAAATATGATGTATTTTATTTTTTAGTTAATGTATCATGGATCTAATCACCCAAACACTCTAGACCCTTATATTTCTATTTTTTGTGGTTTTTTTATTAATATCAATATGATAATAACTTATTGAGACTTGTGTATTTATAATATCTTTTAATTTATTCTTTTATGAACATTTTCATAAACCACGTCAATGTTTTTCCAAATCTTCCATGGACCCAAACCGAAATGGACTTTCCCAATGAAAACCTGAACAACTATATGCCTTCATCATCACTTTCCTCCATTTCTCACTATTATGAACAAAAGTGGTGAATTTTGGAGAGAAGATAAAGATGATTAAGTGGAATATAGAATGGTAAATAATGGGTTGAAAAAACTTCAAAATCATTAAATTTATTGGGAAACTACATTTGTTGATGAATACAAGTGATAAAATTGTGATGAGTGTCGAATAATGATCTGAGTGTGTTGTTAAAACAATAATGTGATAAGAATTATATAAGACAAAGTAAAAATCTTATGGAATAATATGCTTCGATAAACGACACAAAAATCATTACCTAAATTAATAAAATAGGTTATCATAGAATATGAATAATCAACATTTTTTACAAAGTTATAACTTAATGCCAAAAAATATTGTGAACAATATAGTGAAGAGAATAAAGAAAATGATTTAAAACAAGAATACCAATTTATAAGGTTAGGTATAAATTTTCCATTTTTTAATTTCTTTTCAGCTTTTTTTGAATATTTCCTATAAATATATTGTGATATAGTTTGATACAATAATGTTTTTGGTTTAGGGATTTTAATTGTGTAAATTAACCAAATATGATCAATTACATTTATAATCTATTATCCACTAAAAATTATTAACATTAAAAATTTGTTTTTTTCTTTTTAATAATTAATAAATTCGGGGGAAGTGTAAATGGAAAATTAAATCATTTGTGTAAGATTTAATCTAGAAGATTGAGGCAACATTAGGGGACCATTGTATTCTGACTTGGCAGCTAGGACCTCACGCTATGTATGATAAAAAAATAGATATATGGACTAGGCTACCTCACACCACATAAAAAAGTAACTTGGAAAATGAATCATCAATAATTCCAATGGAGTCTCAAGATCCACCTTCGTTTCTAGATACAATAACTGAATATAAAAATAATGTGAATTATACAACATAAATCCGAAATAAAACCTAGGTTCCTAACATAGATTATACCCCCAATCAATTCAGTCTTAGTATACAACACACACTATTCCAATAGATGACGTCATATCAACCTAGAGAAGGAACATTCCAACCAGTCATTGTCATTAACTAAAAAGGGGAACAATATGAATAATATATACGAACCATGGAGACCATCTTGGATTTAAACCAATTTTCTAACCATTCTAGGTAACTATCTAATGAACAATACATATAGAGAACTGGTGAGGAAATGGAAAAATAAGGATTATGGGTTTTGATTCCCATTCACATATGCTTGTTGATAAAGATATCTAGATGTCTATTTGCAAGCATCTACTAAAAATCTCAAGGTTATATCGTAGTGATCCCAGTTCCTGAACCCTATTATTTTGGTTATAAATTTTTAACAGTTTTTGGATAATTAAGGGTTATTAAACCAGTTATCACTCAAGGGATTGACCTATATGTGGTTAGGTTTAATTTGATTCATTTTTATTTTGTTCTCATACTCTCTCTTTATGTTTATCAACTCCATATCCCTAGAAATCGAACCCATTACTCTTAGTCTATGGAAAATAACTATTTCAATTATTTAGTTTATAATAACAGTTACAACTTTTTTTTTCATATTTATAACTCTGATATTTCATAATATTCAATGATTGGGGTAGGAAAAACATTCCTACCATAATTATCCATTGTGATTTCTTCTCTGTACTATAGAACAAAAAACATATCCATTCTTAAATCATACAATGTCTTCAATAGACTATGTGGTTTATGATTAATGTTACATGATAATGACATGGTAATATAGAATATACATTCGTATTCCCCTGATTAAAGAAAAAATTGAGAAATGATGTGGATGAGTAAGACTAAATTTTCTGTATAAACCTAAGGGTTATAGATCAAAAATCACAAGGATAAAGTAATTTGGGGAATATAATAACATGATATAAATATCTTATAACTTAAAGGGGAGGTGTTTGAGGTGAAATTGGACTACTAAATAGATTAAGAGTATGATTTAATTCTATTGAAAAACAATTAATGTATTATAATATTTTTCAACTAAGGGTAAAAAATTGATTATCCAAAACATTATTCATCAATATATGAATTTATTTTTCTATTCAATAAAAATTAATATCTCCCATTTCCACTTATTTTAAATAATATAAACCTAAAAATAAAACAATAATTGTTGGACTAAGGATAAAAATATGATTTCTTCCTCCTTTTGAGATTAAACTGAGCTTAGCCACTATGTTGTTATATTATAATTTATTTAAATTATAATGTTATAGTGAATCAATAGTGGATGAATTCCATTAGCCTCATTTTGGAATTTTTTTGGAAGGTAACCTTTCACACTATGAACCCCACCAAATTTTTTATTATTTGTTATATATTTTCATAATTAAAATTATTATCATATATAATAATGAAAAATTAGTTTATTGGGAACAAATATATTATTTTAACTATTTATTATGGTAGGGACATACATTTATAATGGGATTATAGAAAATAATAATAAGGGTAGGTCATTTAAGTTGAATAAATAAATGATACTACCAAGCTCATAGATGGGTATTTAGAATAAGAAGGGATCATAATACCTATTAAGTTATTCTTTGATACTTCCCATGCCTATTTGAAGAAACATTAAAGGTGATTATTAAGGACCTAAAAGATGAATTCCCACTACCCACTCACTCAATAATGTGAAACTCGAGGCATTGTACAAGGTGCAAGTGTTTCATTTTGCAACACCAGAGGATAAAATTTCTTTTATCCATTAAATTTAATCTTATTTTTTAAAACATATTCCATATTTTGATATAACTATGTGAGAATCTTGAATTATGTTTCATAAATGATCTATCTAGAAGATTTTAAATGGTTATAGAGAAGGTGGAAAAAATTGATGAGAGGGAGGAGGAGCTAGTGTGGGTATCCAGTGAAGAAAGGGAGTTGAAACCAATCTGAAAAACATGTAACGAACAACTGTTTGGCATAACTAAGATAATACAACCCCTATTTTATTCACATACCAAATATCTATTATCATATATCCTCAATATTTTAATGTGAAATACCCATTTTAACTCCAAAACTACATTTCATGTTATTTTTTACTATTGAAGATGTGGACAAACCAAATAATGAACAAAGAGAATCCCAAATACAATGTGGCCTGAAGATCATAGGAAAGTAAAGTATTTAGAGGTTTAAATCATAAAATATAAATCCACCATAAAAAATTAGATGGTTAATTGAAATTATAAAGTTTTAAACAATGATTAAAAAACATAACTTTTGGGGTTTAAACAAAGAATCTCTTCCCCTTTAATTTTATTTTCATTTTCATTAATTTTGAATATATTTCATTTATTAATTTATATTATAATAGATTTAAAAGGTTAGTATTTAGAATCTCAACTCAAGATAAAACCAAGGAATAACAATTTCATATCTATCCTACTCATTTGTTGATCACCGCCCATATATTATTATGAAATTTTTTGGATCTTATTTAAAAGAGATAGTGTGATCTATGTATAGTAAAGGATTAATTTTCTTATTATAGGTCCTTGTATCACCCAAACGATGTTTAAAATACCATATTGTTCCATGGGATAAAGATTCACTTTTAAACCACTGAATCTCATTTTTGTATAACTTGAGTAATGAACTTTAAATGAATGGATTTAGATGTATCAATATTAAACATTCAAAAACAAGATTAATGAAATCGATATGGTCTAAGTTTTCTTATGTAAAAATTTAACACTTTTGGGGGTCACTTTGAATAGAAATTCTATAAATTTTATAAACTAGACTAAAATGAGTAGATGAGATTAAACTATAAGTTTCCTAAGATATTTTGGCACTAAATGTCTCAGTGAAAAATCAAAATCCGTAAAAAGATTAAAATGAAAATTTGATATTAAATGTTTTCTAACCTACTTATATGCCCTATTTATCCCATATAAAAATAAGGGATACCAATTTTAAGGGATTATTTAGTTCTAGATTAGTCATACTCCTTAAATAAGTGCATATGCACATGTCATGGCTCAAAGAAAAGGAAGAAAAATAATGTTTATGCATGGCTATATTGGGAAATGGATATTAAGGTGGGTTATAAACAAAAATTATGAAGGGGAATATAAATTATATTTATTTATAATATAAATAAATGAATTGTGAAATTGAATTATAGAAAAAGACATGGAGTGATAGAGGGGAATTTACAAAGGTATTTACTATTAGAAACCATTACACATAATTCATTATTAATTAAAATTTAATTAACTAAGAATAAACATTGAAGGATCAAACATTTTAGTGAAAATTTTACTAATATTAATTATTTTGGGACAAGTAATCATCAAATAGTTGGAGAGTGTGGTTTTCAAACTTTTTTAATTTTGTTTTAGTGGTTTTCCAAATTTTTTGATATCTATATCATGTAAATATATATTAATTTATTTTTAAATAGGAAATTTATAGTTTAGGGAGATTAATTTTTCACCTCAACTTAATATGATAAATCCCATTGAAAATTTATTATTACCTAATACAATGTTTAATCATGAGATTTTGTGTGTGTTTAATAATACAAGGGAACTAGCATCCAAATTACCTCGGTTAAATATCTCTAGACAGAATTAAAATTCCAATACAGCCTTATTGAATACCTTGAGATGAAATCAAAACACCAATATTATCTCACTGTCAAACCTCTCACTATTTTGGTCTAACAAATGATGAATAGAATATCCAAGATTAATTCAAACAACCAACCTCTCTTGGAAATCACATGCATCATACAAAGCCACCCTGACGTATTGAGAACTACGACATAATGTTTTTGGTGAATTTCATATTCCATTGTGCTGTAACCATAATCATGAAAAAATAATTCTAGGAACCAGTGGACAAGGATTATGACAAACTCAATAGAAATATTCACGTAGTATCAAAAATAATTCGTAAGATCCTATTACATATTAATCTTCTAACTAACACATTCTTAAAAACCAATACACACGACCTTAAGACCATATGTTTTCACAAACAAAAAAAAATTAAAAAAATAAAATATTCTCTGGTCATTGAATAATAAATAGCACCATGTGGTTACCATGAATGACCTGAGGGAACCATTATAGATCTATGAATCAATTTTATAACTATATCAATAAATTCTCTAATGAACAATATATTGAGAGAATAATTATGTTAACATAAAGAAGATGAATGGATTTTGATATAGTAAAAAAAATTATTGTATTTTTAATCTATTCTCAGTCCCCCTCTCTCTATATCCGACTTATAAATCTATTGAAGTAAAACCCACCGTGGTCAGTTTAAGGGAGGTCACATTTTTAATTATTGAGTTTAAAATAATACTTCTTATTGTTTTCTTATTTCCCATCTCTCACTCTATTATTTCTTAGAAACGATGAATGTAGGTGGGTGAATATTTCCCACTTTTATTCTTCCCTATGATTTTTACTATATAATATGAAACATTAAGTAAATCTATCCTTGAACATACAATATATGAAATATAAAATGTGGTTAAGGAGTGAATGTTCCAATATTTTATACATGTAATCTCAAGAATGCAATGGTATCCCTTACTAAAATAAACCCTTGGTAGATGATGTTGATGAGTGATAATTATGTATCTCTACACAAAAAATTAGCATAGAAAATATGAACTAGTATAAAATAAATTGGAGAAATTCAAGAGAAGGGCATCAATCTCCTCTAAGAGAAAGTGTATGTGCTTGAGGTGACATTGGGGAGATAAGTAGATTTTATATCTGATTTATATAGATTGAGAAACAATGATATAATTATCATGGTGATCAACCAAGGATAAGACCAACATGTTTCATAAAATCATTCATATTTATTTCCATTTTATTCTATTTTCACTGCAAATTCACCACACCAACATGTTTTTGTCATTTTCTATAATGTAAAACAAAAAAATACAATAAGTTTCAATCGATGGATAATATTATGATTTGGGACTCCTTGTGATACAACACAGAGGTTATCCATTGTGCTTCACTAAAATACATTAGAGCACATATAGAGGATTCCATGAAAAATAAAACCAACCTCATTATATCCAATGATACATGGTATAAGAGGCATCTAAATGGAAAGAGAGCGACCAAAATTGAAAGGGAATTTGTCAATTATCTCATTCCTGGAAATTAGATAACTATATCATGTGTCCCCATGAAAAAAAAACTATGACCACCAACCCATATTGGTATGATCTATGGGTAACGGGGAAGGGTGATATATTCTATTTATGTTCAGCAATACATGTTATTCTCTCCTGTATTTCTCAATAATTTTCCAAGAATCTTGGGCATTAGATGAATGCAATGTTAATCCTATGTACAACATTTCCAGGATTTAAATGCTCAAGAAAAAGTTGAATGAATGAATAAAAGTGAATTTCATATCACTTTATTTTGAAATTGATGCCATATAGTGTTCTATCAGTGATCTCCATGAGTCAATTACTAAGGTTAATATCTTTGTAGGCACTACAAATGAAGCAGGAATGTCCCACAAGATTCAATAACACATTAAACTCAGGGAAAAAAAATTAAAAATCATATCATTGGAATCTTATGTATCACTAATGGGGATTGAAACACCATGTTCTTAAACACTCAATAGAGGGTCCGGAAGGAAAATAGGCCCTTCTCATTGTTCAAAGATAGAGAAAGAATCCTGGAAGAGAGACATGATTTCTCCAACCACATTTTCTCATTCTATATTAATCTCTTCAATAGACCACCAATAAATTTGGTGTTAGGTGAAAAAATTATTCTTAAATAGATAACTGAGTAGGAAAGCTCTTTTCTCACCTCTACCCACAGGATATTTAAATCAAGGTAGTTTTCTTGTTCTTAAAAAGGAATGTTCTCTTAGACAGGATGGGTTCACAAATAACTACTTTCAATAATATTGGGATTTCTTTCAGAATTATGTTTGCAAGTTGGTTAAACATTTCTTCATAGGTGGATCCTTCACCTAAGGATTCAATGCTCAATTTATCACTTTCATCCCAAAAGTTGAAAATGCCAGTTCTATAAGCCCATTCAGGCCAGTTTCCCTGATCAAAACACTTCACGATCTTATTACAAAGATCACTCGCTATAGGATTTATCATATTTTAGATAAGATCGTCTTCTAGAACCAATTTGGATTTACGAAAGGAAGGAACATACAAGATTATTTACTCAATTACTTGGAGTGTGTTGATATCCTTCAAAACTCTACCATGGGTGGCAATTTTTCCCTTAAATGTTACATAAAAAAGCCTTTGACACAATGGATTGGGGCTTCATAGGTAATGTGATTCACAATTTTGGCTTCAATATGATGTTTATTATTTGGATCAATTCCCTACATAAATGTACCCATATATCCATTCTCATTAATTGGTCCTTGGAAGGATATTTTAAATTATCTAGGGGAGTGTGACAAGGATATCCACTTTCAGCTATCATATTTGAAATAGAATTAGACTATCTAAGAAGAATCCTTCATCACATGGTGGAGAAGGATAAATTGGAAACTATCAGAGTGAATAGAGGTATCTCTACCCTTTCCCACTTTTTCTTTTCAGATGACATGGTCATATTTATGTAGGGGTATAATAAGAACATAAACGACATTAAAATTTTCCTTCTTAATTATGAAAGTGTATCTGGATAAAAAATTAATTGGGGAAATTTTTTTATTTATTTTGGAAAGAATGTTGCATATTCAACGAATAATAGTCTCACCCGTGACATGGGAATAAGGGAAGGGTCCTTCCCTTTCATCTATCATGGGGTTCCCATGTTCTAGGGAAAACCACCTACATATTATTTTTCTAATATCTTGAGTGAAAATAGTATAAATCATTCCTCATGGAAGAGAAAATCATTTTCAATGGATGGTAGAATTTTCCTTGTTAAGCATGTGGTTGTCCTGAAGCTATTTTTTTCATTTAGGGTGTACTTATGTCATGTCTTGGTCATTAATGTAATTTACTCTATGATGAAGAAATTTTTCATGAGTGGTATCATTCTGAAGATTAAAATCATCAAAAATTATTGGAAATAGTGTTTCATGCCTCATCCTTTAGGATGCCTTGGAATCATTAATATGGAATTCTTTAATCTGGTGTTTCCGGCCCAGTTCATGTGGCAGTTAATAAATAAGAAATATCCCTCCAAGGTATTCCTCAGGTCAAGTTTCTTTAGCAAGATCATTGAAAGAAATTGAAGATACTTTCAATCCCCCATTGTCTAGGATTAAGATATATCTTCGAAAATATTTATAGGAACACACATTGGTTGGTTAGTATGAACTCATCTCACAGTTTTCTGCATGTCAACTGGACTGGAGTCCCCCTGATTGATCAGGTCAGCTCCTTGTATCATGAAATAGACAACAACATATTGATTAAATGCCATATAAATAATTTATACATGGTCACTAATGACATTCTGACAACTGTTTCCCCCCATGACATTACTAACTAAGAACATATGCTGATATTGCAGATGTCTTTTAATGGACTTCTCGACAATAAGAAATTTTACAATCACATATTTCAAGGTGAGTATAAATGGATAGGTAGCTTTCAAAAAAGTCGGTACTTCCTTCCATGTTCACCCTCTTATAGAGACTCTCCCACAACAAGGCTCCAATGGATGAAATCCTCAGAGAGTTAAAATATATTTTTGCTATAAATGCATCATGTTTCATCAACATTGAGAGGATTTAAAATACCTCTTCTTGTGTTGAAAAACTAACTCATCCTTGTGGAAAGTTGTATTTTATTTTTTTTAGTTTAAACCTCCTCGAACTGACTCCCTCTCGAATTTTTTAGCTTCTCTACTTGACATTCAAATCTCCAAACAACTCACTGTTATTCTTAGGGTGGCTAGTGCTGAATTAATCCACACTATATAGAGGATCAAGAACAAATTAATCCATATCCAAAAAACCTCTAATGCTCAACTAGATTTTTCTGGTATAATTGTGGCATTGTAGGATTCTAATACATTGCATAGTTAAAGATGCATAAAATCGATAGGATACCTGATGATTCTGAGAAAATTGAACATTCGAGGTAACTTCTCTTGGCCACAAGGAAATTTTAAACTTTTATGGACATTCCATTTTGTTTGTTGGATAAACTTAAATACAGATGGCTCTTTGAGGGGTAACCTAGGGCCATCAATATTTGTTATTATATTCAGAGACCACAAGGGGTATGTTTTTGAATTTATTTTCGGTTCTTATGGTCATATCTGTAACACCACGAGATTTTATGAAAAATATTATTTTTAATTTTATTAATGTATGGTGTTGTATGCCAAACCAAAAGGAGCTTCCACAACATGCATCCCTGACTTGGCATGCATTACACGCAATCGCAACCTTCCACGATAGCGTGTGTTGTACGCAATATCGAGTTTCGCTAAACAAAGACAAGTTATATAAACTAGCCATTATGAATATTAATACCCAATTTTTGATATTTTATAATTTTTTTCTTTCAAAATGGACTTCATTTTTGGATTTGGAATATCGAAATTAGCCTAGGGTGAATTTTTTGTATTTTTCTAAAAATATACAATTTCTGATGAATAGTGAAAACACTGGGTTACTATTCAAAAACCGACTTTTTATTTAAATAATTATTTATTTTATTTAAATTTATTTTAGGTCAAAATTGATACATAATATCTATATAAGTTCAATGTAATTAATTGGAGTCATTTTATAATAATTTTAGATATATAAAAATTTTATTGAACATTTCACCGTCTTTTACCCACCTCCTAGGAGAATTTGGAAATTCACATAAAACATAATTTTACAGCTTCTATGACTGGAATTTCGAAAATCCAAGAGACACTGTTAATATCAATGACTAAAATGTTGTTCAATGAGATGAAAATAATTTTTGGTGAATAGTAACTTTTTACTTTTATTTACCACGGTTAAAAGTAAATAGGGTAATTAAGGGTACAAATGATATTATTATTACCCTAATACATGTCATAATTCTATTGGATAAGTGTAATTGGACCAAAAACAACCATAGGAAAAACATATGACCATTTAGGTCCACTTGTATTAGATTAGGATATTTATTATTAAATTATTTAAAGAAGGGTTAAAATAGATAAAATAAAAGTTTAATAACTAAATTATCTTTAATATAGGGTTATAAATAAGATAAATTTGACTATAAATAATAATTAGAAATATAAAACGATTTCCTACATAATGGTATTTTATTTATAATTTTTAGACATTAAATAATATAATTTATTTATGGCACAATGATGATGCAGTAATTATCTTATTGATGAAATATTAACATAATTGATGTTATAAATACCCAAATAAATGAAATTTGAATATTTTTATGAATTACACTAATTTTATAGGTTAATTTGACATTTTAGAATTGATTTAATTAACTTTTTTCTTACTAATCATGCTTTTATGATTTTCAAAAAAATCAATTACCAAATAGTATCTAAATTGACATAAAATAGTTTTTGAAACAAATATTATATTATTAATTGTTATTATATTCCTAAAAATCTAACGTTTGGCCAGGATACTTATATCATGATAGGTACATCATTAATGAACCACTTGGGGGTCGCTTGGATTTATATGGTACGTTTATTAACTATATATTATTAAAATATAAAGTTACATGGTAAATGTCAATCTAATTAACTAAGAGTTAAAACTAAACGTAAGGTTTATATAATGACCCAAACCATTATAATGTCTATTGGTTGAGATGATTTCGACCCATCCCCACCATATCTTGGAAATAAATCAATTTGGAGCTATTATAAACCGAATATGAATTTATTAAAAAATATTATTTTATGTTTTTTCAAAAGGTGCCCCACTCCTCCCTTATAAAAAGGGCACCCCTTCCCTCTTATCTTCACACCCTTTTGAGCCTTTAATCTTGGCCAACCCCTACCCATTTATCTTCTCCACTTCCCTAGAAACATTCTAGAGGATCTTGTCTTCTCAAAAGATCAACTCTACTTCCTTAATAGGAAGCTTAAATGAGGTGCGTCGAAGAAGAGGTAATCTCTTCTAACGATTCTTACAAGTTTCTTTCTTCTTCAACTTCTTCTTATTTAGTTGTTTCAATATAAAGTAATAACATCAGTATCTATAATAAACTAATATGTTATTATAAATATTAAACAACCCTATTTCACCTTCTATCAATCCTACAGAAAACGAAATCACCGCACGTGCGTACGTACGGAATACCATCTCCACGCCGTGGTGTAATTTGTTTTTCCAACACCACCTTACTTGGATGGGTATAATGGTGTAAAGAATAACTATACATAGTTATTATAAAATCATACTAATTCTGATATTTTGAATCATCGAATCCAATTCAATTCAATAATTATGGGAACGATATCATCGCTCGTGCGTACGTACGGACTACCGTCTCCACGACGCGATGAGATTCATTCTCAATGTTAACCATTCATGAATGATTCTAAAGTATATATAATGAATAATAATGAAATATATTACATAATAATGATACTTTATTTATGTATATATATATGTATGTCATATTCATAATTCCATTCAATTCAATAAGGAAACGAAAACAGCGTTCATGCGTACGTACGGCCTACCATCTCCATGAACGGTGTATTTCATTCCATTTATCTATCTATCATATATATATGTATATTCTGAATATATATTTTATATAAATATATTTTTACATGTTGGAATTATTTAAATCATTATATAAGTAATAATATCAAGAACAACAAGTCGAAACACGTATGATAAATGAAATGATTTTACCCAAAATGATGCTTTAACATGGAATTTACAAAATAACGGGTAATATAAATTCATAAGTGAACCATATATGATATAATAACAATGAATATGATTCTGTAATAAGTCAATGGCATTATTTAAATCATTATATAGGAGTTTCAGATACATACGAAGCATATCAGATGTAAGGTAAGGGATAACTATTCCAATCTCGTTCTTATCAGAGATTGTTTATTTATAAGTATTTACTGGGGTTATTTTTATCATCCATGTCCATGTTTTCTAAAAGTGTTTTTATGTATGCTTAAAGTCCTTTTACCCATTTTTTAGTTTTACTACATTGTATGTAAGGAATCATTTTTTTGTTTACCATACGAGGCACTTTTTGACTTTTCCAACAAAAGTACGAGAAGAATTTTATTTTGAACTTATACGACGTGAACGGATTTTTACGGTTTCATAATGCCTCATTTTCATGAATCGTAATCTACAAGATGTTATGACTATTTTCGAAAAAATACTATTATTTTAAAAGTGCGTTGCATTTTGTGAAAAGAAAATGATTTTGAAGAAGAAAGGATATTTTCCTCCAGAATTCATTTCAAATGTTTTATCAAAACCATTTTCCATCTAAGATGACATTATTTCATATCTATATGTTTCAAGTTTAATTTCTATATGATTTAAATGGTTTCAATTTTCTTATGATGAAATGTCCATTTGTTTTATATGGATTATGAGAAGATGGGATGATGTTTAAGAAACCCATTTTATTCTTTGGGTTATGATGAATGTTTTAAGTTTATTTTGTGGCACAAGTAAGAATGATTTCATTATGAGATGGGTGGGACCTATATCTCCATCCAATGTATTGGGTAAAGATTTATATCTCATGATATAGACATGGCTGAAACGGTAAGTTAATCTGGTTCAGTGATACATGACTAGAAAGAGGAGTGAACTCGATTCAGAAAGGGACTTTGTCCACTAAGATGGTCTTGGCAGCAATGCCTTGGCTACTATAGAAATCATAACAAGTGTTGAATAGTTTCCACAATTACATGATTTATTCCCATGCTATTTTATCAAGATTGATGTTCCTTTAAAATATATGCCTTATGTACTTCCAAGATTTATGTCCTTGATCAAGATTTTGATGTTTAGATTTTATGTTCAAGATTTTGCATTCAAATATTTATGGATTGTTTTATGTTCTCTATGCTTACCCTTACTGAGAATTTGAGCTCACCCTATTTATGTTTTCTTTTCCCAAGGATATAAAGAAAGGTTTTAGGTAAGAAAAAAATGGGAAGATATTTATTGGAGAAGTTGAAGATCTTTCACCACGATTAGAAAATTAAATTCCAAGTTTCCAAATACACTAAACTATTACGGTCCTTGTGTGTCTGTGTTTGTTATGTATGAAGTATTCTGATAAAGTAATGTAATTTCCATGTATGTCAAGCTTCAGGTCTCTATAGTGGGTATCAGAGGAAAGGTTTAGTCAACCTTTGAAAACTAGGATGAAAAACTTTAGTGAGATCCATAGAGATATTTCTAAGGTATGTCTAGGGATGTCCCTAACGTTTAGTATAACTATAGGTTACATTCCTAGTGTTATGTTGAAGATCATGAATAACCTAGGGTGAACCTAAGGTGTCCTGGATTGAAGAATGTGTGATAAGTTAGACATCCCACAAGTGACGTTTAATGATTAGGTGGTTCCTCGTTATTTTAACTATTTCTTACACTATGGTTTCTAGTTTTAGTCAATCGAGGGAACGAGAATGAATTCAGTTAACATTGATTCAGATGAAAAAATTGGTGACTGTGATCAAAACAATTGTGTAATACCTAGAGATAAACATATTTTGATTATGCCGAATCAGTCATCACGGTATATGATTAACAAGGTGAACTTTGGTGGTATTCATAAGTCATAAAATAAGAGGAAGATTGAATTTTATGCATGTTCGTATGGTGAGGAGAATATTGAAAGGGAGATTGAGATTTCCAAATAAGGGAAGAAGAACCTTGAGGAATACCTCAAATTGAGGGTAATATGTTATCTGTGTGGAGAAAAGGGTCATAGAGTGACAGACTGTTATGGAGTTCAATGTCTTATTTGTGGAGAACATGGGCATTACCCAACTCAATGCCCTAACCTAAGGGGTTACTTCTAAATCAAGGAAGGACTTTTTCCATGAAAATCATTGAAGTGGATGGATTGAAGTGTTTATGTATTGGTATTCAAGAATAAATATGTTGCGGTACTTTTATGGTATATTGGAATAGTTTTGTATTAGTCTATTGTGGTTTTCAATAATTTTATGGTACTCGTAACAGTGAAAAGTGATACAAATATTTTGGAAAGATGATGATATGAAAATAATGAATGTATAAGGAGAAAATAATATGTTTGATAATATTCATGATCTCTTGATTGATATAAGGACTAAGTGATATCATGGTTTGAGTATATATAATTTTTGTGATTTTGGTATGTGTAAAGTGTTAACTTTTAACTACATTCATGTTTTCACTAAGGTTCAATGGGTATTAATTTTTCAAGAGAATACATGATTAGGGCCTTTGAATGTTTTGAATGTGACCAACGAGACATATCTTATGATATATGGGGATACATGATGGTATTCACATGCTTGCTATATGATCTCTCTGGTAATCTTTTTCACTATAATATGAGATTGGACAACAGTATTTTAGGTAAGCCTAAAGATTGGGATTGATTATGATGGACATAAGTTAGTATTGTTTAAGGCTGGAAATTTTTCAATATTATTTATGGAATGTTATAATAATGTAGTTTTTTAAAAAGGACAACCTATAGGATGGGCGACAACCCATCGCCTCAAACAAGGCTGTGGGAATCTAACCCACAACCGAAGTGTGACCAGCCTTTATCGCCTACCACAGGCCTACAGGAAGTCCCTGGTTAGTAGAAGCTAGTTTTATTATATTAAGCAGTATGATATTTGAATTATAAGTCCATTTTATGAACCATATTTGATTAATCTCACTATAGATGGACTTCTGTATATATAATAAATTTTACTATGCTTTTGTTTATCATTCTATCGCATGATCTGCTAATACTTCACGAAAGAAAAATTCAACTTCATTTCTTTAAGAGATAGTGTGGAAATTTTTCAAGGCACAAACAATAGTATGATTGTACCAAAATCAAGTAAGTATTTCTTTTAATTCACAATTCTTCAACTTTAGGGAAATGATCTTGAAAATCAAAAATGTTGTCCTATTGTCCTTATATCCAATTAATCATATGGTACCTTAAATCATCACAAATTTATGGCGTTGTGATTGTTTTATTTTTCATAGTAATGTTCTATACCACTCTCCATCAAAACATGATGGTTAGATTTCTCTTCCAGATCCATATTTTCACCTATGTTCTCTTATATGGAAACCCAATGATTTTTTAATTTGGGTAACTGTTATGTTTCATAATTTAGTTTTTAAAGATAAGTTTTGGTATTCCTTTTTACGATTTGGGTTTCTATTAAAGAAAATTTCGAGTAGTAAACCATTTATAACCCCGACGAATTTTTAGGGTGAAATTCATTTTAAGGGGTGTAGAATGTAACATCCCGAGATTTTATGGAAAATATTCTTTTTAATTTCATTAATTTCTTGTGTTGTATGCTAAACCAAAAGAATATTTCACAATACACATCTCTGACTTGGATTGAATTACACAGAATCACGACCTTCCACGATAGCGTGTGTTGTACGCAATACCGAGTTTTACTAAACAACGATATGTTATATAAACTAGCCATTATGAATAGTAATAACCAATTTTTGAAATTTTATAAATTTTATATTTCGAAATGGACATCATTTTTGGATTTAGAATATCGAAATTATCCTAGGGTGAATTTTTGGTATTTTTCTGAAAATTTTCAATTTTTTATGAATAGTGAAAACAATGGGTTACTATTCAAAAACAGACTTTTTATTTAAATAATTATTTTTTTATTTAAATTTATTTCATGTCAATATTGATACATAATACATATATAATTTCAATATAATTTATTGGAGTCATTTTTTAATAATTTTAGATATATAAAAATTTTATTGAACTTTTCACCGTCTTTTACCCACCTCCTAGGAGAATTTGGAAATTCACATAAAACATAATTTTACCGCTTCTATGAGTGGAATTTCGAAAATGAGAGAGAAACGGTTAATATCAAGGTCTAACATTTGGTTCAATGAGATGAAAATAATTTTTGGGGAATGGTAACTTTTTACTTTTATTTACCACAGTTAGGACATTTATTATTAATTTATTTAAAGAAGGGTTAAAATAGTTAAAATCAAAGTTTAATAACTAAATAATTTTTAATATAAGGTTATACATACAATAAATCAGACTATAAATATTCATTAGAAAGATAAAAATATTTCATACATAATGGTATTTTATTTATAATTTTTAGACATTAAATAATTTAATTTATTTATGACACAATGATGATGCAGTAATTATCTTATTAATGAAATATTAACATAATTGATGTTATAAATACCCAAATAAATTAAATTTGAGACTTTTTTTTGAATTACACTAATTTTATAGGTTAATATGACATGTTATTATTGATTTAATTAACTTTGTTTGAACTAATCATGCTGTTATAATTTTCACAAAAATCAATTACCAAATATTGTCTAAATTGACATATAATAGTTTTTAAAACAAATATTTTATTATTAATTGTTATTATATTCTTAAAATCTAAGAATCAGCCAAGATACTTATATCATGATATTTATATCATTAATAGACCACTTTGGGGTCTCTTGGATTTATATGGTAAGTTTATTAACTATATATTATTAAAATAGAAAGTGACATGGTAAATGTCAATCTAATTAACTAAGAGTTAAAACTAAAATATAAGGTTAATATAATGGCCCAAGCCTGTCTAAAATCTATTTGTTGAGAGGATTTAGACCCATCCCCACATTATCTTTGAAATAAATCAGTTTGGAGCTATTAAAAACCGAATATGACTTTATTATAAAATAATATTTTATGATTTTTTCAAAGGTGCCCCTCTCCTCCCTTATAAAAAGGGCACCCCTTCCCTCTTCTCTTCACTCCATTTTGAGCCTTAATCTCGGCCAAAACCTACCCATTTCTCTTCTACACTTCCCTAGAAACATTTTGGAGGTTATGGTCTTCTCAAAAGACCATCTCTACTTCCTTAAGAGGAAGCTTAAAGGAGGTGCATCGAAGAAGAGGTAATCTCTTCTAACGATTATTTCAAGTTTCTTTATTCTCCAACTTGTTCTTATTTAGTTTTTTCATTATAAAGTAATAAAATTATTATCTATAATATACTGATATGTTATTATAAATATGAAACAACCCTATTTCACCTTCTATCCATCCTATGGAAAACGAAATCACCACACATGCGTATGTACGGAATACCGTCCCCACACTGTGGTGTAATCTGTTTTTCCAACACCACCTTACTTGGATGGGTATAATGGTGTAAATAATAACTATACATAGTTATTATAAAATCATACTGATTCCGATATGTTGTATCATCCACACCCATTCAATTCAATAATTATGGGAACGATATTATTGCTCGTGCGTACGTACGGACTACCGTCTCCACAACGCGATGAGATTCATTCTCCATGTTAACCATTCATGAATGATTATAAGGTATATATAATGAATAATAATGAAATATATGACATAATAATGATACTGTATTTATGTATATATATATTTATGTCATCTACTTAATTCCATTCAATTCAATAAGGAAATGAAAAAACAGCGCTCACTCGTACGTACGACCTACCATCTCCATGAACGGTGTATTTCATTCAATTTATTGATCTATCATATATATATATGTATATTCTGAATATATATTATATATAAATTATTTTTTACATTCTGGAATTATTTAAATCAGTATATAAGTAATAATATCCAGAACAACAAGTCGAAACACGTACGATAAATGAAACGATTTTACCCAAAATGCTGCTTTAACATGGAATTTACAAAATAACAGGTAATATAAAGCCATAAGTGAAGCATATATGATATAATAACAATGAATATGATTTTTTAATAATCCAATTACATTATTTAAATAATTATACAGGAGGTTTGGATACATACGATGCATATCAGACGTAAGGTAAGTGATAACTATTCCAATCTCGTTCTTATCCGAGATTGTTTATTCGTAAGTATTTATTGCGGTTATTTTTTTCATCCATGTCCATGTTTTCTAAAATGATTTTTATGTATGCTTAAAGTCCTTTTAACCCATTTTGACTCTTACTACATGTTATGTAATGAATCTTTTTTTGTTTACCATATGAGGTACTTTTTGACTTTTCCGACAAAAGTACGAGAAGAATTTTATTTTTAACTTAAATGGCGGGAACAGATTTTTACGGTTTCATAATGCCTCATTTTCATGAAGTTTACTCTACAAGATTTTATGACTATTTTCGAAAAAATATGTTTATTTTAAAAGTTCATTGTATTTTGTGAAAATAAATTGATTTTGAAGAAGAAAGGATATTTTCCTAAAGAATTCATTTCAAATGTTTTATCAAAACAATTTTCCATATAATATGACATTATTTCATATGTGTATGTTTCAAGTTTAATGACACTATGATTTACATGGTTTCACTATTCTTATGATGAAATTTCCATTTTTTTTATATGGATTATGAGATGATGGGATGATGTTTATGAAACCCATTTTATTCTTTTGGTTATGATGAATGTTTTAAGTTTATTTGTGGCTCAAGTAAGAATGATTTCATTATGAGATGGCTGGGGCCTATATCTACCTCCAATTTATTGGGTAAAGATTTATATCTCATTAGATAGACATGGCTGAAATGGTAAGTTAATCCGGTTCAGTGATACAGGAATGGAACGAGGAGTGAACTCGATTCAGAAAGGGACTTTGTCCACTAAGATGGTCTTGGCAGCAATGCCTTGGCTACTATGGAAATCATAACAAGTTTTGAATGGTTGAAAAAATTACATGATTTAT
This sequence comes from Viscum album, assembly GCA_963277665.1. NCBI lineage: Eukaryota > Viridiplantae > Streptophyta > Magnoliopsida > Santalales > Viscaceae > Viscum > Viscum album. Next base: position 199,775,799 of record OY728119.1, on the reverse strand, counting down.
TCCCATGATATTTAATCAAGATTGATGTTCCTTTATGATATATGCCTTACGAACTTCCAAGATTAATGTCCTTGCTCAAGATTTTGATGTTTAGATTTTATGTTCAAGCTTTTGCATTCAAATGTTTGTGGATTATTTTATGTTCTCTATACTTACCCTTACTGAGCATTTGAGCTCACCCTTTTTTATGTTTTATTTTCCCCAGGATATAAAGAACGTTTTTAGGTAAGAAAACAAAAGGGGAAGTTCTTTATGGGAGAATTTGAAGTCCTTTCAACACGATTAGAAGATTAAATTCCGAGTTTCAAAAGACACAAAACTATTATGGTCCTTGTGTGTATCTGTTTGTTATGTATTAAGTATCCCGCTAAAGTAATGTAATGTCCATGTACTTCATGCTTTAGGTCTCTACAGTTGGTATCAGAGGAAAGGTTTAGTCAACCTTTGGAAACTAGGATGCGAAAACTTTAGTGAGATCCATAGAGATATTTCTAAGGTATGTCTAGGGATGTCCCTAAGGTTTAGTATAACTATAGGTTACAATCCTAGTGTTATGTTGACGATCATGAATAACCTAGGGTGAACCTAAGGTGTAATGGATTAAAGAATGTGTGATAAGTTTAACATCCCATAACATACTTTTAATGATTATGTGGTTCCTCGTTATTTTAGCTATTTCTTACACTATGGTTACCGGTTTTAGTCAATAGAGGGAACAACAAGGAATTCAGTTAATGTTGATTCTGATGGACAAATTGGTGACTGTGATAATTTTTTTTATAACACCTAGAGAGAAAGATATTTTGAATATTTTGAATCAGTCATCATGATATATGATTAACAAGGTGAACTTTGGTGGTATTACTAAGTCATCAAATAAGAGGAGGATATAATTTTATGCATGCTCGTATGGTGAGGAGAATATTGAAAGGGAGATTGAGATTTCTAAAGAAGGGAAGAAGAACCTTGAGGAGTACCTAAAATGTAGGGGAAGATGTTATCTGTGTGGAGAAAAGGTCATAGAGTGACAGACTGTTATTGATTTCAATGTCTTATTTGTGGAGAACATGGGCATTACCCAACTCAATGACCTAACCTAAAAGGTTACTTCTAAATCAAGGAAGGACTTATTCTATGACAATCATTGAAGAGGATGGGTTGAAGTGTTATTTATTGGAATTCAAGAATAATGTTGTTGAGGTACTTTTATGGTATATTGGAATATTTTTGTATTAGTCTATTGTGGTTTTCAATAATTTATGGTATCGGTAACCATGAATAGTGATTCAAATATTTTGGAAAGAAGATGATATGAACATAATTAATGGATAAGGAGAAAATAATATGTTTGATAATATTCATGACCTCATGATTGATATAAGGACAAAGTGATATCATGGTTTGAGTATATAGAATTTTTGGGATTTTGGTATGTGGAAAGTTAACTTTTAACTACATTCATGTTTTCACTAAGGTTCAATGGGTATTTATTTTTCAAGATAATACATGATCAAGGCCTTTGAATGTTTGGAATGAGATCAACAAGACATATCTTATGATATATGGTGATAAATGATGGTATTCACATGCTTGTTATATGATCTGTCTGGTAATATTTTTCACTATAATATGAGATTGGACAAAAGTATTTTGGATAATCCTAAAGATTGGAATTGATTATGTTGGACATAAGTTATTATTGTTTAAGGATAGAAATTTTTTCTATATTATTGATGGAATTCTATAATAATGTAGTTTTTGAAAAAGGAAAACCTGCAGGACAGGTGACAACCCATCGCCTCGGACAAGGCTGTGGGAATCGAACCCACAACCAAAGTGCGACCGACCTTTATCGCCTACCACTGGCCTACAGGATGTCCCTAGTTAGTAGAAGTTAGTTTTATTATATTAAGCGGTATGATATTTGAAGTATAAGTCTATTTTATGAAAAATATACAATTAATCTCATTATAGAAGGACTTATGTATATTTAATAAATTTTACTATCCTTTGGTTTATCATTCTATCACATGATCTGCTAACACTTTACGGAAGAAAAATTCAACTTCATTTCTATAAGAGAAGATGCAGAAAATGTTCAAGGCACAAACAACAGTATGATTGTACCAAAATCAAGTAAGTATGTCTTTTAATTCACAATTCATCAACTTTAGGGAAATGATCTTGAAAACCAAAAATGTTGTCTTATTGTCCTTATATCCGATGAATCAGATGGTACCTTAAATCATCATAAATTTATGGCTTTGTGATTGTTGGATTTTTCATTGCCATGTTCTCTAGCACTCTCCATCAAAACATGATGGTTATATTTCTCTTCCATATCCATATGTTCACCTATTTTCTCCTATATGGAAACCCAATGATTAGTTAATTTGTGTAACTCTTATGATTCATAATTTAGTTTTTAAAGATATGTTTTGATATTCCTTTTTACAATGTGGGTTTCTATTAAAGAAACTTTCGAGTAGTAAACCATTTATAACCCCGATGAATTTTGTAGGCGAAATTCATTTTAAGGGGGGTAGAATGTAACACCATAAGATTTTATGAAAAATATTATTTTTAATTTCATTAATGTCTTGTGTTGTACACTAAACCAAAAGGATCTTGCACAACACGCATCCCTGACTTGGATTGCATTACAAGCAATCACGACCTTCCGTGACAGCGTGTGTTGTACGCAACACCGAGTTTCGCTAAACAACGATATGTTATATAAACTAGCAGTTATGAATAGTAATACCCACTTTTTGAAATTTTATAAATTTTATCATTCGAAATTAAATTCATTTTTGGATTCGGAATATCGAAATTAGCCTAGGGTGAATTTTTGGTATTTTTCTGAAAACTTTCCATTTTTGTGGAATAGTGAAAACACTAGGTTAATATTCAAAAACCGACTTTTTATTTAAATAATTATTTTTTTATTTAAATTTATTTTAGTTCAAAATTGATTCATAATACATATATAAGTTCCATGTAATTAATTGGAGTCATTTTATAATAATTTTAGATATATAAAAAGTTTATTGAACTTTTCACCGTCTTTTACCCACCTCCTAGGAGAATTTTGAAATTCAGATAAAACATAATTTTACCACTTCTATGAGTGGAATTTTGAAAATCCGAGATAAATGGTTGATATCATGGACTAAAATTTGGTTCAATTATATGAAAATAATTTTTGGTGAATAGTGACTTTTTAATTTTATTTACTATAGTTAAAAGTAAATAGGGTAATTAAGGGTAAAAATGATATTATTATTATTACCCTAAAACATGTCCTAATTCTATTGTATAAGTTTTATTCGAGAAAAAAACAACATTAGGAATTAAATATGACCATTTAGGTCCACTTGGATTAGATTAGGATATTTATTATTAATTTATTTAAAGAAGGGTTAAAATAGTTAAAATCAATGTTTAATAACAAAATAATTTTTAATATAGGGTTATGCATAAGATAAATTAGACTATAAATATTAATTAGAAGGATAAAACGATTTCCAACATAATGTTATTTTATTAATAATTTTTAGACATTAAATAATTTAATTTATTTATGACACAATGATGATGCATTAATTATCTTATTCATGAAATATTAACATAATTGATGTTATAAATACCCAAATAAATGCAATTTGAGACTTTTTATGAATTCCACTAATTTTATATCTTACTATGACATTTTATTAGTGATTTAATTAACTGTTTTCGAACTAATAATGCTGTTATGACTTTCAAACAAATCAATTACCAAATAGTGTCTAAATTGACATAAAATGGTTTTTAAAACAAATATTATATTATTAATTGTAATTATATTCCTAAAAATATATGGTTCATCCAAGATACTTATATAATGATAGTTATATCATTAATGGACCACTTGGGGGTCTCTTGGATGTATATGGTAAATTTATTAACAATATAATATTAAAATACAAAGTGACATGGTAAATGTTAATCTAATTAACTAAGAGTTAAAACTAAAAGATAAGGTTAATATAATGACTCAAACCTCTCTAAAATATATTGTTTGAGAGTGTTTCGACCCATCCCCACCTTAGCTTAGAAATAAATCAATTTGGAGTTATTAAAATCCGAATATGACTTAATTGTAAAATAATATTTTATGTTTTTTCCAAAGGTGCCCCTCTCCTCCCGTATAAAAAGGGCACCCCTTCCCTCTTCTCTTCACATACTTTTGAGTATTAAAGCTCGGAAAAAACCTGACCATTTCTCTTCTCCACTTCCCTAGAAACATTCTGGAGGTTCTGGTCTTCTCAAAAGACCAACTCTACTTCTTAAAGAGGAAGCTTAAATGAGGTGCGTCGAAGAAGAGGTAATCTCTTCTAATGATTATTTCAAGTTTCTTTCTTCTTCAACTTCTTATTATTTAGTTGTTTCATTATAAATTAATTACATCAGTATCTATAATATATGGATATGTTATTATAATTATGAAACAACCCTATTTCACCTTCTATCCATCCTACAGAAAACGAAGTCACCGCGCATGCGTACGTACGGAATACCGTCTCCACACCGTGGAGTAATCTGTTTTCCAAAACCACCTTACTTCGATGGGTATAATGGTGTAAAGTATAACTATACATATTTATTATAAAATCATACTGATTATGATATGTTTTATCATCCACTTGAATTCAATTAAATAATTATGGGAATGATATCATCGCTCATGTGTACGTACGGACTACCGTCTCCACGACGCGATGAGATTCATTCTCCATGTTAACAATTCATGAATGATTATAAAGTATATATAATGAATAATAATTAAATATATGACATAATAATGATACTGTATTTATATATATATATATATATATATTCATGTCATCTACTTAATTTCATTCAATTCAATAAGGAAACGAAAACAACGTTCATGTGTACGTACGTCCTACCGTCTCCATCAACAGTGTATTTCATTCCATTTATAGATCTATCATATATATGTGTATATTATGAATATATATTATATATAAATCATGTTTTAAATTATGGAATTATTTAAATCAGTATATAAGTAATAATATCAAGAACAACAAGTCGAAACACGTACGATAAATGAAACGATTTTACCCAAAATGTTTCTTTAACATAGAATTTACAAAATAACGGGTAATACAAAGTCATAAGTGAACCATATATGATATCATAACAATGAATATGATTCTATAATAAGTAAATGACATTATGTAAATTATTATATAGGAGGTTCGGATACATACGAAGCATATCGAACGTAAGGTAAGGGATAACTATTCCAATCTCGTTCTTATCTGAGATTGTTTATTCGTAAGTATTTACTGGGGTTATTATTATCATCCATGTCCATGTTTTTTAAAATAGTTTTTATGTATTATTAAAGTCCTTTTAACCAATTTTTTACTTTTACTACATGGTATGCAAGGAATCTTTTTTTGTTTACCATACGAGGTACTTTTTGACTTTTCTGACAAAAGTACGAGAAGAATTTTATTTTTAACATATACGGCGTGAACAGATTTTTACGGTTTTATAACACCTCATTTTTATGAATCTTACTCAAAAATATTTTATGACTATTTTTGACAAAATACTTTTATTTTAAAAGTACATGGAATTTTGTGGAAAGAAGTTGATTTTGAAGAAGAATGGATATTTTCCTCAAGAATTCATTTCAAATGTTTTATCCAAACCATTTTCCATATAAGATGACATTATTTCATATGTGTATGTTTCAAGTTTAATGTCTCAATGATTTACAAGGTTTCAATTTTCTTATGATGAAATGTCCATTTGTTTTATATGGATCATGAAATGATGGGATGATGTTTATGAAACCCATTTTATTCTTTGGGTTATGATTAATGTTTTAAGTTTATTTTGTGGCACAAGTAAGAATGATTACATTATGAGATGGGTGGGACCTATATCTCCCTCCAATACATTAGTTAAAGATTTATATCTCATGAGATAGACATGGATGAAATGGTATGTTAATCCGGTTCAGTGATACAGGACTGGAACGAGGAGTAAACTCGATTCAGAAAGGGACTTTGTCCACTAAGATGGTCTTTGAAGCATTGCCTTGGCTAATATAGAAATCATAACAAGTGCTGAATGGTTGACACAATTACATGATTTATTCCCATGATATTTTATCAATATTGATTTTTCTTTATGATATATTCATTATGTACTTCCAAGATTTATGTCCTTGCTAAAGATTTTGATGTTTAGATTTTATGTTCAAGATTTTGCATTCAAATGTTTATGGATTGTTTTATGTTCTCTATGCTTAGCCTTACTGAGCATTTGAGCTCACCCTTTTTATGTTTTCTTTTACCCAGGATATAAATAATGGTTTTAGGTAAGAAAAAAGGGGAATATCTTTATTGGAGAAGGTGAATATCTTTCACCACGATTAGAAGATTAAATTCCGAGTTTCCAAAGACACTAAAATATTACGATCCTTATGTGTCTGTGTTTGTTATGTATTAAGTATTCCACTAAGGTAATGTAATTTCCATATAGGTCAAGATTAGGGTCACTACATTTGGTATTAGAGGAAAGGATTAGTCAACCTTTGGAAACTAGGATGCTAAAACTTTAGTGAGATCCATAGAGATATTTCTAAGGTATGTCTAGGGATGTCCCTAAGGTTTAGTATAACTATAGGTTACAGTCCTAGTGTAATGTTGACGATCATGAATAACCTAGGGTGACCCTATGGTGTCATGGATTAAATAATGTGTGATAAGTTATGCATCCCATAAGTGACTTTTAATGATTATTTGGTTCCTCGTTATTTGAACTATTTCTTACACTATGGTTTCTAGTTTTAGTCAATGGAGGGAACGAGAAGGAATTCAGTTAACGTTGATTCCGATGGACATATTGGTGACTGTGATAAAAAAATTGTGTAATACCTAGAGAGAAAGATATTTTGATTATGCAGAATCAGTCATCACGATATATGACTAACAAGGTGAACTTTGGTGGTATTCCTAAGTCATCAAATAAGTGCAAGATAGAATTTTATGCATGTTTGTATGGTGAGGAGCATATTGAATGGGAGATTGATATTTCTAAAGATGGGAAGAAGAACCTTGAGGAATACCTCAAATGGAGGGGATGATGTTATCTGTGAGGAGAAAAGGGTCACAGAGTGACATGCTATTATGGAGTTCAATGTCTTATTTGTGGAGAACATGGGAATTACCCAACTCAATGCCCTAACCTAAGATCATACATCTAAATCAAGGAAGGACTTATTCCATGAAAATCATTGAATAAGATGGATTGAAGTGTTTATGTATTGGTATTCAAGAATAATGATGTTGAGGAACTTTTATGGTATATTGGAATATTTTTTGTATTAGTCTATTGTGGTTTTCAATAATTTTATGGTACCTGTAACCATGAAAAGTGATTCAAATATTTTGGAAAGCAGGTGATATGAACATAATGAATGGATAAGGAGAAAATAATATGTTTGATAATATTCATGATGTCATGATTGATATAACGACTATGTGATATCATGGTTTGAGTATATAGAATTTTTGGGATTTTGGTATGTGGAAAGTGTAAACTTTTAACTACATTTATGTTTTCACTAAGGTTCAAAGTGTATTAATTTTTTAAGAGAATACATGATTAAATCCTTTGACTGTTTGGAATGTGACCAAAAAGACATATCTTATGATATATGGGGATAAATGATGGTATTCACATGCTTGTTATATGATATCTCTGGTAATCTTTTTCACTATAATATGATATTGGACTACAATATTTTGGATAAGCCTAAAGATTGGAATTGATTATGTTGGACATAAGTTAGTATTGTTTAAGGATATAACGTTTTTCGATATTAATGATGTAATGTTAAAAAAATGTAGTTTTTGAAAATGGAAAACCTGCTGGATGAGAGACAACCCATCGCCTTGGACAAGGCTGTGGGAATCAAACCCACAACCGAAGTGTGACCGACCATTATCACCTAGCACTGGCTTACAGGAGGTCCCTGGTTAGTAGAAGCTAGTTTTATTATATTAAGTAGTATGATATTTGAATTATAAGTCCATCTTATGAACCATATACGATTAATCTCACTATAGATGGACTTATGTATATTTAATAAATTTTATTATCCTTTTGTTTATTATTCTGTCGCATGATCTGCTAACACTTCACGATAGAAAAATTCCACTTCATTTCTTTAAGAGATGATGTGGAAATTGTTCAAGGCACAAACTACAGTATGATTGTACCAAAATAAAGTAAGTAATTCTTTTAATTCACAATTCATCAACTTTAGGGAAATGATCTTGAAAACCAAAAATGTTGTCCTATTATCCTTATATCTGATGAATTATATGGTACCTTAAATCATCACAAATTTTTGGCTTTGTGATTGTTGGATTTTGCATATCCATTTTCTCTACCACTCTCCATCAAAACACGATGGTTAGATTTCTCTTCTATATACATATTTTCACTTATGTTCTCCAATATGGAAACCCAATGATTTGTTAATTTGGGTAACTGTTATGTTTCATAATTTAGTTTTTAATGATATGTTTTGGTATTACTTTTTAAGATGTGGGTTTCTATTAAAGAAACTTTCGAGTAGTAAACCATTTATAACCATGACGAATTTCGAGGGCGAAATTCATTTTAAGGGGGTAGAATGTAACAACCCGAGATTTTAGGAAAAATATTTTTTTAATTTCATTAATGTCTTGTGTTGTACTCTACACCAAAAGTAGCTTGCACAAAACGCATCATAAACTTGGATTGCATTACATGCTATCACGACCTTCCACGATAGCGTGTGTTGTATGCAATACCGAGTTTCGTTAAACAACGATATGTTATATAAACTAGTTGTTATGAATAGTAATACCCAATTTTTGAAATTTTATAAATTATATCTTTCGAAATGGACTTAATTTTTAGATTCATTGTAGAGACCCGAAGCTTATCGTACATGGAAATTACATTACTTTTGTGGAATACTTAGTACATAACAAAAACACACACACAAGGATCGTAATAGTTTAGTGTCTTTGGAAACTCGGAACGTAATCTTCTAATCGTGGTGAAAGATCTTCAATATCTCCCATAAAGATCTTCTTTTTTTTATACCTAAAACCTTTCTTTATATCCTGGGGGAAAGAAAACATAAAAGGGTGAGCTCAAATGCTCAGTAAGGGTAAACAAAAGAAATATAAATCACATCATATAGATAAGCACATAACTTTTGGAAATCTTAACCTGCAAAAGAGCTCATAATATCATAACATGGGATAAATCATAGAAGTAAAATGTAATCCCAATAATCATAACTTAAAACATGAAATTTTGTGGCATACACACATAATCATAGAGAATCATTTCTTGTTAGTCAAGACTCATTGCCAAGACTATCTTAGTGGACAAAGTCCCTTTCTGAATTGAGTCACCCTCGTTTCAGTCCTGTTTTACTGAACCGGTATAACCTACCATTCCAGCGATGTCTATCTCATGAGATATAAAATATTTACCCAATTCATTGGAGGGAGATATAGGTCCCACACATCTTATAATGAATCCTTTCTTATGTGTGCCACATAATCATAAACCATACATCATAGTGTAACCCATGTAATAAAAATGGAATTCATAAACAACATGACATCATAAAACAATTAATATAAGATAAAGGAATTCATAAAAATATTTCCCACACAACATAATCAAATCAATGTAATAAGAGGGATAAAAACAGAACCCTTTATCATCTTAGATGGAAAATAATTTTGATAAAACACTTGAACTTCATTCTTGAGGAAAATATTCTTTCTACTTCAAAAACACTTTTCCTTTCTTAACATGTCATACAATTTTAAACTTAAAGAATTTGATTAAAAATAAACATGAAAACTTGTAAAGGAAGCTTCTTGGAAATAATGTTTTAAAAATCCATTCATGCCGTATAAGTTAAAAAAAACATTCTTCGTACTTTTGTCGGAAAAGTCAAAAAAGTACCTCATATAAAAAAAACGACAAAATATTCCTTTCATATCTTTTACTAAAAACTCACCAAAGGGTAAAATTGGATTTAAACAATTGTAGGTGGATGGAAATAATATTACATAATGAGGAAACATGGATGTGGATGATAAAATACACCCCAGTAAATACCAAAGTATAAACAATCTTGGATAAAAATGAGATTGTGATATTTCCCTTACCTTAGGTCCGATTTGCTTCGTAAGTGTACGAACCTCCTATATAATGATTTAAATCATGTTATTGACTTATTACAGAATCATATTCATTGTTATTATATCATATATGGTCCACTTATGAATTTATATTACCCGTTCTTTTGTAAATTAATGTTAAAGTAGCGTTTTGTGTAAAATCGTCTCATTTGTCGTTCGTGTTTTTAACTTGTAATTATTAATATGATTACTTGGATCATGATTACTTATATAAAGAATGTAAAACATGATTTATATATAATATATATTAAGAATATATATATATATATAATATATCGAAAAATGGAATGAAATACACCGTTCATGGAGACGGTAGTCCGTACATACGCATGAACGCTGTTTTCGTTTCCTTATTGAATTGAATGGAATTAAGTAGATGACATACATATAAATATAAATAAATACAGTATCATTATTATGTCATATATTTCATCAGTACTTACTATATATACTTTATAATCATTCAGGAATGGTTAATCATTGAGAATGAATCTCATCGCGTCGTGGAGACGGTAGTCCGTACGTACGCACGAGCGATGATATCGTTCCTATGGTCGTGGAATTGTGTTGAAGTGTATGTATACTATTTCAGTATCAATATCAATTTATAATAATCATATATAGTTACTCATTAAACCATTATACTCATCCAATTAAGGTGGTGGCGGAAAATAGATTACACCACGGCGTGGAGACGGTATTCCGTACGTACGCACGCACGGTGATTTCCTTTTTCCGTAGGATGGATAGAAGGTGAATTAGGGTTGTTTAATATTTATAATAATATATCATTATGTAAGTAATACTGATGTTATTACATTATAATGAAACAACTAAAGAATAATAAGTTGAAGAAGAAAGAAATTGAAAAGATTGGTAATGGATATTACCTCTTCTTTGAAACGCCTCTTTGAATCCTCCACTTAGGGAACTAATATTGGTCTTTGAAGAATACAAGGACCTCTAGGATTATTCTAGGGAAGTGGAGAAGGGATTTTGTCAGGGGTTGGCCGAGCTTGAGTGCTCAAATTGGTGTGAGGAGGAGGGGGAGGAGGTGTCCTTTTATAAGGGAGGAGAGGGGCACCTTATGAATATCTCAAAATATTATTTTATATTAAAGTCAAAATCAGTTTATAATGGTTCCAAAGGTCTTATTTAGAGGCTAAAGTGGGGATGGGTCGAAATACTATCATCAAATATGATTTAGACAAGTTTAGGGTATTGTTTTAACCTTATCAATTAGATTTAACTCTAAGTTAAATAATTTATCTTTTACCGTGTCTTTTTGTTTTCTTTCACTATATGGTTAATACACTTACTATAACATGCCAAACGAACTCCAAATTATTTATTATTAATACATATATCCTTATCTAAGTAATTTGGCAGATCCTTAGATTTTAGGAATAAAATAACAATTAATAATATAATATTTGATTTAAAAACTATTTTATGTCAATTTTGACACTATTTGATATATGATTTTTGTGAAAGTCATAACAGAATTATATGTTCGAACCAAGTTGATTAAATCAACAATAATATATCATAGTAACCTAGAAAATTAGTGGAATTCATAAAAAGTCTTAAATTACATTTATTGTGGTATTTATAATATCAATTATGTCAATATTTCATTAATAAGAAAATTACTGCATCATCTTTGTGTCATAAATAAATTAAATTATTTGATGTCTAAAAATTACAAATAAAATACAATTATGTAGGAAATAGTTTTAGCTTTCTAATGAATATTTAAAATCGAATTTATCTTTTGTAAAACCCTATATTAAAAATGTTTTAGTAAATATACTTTGATTTTAACTCTTTTAACTCTTCTTTAAATTAAATAATAATAAATGTCCTAATCTAATTCAAGTGGGCCTAAATGATAATATTTTACACTTAAGGTTGTTTTTGGTCGATATATACTTGTAAAATAGAATTAGGACATGTGTTAGGGTAATATTAATATCATTCTTACCCTTAATTACCCTATTTACTTTTAACCGTGGTAAATAAAAGTAAAAAGTTACTATTCACCAAAAATTATTGTCATCTCATTGAACCAAATTTTACTTAATGACATCAACCGTGTCTCTCGGAGTTTTGAAATTCCATTCACAGAAGCGGTAAAATTAAGTTTTATGAAAAATTCAGTTTTTTAACTACCACTTAGTAGTTTCACTATTCATCAAAAATTGATGTTTTTCAGAACAATGCCAAAATTTCATCCTAAGCTATATTTCATATTCCGAATTCAAAAATGAATTCTATTTTACCAAATTCATAACATAGAAGTTGCATTAATTAATTTTATAATTAAATCCCGCTGTTAAAACAAATAGCGTGTTTTTAGGAAATAATATCTATCAAAAGATTGACACTTGTTTATGTCTGGTTTAAATGTGAAATTACATCCAATGACCAACATTGTATTAAATTGTAAAAATATATTCTAAATATACTTTAAAACCACTAAAATTAATAATTTATCACTAATAATTATTTCTATTAAAAAAGTTGTTTTTAATTATAATTTAGTAATTTTCACTATTCATCAGAATATGAAAGTTACCCGAAAAGTACCAAAATTTCACCTTAGGCTAAATTCGATACTCCGAATCCAAAAATGAAGTCCATTTTGAAAAATAAAATTTATAAAATTTCAAAAAGTGGTTATTACTATTCATAACGGCTAGTTTTAATAATATTTTAATAGCATATCGTTGTTTAGTGAAATTCGGTATTGCGTACAACACACGCTATCGTGGAAGGTCGCGATTGCGTGTAATTCAAGCCAGGTCAGAGATGTGTGTTGTGAAAGCTCCTTTTGGTGTAGCGTATAACACAAGACTTGAAATTAAAAAGAATATTTTTCATAAAATCTCGGGGTGTTACATTCTACCCCCCTTAAAATGAATTTCGCCCTCGAAATTCGTCGGGGTTATAAATGGTTTACTATTCGAAAGTTTCTTTAATCGAAACCCACATCGTAAAAAGGAATACCAAAACCAATCTTTAAAAACAAAATTATGAAACGTAACAGTTACCCAAATAAACTAATCACTAGGTTTCCACATAGGTGAAAATATGGATATGGAAGAGAAATCTAACCATCATGTTCTGATGGAGAGTGGTAGAGAACATGGCTATGGAAAAGCTAGAAATCACAAATCCATAAATTTGTGACGATCTAAGGTACCATCTGATTAATCAGATATAAGATCACTTGGAAAACATTTTTGGTTTTCAAAATCATTTCCCAAAAGTTGATGAAATTGGAATTAGAAGAAATACTTTCATGATTTTGGTATAGTCTCACTGTTTGTCGTTCTTTGGACAATTTCTACTTCATCACTTAATGAAATGAAGTTGAATTTGTCATTTGTGATGTGTTAGCAGATCATGTGATAGAATGATGGGTCATTCCATCTGTCTCAAAAGGTTAGAAAAGTTATCAAAAAATACATAAGTCCATCTATAGTAAGATTAATGATATACGGTTCCTAAAATGAACTTATACTTCATATATCATACTGCTTAATATAATAAAACTAGTTTCTACTAAACAGGGACTTCCTGTAGGCCAGTGGTAGGCGATAAAGGCCAGTCGCACTTCGGTTGTGGGTTCGATTCCCACATCCTTGTCCGACGCGATGGGCTATCGCTCGTCCAGCAGGTTGCCTTTTTCTAAAACTATAATACTATAACATCCCATTAATAATATCGAAAAAACCTCTATCCTTAAACGATACTAACTTATGTCCAACAATATTTAGACTTATCCATAATACTTCAGTCCACTCTCATAATATAGTGAAAACGATTACCAGAGATTTAATACCATCGTTGATCCCCATATATCATAAGATATGTATTGTTGGTCACATTCTAAACATTCAAAGGCCTTAATCATGTATTCTCTTGAATACCCATTGAACCTTATTGAAAACATGAATTCAGTTTAACGTTAACACATTGCACATACCAAAATCCTCAAAATTATATATACTCAAACCATGATATCACTTAGTCCTTATATCAATCATGAGCTCATGAATACTGTTAAACATTTAATTTTCTCCTTATCCCTTCATTATGCGCATATCATCTAAATTCCAAAAATATCTGAATAACCTTTCATGGATAGTGGTACCATTAATCATACACTTTCATAACTCAAGGAAAGACAACACTGTAAAACTCCTTAGATGTCTCTTTATTCCATCGTACCATGGGATTACTTATACAACATTACACATGATAAACATGTCATCATTCCACTACATTATTAAACCATTGACCAAGCTTCAACAATTCTTTCATCTCACATATCATTTGTAGCCTTTTCATCATCATCAACATAAATAATTCCCATACGACCATACTGATTCTCTTTATGAGACTTTCCCTTAGGGTATTGGTTTGCATAATGCCCGTACATTCCACATTTAAAAAATTTAACCATTGTTGATGTCGTAGCAATACCATTATCCTCATCCATGGTGTTAACTGAACTTTTTCCTTTGCACTTACTTGCTTTGTGTCCTTATTTTCCACTCCAAAAGCATCTTCCAGTTCCTTTGCAACATTCTCCTTGATGCCTCTTCCCACATGATTTACATAGGGGAAATTGAACTTTCTTTCCTCTATGATCATCATGAAACTCCATCTTTCTCTTATTAGCCGAGTTAGGAAACTTAACCAAATTTTACTTTATTGATCATATTAGGAGATTGCTGATTCGGCATAATAATGATGTTTGGACTTCCAAATCCCATTTCATTTGATTGCTTATGAAGAATATCATTCCACTGTCCATCATATCCTCCATTATCGTGAATCATCTTGTTTCCAGCCATTTTCTAAAACCCAAAAAGAATAGTGTGAGAGGAAAAAATCATAATAAAGGGGGAGTAACTTCAATATCTAACATCTTAGGTTAAATTCTAAGATCGTTACCATAGTTCTAGGACTATATCCTATATGTATACCTATCCTTAGGGACATCCCTAGACATACCTTAGAAATATCTCTAGGGATCTCACTAACGTTTTCGCGTCCTAGTTTCCAAAGGTTGACTAAACCTTTCCTCTGATACCAACTATAGAGACCCGAAGCTTATCGTACATAGACATTACATTACTTTTGTGGAATACTTAGTACATAACAAAAACACACACACAAGGATCGTAATAGTTTAGTGTCTTTGGAAACTCGGAACACAATCTTCTAATCGTGGTGAAAGATCTTCAATATCTCCCATAAAGATCTTCTTTTTTTTTACCTAAAACCTTTCTTTATATCCAGGGGAAAAGAAAACATAAGAGGGTGAGCTCAAATGCTCAGTAAGGGTAAACAAAAGAAATATAAATCACATCATATACATAAGCACATAACTTTTGGAAATCTTAACCTGCAAAAGAGCTCATAATATCATAACATGGGATAAATCATAAAAGTGAAATGTAATCCCAATAATAATAACTTAAAACATGAAACTTTGTGGCATACACACATAATCATAGAGAATCATTTCTTGTTAGTCAAGACTCATTTCCAAGACTATCTTAGTGGACAAAGTCCCTTTCTGAATCGAGTCACCCTCGTTTCAGTCCTGTTTCACTGAACAGGTATAACCTACCATTCCAGCCATGTCTATCTCATGAGATATAAAATCTTTACCCAATGCATTGGAGGGAGATATAGGTCCCACCCATCTTATAATGAATCCTTTCTTATGTGTTCCACATAATCATAAACCATACATCATAGTGTAACCCATGTAATAAAAATGGAATTCTTAAACAACATGACATCATAAAACAATTCATATAAGATAAAGGAATTCATAAAAATATTTCCAACACAACATAATCAAATCAATGTAATAAGAGGGATAAAAACAGAACCCTTTATCATCTTAGATGGAAAATAATTTTGATAAAACACTTGAACTTCATTCTTGAGGAAAATATCCTTTCTACTTCAAAAACACTTTTCCTTTCTTAACATGTCATACAATTTTAAACTTAAAGAAGTTGATTAAAAATAAAAATGAAAACTTGTAAAGGAAGCTTCTTGTAAATAATGTTTTAAAAATCCATTCATGCCGTATAAGTTAAAAAAAACATTCTTCGTACTTTTGTCGGAAAAGTCAAAAAAGTATCTCGTATAAAAAAAATGACAAAATATTCCTTTCATATCTTTTACTAAAAACTCAACAAAGGGTAAAATTGGAATTAAACAATTTTAGGTGGATGGAAATAATATTACATATTGAGGAAACATGGATGTGGATGATAAAATACACCCCAGTAAATACCAAAGTATAAACAATCTCGGATAAAAATGAGATTGTGATATTTCCCTTACCTTAGGTCCGATTTGCTTCGTATGTGTCCGAACCTCCTGTATAATGATTTAAATCATATTATTGACTTATTACAGAATCATATTCATTGTTATTATATCATATATGGTCCACTTATGACTTTATATTACCCGTTCTTTTGTAAATTCATGTTAAAGTAGCGTTTTGGGTAAAATCGTCTCATTTGTCGTTCGTGTTTTTAACTTGTAATTATTAATATGATTACATGGATCATGATTACTTATATACAGAATGTAAAACATGATTTATATATAATATATATTCAGAATATATATATATATATAATATATCGATAAATGGAATGAAATACACCGTTCATGGAGACGGTAGTCCCTACGTACGCATGAACGCTGTTTTCGTTTCCTTATTGAATTGAATGGAATTAAGTAGATGACATACATATAAATATACATAAATCCAGTATCATTATAATTAAATATATTTCATTAGTACTTATTATATATACTTTATAATCATTCATGAATGGTTAATCATTGAGAATGAATCTCATCTCGTCGTGGAGACGGTAGTCCGTACGTACGCACGAGCGATGATATCGTTCCCATGGTCGTGGAATTGTGTTGAAGTGTATGTATACTATTTAAGTATCAATATCAATTTATAATAATCATATATAGTTACTCATTACACCATTATACTCATCCAATTAAGGTGGTGGCGGAAAATAGATTACACCACGGCGTGGAGACGGTATTCCGTACGTACGCACGCTCGGTGATTTCCTTTTTCCGTAGGATGGATAGAAGGTGAATTAGGGTTGTTTAATATTTATAATAATGTATCATTATGTAAGTAATACTGATGTTATTACTTTATCATGAAACAACTAAAGAATAAGAAGTTGAAAAAGAAAGAAATTGAAAAGATTGGTAATGGAGATTACCTCTTCTTTGAAACGCCTATTTGAATCCTCCACTTAGGGAACTAATATTGGTCTTTGAATAAGGCAAGGACCTCTAGGATTATTCTAGGGAAGTGGAGAAGGGATTTTGGTAGGGGTGGTCCGAGCTTGAGTGCTCAAATTGGTGTGAGGAGGAGGGGGAGGAGGTGTCCTTTTACAAGGGAGGAGAGGGTCACCTTAGGAATATCTCAAAATATTATTTTATATTAAAGTCAAAATCAGTTTATAATGGTTCCAAAGGGTCTTATTTCGAGGCTAAAGTGGGGATGGGTCGAAAGCCTATCATCTAATAGGATTTAGACAAGTTTAGGGTATTATTTTAACCTTATCAATTAGATTTAACTCTAAGTTAAATAATTTAACTTTTACCGTGTCTTTTTGTATTCTTTTACTATATGGTTAATAGACTTACTATAACATGCCAAACGAACCCCAAATTGTTTATTATTAATACATATATCCTTATCTAAGTAATTGGGCCGAACCTTAGATTTTTAGGAATAAAATAACAATTAATAATATAATATTTTATTTAAAAACGTTTTTGTGTCAATTTTGACACTATTTGATATATGATTTTTGTGAAAGTCATAACAGAATTATATGTTCGAACCAAGTTGATTAAATCAACAATAATATATCATAGTAACCTAGAAAATTAGTGGAATTCATAAAAAGTCTTAAATTTCATTTATTTTGGTATTTATAATATCAATTATGTCAATATTTCATTAATAAGATAATTACTCCATCATCTTTGTGTCATAAATAAATTAAATTATTTGATGTCTAAAAATTACAAATAAAATACCATTATGAAGGAAATCGTTTTTTCATTCTAATGAATATTTAAAATCGAATTTATCTTATGTAAAACCCTATATTAAAAATGGTTTAGTAAATATACTTTGATTTTAACTCTTTTAACTCTTCTTTGAATTAAATAATAATAAATGTCCTAATCTAATCCAAGTGGGCCTAAATGATAATATTTTACACTTAAGGTTGTTTTTGGTCGAGATACACTTGTCCAATAGAAATAGGACATGTGTTAGGGTAATATTAATACCATTCTTACCCTTAATTACCCTATTTACTTTTAACCGTGGCAAATAAAAGTAAAAAGTTACTATTCACCAAAAATTATTTTCATCTCATTGAACCACATTTTACTTAATGACATCAACCGTGTCTCTCGGATTCTTGAAATTACATTCACAGAAGCGGTAAAATTAAGTTTTATGAAAAATTCAGTTTTTTAACTACCACTTAGTAGTTTCACTAATAATCAAAAATTGATGTTTTTCAGAACAATGCCAAAATTTCATCCTAAGATATATTTCATATTCTGAATTCAAAAATGAAGTCTATTTTACAAAATTCATAACATAGAAGTTGCATTAATTAATTTTATAATTAAATCCCGCTATTAAAACAAATAGCGTGTTTTTATGAAACAATATCTATCAAAAGATTGACACTTGTTTATGTCTGGTTTAAATGTGAAATTACATCCAAGGACCAACATTGTATTAAATTGTAAAAATATATTCTAAATATACTTTAAAACCACTCAAATTAATAATTTATCACTATTAATTATTTCAATTAAAAAAGTTGTTTTTAATTATAATTTAGTAATTTTCACTATTCATCAGAATATGAAAGTTATCCGAAAAGTACCAAAATATAACCTTAGGATAAATTCGATACTCCGAATCCAAAAATGAAGTCCATTTTGAAAAATAAAATTTATAAAATTTCAAAAAGAGGTTATTACTATTCATAACAGCTAGTTTTAATAATATTTTAATAGCATATCGTTGTTTAGTGAAACTCAGTATTGCGTACAACACACGCTATCGTGGAAGGTCGCGATTGCGTGTAATTCAAGCCAGGTCAGAGATGTGTGTTGTGAAAGCTCCTTTTGGTGTAGCGTATAACACAAAAAATTAAATGAAAAAGATTATTTTTCATAAAATCTCAGGGTGTTACATTCATAATATCAAAATTGGCCTAGGGTGAAGTTTTGGTATTTTTCTGAAAACATTCAATTTTTGATGAATAGTGAAACAATTGGGTTACTATTCAAAATCCAACTTTTTATTTAAACAATTATTTATTTTATTTAAATTTATTTTAGGTCAAAATAGATACATAATACTTATATAAGTTCAATGTAATTCAATGGAGTCATTTTATAATAATTTTAGATATATAAAAATTTTATTGAACTTTTTACCGTCTTTTACCCACCTCCTAGTAGAATTTGGAAATTCACATAAAACATAATTTTATGGCTTCTATGACTGGGATTTCAAAAATCTGAGAGACATGGTTAAAATCAAAGAGTAAAATGTGGTTCAATGAGATGAAATTAATTTTCTTTGAATAGTAACTTTTTTACTTTTATTTACCACGATTAAAAGTAAATATGGTAATTAAGGGTAAAAATGATATTATTATTACCATAAAACATGTCCTAATTCTATTGTATAAGTATAATTCGACCAAAAACAACCTTAGGAATAAAATATGACTATTTAGGGTCACTTGGATTAGATTAGGACATTTATTATTAATTTATTTAAAGAAGGGTTAAAATAGTTAAAATCAATGTTTAGTAACTAAATAATTTTTAATATAGTGTTATACATAAGATAAATTTGACTATAAATATTCATTAGAAATCTAAAACGATTTGCAACATAATGGTATTTTATCTATAATTTTTAGACATTAAATAAGTTAATTTAGTTATGACACAATGATGTTCTAGTAATTATCTTATTAATGAAATATTAACATAATTGATGTTATAAATACCCAAATAAATGTAGTTTCAGACTTTTTATGAATTAAACTAATTTTATAGGTTAATATGATATGGTAGAGTTGATTTAATTAAATTTTTTCGAATTAATCATGCTGTTATGATTTTCAAAAAAAATTCAATTACCAAATAGTGTCTAAATTGACATAAAATAGTTTTTAAAACCAATATTATATTATTAATTATTATTATATTCCTAAAAAATCTTAGATTCGTCTAAGATAATTATATCATGATAGTTATATCATTAATGGACCACTTGGGGGGTCTCTTTGATGTATATGGTATGTTTATTAACTATATAATATAAAAATACAAAGTGACCTGGTAAATGTCAATCTAATTAACTAAGAGTTAAAACTAAAAGATAAGGTTAATATAATGACCCAAACCTGTATAAAATCTATTGGTTGAGAGTATTTCCACCCATCCCCACCTTAGACTAGAAATAAATCAATTTGGAGCTATTAAAAACCGAATATGACTTTATTATAATATAATATTTTAAGTTTTTTTTCAAAGGTTCCCCTCTCCTCCCTTATAAAAAGGGCTCCCATTCTATCTTCTCTTCCCACCCTTTAGTGCATTAAAGATCGGCCAAACCCTATCCATTTATCTTCTACACTTCCCTAGAAATATTCTTGAGGTTCTGGGCTTCTCAAAAGACCATCTCCACTTCCTTAAGAGGAATCTTAAAGGAAGTGCGTCGAAGAAGAGGTAATCACTTCTAACGATTATTTCAAGTATCTTTCTTTTTCAACTTCTTCTTATTTAGTTGTTTCATTATAAAGTAATAACATCAGTATATATAATATATTGATATGTTATTATAAATATGAAACAACCCTATTTCACCATCTATCCATCCTACGGAAAATGAAATCACCGCGCGTGTGTACGTACAAAATACTGTCTCCACGCCGTGGTGTAATATGTTTTTCCAAAACCACCTTACTTGGATGGGTATAATGGTGTAAAGAATAACTATACATAGTTATTATAACATAATACTGATTATGATGTGTTGTATCATCCACTCCAATTCAATTCAATAATTATGGGAACGATATCATCGCTCGTGCGTATGTACGGACTACTGTCTCCACGACACGATGAGATTCATTCTCCATGTTAACCATTCATGAATGATTATAAAGTATATATAATGAATAATTATGAAATATATGACATAATAATGATACTGTATTTATGTATATATATATATGTATGTCATCTACCTTATTCCATTCAATTCAATAAGGAAACGAAAACAGCGTTCATGCGTACTACCTACTGTTCCATGAACAGTGTATTTCATTCCATTTATCAATATATCATATATATATGTATATTCTGAATATATATTATATATAAATCATGTTTTACATTATGAAATTATTTAAATCAGTATATAAGTAATAATATCAAGAACAACAAGTGGAAATACGTATGATAAATGAAACGATTTTACCCAAAATGCTGCTTTAACATGGAATTTACAAAAGAACGGGTAATATAAAGTCATAAGTGAACCATATATGATATCATAACAATGAATATGATTCTATAATAAGTCAATGAAATTATTTAAATCATTATACAGGAGGATCAGATACATACGAAGCATATCAGATGTAAGGTAAGGGATAACTATTCCAATATCGTTCTTATCTGAGATTGTTTATTCATAAGTATTTACTGGGGTTATTCTTATCATCCATGTCCATGTTTACTAAAAGTGTTTTTATGTATGATTAAAGTCCCTTTTACGCATTTTTTGACTTTTACTAGATTGTATGTAAGGAATCTTTTTTTTTGTTTTCCATACGAGGTATGTTTTGACTTTTCCGACAAAAGTTCGAGAAAAAATTTATTTTTAACTTATACGACGTGAATGGATTTTTATGGTTTCATAACGCCTCATTTTCATGAAACTTACTCTACAAAATTTTATAACTATTTTTGACAAAATAATTTTATTTTAAAAGTGAATGGCATTTTGTGAATAGAAAATGATTTTGAAGAAGAAAGGATATTTTACTCAAGAATTCATTTCAAATGTTTTATCAAAACCATTTTCCATATAAGATGACATTATTTCATATGTGTATGTTTCAAGTTTAATGTTTCTAGGATTTACATGTTATCTCTTTTCTAATGATGAAATGTCCATTTGTTTTATATGGATTATGAGATTATGGGATGATGTTTATGAAACCCATTTTATTCTTTGGGTTATGATGAATGTTTTAAGTTTATTTTGTGGAACAAGTAAGAATGATTTCATTATGAGATGGGTGGGAACTATATATCCCTATAATGCATTGGGTAGGGATTTATATCTCATGAGATAGACATGAATAAAACGGTATGTTAATCCAGTTTAGTGATACAGGACTAGAACGAGGAGTGAACTCGATTCAGAAAGGGACTTTGTCCACTAAGATGGGTTTGGAAGCAATGCCTTGGCTACTATGGAAATCATAACAAGTGATTAATGGTTGACACAATTACATGATTTATTAACACACTATTTTATCAAGATTTATGTTCCTTTATGATATATTCCTTACGTACTTCCAAGATATATGTCCTTGCTCAAGATTTTGATTTTTAGATTTTATGTTCATGATTTTGCATTCAAATGTTTATGGATTGTTTTATGTTCTCTATTCTTACCCTTACTGAGAATTTGAGCTCACCATTTTTATGTTTTCTTTTCCCCATGATATAAAGAAAGGTTTTAAGTAAGAAAAAAAGGGGAATATCTTTATGGGAGAAGTTGAAGATCTTTCACCATGATTAGAATATTAAATTCCAAGTTTCCAAAGACACTAAACTATTATGGTCCCTGTGTGTCTGTGTTTTTTATTTATTAAGTATTCCGCTAAAGTAGTGTAATTTCCATGTACGTCAAGCTTCAGGTCTCTACAATATCACTTCCCTTGAATCATAAATTATGGGATTTATCAGGTCAGTCGACCTTTCATGTAAATGTAGTTGGAATAAAATATCGTTCGAGTGTGACTTTATAATTGTTCAAGCCATCAGGATGAGAATGATCCACCTCTTAGGGAAGTTGAAAACAAAATGGTCCATCTATCATGACAAACATTATTCTATGAAAAACATTATCACTCACACCTTCCAATAAGACAACTATATTGTAGATGGTCTTGCAAACAAAGGGGTATCTGAAGAGGGTAACATCTATGATAGAACATTCCTTGTGACATGGTTCCCAATTTTTTTAGAATAAATGTAAAATTCTTCCCTTTAGACTCTTCTAAACATTATTTTCATTAATATAGTATCCTTTGTTCACATTTATCTAAAAATATATAATTCACTCATAGGGATGAGGGTATTAAATTGGAATCAAAATTCTCACACTCCCATAAGATCTCCAAAGGATTATAATTGGGTCACAATACACACACTAATGGAATCAATCATCAACAAAAAAAATATTATCATGTAGTTCCAATATCAAAACTAGTTATTTATTAAAATTGGATTCCTCATGGAATTAATTCACATATTAATTGAAAATGTATGATGGATCATGCACATACCACTGCAATTATGACCCATAAAAGATATCAATCACCTATTCCATCTATGGGGGTAACACTAATAGACGTTTCCTATCCTATATAGACTCTAGGATAACCCAATAAATATATGGGGAAACTTACTCCCCTAACCAAATCCCATTAAGCTATATTATTGAGGGACATATTAGAATCATGGTATCCTTCCTCAAAAATTATAGATTTATAAATTCTATCATAAATAAACGTATTGTGGCACTAGGATATCTACATATTATTCTGAATCACCTACAGATTCATCATCATTTACCACACCAAATTTTCCACCTAATAGATAAATTTCTGAACTCTAACCAATAAATGGGTGTCTTTTAGCCTTTCCAATTTAGGGACTCAAAAGTGTAATGTCGACAATATAGTGATATCTATTAATGTATGAAAACTCCAAAATATTTAGGTGATCAGCCGAAATATTTCAATAATATATCATGCAAGACCACAACATATCCTTGAGAACAAGAATAGTTCAATATGTGTGACCATTTATCTAGGAATATAATGTCATACGTAATCACAATTTATTCCTGAATTCCTCTTGTAAGATCCTCTATAAGATATATGTGAATAGAGTGTCATGGTT
Organism: Viscum album; assembly: GCA_963277665.1. Taxonomy (NCBI): domain Eukaryota; kingdom Viridiplantae; phylum Streptophyta; class Magnoliopsida; order Santalales; family Viscaceae; genus Viscum; species Viscum album. Next base: position 199,751,143 of record OY728119.1, on the reverse strand, counting down.
AGAGAAAATATTTTAGGGATCTATGTGAAATATGATGATATCATTCATATATAAGAATCCCAAGTTATCTAGTAAACTCTACTCCCAAATGGAGAGAATGTGAGATAACCCATTTAGTTGTTTAATAGCCACCTACATAATTTTATGAAACCTCCACAACAATATAATTCTAGTCTCAAAATCCATTGATATACAATCCCACTTCTACAATGGAACTCAAATGGTTATCTAATACTTATGGGGTGTTTTTGATCGATCATTATATAATAATGGTGAGGCATAATGATATGAACTCAAAAAATATACTGCACCATTATTTTATACTCAAACAATTTTTTAATATCCTAATACATCATCCTCATTCCATAAAAAACATCCAATATGGAAGGGAGAAACCCCCTTCACCACCTCACATAATGATTTGAAAACCATTATTCCAACCTAGAAGTGGATTTTGTGCCTTAAATCCTTAAAAAAGAAATTATGTTCATCATTTGATAATCTTTATTCATACATGATATCATAATAAATAACTCTAATATCATCCACCCTAATGCAAATAAAAATTGTGGGGTCCACATACACTAATTACAAATAAAAAATATATATCCCATTTCCACAAAAACTAGTCAAATTGAAGAAACTTATCAAAAACCTAATGAACCATCTGACATGTGGTTTACTAATGAAGGAATTAATTAACAAATTACCCTTACCTAGATTATATAATATCTTTAATTTACAATCCTATAGGAACTGAAGATAATTTCTCCACATCAAGATGATATCTCACTGGGAGAAGATATACTTGAGCCTCTAATAATCCTTGAAATCCAAAAATCAATCACTAAAAACATAGTGTATCCATATATTTAGGGAAATAACTATAGCTACAAGATCCAATTCAATTATCTCATTATTATTCTCATGTGTTCATAGAAACCTGGACCACAATAAATCAATTCACTCCTTTCCCACAACACACAACCAACAATAGACCAAAAAATTTCACATAATATCTCATACTAAAATAAATACTATAAAACTATTAGATAGGGGAAGTAGAAATCCTATATTTAGTCTATTTAAAAGATCCTTTACAATGGTCATATGAGAGAAATGAATTCCCTTTTCAAGTATGTGTTATCATGGGGGATGCAATCCTAGAGGATTACTCCACGAATTTCGGATAATATCCTTCTATCCCATGGGAACTACAAACCTATATCCCCATTTTATGTGTGTATAAATCCATCATAAACTCAATAATAATGTGATAAACTATAAATATACCCTTTGAGATGACATTCGCCACGAAATGTATCTATACGAAAAGGAGACTATTACAACTGTCCTATATCCATAGTTAAAATGACTATGATCATAGTTTTACTATGGATTTATTCATAGTTGACCATGGACATAGGTATGAAATAAATCACTTTTTGTGATTGTCCACATGGTCCACATTCCCCATGGATAGTTCACATAATCCATAGCTATGGCCATAGCCCATGTGGACTTTGGTATAAGTTTTGAGAAAAGGAACTTATGGACACAATATATATGGTCTATGGATATAATCCAAAATTATGTATATAGTATACATAGACTATACCCATATGCTATATTTGGGGCCACATACCACAAGGACTATGTCCATAGGTGAACCTTAAAACACATACGGTCATGATCCATTTATACTACGGCCATAGGTCCGCAAAGACTTATATATATTATTAAATTATATATATAAACAAATTTTAGTATATATATGAATATAGGGTGTTATAGGTTAATGGTATAAGGTTGTAGGAAATATATAAGAGGTTGAGACAACAAACCCCACAAGTTGAACATTTATAATAAATTACAATGACTAGGACCATGGTTACATAAATTGGCCACAAACCTATTATGAAAGTATGACAATATAGAAAGTGACTATGACTATGATAGATTACTGTAATTGTTTCCACCCTAAGGATATGTTCCAACCCTAAACATGGTCATAGTTACCAAGAATAGTAATAGTAACCACATGCCAGTAACCTATGATTGTAGGATTTGACAAGAGTTTGTGGACCAAATTTTATAGTTTGTCTCATGTAAATAGTCCCATTTTGTAGTAATGTGAGCTTCCCAATTCAAGAACATACTCTTTATAATCCTTTTATAAAATTAATTCTCACGTAGTATTTTTATGATTTTCCACAAATATTTGGCATGCATATACTCCATATGACAATAAAGGTGAATTTAATATATGAAAACAATAATGAACTGGCCCATGAAAATCTAAAACTTTCATTGAATGAGTCTCATGAACACAGTTTGGTGTTCCCCACATTGTAATACATCAATATGAACTCAAAGTGATTGTATAGAAACGTAGGTTTTTTATTTGGGATGTCCTCCTTCAAAACCTAAAACCAGTGATATACAAACCATATTTCAATCTTCAAAAGTCACTCTACACTTTTTATCTATTCAAAAAGATCATCAATATTTAGAATATGAAACTTTTTCATGACTATTACCAGATTTAGATAGAGACGTAAAATACAAATCCTTAAACTCGCATTTCCATTCTTAGAGAATAGAATATGATCTTTTTAAGGGGACACACAATGTTTAATGAATCATTTATTAATATAATCCTTTAATTGAGCCTTAATCTCCCCAAACCCAACTAATACTATCAAATAATATGTGAATGAAATAATAAAGAATACAATAAGTAAATACATATTAAAATCATCCTCCAAAAAATGGGTTACACTAAAATTTTATAAGTGAAAATTACCATTCTCTCTTACACCACTTCATGTAACTAATCCTCTATAATATATATAGCACATAATAATAGTATCCCTATGTAATGGTTAATCGACTACAATATCCTAACGATTGGACCAACTCATAATACCTAAGTATCCCACTCACAAATGTAGTTGAATCTTTAACCATCATGTCCATGACCTAACAACCTACAATGATAACAGTCTACCCAATTATTTACAGTGGCCAACCGTTCTATTATAAGGATAACATTGGAGAGTCTCATCTTTTCCATAAGGATATCATTGGAAAACCTATCCTTGATGATGGAAAATATATACTAAAAATGGTTGTGGGTGGGTGATCTTAACTTTTTATGAACCATTCTAGGCTGTCATCTGACCCAACAAATGGTCTGATATCCAAAATGGTCCAAGAGGTTTTCCATATCCTACTGGGATGGCGAATAGTTCTATTCATCAAAGATATCATGGTGAGAAATATTTATCCCAAATGATCCATGATCATATAATGAAACATAGAACACAACATAGATAAAATAATAATTGAATCTAAAATATATAAATTCAAAAAAAACAACCAAAATATAAAAAGAATAAAAAAATTCAAATAGTAACTCAAATTATTTCGACATGATCTGTTGGTCACCACCAAACATAAGACTAACCTATTCCAAAGGAAAAATCAAAACCAAAACCTGAACCTATAGAATAGACGGGGTCTAATAATTCTGAGTCGAATAGGTAGGTTGTGACCATAAATAGTTCATTTGGTAAGTATCCCATAGTCCATACATTTAATTCCCCAAAAAAAATATAAACACTTGTTTGAAAATACATATAGAAAATAAAGTTTTACCATTTTAAAGAACCAAAAAAGAATCCCTTTTTGAAACATAACATGCCACATTCCACTTTTCAAAATAGATTTTCATTTTTAAAACACAGTTTAAAAACCCAATACTAAAAGAAGGAAGCCAAATATGCGATCAAATGACTATTCTATGAATAAAAGAACTAAGAAAAGAAAAAAAGTACTAGAAATGTAGACTAACATGTGTCATAACAACACTTCTCATTAGAAAACACATAAACATGATTTATTAGATAAGACTTCTCTTAAGAAAACATTGAGGATTGAGAGGTCTGGTGTCTTGGAAAATTGGGAACATTACATAACAACTTATAACACAAAATACAACATTTTTATGGAAAGATTATTTTACCTGACAACAATATTCCTTCGTACTATGCATTACATGGGATAACCTGAGGACAGGAATGGAGAAGGGTAATCTATAAATCCCAATAAGGTAGTAAAAAAGTAATTACATGAATAATATAGTACATTTTTAGAAATAAGAATATCAATGGAGTATAAGAGAAAAATGAACATAAAGGAATGATGTTTCATGATTTTTAGAACATGGATTGTGGGAAAAACCTTTAACATGATATTAGCATGATCCCAGGTGCATTGCAAATGGATCATGAGTAAACCCTCATTGAACATGAATTAATATGATTAAACACTCATTGAAGATGATGTATCATGATACTAATATTTACCCAATTCATTGGAGTGCTATCAGGGCACAACCTTCTTAATCATTTTATTTCATGCATAAGTGTGCCACATATATCGTACAACGTGGATTAATTAAATGTCATAATTTCTTCCATGAATAAGAGATGTGGAATACATAAATTTATTTCATCAATAAATAATTATGTGTGCATAATGTTAAATAACCTTGATAGTGAAATGGGTATGGTATTCACTTACATGATGATTTTGGCATGAAGAATTTTTGTGTAACTTCAACATCATAACGACATCAAATAAAAATCATAAAATGGTATGATGAGAGATAAATGGTACTCTCATAATTTATAAATTAAATTTAAAGTAAGGGGATCATGGAACATAATATACCAACATACGTATTAGAACTTAGATGCGTAATATAAAATAATGTCTTGAATATATATGAGGAGAGACAAATCTCTTATAGGATTTCATCATGGTAACAGGTGTACATGGTAGGAATTAATTAGAGATAAATGGGTCTCCCATCATTAAAAAATAAGGATGGTATTATGGGGGATGTGTGAACTAATACCCCAACATTTTTAATTGAATAATAAATGTTATAACAAAATAAAGATAATTGGACAAAAAATGGGAAGGGAAGAAATCCGTTATTCGAGTGTGTGACTTCAGGTGCCTGAGGAGGGGCTTAATGAGAGATTGGGGAACCTTGGGAGGATTTTAGATAGAGAAAGGAAGAGTAGAGTCATGCTCGAATAATTTCAAGTGAAAAGAAGTGGGATATTAGGTGGGTTTATATAATCAAAGAAAGGGGAATTCTTTAATATTTCACAAACTTAGGTTTTGGAATCTACATAATTATATATTGAAAAACAAAAACCAACACTTGGTTTTTCCCAATGGTTTTTTGAAAAAGGGGAGCCGAAAAAATATTTTATAAGGCCAATGGCCGATATTATTAAAATATTAGGCTTTATTATGTGGATGTGAGTCACACTCTCAAAGGAATCAATTTAAAAAGTTAAAATATTTTATAAGTATTGGAGGGTCCACTAAGGCACCATAAAATTAATAAAACAAATCTAAAATACCATTATTTTAGAGGTAAACATATATTTTCCGAATACCACTTTTATTTTATTTTTTAGAATCACTACTAGGTCATTATGATATCATAAAACACATTATATATTTAAACAGTATTTGATTTTTACCCAAAAATTTGACTAAATCAAAAAATTATGAAAAAGTCACCATTAGATTATTTCTAAATCCTGAATCCAAATAAATATTCATTTTATTTAAATATTTTTAGAAATAGGTGAATATTTAATTTTAATATAAAAACCGACATTTATAAACAATTCAAGGGTTTTGATAAAAAACTACTTTCAAAGAATAATAAACATCAAAATTTACTAATAAAAATTATACAATGATTTATATTTAATAAAAATTAATTTAGTAAAAATATTTTATTAAAACATTATTTAATTCAAAAATCCATTAATTTGTCAAAATATATTTCTTAATTGAATTTAAATATTAACTAAAATTATTATTTGTTCTTTAATAACCATTTATAAAGTAACAATAATAAAATGAATGTATATACTTTATTTTATACAAAAATAATGCAAATAATAATAGTTCTAGGGTCTTGTTTCATAAACCATTATAACACTCGCATATTACTTATAGATATGATTAGAGATGGTGAAATACTATAGGGGTGACTTAGATAACATTGCTTGGGTGATAATCTCTCTTAATTTCCACTTCTATTGTAGGTGATTCCGTTCAAGCTTAACTTTTTGATGCTCAGCTAGGGTTTGGTCTAAAATGAAGTCCAGTGATTCTACATCCTTTTCAAGCTCTGAAAAAAATGGGTTTTTATAGAGAAATTATATTGGATGAGGAAATAAATTCCGTTGTCTGAGTAAATATGATTTTTTGAAGCTCTATATTTATACAAATAATGTGTTCACTAATCAACAAAAATTTTATCAATGGTAACAATTCATAACAGTATTCTAAAATACAAAAACACAAAACAAAGGAAGTTAATTTGTTATATATAACCATTTTACATAATTATACATTTAATTAGATCAAGAAATCTTTTCATTAATACAAGTTTTAGTCATTACAATATCCCCCCCTTAAGAAATATTTCCATCGAAATTTCTTTTTCCCACACTAAAACAAATTAGGGTAAATCTGATTGATCACTTCCTCTGATTCCTATGTTTTTCCTTCTAACTTATGGTTTTTTAAAAAAACTTGATGATGTGACGCTCTGACCCCAGAAGCCTTGAGTATGTGTATAATTTTAATACATTGAAATGATTACATGGAATTATGTCTCGAAGGATCGATCGGTTTTGTAGTCTTGGTAAATAGATTACAACCATGAATGTTACATTATACATTCGAAAATAAAACAAAACATAAATAATCCTTTCAATACAGCATTATTCCCTTAGCTTAACCAGGAATATCAATCATAATACACTTATTGGAATCCTGGAAAAAAAACATAAGAAAGGGGTGAGCTCAAATGCTGTGTAAGGATAAATAATTTAGTGGAAGCTATAAAATTTTAAGGCATGATGTGTAAAAAAAACAAAAAACTTTTAAAAATAAACTTGAACATAATATAGAAAAAATTTATCAAATATTACCATATTAACATGCACATGTATATTCTACTACTCTAATAACCACATGTAATAACTAATTTCATAACATGGGAATGCATAATTAGGGACATCATAACCACATAGTTAAGGCCTAATGCTAAGAATACAAATAAAATTTTTTCCATGGCCTTGTTCTAAGACCCTAATTATACACATGATACCTACTAATGCATCAATGGGATATATTGGGCCCCACCTATCACATACTATGTCTAATGCATTTCTCATATGAAAAGGGTGAAACATAACTTAAACATTCTTATTAAAACTAGAATACGAAATGTCAATACTTAAACCATAAAACATAAATGGTATAGAAACATCACATTCAAAGTTAAACATATCATAACTCATTCAACACAATATATATCATTTTATTATAATAAATAAATTTCAATGAAGAATAATATCTAGTAAAGGATGTTGTCATAGTAGAAAATTATCTGTAAAACACTTTGAGGAAAATATCCCTTTTTAATTAAATCACTTAAAAGTCACATAATTTAGAAGGGAATAAATTTAGAAGAAATTTTTTAATCAATTACTCATATATAACATTGAAAAGTTTGAAAGTAATTAACATTTTAAAAATCCATGTCTATATAAATAAATCCTTAAAACCATTTTGAAAACATGGGCATTAATGAGAATGATTGAAAAGAATAAATATGTAAACAATTTCAAATGATTTTAGAGTAAAATATTACCTTAAAAATAATCCATCTGAAAACTTTTTTATGAAACAAGGACATGGATAATAAATATGCCCTAGTAAGAACTTACACATGAACAATCTCAGATAATAATGATATTAAGGAATTAAACCTTACCTTGTACCTTCCTTTGGTTGACGGTATGTTTAACCTCTTATATAATGAACATATTATGTTAATAAATTATACCAGAACCATATTAATTTTTATGATGTAATAATAGAATCATTTATGGCTTTACACTACCCATTTAATAATAATTTATATGGTAAAATAAAATTTCAGGTAATAATCGCTTTATTTATCGTAAATGTTTTAACTTTTAATTTTTGATTGTATCACTTATATCATGATTTAATTACTTCCAGAATATTTTTTTTATTTATCATATATATTCAGACTATAAATATTTATAAGAGATAGATATATGAAATGGGAACCCAGTTCATTGAGACGGTAGTCAGTAAGTACGCATGAATGTTGTTTCCGTTTTCTTATCATATAGCATAGAAGTAAGTAAACGAAATATATTTATATATATAAATATATATAAATATATTTTATTTCAGTATAAATATTATTTCATATACCTCTTAATTAGACAATATATATATTTTTATAAAAATTATTGAAGGGTGATCGTTGAAGATGAATCTCATCGCATCATGGAGACAGTAATCCATACGTACGCACGAGCGATAATATCATTTTATTGATGGAAAAAAATTGTTTAATTAGATTTTATAATATATATAATGAATAATTAACATGTTATAATTATTATTTAAATCAATTATAAACATTATTGTACCCATGTAAATAATGATGTGTTGAATAACAAACTACAACACGATGTGGAGACGGTAAGCCGTACGTACGAACGTATGGTGACTTTGCCATTAATAGGATGGATTGAATAATAAATATGGTTTTACCAAATTTATAATAACATATAATTATGTATAAGGTACTAGATTTATTATTTTTTTATATAAATAATAAATACATAGGAAGTAGAAGAAGAAAAGAACTTTGAAAGACATGATGAAATAATTACCTCTTTTTTGAGTGTTTTCTTTTGATTAGAACAACATAGATCCTTAGGTTAGATTTATGATCAATATATGGCATCTAGGTTGAATTTATGGATGTTTGGAGGAGATTTGATCAGGGGTTGGAAGATCTAAATGGATTTGTAGGCGTGCATTTAAGAGAAGGGGAAGTACCCTTTAACAAGATAGGTGAGGGGATCATTAAGAAAAGTATTAAATATTAATTTATTATAAAACCATTTTTGGTCTCTAATACCTAAAAATGGATATATTTCGAGGCTAAGGTGGGGATTGGTCTAAATCCTCTCCACCAATAGGTTTTAGACATGTTTATGTCACAATATCTACCTTATCTTTTTTTATTTTACTCTTTGATAAATTGTATAACTTTTACCATGTCTTCCTGTATTTTTATATTACATAGATAATATAGATACTGTAAAAGTCCAATATAAACTAAAGCGGTTCATTAATTACATATTGAACATTATATATGTTCTTTGGATAAATCATTGATTTTTAAGAATATTATATCATTTAATAATATACTATTTGTTTTAAAAACTAGTTTATGTCAATTTAAACACTATTTAGTATTTGGTTTTTTTGAAAGTCATAACAACCTGATTACTTTGAAAAAACTAAATTTAATCAACCATGGCATGTCAAATTCACCAATAGAATTCTTGAATGGAATCAAAAGTTTCAATTTACATATATTTTAATATTTATAACATCAATTATTTTAATCATTCACAAAGAAGGTAATTATTACATCATCCTTGTGTCATAAATAAATTTAATTATATAATGTCTAAAAATTATAAATAAAATAAAATGATGTAGGAAATATTTTTTTCTTTCAAATAAATATTTAACATTGAATTTATATTATGTGTAACTTAATATTCAAAATGTTTTAGTTATTAAATATTGAATTTAACACTTTTAACTATTCATCAAATATAATATAATAAATGTACGAATCTAACCCAAATGGATAAAAATGATCTTATTTTTTCTTAAGGCTTATTTTGGTCTAAATACACTTATCCAATAGAATTTGGTCATGTTTTGGGGTACTTTGATAATATTATAATATTATTTTTACCTTTAATTACCCAATTTTCTTTTAACCATGTTAAAAAAAATTCAAAAATAACTGTTCAGAAAAAATTATTTTCATCCTGTTGAACCACATTTTAATTAATGATTTAAATCATGTTTCTAGGATTTTTTTAATTCAACTCATAAAAGTGGTAAAATTATGTTTTATGCAAATTTTTAAATGTGCCTAGATGGTTGGTAAAAAACTTTAAAAAGTTAAATATAATTTTATATGTCTAACACTATTATAAAATAACTAAAATGACTTAAATTGGACTAATATATTTATTAGTCATCTATTTTGATCATAATATTAGTTTTTAAATAAAAATAATTATTTAAATGAAAAATTCGGTTTTTTGTACTACAAAGTATTTGTTTACTATTCATAAAAAATTGAATGTTTTTAGAAAAATTTAAAAACCCACCAAAAGCTAATTTTGATATTAAGAAATAAAAAAACATGTCTATTTTACCAAATTAAATTTTCAGATGTCTCTTAAATTTATCTTTTTATTGTTCACAAAAGGACATAAAAGTAGTTCTTTTAAGAAAATAGTTTTTCCAAATATATAACTATTTTTACAAAACATATATATTTCATTATTAATATTTTTTTATTTATGTGAAAAAATTATAAATAAAATTTAAAATTTATATGTTACTTTTAATATTACAATTTTTAATAGATAAATAATCTTATCATTTAAATAATTACAATACTAATGTGTTGTTTCGCATAAACTCAATCTTGCATATACAATAAGCCAAGTCAGTGTTGCATGAAATATTAGCCATTAAAGTATTTTAAAGAGATAAATTACTTTGAAATCATGTGGTGTTACATTCTCTCCTCCTTCTATAAATTTCATCCTTAAAATTTGAAATTGTTCGTCGATAATAAAAGGTTTAAAATAGAAAACACCATTGTGGAATACTCACATCAGAGAAAGGGGTAATAAAAATCAGTTTTAAGAAGAGGGAAAGTGAAATGAAAAAGTCCCAAACAAATTAGGCTTTTTAATAAGAGAACATTGGTGGAAATTAGAGACAGATAATTTGAGGGAAACAAAAATATTTATATTGAGTGATTGATGACATCAATCACAAACATGTGAACAATAAATGTAAAATTGAGGGCCTCAATTTCCATAAATCTATGAGGATTTAATGTATCATTGGTTAAGAAAACATAAGGTATTATAATAACACATTTTAGATACTTTTTTTTGAAGAGGAGGGAATAATTTATTATCAAGGAAAGAACTAAATAAAACATAATTTATTTCATTACCTGTCATAATCATTATCTCATTATTTGGTTGTGCATCAATATATTTTGAATTCATCCCTTACACAAATAAAGGAATGTTAAAAAAATGTTTTTATGACTTAAGTGCATTTGATAGATCATAGGGTCCACAATTATTCTTTTAATTATCAAAATGTTTATGGAAAAAACAAAAGATTTTGTCAAAGTATCCAAAAAATAATAAATTAACCTCATACAAACAAATCAATTGTTTACATTACTCAGTTCCAAACTTTAGACATTCCAAAATACATGGGTCCAAAATCACAGTCCAAAAATTTGTAAGGAAGGTCATCCTAACATAATTAAGATCAACATGTGAATACCTTCATCATGTATTTTATTAAAATAGGTAACAACATGATTTACGATAAAACCTTATCTGAATATGTATGTACTTATTTATTCCTTCGGTAAAACACAAAATAATGGATATACTCCTTAAATCCATAAATGTTGTAGACTCCAACAATGATGGATTATAAAAATCATTAATTAGTTTCATGTTAGTCAAAAATAACCAATATAATTTATCTATATCAATCACATCTTATTCCAAAATCACTACATTAGTATCAGAACCATATTAAGGTTTATCTTTCCATAAACCATGTATTATAAAAAAAATAACATGCTATTGAGTAACATTTCATAGAACCATATAATCCCATATCTTCAATGAAACAGTATTTCATTACAATAATTATATATTTCTATAATTCATACAACTAGTATATTGTTGATACCACACTCAAATTACATAATTCTTTAATAACAACATAAGAACACTATTCATTCCTCTTCATCTACTGTAGTATCAAAACTTTATTGTTATCCAATAGAATCATTTGGGGAATACTCTGATGATTTGGACATTGATTTTCAAAGTGTCCCAAATACTTCCAGATGAAGCATTGTTCATTTGAAACCATTTTCATACACTTAAAATCAAGAATGTGATGTCCTTTTTCTCCACAACTATAACATACTCCCAGTCTCTTCAATAATTTACCAAGGTGTTTCTTTCCATAGTTATCACAAGTGCGAAAATATTTATTTCTCTTCTTCCATTTATCAATATTTATTTTTGTACTATTATTTTTTATCTTCCCTTTAATGCCATATGACTCAAAGAATAATTTTCTTACCATAATAATAAATGATACTATTTATTCATATGATACAGATACTTGGGAGACTATTTCCCTTCAAAATTTTGGATTCAGACCATGAAAGATAAAATCCTTCTTACTCTTTGGATCATTCATATTTTGAGAGTTCACATTTCTTCTACTAGGCGCCATTTATAAATGACTACATAAACTAGGTTAGATCATATAATAATTTATCATCCAAAAACTATAAAAATGATCAGCATTAATTGAAGATTTACACACATCTAGTCTCATAATCATATTATTGGTTTCTTTGATGACATATTTACTCATAAATCCTTCATAATGGTTTGTAAAGAAAATGTGAATTAAAAAAGCATATTCCCCAGTAGTTTCAAACCAGGTGCACAATAAGGCCCATTTTCGTGTACCAGGATACCCTAGGTGAAGCCCGCTGCTCATTGTCAGTGTTTTCTAACCAAGGTACATCTATGCCAGAACCACGTCCACTTGTAGTATCTAGATAGGGATGTATTGCATGGAAACCCCACATAATATCTACATTACCAAATATTTTGGTTTTTATTCTATACTAATCCTTAAATTTTATCTTAGGTCAACGTTCCTTAATAAATCTTTATCTAAATCTATTTCCAATGTTGTTTGTAAAAATCCTCTAATACCAACTGTAATTCCCTGACCCCAGAAGCTTAGATCCAGTGCTTTATTTTAATTCATTTGCATGATTACAGGGAATCAAGTCCCGAAGGACTGGTCAATTTAGTAGTATTGGAAAATATATTATATACATGAACATTACATAACACATTCAATCATAAAACACAACATAAATAATCATTTGAGAAAACCATTATTCCCGTAGATTAACCCTGCATATCAATCATAATACACTTTTTGGAATCCTGGGAAATCAAAAAATATGAAAGGGGTGATCTCATATACTCAGTATGAGTAAATAATTTAGCGGATGCTTAAACTTTTAATCCATGATGTGTAACAAAAACAACATAATTTAGACATAAAATTGAACATATATGGAAAAAATAAATCAAACCTTACCATATAAACATGAACATGGATATTTTACTCGTTGAATACTCACATGTGACAACTAATATCATAACGAGTGAATGCATAATGTTGGACATCATAACCACATAGTCAAGGCCTCATGCTAAGAATACAAATATTTTTTTCAAGGCCTTGTTCCAATACACTAATGTGTCTCAAGAGACCTACCGATGTATCGAGGGGCTATAGTGGGCCCCTCCCTTCACCTAATAATTCTAATTCATTCCTCACCTGAAAAGGGTGAAACATGACATAATAATTCATATTAAAACAAGAACACAAAATGTAAATACCTCAACCATAAACCATGAATGGTATAAAAGCAACACATCCATAGTCAAACATATCAAGCCTAATTCAATACATTATATAACATGGTGTTATAATAAATAATCCTCAATATGAATAATATCTAGTAGTGGATGTTGACATAGTTAAAAATGATTAGTAAAACTTTTTGAGGGAAATATCCCTTTTCATAAAACCATTTAAAAGTCACACAATTTAAAAAGGAAGACATTTAGAAGACATTTTTTGAATCAATGTGTCTCATAACACATTGAAACTCTTTAAAGGAATTAACATTTTAAAACATTCATGTCAATATAAAGAAATCCTTAAAATCATTTTGAAAACATGTGAGTTAATGAGAATGATTTAGAAGAATAAATATTTAAACCATTTAAAATGGTTTTTTAGTTTAAGAGTCACTTAAATATAATTCATTTTGAAAACAATTTTATGAAACATGGGCATCGATAATGAATATGACTTAGTAAAAAATTACACACACACAATCTCGGATAATAATGTTATTGAGGAATTGACCCTTACCATGTACTTTCTTTTGGTCGAGGGTACGTTTAACATCCTCTATAATTACCATATTATGTAATTAAGTTATACAATAACCATATTCATTTTTATGATATCATAAATGATTTATTTATGGATTCATACTACCCATTTAATAATAATTTCCCTGTTATGAAAAAATTTCGTGTAATAATATCTTTCTTTATCTTACATGTTTTATCTTGTTATTCTTGATCATGTAACTTATATCATGATTTAATTTCTTCCAGAATATAAAACAATATATATGTATCATATATATTTAGAATAGAAGTACATATATTATATAGATATATGAAATGGAAACACCGTTCATGGAGATAGTAGTCTGTATGTACGCAAGAATATTGTTTCAGTTTTTTTATCATATAATATGGAAGTAAGTAAATGACATATATTTATCTATATAAATATATATTATTCCAGTATATATATTATTTCATATAACTCATAATTAATATATATATATATATATATATAAATTCTTTAATGGTGATCGTTGAAGATGAATCTCATCACGTCGTGGAGACGGTGATCTGTACGTATGCACGAGCGACAATATCATTTTATTGATGGTCAAATACTATTTAATTGGATGGTATATTATATTTAATGAATAATTAACATGTTATATTTATTATTTACATCAATTATACTCATTATTATTCCCATCTAAATAATGAAGTGTTGAATAACAAACAACACCATGATGTTGAGATGGTAAGCCATACATACACACGTATGGTGACTTTGTCATTAAAAGGATGGATAGAATAATTAATATGGTTGTATTATATGTATAATAAAATCTATATATGTACAAGGTAATATAGTTATTATTTTTTGTGGAAATAATAATGAGATAAGAAGTAGAATAAGAAATGAACTTTGAAAGTGGTGATGAAATAATTACCTCTTCTTTGGGTGTTTCCTTTTGATTTGTACAAAATCATTCCCTAGGTTGGATTTATGATCAAAGTAAGCCTTCTTGGTTGAATTAAGGGTATTTGGGAGGATATTGTAATAGGTTTTGGCTGAGCCAAATGGCTTTGGAGGTGTGATTGTTAGAGAACGGGAAGTACTATTTTAAAAGAGAGGTGGATGGTACTTCAGGAAAATCGTAAAATATTAATTTATTATAAAATCATTTTCATTTTGTAATACCTAAAATTGGATTTATTTATAGGATAAGGTGGTTATGGGTCTAAACACTCTCAACCAATGGGGTTTATACTGGTTTAGTTCACCTTATTAACCTTATTGTTTTGATTTAACTCTTAGTTAAATAGATTATATTTTACCATTTCTTCTTGTTTTTTATATTAGATGGTTAATATAGTTACTATAAAATTTCAAAAAAATATTCCATGGTTAATTAATGACATATATAACATTATATATCTCCTTTTTCTAAATCATATATTTTTAGGAATATTATATCATTTAATAATATAGAATTTGTTTAAAAAAAGAATTTATATCAATATTAACACTATTTTGTATTTGGTTCATGTGAAAGTCATAGCAACATGGTTAATTCGAAAAAATTGATTTACTCAACCCTAAAATGTCATAATCAACTATAAAATTGGTTTATAGAATCAAAATTTTCAATTTACATTTATTATAATATTTATAACATCAATTATTTTAATCTTTCATTAATAAGGTAATTACTAGAACATCTTTGTGACATAAATAAATTTACCTATTTAATGTTTAAAATTTATAAATAAAATACCATGGTTTAGAAAATATTTTTATATTTCTAATTAATATTTATTTTTGAATTTATCTTATGTGTAAACCTATATTAAAAAAGGTATTGTTATTAAATGTTGAATTTAACACTTTTAATTCTTCTTTAAATAAAATATAAGAAATGTCCTAATCTAACCCAAATGTTTTAAAAGGATCTTATTTTTTTTCTAAGGTTTATTTTGGTTGAAATTAACTTATCCAATAGAATTTTTACATGTGTCGGGGTAATTTTATATTATTATAATATTATTTTTACCTTTAATTACCATATTTACTCTTAACTGTGGTAAATAGAATTCAAAAGTAACTATTCACAAAAAAATTATTTTCATCCTATTCAACCAAATTTTAATTACTAATGTCAATTTTGCCTCTCAGGTTTTTAAATTTAATTCATAGAAGTGGTAAAATTACGTTTTATGCAAATTTTCCAATGTTGATAGAAGGTAGGTAAAAGATTTTAAAAAGTTCAATAAAATTTTATATGTCTAATTTTATTATAAAACGACTAATATGACTTAAATTGGACAAATATATTATATATATATATATATATATATATATATATTGAACTTAATTTAAAATTTAAAATTAAAATAATTATTTAAATAAAAAAGTTGGGTTTTATGTATTATGCAGTATTTTTTACTATTCCTGAAAAATTGAATGTTTTCAGAAAAATACAAAAAAAATTCCATAAGAAAATTTTGATATTCAAAATTTAAAAATGAAGTCTATTTTACCAAATTCAAATTTTTAGATGTGCTTAAAGTTAATTTTATTATTGTTCACAAAAGGACGTAAAAGTTATTCTTTAAAAAAATAGCATTTATAAATATATATCTATTTTAACAAAACATATATATTTCATTATAAATATGTTAGATTTTTGTTAAAACATTTTAAATAACATTTTAAATATACATGTTTCTTTTAGTATTACAATTTATATTTGATAAATAAATATATCATTTAAATAATTATAATACTAATGTGTTGTCTCTCAGAAACTCAATATTGCATATACAACAAACCAATTTGGTGTTTCATGAAATATAATGTATTAAAATAATTTAAATAGATGACGTACTATAAAATATTGGGGTGTTATAGATGAGGTGAATTGTCTTATTTCTTATGAATTTTTAGCTACGATTTATGATCTTCACCAACGTCTCTTCATAAGAGAGGTCGGCCTCTAATGGTACCACCTTTGGACTAAGTAAATGCGATAGGTTAGGAATGTACATCCTCAAGAGTGATACATGGAATGCATCATGTATTTGAGATAGGTTCAGTGGAAGTGATAGTTGATAGGCCACTGCTCCAATGCGATCAAGGATCTCAAAAGGGCCGATGTACACTAGACTAAGCTTCCCTTATTCCAAAATCTCATAACTCTCTTCCATGGTGATAAGCAGAGGAATAAGATATCTCCAATATCAAACACAAGGTCTCATCAATGATTATCATCATAGATATTTTGTCGACCCTGAGAAGGTTTAATTATGGTCTTAACTTTCTCTACCATTTCATCAACCATTTATGGACCTATGAGTTTTCGTTCCCCAACTTCATCCCATCATATTTGTGTACTGCACCTATTCCCATAAAAGGATTCATAAGGAGTCATTTGGATGCTTGAGTGGAATCTGTTATTGTTAGACAACTCAATAAAATGAAGTTTTTGATCCCATAATCCTCTAAACTCCATTAATATTTTTGACAACAAGTCCTCAAGTTTTTGGATATTCCACTCAAATTGGCCATTAGTTTGAGAATGATAATCTGTATTGAAGTTCAGATCATTATTCAAATCATTTTGGAGACTCTTCTAGAACATAAAGGTGAATCACAGATCTTGATTGGATAAAATAGATAGTGGTACTTAATTCAGCCTGATCACTTCTATGATGTATATCTATACAAGTTGATCCAATGGAAAATAATCTTGAATTTCAATGAAGTGTGCAGTCATTGAAAGATGGTCCACAAAAAAATAGATAACATTGCTTACTTTGGATGTATTTGGATGTACAGTGAAAAAGTACACAGTTATGATCTCCCATTTCCATGTTGGTATGGGTATGGTGGCATCATCTCCTTAGACTTCTTCCACTTACCCTTCACTTGCTGAAACACCAAGCCCCTTGATGTATACTCAGTGACCTCCTTCGTAATGTTATCCCACCAATAATGCTCTTAGAGATCTCGATACATCTTTGTGTTTTCGGGGGGAAAAGAGAAATTTAAACTATTTGCATTATCCAAAATTTATTTCATTAACTATGTATTTTATGAAACACATAGTCTTGACCAAAATCTCACAATTCCTTCATTATTAACATTGAACTCAGAGGATTTATATTTTCTGATTGTTTCCACTTTCTTCTAAATTCCCACCACAACCTTTTGATAATCCTTTAAACTTTTCAAAAGAGACTATTGAGCAATAATTTGTGAAACGATTAATGATTTTCTCTTATTTATGATTCTAAAGTAAATCTTCAACAAATATAAGATGATTGTATCCTTTTAAAATATCATCAATTAAATAGTTGCTTTATCTTTTCTATATAGAACATCTACCACTTTATTCACTTTCCCAGGATGGTAGTGAATTGAGATGTAGTAGTCTTTGATCAGCTCTGACCATCTTCCATGGTGCATGTTGAACTCTTTCTATGTGAATATATACTTGATACTTTTTGCGATCCATGTATATTTCACACTTCTCCCAAAAGTTGTAATGCTGGGAAAATTTTAAATAGGGGATTACTACATTCAACTCTAGATCATGTGTTGGGTAGTTTTTCTCATTAAATATAAATTACCTTGAATCATAGGAAATGACTTTTTCATTTTTCATCAACACACACCCTAGGATCTTCATCAAAGAATCACTAAATACCTCAAATAGTTCTTCACTTGTGGGTAGTGTGAGAACGGGTGTAGTCATAATCCTCCTTTTAAAATCCTTGATGCTATCTCCACATTCATCTCTCCAAGAAAACATGACTCCCTTCCGAGTTAGCTTAGTAAGAGGGTTTGACAATAGTGAGAAATTTCTCACAAATCAGTGATAATATCCAGCTAACCCAAGGACACTATGGATATCTGTCATAAATGTTGGCCTCAACCATCTCTCAATTTCATTTTTCTTGGAGGGATCCATAGATTTCTCAGTACTTGTGATGATATGACCCATGAATGAGTCTTACTTAATAAGAAATCACACTTGTTGTACTTTTCATAGAGATTCTCCATTAAAAATGTCTCTAGTATAGTTCTTATATTCTCCTCATGCACATCCTTGGTTTTAGATTAAATTAGAAAATCATCTATAAAGACTACCACAAAATTTTCAAGTTAATATCTAAATACATTATTCATCATGTCTATGAAGGTTGTTTGTAGAATTAGTGAGTCTAAAAGGAATTACTATGAATTCATAGTGCAAATACCTTGTACGAAAAGAAGTCTTGGGGATTTCCTCCTTCTTCACCCTTACTTAGTAATATCCCAACTGCATATACACATCAGGGAATAATCTTGCTCCACGTAGCTGATCAAATAATTCATCAATTATTGGAATAGGATACTTATTCTTTATCGTCATTTTGTTGAGCTCATAATAATCAATTCAAAGCCGCATTGGCCCATCCTTTTTCATGAAGAAGAGGACTGGTGAACCCCATAGTGTAGCACTTGGGTGTATAAACCCTTTATCCAAATTCCCATGTAGTTTTTTAGCTCCTCAAGCTCCACAATATTCATTCTATATAGAGTCTTAGATATTGGAAATTCCCTAGGTATAAGATCAATCAAGAATTCAATGTATCTTCTAGGAGGAAGAAAATGACATTCCTTAGGAAACACTTCAGTGAATTCCCCCACAATAGACATGTCTTCAAGTATGGTTTCTACCTTAGTCTCCGTCATCCGAGTATGATAAATGTGCTCATTAGGTATTAATATCCATTATCGAGATGATAGTGATAAAGAAGATTCATCGTCCTTCTGGCACTTTTATAGGATTGGGGGGTCTATTCACCATATGAATAGTGATTTCCCTCTCATGGAAATTTATGTTGGCTCTATATAGGTAAATCCAATCCATGCCAAGAATTGAATCAAATTCCACTATAGATAGTATTATAAGGTTCTCCTGGATGTTGAATCCTCAAATTGTGATAGGGGAGAAGTTATATTCATGGGATGCAATAATCTCCCCATTTTATGTTCTCATTGAAATCTCCACTTCCATGATTTGTGGTGGTGTTGGGATTGTTCTATTAAACATTCTAGCGATAAAAGAATGCGTATAACCAGAATAAAAAAGTACATTCAATATTCTTGAATGAATAAATAGTGTACCTATCACCATTTAATTTTTGGGGTTTTCTATCACGGTATTAAAGAAAATATACCACCCTTGTTGCCATGGAGGTTGTTGGTTGCCTCCAAAAAATCTTGTCTCAGGACACTGGTTTGAAAATTTCCCTAGTTCATTATAGTTGATGTAATTAACAATGCGTTTATGGTTGAACAGAGCATTACACTCCTCTATTGAAACAACAGGTTTTTATTTTTAGAAATTAATGGTCAGGAACCCTTCTCATCAACATATAAATAATTTCATCGTCCCTATTTGGAAACTTTTTGGGTGATTATTTATAAACCTTTGGAAAGTTGGGTGGTAGAATTTTTTTAACACCATTGGATTTATCCATCACACCACCAGAATTAAATTCCACTTTATGATTTTTATCCCCATGGTACCCCTGAGATTCTCCGATCTCTATTTTGACATTGAGGGAACCTCAAAATATTTTATCATAGATATCTAAGTCAAATATCACTAGGGCTTTCTGTATACTAAGTAATATCCCAACAAAGAAGCGGTCAACCTTTCATTCAGGGGTAACGAATAATATGGAGGCATATTGGCCAATCCCTGTGAAGTTTTCTTGATATGATCTGATGGATTCATTTTCTTTTTTACTTGAGGGAAATGATGTCCCTTTTTATCTTAATTTGGAAGGTTCAAGGAAAATATTTATTGAAAAACATTTTCTAGAAATCCTTCCATTCCAAAACCTCGATCTCTTCTTTAGGCTTTGTATTTTTGATCAATTTTCCCCATTGACCAGCTTCACCCTACATACAATAAGATGATATAAGAACCTTATATTTTTTTGGAAAATTAAAGGATAGAGAAGATCTTATTGATGTAGTTGATCCATTGTTTGTAGATTGAGGGATAAGTTGATTCCTTAAAAGTATAAGGAATTTTTATCATGAAGCTCTCAATTAAGTGTTGTTCATTCATAGGGGGTTTAAAATTACTCTTGACCCATGATTGTATTCAAAACATGAGTAAACTAAGAGAGTATTGTGAAAATGTATCTGATTCTCGCTCCCATCAGATTGGGTATCTCATTATGAAATTTATCACATTGATCTTTGCATCTGTTGTTAGCCCAAGTCCTCATATTACTGGACATTGGATGGAATAAAAGGAATGTAAGGGGTAACAAATAAGGGGAAACCAATGATAAATAGGGATATCTTGTAAATTACATTTATTTCCTTAACATAATAATTTATAGGATTTAATCTATGTTATACTTGATCCACTTACCAACATATATTCACTTGGGAATTTTTTTATTTCTTATTAATGGTGCTTACTAAGCTTTGAATTTTCCAAAGAATATCCCCCAGTAGTGTCGAACCGAGAGTGAAAAACTGCCCATTTTCGGGAAACAATTCGTGTTCAAGTATAGCTCAAAGTGGGGTTTTCAGGTTTTAGCCCTAGATACATCTATTCCAAATCCACCTCTACTTGTTAATATCTATACATAGATGTATTTTCTTCATAAAAAACATAATCTATACTCAAAAACATTTAGGGATGTTTTTGTTATACATAGTCTTACCCCTAAGTCATTCACTAGGGTTTTCTAATCCTAATACCAAAAATAACTAATCCTACCCTCTAATACCAACTATAACAACCCTCTTCTTTAATACACCCTAATCCATGATTCATTACATAAACCTTCACTAAAGAAAACTCTGAGGATTGCAAGGTATAGTGTTCGGGAAATAGGAACAATAGATAACCACTTAAAACATAAAATACAAGATCTTTATTGAAAAGTTATTTTACATGACGACAACATTCATTCATACTTATCATTTTATAGGATAACTTGAGGACATGCATAAGAAAAGAGTGGGATATAAATCCCAATAAGGGAGTAAACAAGGTATAACATGAAGAATAAAGTACATGTTTGGAAATAGGCTTATAAATGGAGAAAAAGAGAAACATGAACATAAAGTCATGATATAACATGATTATCATAACTTGGAAATGTGGACACAACATTTAACATGATATTAGCATGATCCAAGGCTCATTACACATGGAAAATGAGTAAACCCTCATTTAACATGAATTTGAATTAGTAAAACCTCATTTTACAAGAATTATCATGAGTAAAACCACAATTCACTTGATGTATCAGGATACTAATCTTTACCAAATGCATTAGAGTGATATCCTGACACACCCTTCTTAATCGTTTCATTTCAGGCATAAGTGTTCCACAAAGATAATACAATAGGGATTCATCAAAAATCATAATTTATTCTATTAATAAGAGATGTGGAATACATAAATGTATATCCTCAATAAACAAGTACATGTCCATAAATGTGAATAACCTTGATATAGAAATGAGTATGGTATTCACTTACACGATTATTTTGGCATTGGATATATTGTTGTATCTTCGACAGCATAACGACATCAAATAAAATTGTAATATGAATTGTTGAGAGAAAAATGGTTATATAATAATTTATAAATGAAATGGATAGTAAAAAGTTCATGGGACATAATATCCAAAAATATGTAATGCAATTGATATTCCTAATATAAAATAATTTCTTGAATGAAAATGATGAGAGAAAATCCCTTACGAAATTTTGACATCATAACAGGTGTACATGGGGGAATTAATGATAGATAAAGGGGTTTATCATCAATAAAATATAATGAGGGTAGTAAGGGGGAGGTTATCAATAATACCCCAACATTTTTAATTTAATGTAAAAGGGTGTAACAACATTAAGAAACATGGAAAAAAAATGTGAAAGGAAGAAATCCCTTACTTGAGTGTGTAACATAATGAGCATGAGGAGGGAATAATTTAGAGCTTGGGGATACTTGGGAAGGTTATAGTGAGATGAGGTAAGAGTAGGGACATGATCCATGAATATTTAGTGAATAGAAGTGGGATATTGGGTGGGTTTATATAGGAAAAGAGAGGTGAATTCTTTAATATTTCACAAACTTTGGTTTTGGAATCTATTTAACTAAATAATAAAAAACACAAACCATCGGAAGGTTTTTCCCATGGTTTTTCTCAATGGGTAGTGTAAAATAATATTTTACAAATAAAATGGTATAAATTATTACAATATTAGGCTTTAATATGTGTAGGTGGGTCACACTCTCAAGGAAATCACTTTAAAATTTTGAAATATCTTATAAGTAATGGAGGGTTATCCAAGGCACCGGAAAATTAATCAAATAAAACTAAAATGACATTATTTTAAAGGTAAAAACTTTATTTCCCAAAACTTTATTTTATAATATTTTATTACATCACTATTATGTCATTATGACGTCATAAGAGACATTATATATTTAAATGGTATTTAATTTTTACCCAAAATTTAGACTATCTCAAAAAATTATGAAAATTAAACATTAAATAATTTTGACACCCTGAATCTAAAAATTTTATTCATCTTATCTAAATAATTTTCTAAATAGGTTAATTTTTACTTTAAAATTAAAAACCGATATTTATTAAAAATTAATGTATTTTGACAAAAACTACTTTCCAACTATAATAAAAATTACAATTGTATTCATTAAAATTATACTATAATTTATATTTAATAAAATTTAAATTATTAAAAATATTTTATTATTTTTTGTTAATTCAAAAATTCATTTACTCATAAAAAAAGTTTTTTTAATTGAATTTAAATATTAACTAAAAATAATATTTGTTTTTTAAAACCAATTTACAAAGTAACAATAATATAATAAATGTATATTAATTATTCTAAACAAAAATAATTCACATAATAATAGTTTTAGGGTCTTGTTACATAACCCCTTAAAACACCCGCATAAGACATGAGGGTAAAGTGTGTAATGGTGACAGACACATGGGGAGTCGTGGATAACATCACTCAGGTGGTAATATCAATTATCTTCCACTTCTCCTGTATTTGATTCCATTTAAGATTAAAGTGTTGAAGCTTGGCTAGGGCTTGGTCCAAAACAAAGCCCAGTGATGCTAAATCCTTTCTGAACTCTAACAAATGGGCTTCTTATTGAGTAATTCTAATGGATGAGGATATTGATTGCTTTTTCTGAGTAAATTGAATTTTTCAAAGACCAATAATTATAGTAATCATGTGTTCACTATTTAAAAACTATATTAGCAATGATAACAATTAATAATGATATTTTAAAATCCATAAACATAAATCCATTTTAGAGTATATTTTTTATAAAACCATTCTATATAATAAGACATTTTATTAGATCAAGAAGAATTTTGTTTAAAAACATTTTGGTTTGTTAAAAGTTTAGTAAGTGAAAAATAAAACATACAGACAGTAATAATGTGCATTTCCTAAAAATATATAGAATAAATCCATGGATGTACTTAAATTTGACTCACCTATCAGCATATAAAGAAGCTCTACAGTCAATAACCAACTGGATTATCTAAGCTAGCCTCATTAGAGGCACATCCGACCTAGTCTTTTAGGAAAATCATGGAAAAAAATCAGTCTCATAGGTGTCGATAAGAAACCTTCACTAGAACCTCTAGATAGTTCCCCCAAATCCCATTATATCAGTACATGGTCAATGGAGAGGTCCTCATATGTGTGACATAAACCAAAAAACTCTAAAATAAAACTATGCTTACCTAGTCCAAACACTAACCTCACCTATATAACGACCCTCTCCTCATAGGGACTACTATAGAGGTGTCCCCCACACATCAAGACACACACAAGGGAAAAATGTTACTTCACATCACATGAGTTTCAAAAACATTTTCCAAAGAACCATAAAATACCAATATGACCTTATTATTTCGAAAAACAAAATCATTTCCAAAAAAAATCCAATTCCAAGGTATAAACACTAATTTATGTGAAAGGATCCAATTGGGATTTTATCTCATTTAGTAACCCAACCAAATTCCAAGAATTTCAAATATGCCAAGCATTGATGGAAACATTTGAAACAACATTTTGAGAGTATTTGGAAACCAAGAAACCATTTAGAACACATAGGGGTTTTAGAAGAACCAATTTTAAAATGAATGTGAAAATATGGGAACCAGGTGAAAGGAGAGGTTTATTTGAAATCCAAGGTTTAAGGGACCATTTTTAAATAAAACCCCTATCATTTGTGTTATTATATTATGTGAACCCCATGTACATAGGGATAAGCCCACATCTTATTGTGCCTATGTTTAAAGAAAAAAAGGCCAAGTGACCAATTTTAAACAGTCTCCACTTGCATAACCACCATCCAAAAGTACTCACACAGAGGAACTCGTCCAAAAAAAGGAATAAAAACACATAGAAAGGTCAAATATCAGGTAAATTCAAATTACCAATATTTTACCAAGGCCAAAAAAATCCAAAACACTCAATTTCATCTTTAAGAGCCATGTGAAATTTCATCAAACACTTTACATATCTATATATATATGAATAATTAATTAAACCATTTGAAAAACCATATTCACCAATTTTGTTGACATAAAAACACCATAATAAATCAAACAGACATGTAAAAATCATAATAAATGTTTTTAGAAATTATTAAAAAGTGTTGAAGCATCAAATGGTATGGTTTATAATGGAAATGGATGGATGTACCTACCTCGATTGTGTGAGAATTCAATGAAACTCTATGTTAGGAGAGAACTAAACCCAACCGAAAAAATGCATACCCTGTCATTCAATAAAAATAAAATAAAACCATCCCTATCTCCTTGGGTTTATAATAGAGAGAAACCACCACACAGAAACAAAGACACTCAAAAATTAAAGGAATACGATGATAAAATTTCCCAACAACTCAAATAAACTCACCATAAAATCTATAGCGGAGTTTCAATGGAGGTAGGAGAGATAGGGATGATGGTTTTCAGGCAACCCCTATTGCACATAGTTCATGCCAAGGAGAAGAATCTCGAATTGGGATTAAATCATTAGAGGGGTAAAAGATTAATTTAATCATTTTAAAAACCTAGGCATGTTTCATGGTTTGGACACATGGTTTTATAAACTGTGTGCCAACTGTGCACACCCTACTAGAGAGAAGGGAAACCCTAATGGGTTGTCTCTATGTTTTGTGAAATCATGTACCATGGTTTTATAAAAAATTAAGGAACCCATATCATTTTGTATGCATGGTTTCCTCTAACTGTGTGTAATCGGTGCTCTTTAACCTTGACACCAAAAATGAGTTTCACAATTTCTCCTGGGACATTAATGGTTTGTGAAAAACTGTGATCATGTTGTGAAAGTCCAACCGCGTAAGAATGAAATGTATGGGGGAACACCTTTAGTCTTAATAGTCTACATGGTTGACCCTAAAACCATGCACAAAAACCATGAACATGGTCAATGACAACATTGTACCTAAAAAATAAAAAAATTCTCATTAAATGACCACCCTGAAACCCAACTAAAGTATTAAACATTAAGAAAATAATAGAATAAAGGAAAAACATTGTAATGGTGTGACAATTCTCCAAAAAAAAAATATTCCCCCATAAAATCACCTAGCTAAATGAGGAAGCAAAATCGAACTCAAAATTGAACAATGCTGGAAAAGACACCAACCATGGGGTGTCCATTCACTCCAAAATTCACACCCAAACACCAATATGAAAAAATGAAAGTTACGATAGGGAAAAGAAAAGAATGGTTTCTCCCCACTATAAGGAACTATCTAATTGAGACTAACCTACAAGGATCGATATGAGAAAACCAAAAATGAACTATCCTGGGAACTCCCCTAAAAAACTAACCAACACAATCACCGAGAAGATACAAAATGAATAAAAACTATCAATAAAAGGTGAAAGTAACTAAAGTATTTTCAAAAAATAGATAACCATATCACAACTCATCATTTTCACATAATACAAGCATCTGAAAATGATTAAAATCCAAAATAAAATTGATCCAAAAAAAGGATAAGAGGAAAAGGAAAATAAAAACCCAACCAAAAAATTGTACCCAAAATGGAACTACCACTATAATTACACTAGAACAGGGTCACAAATATTTCTATAAAAAAGGTGAAAATTATAAAAAAATATAGAAACTAAAATAGGGAAACCTAAAATGACTTTAGTATGACATCATATAAAAAAGATGGTCCAACAACCCCACACTAAGGGAATCATGAATACATAAAGACACTCACTCTAATAACTATTGATCGAGTTATAATGTATAGAAGCATCTAATTCTATAAAATCTAGAGCTGAAATTCTCTGACCGATATTTCATCTTCTATAATGGTTGCATGAAGAACATCTCTAAGTAACCCAAATAGCCACATCACCAAAAAACCATCAAAGGATTACCATAAGATAAATTTTAAATCCAAAATAAAGCACATCACAATCACTTGAGTTAACAGTATGATGAAGAGTAGTTGAGACTGATGATGCAGAATCCATATGAACAATTTTTAATAGCACAAACTATTTACTATATGGGGAACCTTCACAAGCATCAAGATAAATTGGTTCATCAATTTCCATTTTCTGCACTATGGTAACCAATTTCTCTGGAACATCCTCTACCACAAACATTTCAAAATGAACTTACTTGATATGAGAACTCGATATTTAATCCTCAGACTTGGACCCCTGAAAAAATGATGAACCTTCAGCAACTTCATCGAGTCTACCTCTAGAGGAAAGGTAACCAGCTATTCGAGGTGGTCAACATAGGCTTTCACTATATGCTAATCTTGCAGAATACACAAAAACTATGTCACCTTATTCACCTTAAACTATTGAGGTATTTACCATCAGATAAATGTAATCATAAAAACTAATCAAGAAATTCCAATACTAAATGGTAGAAAAATGACCACCTTTCACTGATCCATACTCTAGTTTTAAAATAAATCCAAAAAAATAACACTCTCA
The DNA here is from genome assembly GCA_963277665.1 of Viscum album. Lineage (NCBI taxonomy): Eukaryota > Viridiplantae > Streptophyta > Magnoliopsida > Santalales > Viscaceae > Viscum > Viscum album. Next base: position 199,722,788 of record OY728119.1, on the reverse strand, counting down.
CTCATTTTGGGGATCCAAATGAACTAAAAATTCTCTCAATTTTTTCAATCCACTAAAAAACATTAAACAGACCACAATAAGCATGGATAACTAGATGAAAATAACAATAAATCGACTCTACCTAACCACTAGGAGTTAGAGAAGGGTTAAAAACTAGACATAACTCACTAGAATCCATTGGGACCTTTCGGGGTGTAATAATTTTATAAAAAACATGGAAGCAAAACCAAAAATCAACTAAAAGAGTATCCAAAAGAAAAACAATCACACCAACTAAAGTCAACCAAAACATAACATACACAAACTCTAGGAATAATAAACTAGTGTCCATGCATAACCCAGTGACACATTTAGTGAGATATACCCTATAAAATCACCAATCACCATGAATATCTTGAGTAGTGAATGTGGGATCCACGTGGGTCACTACTCCATGCGAGGAAATCAAACAACACTGAAAAAGGTTTTGTTTTCATTCCCTATCCACAAACCTAGAAACCAAAACAAAAGATTAAAATCACTGAATAGCCATGGAAAAGAGATTCATATAATGAGTAAGAGTTCATGAATCTCTTCCCATATTTAAATCCCATGTTCTGGTAGTCCTAATCTCTAGTCAACCTAATACCCACAATAACAAAGGGATCCTCTGATACCATTATTTCATGAACCGAGTTGTGCTACCATATGACCTGACAATACACTCAATATGTGACAAGGCTCGAGAGGAATTTCCAGTCCTCCTGGGATGAAAACTAGCACCTAGAATCAAAGATATCACATTGGAAATGATTTAGCCCAAAACAACCAGGATCGAATAACCAAATAGAGAACGCACCATAAAATAATAATAATTGAATCTAAAATTAATAAATAAAATCCGATCCAAAATAATACAGAAATTGAAACAAAATAGAAACAAAATAGAAAACTGAAATAAAACCTCAAATAACATAGTCTCTAGATGTCCTCTTATCCCCACCAACTGTAAGAACAACATGATCAATAGGAAAACTCATACCAGAAACCTAAACCTAAAAATAGCTTTGGTATACAAATAATGAGTGGAACAGGTATGATATAAGAATAAACATATTAGTAGTTAAGAACCACATAGTCCATACATATCCTTTCCCTGAAATAGTATATAATCACAAGTTTGAAACTATATATAGAAAATAGGGGTTTACCATTTTAGATCACAAAACAGAACTTTCCCTTTTGGAATAACACGTGCCACATTCCACATTTCAAAATAGATTTTCATTATTAAAACCAAGTTTAAAATCCCAATAATAAAATAAGAAACCTATACAGGTGATCAAACTTCTAATCATAGAATAAAAGAAAAATGAAAAGTAGAAAAATACATTGTCTAACAAGTGTAGAAGGGTAAAATTGAAAATACATATAGTAATTATAGGTATTTTCTAAACATATCTATATGTAATCCTAATATCTACACAGATAGGACTCACCCATTAGTGGATGGTGCAATTCCACACTTAATAAACCCCTGGTGTCTCTAAACTGGCCTCACTAATGACACATCCCACCTGGCCTCTGAGAAAATCCTGGGGGTACCTACTGTTCTAATGTAGGTCAATAAGAAACTATCACTCGACACTATAAAATATTCCCAAGAATCCTATGATAGTTATACATGGATGATGAGGAGGTACCCATATACATCACATATACAAATATCTCATAATTTCTACCTTTCTTACCTAGCCAAAACACTGTAACCACCATTGTGATGAGCCTCACCTTAGAGGGACTACCATAGAGGTTCCCATCACACAAAAAGACATACACAAGTTCCATCTAGGCATTAACATCCCATGAATTCCAAAATAATTTCCCCAAAATTCATAAAATATAATCAGGAAATATAATTTCAAGCACAAATACCATTTCCAAAACAACTTCCAATTGCCAGGAATAGACACTATTTAACTTGAATAGTTCCAAACAATACTTTTTTTTAGTTACCAAAAAACATTACAATATTCAAAGAGGTCTATGAATTGAGGGACTAATTTGAAACCCCATTTTAAGACCATTTTGAAACTAGGAAACCATTTATAATATATAGGGGTTTTTGAAGAACCATTTGAAATGAGAATTAATAATGAAGGGAAGGTGGAGAAAGGCGAGTTTCCTTTGAAATCTTGGGTTTAAGGAATTTTATTAAAGAAACCCATTATCATTTTAATACTTCTACCTATGTACACCCATTTCATATATGGGAATTCCCACATCCAATGGATAATGAGTTGAAAGCAAAGAAAATACCCAAAGACAAATTTTAAAGAGTCACCACTTGTATTAACACCATCCACAAGTACTCACAAATATTCACTTAACCACAAGAAGGAATAAAAATACACACAATGATCATCACATGATGAAATAAAGATCACCAACATATAACCTAGGCTAAACACATTCCAAAACACCCAATTTTATCATTAATGTCCAAGTGAAACTTTATCAAACACATTACATGCATTTATATAGTAATAATTAAGGAACCCCATTGGAATCCAATTTTAATAATTTTCTCAAACTTGATAAAACCATAATAAATCAAAAAAATAAATAAATCACAAGCATAATAGAAACATTTATAATTTAGTTATAAATTTTCAAGCATCAAATAATATGCTTCTTTCCGCACCTTGGGAAAGTGGGGTGATGAAATTTCATAGAACCGTGGGATTTATCCATAGGACTACTAGAATTAAATTACACTTTCCACTTCTTATACCCCTGATACCCCTGAGATTATCCAATCTCTAAATTGACATTGGGGGCACATCAGACAATTTCATTATATCTATTGAAGTCATATATAATAAGGGATTTCTGTTGTCTAGGTTTTAGCCCACCAAAAAAAGATGTCAACCTTGCATTCGGGGGTAATTATCAAGCTAGAGGAATATTGTGATAGCCTTATGATGTTTTCTTTATAATCTTTGATGGATCTGTTGTCCTTTTTGTTGATGGAAACGATGTCCCTTTCCATATTATGTCAGAGGGTGCAAGGTAAATATTTATAGAAAATATTTTCCATAAATAATTCCATTCCAACCCCTCGATCTCTTCCTCAGGCTTCATATTTTTGAACAATGTCCACCATTTATCATCTTAAACCTCCATATGATATAGAGCCAGAATAAAATTCTCTTATTTGAAACATTTAATGGTGGAGATGATATTCATAATGGATTTGATCTGTTATTCAACAATTGAGGGACCAGATGATCCATTAAAAGTAGGAGGTCTTTGTATCATGAAGCTCTCAATTGCGGCTTGTTATTTCTTGGGGGGGGGGTGGACATTCCACTTGACGAATGTTTATATTGAAAACATGAGTTTACTGAGATAGTATTCTGATGATGTTTTCAATTCCTGCTCCCATCAGATTGGGCATATTATTAGAGCAGTCATAACATTTTTCTTCACATTGGTTTTTAGCCGGAGCCCTCATATTACTAGACATTGGATGGAATAAAAGGAAATGTTGGGGTTACATATATGGGGATTCCAATGAAAAAATGGATATCTTATAAGTTACATTTATATCCATAACTTATTAATTTATAGGCTCAAATCTATGTTATCCATGATATACTTCCCAAATTATATTCCTAGGGGTATTTTTTTATTCCCATAATAATGGTTCATACTAAGATTATAAATTTGATAAATAATATCCTTAGGGATTGTCGATCAAAGAGTGCATCAATGCCCATATTTGTGAAATAGTTCTCTTTGGAGTCATGATCAAATCAGTGTTTTTTGGTTTTACCCCTTGATACATCTCTACCATAGCCACCTCTACTTTTTGCTATCTAGATAGGGATATATTTGCTTGATAAACCAGTTAAACTATACTCACAAATATTTTGGATGTTTTTATTATACATAGTATTATCCCCACGGCATTCACTAGGTTTGTCTAATCCTAATCCCAAATATAACTAAATCTACCCTCTCATAGCAACTATAACAACTCTTCTCTTTAATACAATATCCAACAAGATATATTACATAAAAATGCACTTAAGAAAACTTTGAGGATTGAGAGATATAGTTTATTGAGAAATTATGAACATTAAATAAAAACTTGTAAAATAAAATACAACATCTTTATTGAAAACATATTTTACATGACAATAACATTCCTTCGTACTTAGTATTTCATGGGATAACCTGAGGACATGCATAAGAAAAGGGTGAGCTATAAAGCCTAGTAAGGTAGTAAACAAATAATAACATAAAGAATAGATTACTTGTTAGTAAATAATAATATCAATGGAGTCCAAGAGAATCATGAACATAAATTCATGATATATCATGATTATCATAACATAGAAATGTGGGAACAACATTTAACATTGTATTAGCATGAACCGGGCCACATTACATATGAAGCAAGATTAAACACTTATTGTACCTGAATTATTATGATTAAAACCTAATTGAACATAAATTAGCATGATTAAACCCTCACTTCACTTGATGTATCATGATATTAATATTCACCCAATACATTGGAGCGCTATCAGGGCACACCCTTCTTAATCATTTCATTTCATTTCATGCATAAGTGTGCCACATATATCATGCAACATGGATTCATTAAACATCATAATTTATTCCATGAGTAAGAGATGTTGAATAAATAAATTTATGTAATCAATCAATATATATAGTTTCATAAAAGTGAATACCTTTGATAGATAATTGTGTATGGTATTCTCTTACATGATGATTTTGGCATCAGAAAGTTGTTTGTAACATTTAGAGCATAACAACGTCAAATTGAAATAGTAAAATGGGTTAATGAGAGATAAAGTGATATCTCATAATTTATACATAAAATGGATAGTAAGGGGTCATTGACCATAATATCCCAACATATGTAATGGAATTTATATGCGTAACATAAAATAATTTCTTGAATGTAAATCAGAAGTGAGAAATACCTTAAGAAATTTCAGCATGGTATAGGGTGTACATCAGAGGAATTAATGAGAGATAAAGGGGTCTCTCATTATTAAAACATAATAAGGGTAGTATGGCGGAGGTTCTAAATCATATCACAACATTTTTAATTGAACTTAAAAGGGTATAACAGCATAAAGAAACTTGGACAAAAAAATGATAAAGGAAGACATCCCTTACTTGAGTGTGTGACTTCAAGAGCTTGAGGAGGGTTTTATTGAGAGATTGGGGAATATTGGAAAGATTATAGAGATTGGAAGGAAGATAAATTATGTTCTAAATGTGTTTTTTGTGAATAGAAGTTTGATATTGGATGGGTTTATATAGGAAAAGAGAGGGTAATTCTTTAATATTTAAAAACATAGGTTTTGGAATCTATATAATTAAATATTCAAAACCACAAACCAACACTTGGTTTTTTCCCATGGTTTTCTCAATTGGGGAGTGGAAAGAATTATTTTATATGGATAATGTCTAAAAGTATTAAAATATTAGGCTTTATTATGTGGAGTTGAGTCCCACTCTCAAGCAAATCATTTTAAAATGTTTAAATATTTTATAAGTCTCGGAGGTTCAACTAAGGGATAATAAATATAATCGAACAAAACTAAAATAAAATTATATTAAATTTTAAAAAAATATTGTTTGAATAACCCTTTTATAGTATTTTATTACATCACTATTGGTTTATTATGGTATCATAAGACACATTATATATTTAAACAATATTTATTTTTTTCCCAAAAATTCGTCTGTCTCAAAAAAATTATGAAAAAATCACCATTAGATAATTACAACATCCTGAATCCAAAAATAATATCCATTTTATCTAAATAATATTCTAAATATTTGTATTTCTTATTTTAAAATAAGAACCAACATTTATAAAAAAATCATGGGTTTTGACAAAAACAACTTTCAAACCTTAATAAATATTACAATGGTATTCATAAAAATTATAAGATCATTTATATTTAATATAAAATTAATTTAGTAATAATATTTTATTGAAATTTTATTTAATTTAAAAATAAATTAATTCATAAAAATAGATTTCTTGGTTGAATTATTAATATTAACTAAACATACTATTTGTGTTTTAAAACCGATTTACAAAGTAATAATAATAAAATGAAAGTATATTCTTTATTATATACAAAAATAGTGCACATAATCATAGTGTTAGGGTATTGTCACATAACCCCTTATAACACCTGCATAAGACCAAAGGGTTAGGTGTATGATGCTGAAAAAATCGTGGAGTGGATTATATAACATCGCTCTGGTGGTCATCTCTATTAAATTCCACTTTTACCAGAGGCGATTATGTTCAATATTAACCAATTGAAGCTTAGCATGGGATTAGTCCAGAGAGAATCCCATTGAAACTACCTCCTTTATGATCTTCAATAAATGGACTTTATATGGAGGAATTATACTAGATTAGGTCATTACTTCCTTTGTATGAGTAAATTGGATTTGGTAAATCCCTATATTTATACTAATCATGTGTTTATTGTTCAACAACTATATTTGCAACAGTAAACATTCTTTATGGTAATTTAAAATACAAAAAATAAAACCATGAAAGTGTATATTATTTATATAACCTTTTTACATAATAATTCATTTAATTAGATGAAGATAATTTCTTATTAATAAATTTTTGGGTTGTTACAATTGTGGTAGGGAAAAACGGAACATATAAATAGTAATCATGTTCATTTCAAAAAAATATATAGAAGAAATACATGGATGTACTCAGATTAGACTCACCTATCATCATATGGAGTAGCTCTATTATCAATAACCAACTCCTCACATGTGTGACATAAAATAACATCTCAAAGATGAATTTTTTCTTACCTACTCCGAACACCGACATAACCTATATAATGACCCTCTCCTCATAGGGATGACAATAGAGGTGTCCCTCACACATCAATCCACACACAAGTGAAAACTGGGTGTTCAAATTACATGAGTTTCAAAACCATTTTCCAAAACACCATAAAATACCAACATGGCCTTATCATTTATAAAACCAATATCATTTACAAAACAAATTCCAATTAAAAGGTGTAAAAACTATTTTACATGAATAGTTCCAATTGGGCATTTATCTAATTTAGTTACCAAGCCACATTATAAGAATTTCAAGCAAGCCATGCTTTGAAAGAAACATTTGAAAAAACATTCAAAGACCCTTTGGAAACCAAGAAACCATTAAGAACACAAAAGGGATTTAGAAGAACTATTTTAAAAGGGAAGGAAAAAATAAGGGAAGAAGGGGAAATGAGAGGTTCATTTGAAATCCAAGGTTTAAGGGGCCATTTTTAAATAAAACCACTACCATTTGGGTTCATATACCTATGTACACCCAATACAAATATGAATATTCCCACATCCAATTTTGAATATATTTAATGAAAAAATACCTAGTGACAAATTTTTAAAAGTCACCACTTGTATAAGCATAATCCAAAAGTACTCACACAAAGGAAATCAACCAAAAAATTCATACAAACACATAGAAAGGTCGAATCTCAATGAAATTGAAATTACCAATATCTAACCAAGGGCAATCACAATCCAAAACACAAAATTTCATCTCTATGGGTCATGTAGCATTTTATCAAATAGTTTATATATATATATGAATAATTAAGTAAAGCCTTTAAAAACCCATATCCACCAATTTTTTGACCTGAAAACACCTTAATAAATCATACAAGCATATCTAAAAAATAAAAATGCTTTCAGAAATTGATAAAAAAATGTTGATTCATCAAATGGTATGATTTAGAAAGTAAAGGGATGGAAAAAACAACCACAACTATGTGAGGATTAAATAGAAATATAAGGGAGGATAAAACTAAACCTAGTAGAAAATCGGCACACCACAACGTTCAATAAAAAACGATACACGTAAACCTTAAATTATTGGTTTCATATAAGATAGAAACCACCAAAACCAACCTAATACACTGATAATGTAATAAAATTTGAGGATACAGTTGGCCAATAACTAAAATAAACTCACCATAAAAAATATTAGTAGAGTTTCAATGGAAGAATGATAGAATGGGAGGATGGTTTTATGTTACTCCCTATTGCACATTATTGATGCCAATAAGGATAATCCTAATTCAGGATTAAAGAATAAGAGGTGTAAAAAAGTAATTTAATATTAATAAAAACCTATGCATGTTTCATGGTTTTGAAATATAGTTTTCAAAACTGTGTGATATCGTTTTTAAAACAGTGTGACAACCGTGGACACCATACTAGACGGAAGGGAAACCAGAATGGTTTGGCTCCATGGTTTTTAAAAGCATGCACCATGGTTCTATACAAAATCAGTGAACCCAAAACATGCTGGCTTCATGGTTTCCTCTAACTATGTGTAATCTGGGCTCCTTGACCACGACCCAAAAAATGATTCTCCCAATTTCTCCTAGGATTATCATTGTTTGCGATAAACTGTCATTAAGTTTTGCAAGTGAAACCACGTAAGAATGAAATGTATGCGGAAAACCCTCAACCTTAACAGGACACATGATTAACCTTTAAACCATGGACACAAACCACGTACAAGGTCAAAGACATCTTGGAACCCCTAAAATTAAAAAACTCTCCTTAAAAGACAACTTGAACATCAACTAAAATATTCAACATCAAGGAAAAAATAAAATAAAGGAAAAAACATGGTAATGGTGTGACAATTCTCCCAAACACAAAAAAATTATTCCCCTAATAAATCACCTAGACAAATGAGAAACCAAAATCAAGCTCAAAATTTAACAAAGTAGACAGAGACACTATCCTCAGGGTGTCCATTCACTCCAAAAGTCACACCTGGACAACTGTATAAACAATTGAAAGTAACCATAAAGAAAAAAGAAAGGGTTTTCCCCACTATATGGAAATAGCTAAATGAGTCCAACCAATAAGGATAGATATGTGAATACCAACCCAAACCAAATTTGGAACTCCATTAATAAATCATCCAACACAATCACAAGGAACATACAACATGGAAAAAAACAATCAATACGTGTGTAAAATCACTTAAAGAACTTTAACCAAATCGAGAACCAAATCCCGATCCATCATTTTAACATAACATCCGAATGTAAAAATTATTACAATAAAAAACACAACCAATCCACAAAAAGGATAAGATCTAAAATTAAAGAACAAACGATATAAAAAATTCAAGAAAAAAATGTACTACCACTATGAATACAATAGAAAGAGTTCACCAATATTTAAATAAAAATAGAAACTTACAAAACCCAAGGAAACTAAAATAGAGAAACAAAAAAAGACTCCAATCTGATGTCCTAGAAACATGTTGGGCCAAAAACCCCACACTAAGGGAATCAGGACTACATAAAGAACCTCACTCTAAGTCCTATGGATAAATACCTGATGTATTGAAGCATCTATTTAAAAACAATTAGGAGATGACATCCTCTGACTGACAGTTCATTTAATAGAGAGGTTTCTTGAAGAACTATTCTATGTGACCCTAATAGACACATCACTGACAATCCATCAACAGATTATGATAAGAAAAATTTAAATGCCCAAAATAATACTCACCGAAATCACTTGAGTTAATAGTATGATGAATATAAGTTGGTACCGATGATTTAGACTCCATAGGAATAGTTTCCAATACCATACACTCTTTACTATATGTGGAACCTTCACAAGCATCAAGAGAAACAAGTTCATCCATTTCCTTTGTCTAAACTCTATAAACAAATTCCTTTAGAAAAGTCTCTTACACCAACTTCTCAAAATAAACTTACCCAATGTGATAAATCGATCATTAATCCCAAGACATGGACACCATACAAAAGGATAACCATTCAGATAGTCCTCTGAGACTCTTTCTAGAGGAAAGGAAACTTTCTCTTCGAGGTGGTCAACATAGACCTTCTTTGTTTGCTAATCTTTCAGAATACACAAGAGCTTTGTCACCTTCTTCACTTTAACCTATTTAGGTATTGTCCATCAGATAAATTTAATCATAAAAACTTCCTAATACATTCCAATATTCCATGATAGAAAAATGACCACCTTCCACCGATCCATACTTTAGCCTTAATGTAAACCCAAAAAAACACACTCTCCCTCTTTTGGGAGTTACCAATGACCTAAAAATGATATCAATTTTCTTAATCCACTAAAAAACATCCAATTGACCCTAATCACAATGGAAAACTATAAGAAAGTAAGAATAAATTGTCTGCACCTCACCACTTGGAGTTTGATAAGGGGACAAAACTAGAACAAAACTCACTAGAAACCATTGGGACCTTTCTATATAGAATAATGTAAACAAAAAAAGCATCTAGCAAAAATTAAAACCGAACGAAAAAGAGTATCCCTATCCAAGAAACTCACAATAATTGAAATCAACTAGAAGATAACAAACACCAAAAATAGGAACAAGAAACTAGAGGTCATGCATAACCCAACAACATGGTCAATCAGACATACCCTAGGCAAGCACAAAAAACTATGAATATATTGACTAGTTAACTTGGGATCCATATGGGACACCACTTAATGAGAGACAATCATATAACACCGAATCACTTCTGTTTTCATTCCCTATCCACACACCCAAAAACCAAAAAAAATGATTAAAATTATGGACTACCCTTGAAAACTTGATTCTTAGAAGGAGTAAGAGTCCATGAAACTCTTGATATACCTAACTACCATCTTTTGACTGTCGTAATATCCATTCAACCTGATGACCACAATAACAAAGGGCTCCTCTAATACCATTATTTCATGAACAAGGTTGTCCTGTGATCCGACCTAACAACTTTCCCTGTATGTGACAACGATCAGGAGTCATTATTGATCATAATAGTTTGTAAACTAGTACTTGGAATAAATGTTATCATACTGGGAATGATTTTTCCCAAAAAAACTTGGAAAACAAAACCAAATAGAGAACACAACAAAAAAATAATAACTAAATCTAAAATAAATACATAAAATCTGACAAAAAATACTACAGAAGTATAACAAAATATAAACTAAAAACAAAACTAAAATCAAACCTCAAGGGAAATGATCTCTAAATGACCTCTTAGTCACCACCAACCATAAGAATAACCGGATCTAAATGAAAAATCATACCAAAAACAAAAACCCAATAAATAACTTTGGTATACCAATACTGAGTGGAACAAGTAGGGTGTGAGCATAAATAGATATGTAGTTATGCACCTCAGAGTCCATACATTTTATTTCCTTTAAATAGTATATAAATAGTAGTTTGAAAATACATATAAAAAATCAGGTTTTACCATTTTAGAAAACCAAACACAACTTTCCCTTTTAAAAAAACACATGCCACATTCCACTTTTTAAAATAGATTTCTATTTTTAAAACCCAGTTTAAAACCCCAATACTAAAATAAAGAACCTAAACATTTGACCAAATGAATATTATAAGAGTAAAAGAAATACTAATATTACAGAAATACTTAGAAAAACATGTGAAGATGGGTAAAATAAGAAATACATGTTGTAATAATGGTTATTTTCTAAACAAATCTATAAGTAATACGAATACATACTCAGATAAGACCCACCAATCAGTGTATGGTGCTGTTCTACAGTTAATAAACGCATGGAATCTGTAAACTAGCCTCATTAATGAAACATCCCATATGGCCTCTGAGAAAATCATGGGGGTAACAACTCTTCTAATGAAGGTGCATAAGAAACTATCACTCGACCCAAAAGAATATTAAATTGAATCCCATGATATTTGTATATCGATGATGAGGAGGTAACCATGTGCATCACATAAACTAATAGCTCATAGTTTCTACCATGATTTCCTAGCCCAAACACAGAAATGACCATTATGATGACCCTCTCCTTGGAGGGACTACCATAGAGGCTCCCCTCACACCTGAAACCATACACATGTGCCCAATGGTCCTTCACATCCCATGATGTCTAGAAATATTTTCCAAAAATTCATAAAATAACATCTGAAAATAGAATTCCAAACATAAAAATCATTTCCAAAACAAATTTGAATTGCATGGTATAAACACTATTTAACTTGAATGGTTCCAAACATTCATTTTTATTATTTAGTAACAAAAAACATTCTAATATTCCAAATGGTCCATTATTTTAAGGACACATTTTAAACCACATTTTGATTCCATTTTGAAACCAATAAACCATTTAGAACATATATGTGTTTTAGAAGAACCATTTTTAAAGAGAAGGGATATAGAAGAGAAGGTAGAGAAAAGAGAGTTTCTTTTGAAATATGGGTTTTAAGGGAATATTTTTAAATAAATCAATTACCATATTCATGAATATCACTATATACACCCCTTACATATAGAGATATGCCTATATCTAATGGATCAGGTGTTGAAAGACAAGAAAATACCTGAAGACCAATTTTAAAGAGTCACCATTTGCATTAACACCATCCAAAAGTACTGAACCATAGAGAATTTACCAAAAAAAGGAATAAAAACATACACAATGATCATCACATAGTGAAATACAAATTAACAACATCTAACCTAGGCCAAACACATTCCAAAACACCTAGTTTCATCTTTTATGTCCAATTTGCATTTTTTTCAGACACTTTTCATGCATATATATAGGAATAATTAAGGAACCCCATTAGAAACCCATTTTCACCAAATTTTCCAACCAAAAAACACCCTAATAAATCCAAAAAACACATCACAAGAAAAAATAAACTTTTATAAATTATTTATAAATTCTCAAGCATCAAATGGTATGCTTCAGAAATGAATAGATGAAAAAACCTACCTTAATAGTGTTTGAACACAACAGAACACCAATGGAGGGAAGAACTAAACCCAACGGACAATACGAACAACCTAATATTTAGGAAAAAATATACACATCAACCCTAGTGAATAGGGTTCATCCAATTGAGAAACCACGTCAAATAAACCATAAAATTAATAGGGAAGAGAATAAGAGGAAATAATTTTACAAAAAATAAAATAAATTGACTTTAAAAAACATATAGGAGCATAAATGGATGAATTAGTGAATGGGAGGATGTTTTTGGGAGACCCTTGGTCTGACTAGGTTATGGAAGGAAGGATAATACTAAATTGGGATTACAATATAGGAGGAGAAAAGAGTAATTTGAAATTTTTA